>CM029927.1:7792500-8392500 GCA_017639245.1 Myiopsitta monachus
GGGGCACAGCCGGGACAGCTGGCCTGAACTAGCTATATGAACCGTATATACCATAGAACATATCAGTATAGAAACTCTGGGGAGTTGGCTGGTAGGTTCTCATTGCTGCTTACGGGCTGGGCATTGGTCAGCAGGTGATGAGCAATTACACTATGCATCACTTGTGTTTCTTGGGTTTTATTTCTCTCTCTTCTTTCATTGTTTCCCTTTTCATTACAATTATTATAATAATAGTAGTAGTAGCACTGGTATATTTTATTTAAATTATTAAGTTTTTTCTTATCTCAACCCATGGGTTTTACTTTCCACTGATTCTCTTCCCCATCCCACCAGGCAGGGAGTGAGTAAGTGGCTGTGAGGAGCTAATTATAAGCTGGGATTAAACCACGACAGTCAAATATATAAATTCTGTCTTTCAAAACTTGTTCAAACCAAGGTCAGGTTTTAATTGCTGAATAAATTTTGTCAGGAGAAGTGGCAACTCAGAGTTAATCAGTTGTTAACTGTTTATTTACTTTGTTAAATTCTTAGGACAACACACTTTTGACATAGTGTCCTGGGTTCAGCAGTAGCAGTCATATTTTATGGAGCATGAAATCTGAAAAACACCATCTAGCAGCATCTTTTCTGTTATCAAAGAAAATGGTCAGAAAAGGGAGCAAGATCACTGCAGACGCAGGCACTGGTGACATGTCCTTTAGATGGCAGGGTACAGGCAGACCTAGCATGGGTTGCTTGTGACTAGCTATCTGTTAAGGTACTGTAGTGTTTACTTCCTATAGGAGGTTCAAACTTCAGCAGTTGCTCTTGATTTTCCTTGTTATTAAAAAATATAGTGTTCTAACACAAACCTCTCACTTAGAGTAGAATGTGTGGATTTTGATGACAAACCTTGCAAAAATAGCAGCTGTAGAAGAGCTAGATGCTAATGACATTTACATTGTGGGAGCATCCAGCAGGGTAGCTTAGGTGGGGGAATCTGGTGCGATGGATGCTGTACATGAAACTACGTGCTTTACCCAAATAATTTGAAAATTAAACACTGATTTATGAGAAGCTTTTCTGTCTGACACCACTTAATTTAATGGCTTTCAGATGTGGCATTGGCAGCAGTTCTGGTTCCAGTGCTGGTGATGGTCTTCACTACTCTGATTCTTATCTTAGTTTGTGCGTGGCATTGGAGAAACCGGTAAATGACAAGATTAATGAAAGTGCTTTAAATGAATGTTAGCGTGGTGCGGGGAATGCAGTGCTGCATGTATTGCTGTGGGAGCTACGTGGTCTGCGCTTGTGGAAGGAGTTTGTTCAGAACTGTATTCTCTGTGCCTCGCAAGGGCAGTGAAAATAGCTTTTTGTAATGTTCTCCTTACAAGTGCTTTTACGGAAAACTGGTTTCTCCAGTAGCAGCGCTGGACTGGTGCTTCTATGTTAAATCTGAGGACCAGCTACAGCCAAGGTGATAGTTGCTGAGTGTTAATTAATGTACCTTCTGATAAAAACATGAGCTAAAACACCTCCTTTTTCTTCTTTTTCACAGCAAGAAAAAAACTGAGGGCACTTATGATCTACCTTACTGGGATCGTGCAGGTAACACATGGTTTTCTGAAATCCTTTACATTTTTTGTTTGATACGTATTTCAGATTGCAGCAACACTGACAATTTCCAGTAGCAGAAGCTTCTCTAATGCTAACTGATGTAGGCCTAGGGAGCACTGACTTGCTATTCTGGACAGTCTCAACTGCTACAATTCTCGATTATTATTACTTTTCCTAGAAATAGAAAATGCTTTGTCTCCTGCTAGGGCTTGTAGCTTCAGATCTCCTTTAGGAAACAAACTTCAGAACCTTTTAATTGTACACATGAGGGGAAAAAGTAATATATGAGAATGTCTTTCTACATTTGAGAATCATGTATTTGGTGCTTTTTTGTCCTGGAAAAAAACCCTTTCATCTTAGTGTATAAGGTCTCTCAAGTTTTGTCTGTCTTCATTGCCCTACGCAGAGAACCCCTTCTATGCATAACTTCCATCGTACTGTCTTGTGCTCCATTAACTTGAGATCAGACGATTCCACCAAGCAGCACTTAGCAAGTGTCCTGAAAATGCTTGAAGGGCTGCTGCAGCACTTGGGGTTGTACTGTCTGTATGACCAGGCTACACTTCCCTGTCCTCACTTTAAGTAGGCCTTATCCTTTAGATGAGAAACTTTTTAATGACCTTATTTTTATTTATGACATGTCTGTTTCTGATAGGTCACAACATTGTTGTCTTAGAGTAATAGACTCAAAGTATCTTGTATTTAAGTCTCAATGATGGGACATGCCAGGTTTGTTTCCTGTTTGCTTAAATTAAAATGTTCAGGATGGAGATCTGCTTAAAAGCAAATCTGGCAAAATCCACTATCACAATAATGTTGCTGAGCTTCTCTGTGGAACCTCTGCTGTGCCCTCCAATCAGGCACCTCAAATTTTGTTAAACAGCGTTCTGCAGTTTTGAATCTCCCATTTCTTGGGTTTTACCTACAGGATAGTCTCTTACAGCTGGAATGAAATACGTTAATGGACAGCAGAACTAGAATGGCTCTGGCTGCTGGGGGGAGAGATGGCGGAACCTAACACGACCACCACTCCCTCCCTTTTCTCAAGGAAACATTCGTGGCCACAGCCACACCTTTTTGTTTCCACTGAAGTTAAAATCCTTTTTATTCAGGTTTTTTCACTCATCAACTATTTTTGACAATGTGAGTTAGAAACAGGGCATAAATAGCGAGAAGCCACATTAATTAAATGTACTCTTGAGGGTATAACTGAGATTTATTGAAAATTTTATGCAAATGTTCCATTTACAGACTGGAATAATGGCTGACTTTAGTATTTGCTGTGTTGTATTTTATGAGCTTATCAGTGTGATGAGTAGCTCCAGCACTGCTGCTAATGGATGTTGGGGAGTAGGCTCACTAGACTGTAGCAGTTCTGCAGGCATTTGAAGGGGGAGCAGTCAAGCAGGTTGTTTGGGTGAGAGTAATGTTGTCACCTCGGGAAATGTTAAAATACTTTGTAACCTGCGGTTATGCAAATACTGGTAATTGCTGCAAAAATATTTTAGGAGCTTAAAATACAGTATATATGCAGGCCTGGGTGCTGTTTTTTTTTTTTAACCTCTGTGAAGGATGGTGGAAAGGAATGAAGCAGTTTCTCCCAGCCAAGTCAGCAGAACAGGAAGAAACGCCTGTACGCTACAGCAGCAGTGAAATAAATCACCTAAAACCAAGAGAAGTCCCAACGATTCTGCAAACAGAGTCTGCAGGTACATTTTACTGGTTTTGCAGGCCAGGAAAAAAAATACTAGACCTGCTAAAAAATATCAGCAACTAGCTACATTTAATTATTTCCTGTTTGTTTGGGGAAACAGGAAAAAGGAATAGTTCTGTTGGTAAGCACACTTAAAAATGCAGGCTTTTTCAAAGCTGTTCTCTGAGACTTGAAGTGTTGTAAATAACATTTTCTCAAGTTAATGCAGTAATTTTACCTGTATTTGTTCTTAAGCCCCATAAGGGGTTGAAGGATTTTTTTCATGCACTGGAAGCAATTTCAGCTCATTATTTTTATGCACACATATGAATGTGGCACTTGGTTCCCTACACCGACTGTATGGCTTCTATAATTCTTTTGATCTAGAAAAGGAGGAGCTCCTGCTAATGGCATGTGCCCTTCCCCTGGTGAACCAGTCATTAGGGGAAGGTGACTGACACTGCTATTGGTTCTGTGCTTACACGCTGATGGTGGCAGTGCACAGGCATGCAGAAGTTACAGCTTCACGGCAGGGAGAATTACATAGAATAGTTGGGGTTGGAAAGGGCCTTAGGATCATCTTAAGGTTCAACCCCCTGCCTGGGCAGGGACACCTTGCACTAAACCATGTCACCTGGCCTTGAACACCACAAGGGATGGAGCACTCACAACTTCCCTGGGCAACCCGTTCCAGTGTCTCACCACCCTCACAGTAAAGAATTTCTTCTTTATATCCAATCTTAAACTTCCCCTGTTTAAGTTTGAACCTGTTACCCTTGTCCTCTCACTACAGTCCCTCATGAAGAGTCCATTCCTCTTTCTGCCTGATCTCTGTTTTTACCCAGCTAGCAGGTTTCTCACTTTTCTTCAAAAAACTGACTTTGTTTTGAAGCAGATTTACAGCATGGGAAATTGCAGCTCACAAGGGAAGAAGTGTAAACCTGAGAAATTGGGATATTGCGGCTGTCCCCAGTGGCTTTATCTATTGGATGAAATGATTGCTTTTTTCCAAAGCAGTTGCCACTGGCAGACAGACGGATCACTGACTGGATCTGAGATAACAATGTGATGCTACTGACTGATAGGTTGTATTTAATGTGATGCCACTGCAAAAAAAATAATTCCTTTAAATGTTTTTTTTTCTTTTGTTTTGCTGGGGCTTGCAACACAGAGTACGCTCAGCCACTGGTAGGCGGACTTGTTGGCACGCTTCATCAGAGATCCACCTTTAAACCAGAGGAAGGAAAAGAAGCAAGTTACGCTGATTTGGACCCTTACAGTTCACCCATCCAAGAAGTTTACCATGCTTATGCTGAACCACTACCCATAACTGGACCGGAATATGCAACTCCCATTATCATGGACATGTCCAGCCATCCCAACGTACCTCTTGGCATTCCTTCCATTTCCACCTTCAAAACTGCAGGGAATCAAGCTCCTCCACTGGGTGGAACTTGTAATAAACTCTTATCTAGGACAGACAGCACCTCCTCAGCACAGGTGCTGTATGATACACCCAAGGGGCAACCAGCGCCAGGTGCCACTGACGAATTGGTGTACCAGGTACCACAGAGTGTGGCCCATGCCACTGGGAGTAAGGATGAACTCAGTTAGCTCATGAGTAAGGTAGAATGATGGCTTGTTTTTAAAAGCCAAATCCATAAAGCTGACAGTTACATTTTTTAATTGCATTGTTTTGATATTGTTAGTCTTAATACAGTGCTGAACCAAAAGATGTGATATTCGATGTCAGGAAAGCTGGTAATCCTGCCTTTCCTGAAGCTGTACATATAATTAATAGCTTGTCTCCTGTAAAACCATGGACAGTTTTATTACTACTGTACAATTGTCTGTCAGACATGAGAGAAGACCTCTTCAAGACTAGCTTCAGTAATTCATAGATGTGAATAATAAATTGGGAGAAACAGTTTAAAGTACAAAAGCCAAAAATTTCTTGCTAATGGTACTATGGAGGGGCAGGGGAGGGATGGGACCAAAACCCAAAGCTTCTTTCTAAGAGCTATATGTAAGCACTGTAGTGTCTCGAATTCATCTTGCCTTATTTAATGCCTGCACAACTTTGGACTTCAAGGATTACTGTCAGGACCGATGGCAAAAATCCTGTTCACTTCATGGCATAACAGGGGTTTGATTCTGAATTAAGTTATTTCAGCTTTTGTTCACAGGATTAGGAATCATCAACTCTGTGTTCCTCAGAAGGTTCCCATCACTTTCACTCACCTTCCAGAACTAGAACCTGCTGCCTCTACAATCTGTTTTCTGTCTCATCTCCTTAAGTCTTGTTCCTTCCTAGGGAGCCAGGAGACGTAAAACCATACAAGCAAACTGCATGGCAACTTTTACATTTTTCTGTACTAAGTAAAGGCTACTCTGAATAGTGTCTGCCTTGAATTTAGGCTTCCCCGAGGGTCAGTGTGACAGAGGTGTTTGGGGTGACCAAATTCATAAAGGTTCTCTCTGCCCCCAGTCCGCCTGTGCCAGAGTATCTGTTGCTGTGTGTTAAGATGTGAACTTAGATACAAAGAAAGGTATATATAGTTTTGTGAGTGCTTAAGGAAGCACACAAATATTCTAATGGTGCACAGTCTGTGTTGTCATACACACATTTAGCACATATGGTATGTTTTAGCACAACTGAAAATCTTTAGCCTTAGGGCTTGTCTTATGATTATTCTTCTTATAAGTATAAAAGATTCCAAAACCTTTACAAGAGAACCAGTACTGTTCCAAACAGTGTCTGTCCATTTCAAAACCATTACATGGAATTTGTATCCTTTCAATATTCTCTGCTATGAAAATTTTGGGGTCAGTCTTCTATTTGGGATAACTAGTTTTAGCTGGGTGATCATGAAAAGAAAACAATTTGAATGTTGTATTTGCCATTTTTTATCTTGTTAGAAACAAAGCACAGCTTCTGAACCTAAGTAGTAGGAAAAAAACCCAACACTATAAAAATGCTTTATTTTTATTGTAACAGCACAGTTGGGAGGATGCTGAATTAATTTATACATGCGAAACCCCCTACCTACACATCAGCCCAGTTTTATGGACTTCAGTGATTACTCTTTGCTTCTATACAGTAATTCAAGTCAGCCTTACTTAACACCCTGGGTCCTTAAATCAGGTGAAGAATCAAATCGAAACTCAGCTACTGTTCAAGAAGGCTGCCACCATTGTCTTACACCAGTACGGTATCTTACCTTATCACTTAAAGATTTGGTTGCGTAGGAGCTATATGGAAACTCAGTAATCCAAAATTACTTGTGGCCTGTTATTAACAGCTAGAATGTGTTACTACATACTCTGTGCTGCCTTAAAGCCTAATTCTGCAATTCTTTGATCATTCTCATTCATTGAGAATTATTTTGTTTGTTTAGAATTGGGTGTCTTAAGCCTAAATGTGAATGTAAGTAAGGGTGGTATACAGGACCCATTCATGAAAAAGCAATTCCTTAGGAATTTGTATTTTGATGATAGCGCAGGTTTTTCTGCTTGATAGTGCTAGTCCGCAATCTTTCTTTGTAGTCTTGCCTAAACAGGTAAGTAAGTAATCTTGTCCACCAGCAGCAACTATGACTTTGAAATTATCTGAGCTGATTTTATTTGAAAGGGGTGACCAAGATGTGACATACTTATTCCAGCCAAGTTAAGAAAGCATTGCATTTTCAAACTGTACCAGGCTTAGGGATGTTAATCTACCATAAAAATAAATGGATGTGCTTAAGTCAATAAATAAATAACACTCTTGGATTTAGTATTTTCTGTAGGCCAGGTACAGTAGAACTGTGGATATTCTGTAGGTGAAGATGGTGTCAGAATTAAACAGTTCCTCTACAGGGCTTATTTTATGAATAACCATAATGCAGTTTCATTATCTGGGCAGCATGAGCTGTTGACAGGAATGGGTGTTCTTAAGAATTTTAAGTCCCTTTTTGAAAGAAATTGGTCCCAAACTTTGCTCCCTGCTGTCAGCTTTGAATGTTACCTGCTAGGGTTAACCAAGTTTGAATGTGTAATGGTTGGGTTTAAAATGTATGCCACAAACTGTAAACACTGGTTCCCAAATGCAAGTTGTATGACACATTTCAGATTAGAATTCTGCTGTGTACAATACAAGCAGAGGTGCGTTTTATGGGTCTCTTTTTTACATGTGAAGACATGTGGATATCAAATGTATGTCAGTCTTGTTTGGCTTGAGTATTCTCCCAGAATGTATGTTCTTACCTCAGCATGTATTGTAGTTGCTCAGTATCTGTATATGTTGCTAGAACTTAGACTGTATAAATAGTGAGGGGGTTTTTATATGTATGTTAGAAAGTATTTTAAATAAATTGTACATACGTATTACTTGGTTGTTTGCATTTAACACCCACTATACCTAAATCTGTATTTTGGAAATGCAAGGATAATTTATGAGTTACCACATTACAACAGGGTTTATGCCTTGCCCCCAAGACTGACCTTATACCATTTCCTGGCAGCCATCCACAGAGGATGGGCTGGTCCCTGCTTCATCTCCCTGAGGGTTAAAAGCAATAAACTGACACTTACCAGAGCTCTCCTGGGAGCTGGAGTCTGCTGCAGGGGCCAAGTGGTATTGACAGGAGGGAGCTTCCCTGGCACTGCCTGCTGCAAGCAGAATGTCAGGTCTGGACTGCTGTGTGACAAGAGGCTGAGGCACAGCAGAGGCAGCTGCCCTCTTGTCAATGTAATGAGAAAGTTGGGCTCCTGTCCAACATAACCCATTGCTTTGATGCAGAGAATTCCCTACGCCCCCATCTGCACAGCACCGGTAGAGCGACTGCTAGCTGATTCTTCAACAGACCAGGGCTACTTCCCAGTTACTAAAAATAAGCTGCTTTTGCTTGCAGAGCTTTCCCCTGCTTGATCTTAGTTCTAGTACTGCTAAATGGCTTAGTCCTCTTGCTTGTCAAACAGATGTAACATTACAAGCAGACGTGTCCAGAAAATGTGTGCCAGTGTACCTGCAAGCATCCCTGCTTTAGCTGACCAGTGTTCCAGATGGACTGTTGTCAAGTGGGACAGCCAATTGTGTAACACAGAGCACTTATTGCTTCCTGATCTGTCTCTGCATCTTGCTAAACATATATTGAGTAAAATGCAACTTAGCTGAAATAGTGCTGCTTGGGCTCACCACCTTTGTGTTTTCCACATCATGGATGAGGGAGGGGAGTTAAAAACCAACTGAAGCAAAACTATCTAGATTTCTGAAAATCTTTCAAAAGCAGGAACCACCCTTCTTTTACACACCTCAGTGTGCATGAAAGTCTTCTGACATAATATTTTATATTACTTTCCCACAGATTCTGTACAAAAATAGTGAAAGACCATGAGAAATGCTTAAGTTAAAAGAAGTATTCTGTTCACTACACAAATAGCACATTATTTCTACAAAGAAAAGTTCCTGAAAAGCTTTTTGTGTTAATAAATGAAATTTGTCTTTCACCCATAAAAGTGTTCCTTCAGCATTTGTACTACTGTTTTTGTTCTATTCTGATGAAAATGTAATATACATGGACAGTGGGATTGAGTGTGCCCTCAGCAAGTTTAACAATGACACCAAGCTCTGTGGTTCGGTTGATATGCTGGAGGGAAGGAATGCCATCCAGAGGGACCTTGACATGCTTGTGAGGTGGGCTGATGCCAACCTGATGAAGTTTAACCATGGCAAGTGCAAGGTCCTACACCTGGGTCAGAGCATTCCCAGGCACAGCTCCAGGTTGGGCAGAGAAGAGATTCAGAGCAGCCCTGTGGAGAAGGACTTGAGGGTGTTGGTCGATGAGAAAATGAACATGAGGCGGCTTCAGTGTGCGCTCACAGCCCAGAAAGCCAACCGTATCCTGGGCTGCATCAACAGGAGCATGAGCAGCAGGTGGAGGGAGGTGATCCTGCCCCTCTCCTCTGCTCTCCTGAGACCTCACTTGGAGTATTGTGTGCAGTTCTGGTGTCCTCAACATCAAAAGGACATGGAACTGTTGGAACAAGTCCAGAGGAGGGCCACGAGGATGATCAGGGGACTGGAGCACCTCCCATATGAAGATAGGATGAGAAAGTTGGGGCTGTTCAGCCTGGAGAAGAGAAGGCTGTGTGGAGACCTCATAGCAGCCTTCCAGTATTTGAAGGGGGCCTATAGGGATGCTGGGGAGCGTCTCTTCATGAGGGACTGTAGTGAGAGGACAAGGGGTAATGGGTTCAAACTTCAACAGGGGAAGTTTAGATTGGATATGAGGAAGAAATTCTTTCCTGTAAGGGTGGTGAGGCACTGGAATGGGTTGCCCAGGGAAGTTGTGAATGCTCCATCGCTGGCGGTGTTCAAGGCCAGGTTGGACAAAGCCTTGGGTGGCATGGTTTAGTGTGAGGTGTCCCTGCTCATGGCACGGGGGTTGGAACTAGATGATCTTAAGGTCCTTTCCAACCCTAACTATTCTGCAATTCTATGTTTCGAAACAGGCATGAAACTCCAAAATTCCATATGAACCCCACTGGTGTTTGTCAGGCCTGGGTTCTAATGGCCAAGCTCCAGCCATGGCTTATGAGTCATCAGAAGATAACACTATGAAAGACCTTAGATGCAGAAATCCATCTGCCTTATAGGCTTCTAATTCTTGCAAGGTGTAGCTCATGACTCACTGATTATTCTTTTATTTTTGCTTTTTAGTGACTTTAAATTAATTGTTTAAAATTAAAGTAATTGTTTAAAGGGTAAACCTCATTTAAACAGTTAAATGACATTCCTTAGTTGCCACAGTCATGTAAAGCTATCTGGTTTGCATTTCATGTACTAAAGAGACAAGAGATTTGATGGCAATTAATGAAGAATCTTCATCTAGAACCAAACAAATTTAACATTAAAAGAAAAAGTTGATTTTCTTTACCTGATCATTTACCTACAAACACATGCACGAAGAATGTATTTACAGTACTTGTTCATATACTTACAGGTAGCTGTATGCTATATGTAGTTCTCTATCAAGATGATAGTATTATGAAGTTTTGCATAACAAAAACAAGCCGCGTACGTCATATCACTTGGTGAAAACCAGCACATGAAACAGCATTTTTTCCTGTACAAACCAATTATATAAAAATAGCACTGCTTTAATTGGGTTTTCTCTGGTACACTTGCAAGCAGTTTTGCCATAAAATGAAGTTAATTTCTTCATAACATTGACAACTCCATGGAAATCAAAAAAAGTGGATTCTATTACCAGCTACTTTGAGGCTAATTAGCAAAGACCTTGATTGTACAATCTAATTATGCAATGGTAAATACTTAAGAAAAACCCCTACTGAGTCATATGTTAAACTGCCTGAATTCTGAGATTATTTCAGCTTTAAACAGTAACATTTTTCCTTATATGTCAAGTGAGGTATTATTCAGCCCAGAATTTATTCCAAAAAGCATTTTAAACTTATATAAAGTATTATTACAACACATTACTGCACACCTTTTTAATAACTATTTTCAGATGAAACCTGTATCCAAAAGGCCATATAAATATGTGAACCATGGACTTCCTGTCTTTTTTACTAGAGAAGGGAAGAGCTAATGCCTGGTAAATGCCAGGATCAATCTAGCATTTTCCTCTCAGGCTCTTTATGAATCAGTGAGGATCACACATTACATGTGAACTGGAGGGAAGCTTATGTTTTTTAGGCTTGCAAAATAAAATTGTTTCCCCAATTCAGTTCTACAAAGGAATAAATTGCGTTCAAGTGTGCCTCTTCCACATAGACGCATCTGAAACAGCTGAAATGGATGCAGACATGTTGATAGTGATGTAAATCTCAACCTGAAAAAGATCAGACAGGGTGCATCAACCAGGATGCATTTGTCACATCGTATCGCCTTGTGTTAGCCCTTTATTTTTTTTCTTTTTTCTTTTTTTTTTTTTTACTGTTTCCTAGCTCATGGGAGGCACTGGGAGAGTACCGCACCAGATGGACCCCTTCAAGGATAGGTCCATATATATTAATTTTGCCCAGTGCCACCTCTGATTTGGGACTCCGGTCTTGATTTTGCAGTGGCTGTGTGCACACAGAAGGTCCAAACCCCCCTTGTTTTCTGACCATACTAACAAATGCAATAAGAAATAAGAAGAAACTGTACTCTGTTTAATCAGACGCAGCACTAAAGCAGGTTTGATGCAACACTAGGGTCGCTTCTAACGCTACGACTACCAGATTCCTGTGAGGGAGACCTGCGAGCCCTGTTCGTAAGTGCAAAACGTTTAACCTCGTACCAAGCGCTCTACGGCAGGTTCAGCCCAAACTCTGCTGCCAATCGCGCAGCCAAAGGTAACATGGAGAAAGCACCACCAAACGCACCAGCTCGAAAGCGCGCTTTCTGCATCCAGCGTGAGGCGGCAGCGCTTTCACCAATCCGAGTCCCCAGAAAAGCCCGCGGGGAGCACGTTTAGGGCGCAGCAGCTGCGAGCACGAGCCTGCCCCAGCCCGGCTGCACACACAGCTCATCCCTTCACCTGGTGATGGCGGCCGGCGGCACCATGCCCTCGGCCCAGCCCGGCTGCACACACAGCTCATCCCTTCACCTGGTGATGGCGGCCGGCGGCACCATGCCCTCGCCTCAGCCCAGCCCGGCTGCACACACAGCTCATCCCTTCACCTGGTGATGGCGGCCGGCGGCACCATGCCCTCGGCCCAGCCCGGCTGCACACACAGCTCATCCCTTCACCTGGTGATGGCGGCCGGCGGCACCATGCCCTCGGCCCAGCCCGGCTGCACACACAGCTCATCCCTTCACCTGGTGATGGCGGCCGGCGGCACCATGCCCTCGCCTCAGCCCAGCCCGGCTGCACACACAGCTCATCCCTTCACCTGGTGATGGCGGCCGGCGGCACCATGCCCTCGGCCCAGCCCGGCTGCACACACAGCTCATCCCTTCACCTGGTGATGGCGGCCGGCGGCACCATGCCCTCGCCTCAGCCCGGCTGCACACACAGCTCATCCCTTCACCTGGTGATGGCGGCCGGCGGCACCATGCCCTCGCCTCAGCCCAGCCCGGCTGCACACACAGCTCATCCCTTCACCTGGTGATGGCGGCCGGCGGCACCATGCCCTCGCCTCAGCCCAGCCCGGCTGCACACACAGCTCATCCCTTCACCTGGTGATGGCGGCCGGCGGCACCATGCCCTCGCCTCAGCCCAGCCCAGCCCGGCTGCACACACAGCTCATCCCTTCACCTGGTGATGGCGGCCGGCGGCACCATGCCCTCGCCTCAGCCCAGCCCGGCTGCACACACAGCTCATCCCTTCACCTGGTGATGGCGGCCGGCGGCACCATGCCCTCGCCTCAGCCCAGCCCGGCTGCACACACAGCTCATCCCTTCACCTGGTGATGGCGGCCGGCGGCACCATGCCCTCGCCTCAGCCCAGCCCGGCGGAACAGAAGAGGCCCGCGCAGCGCCGCACCGACCGTTACCGCCCCACACGACCGTCACGCACTCCACCGACCCCCCCCGCGGCCCATTGCCCCAGAGCCGTTGCCACGCGAGGCAAGTCCCGCCCCACCTCCAACTCCTCAGGCCCCATTGGCTGCAGCCAGCACCGCTCCTTCCGCCTGCTGCTCACCGACTCGCTCAGGTCCCCGCCGATCAGCACAAACGCCAGGCTCCTGTCGGCCGGGCCGCGGCGGTGCCTCGGAGCTGGGTGGGCACGGCCCGGCCACTTAACCAGAATAGACGCGCTGGGCAAAACGGCGAGAAGCGGGAGGGTGGCAGCGGACTCGACTGTCAGAAACGTGTCCGGGTTGTGCCGGAGGCACAATCTGCAACTCCCCGCTGACAGGCGGCAACTACAGAACACCCCGCTCCCGGCGGCGGTAACGGCCAGCCGTGCCTCAGAGGAACGGAACGAACGCCACTTGCCCACAGCTCCTGCAGTTAAGTCTTTAATGTGACCAAACCTACCTTGCAGAGAGGGACTAAAGAGACCTCAGTGTCTTTCCCACTATTATGTCCGTTCCATTTAAGAAGGTGTAAGTTTTGGACAAGGCCAGCATCAACAGAGCACCTTTTCTGAGTACAAGAGCAAGTGTTCAAGCAAAGTGAAGTCTAAAGACCAAATACGCTGAAGGCCTGAATATGTAAGACTTGCCTTTTTCCATCAATTTCTAAGGAAATCGTGCTCTGCCTGCCTCTACATCCCCCACAGTAACTTGGGAGTAACGTCTGCCTGAGGAAAACCTGTCAACCTCTCAAAGATGTTACAAGTTTTATGAAATCAGAAGTGAACAAGAGAGAGTGCAGACAACGCTACAAACACAAAGCTTAAGGTTACCTATATATAAGCCTCCTTGCTTAGGAGCTGCTGGTCCACAAAAGAGATAAAGCCCGGTATCCAAAGTGGGGACAACTCCATTAACTTTGGTATACTCCTGAAACTTTAAAATTATACCCCCGCCTTTAGGAAGGAAACATATTTTTTCCCCCAGAACTCACCTATATTGATTTGAAGCCACTATGTGAAATAACCTTTCAACAGCTGAAAACACTTGAAACTACAGCTGACACGTTCATTTATTTGTATGACATGACTACCATCACCTGTTTGTTACGTAGATATGAGAATTCCTGACAAGACAGTTTCAGGGCAAATCCAAATTAAAAACCAGCCTATTATGCTGTGTGATGTGAGACATTCCATTTAAATCAACTTTCTCTCCCTGTCCCCACAACCCTAAAATGATGAAAATGCCCAACAGCCTTGTGCTCCATCTTCTCATTTTCTTACTTCCCTTTGAAAAGCAACTCTTGACTTTTTTAGCCAAGACTGGGCTTTCCACTAGTTGCCTTGGGTGAAGTCATGAACTTAGAAATCTGAATGATGAATTCCTCAAGCTACAGCCTAAAACCCATTGGCACAATTACAGTTTATACATCTGTTAAGCAATTCTTGCATTTAATTCACTTTATCAGTTAACAAAAATATGCAGAGATAAAATCCTATCCATAGCTTTAGCTCAACTTATCTCACCACCTTTGTTCAGGATCAATGCCTTCTTTTATGATTAACTGCAAAGCCAGAAATGGGAGAGCATGAAGAAAGCTTGTTCAAGGACTTTGTGATCACTGCTCAATCTCACATGAGTACTGGCAACAGCGAGCTTAAAACATGGAAATCTGACTGTAAGTGCTGGATTTTTTTTTCTTTTTCTTTACTAAACTCAGCAAATAAAACCCTGTGCTTTGTTTTGCTCAGTCGAAACAGGTCCTACGTCTGGGTCAGAGCAATCCCAGGCACAGCTCCAGGTTGGGCAGAGAAGAGATTCAGAGCAGCCCTGCGGAAAAGGACTTGGGGGTGTTGGTCGATGAGAAAATGAACATGAGCCGGCTGCAGTGTGCGCTCACAGTCCAGAAAGCCAACCGTATCCTGGGCTGCATCAACAGGAGCATGAGCAGCAGGTGGAGGGAGGTGATCCTGCCCCTCTCCTCTGCTCTCCTGAGACCTCACTTGGAGTATTGTGTGCAGTTCTGGTGTCCTCAACATCAAAAGGACATGGAACTGTTGGAACAAGTCCAGAGGAGGGCCACGAGGATGATCAGGGGACTGGAGCACCTCCCTTATGAAGACAGGATGAGAAAGTTGTGTCTGTTCAGCCTGGAGAAGAGAAGGCTGTGTGGAGACCTCATAGCAGCCTTCCAGTATCTGAAGGGGGCCTATAGGGATGCTGGGGAGCGTCTCTTCATGAGGGACTGTAGTGAGAGGACAAGGGGTAATGGGTTCAAACTTCAACAGGGGAAGTTTAGATTGGATATGAGGAAGAAATTCTTTCCTGTAAGGGTGGTGAGGCACTGGAATGGGTTGCCCACAGAAGTTGTGAATGCACCATCGCTGGCGGTGTTCAAGGCCGGGTTGGACATAGCCTTGGGTGGCATGGTTTAGTGGGAGGTGTCCCTGCTCATGGCACGGGGGTTGGAACTAGATGATCTTAAGGTCCTTTCCAACCCTAACTATTCTGCGATTCTATGTTTCTAAACAGGCATGAAACTCCAAAATTCCATATGAACCCCACTGGTGTTTGTCAGTCCTGGGTTCTAATGGCCAAGCTCCAGCCATGGCTTATGAGTCATCAGAAGATAACACTATGAAAGACTTTAGATGCAGAAATCCATCTGCTTTATAGGCTTCTAATTCTTGCAAGGTGTAGCTCATGACTCACTGATTATTCTTTTATTTTTGCTTTTTAGTGACTTTAATTTAAAGTAACACTGCAGCAGCCAAAGCAACACACTGAGCACAGGACCAAGGTAAGATCTGAAGCAAGGGCCCTCTTTCACAAAGGGACTGTACTTCAAAAGTTACTTACTGCTGAAATTCTGTTTGTAAATAAAATTCGCAGGACCTGAATCAAGACAGATCAGCAAAAGCACTTGTGCCACCACTTGATTTCCCCATGGGCTGCTTTTCTTGTGACTGTATCTCATTTTGTCTGCTTCCGAAACAAACTGCACACAGCACTACCCCAGTTCTTTCCGCTCCCTTACTTTTCTACACTTCCACAGTTTAACTCTGCAGGCAACTCAGTCCACTGCAGAGGTTAGAAGTGCAGCAAGCACAAAGACGTCCTGGCTGGGGTTGCAGACTCCTTCTGGATGTTCCCCACACGTGGATGGCACAACGCAGGCCAGCAAACGCTAACCCATGTGGGGACTGCACCCAAATTACACAACTGCAAAACGCACCCTGCCACCCACCAGGATGAAGCACTGCCAGTGCCCTTCCTGAGCATCCAGCGTTACATCACTGCTTTGCCCAGCACTGGGGGACGCGGTTCCCTTGTCCTCTGTCACCATGGCAGATTTCTTGGCACACCCGCTGCAGGGAGGAGTGTTATTAACTGCAGATGTTATTATTGTCCTGAGCTGTCGTGAAGCCTCTCTCTGCACTGTCAAATAGCTGCCACATTTCACTTCAGAGGCAAGTGACAGTGGCTCAGTATACATCCCCCAAATGTTAACTTGTTATGACAACTGGGGCTATGGGCAGATACTACTTCCTCCATTTTTAATTAAACCATTCTGGTTTATTTGACACATTTCTTTTTCCAGTGTTTTCAGGTTCGCTGTCACTAATTATACAGTCCATAGAAAGCCCAGGTATTCATATGAGTTATTTGAGAAACCTCAGGAACTTTTAACCACATCTTAAACCCAGTGTTGCAACTGTGTTAACAAAGCTGTTAATGGAACAAACGGTTCCATTACACAAAATCATGGAGAAAAAGGCGAATAACTTTGGGTAGCTGGGTCTGACACAGTAGAAAACCTCATTTTTTCACAACTTTAATTGTTTCAGTTTGAAAAGGATCATTTTAGGCACTTTGATGCAAAGAGACAATGGCAAAGTCAGTGAGAGTGTAACTAAATGGCCTTTTTTCATCTTGTTTCATGCTGTATGTTTGTCAACAGAGCACATAGTACATATGCAGTAGATACACAGATATTTTGATTAGAGCTGTCTGAAATAAAAGCTTTCCAGGGCATGAGCTGCCATTCTTCACCTAAGGTAATTACCATTTGATATCATTTAGATATTGCCTCTACTTGCACTGGGCTGGTATCAGCCCAATTATTATTCTCCTGTCCTACTTGGCTATATGGGGAAAAGGAGAAAACTTTTTTCATGCACTCGTGAACATAAAGAAAAAGCTGAACAAGCCCCACTCTTCCTGCCTGGCTTCCTATAGCCTGGGTAGAAAGCAGGACACAGAGCAAACAACAAACGTTCCACAGTTCCTCTTGCAAACAGGAGGCCGCCAAAGCAAAGGCAGCTGCCCAAGGGACTCCCAGCTCACTACAAAGTTGTTCTCAGAATTGCAGGGAATAATGCAATTAGAGAGAATTGAGTCAAAACACCTTAGCTCAAAAACTATGCACCACAGTTCAGAGAGTGTGAAGTTTCCACTGAAAACCAAGCAGTTTTTTTACTTAACTTGACAGCTACCCCAAAATCATATGGGTTTTCCAGATCCCATGTCAGGATGCACTGTCATCTTAAGCAGCTCAGCCAAATTCTTTTGCCCTGGTAACCAAGAGCAGAAGCAGCACTTTGCCCCTTCCACCATTCTCCCTCCTGGTGCAGTTACAATTATTTTTTCAAACCAGGTCTGTCTCTCATCCCATACTGCTCCAACTGAGGAAGACAGCACCTTCTTATCATGCAACAAGCAACTGCTTTCTCCTATTTTAGATCTAAACTTAAATCCAAACTGGTATGTAACCCCTCTTTACATTAAGAAAACTTTCCAAGCCCTCCCTTCCCTGAACTGTTATTTTTGGTTTTACTTCGGTATTAGTTTGATTTCTCAGAAAGAGAGAAAGCTTTTACACTGTAATGTGTTATTAAAATACATGGCACCCCATCCAAACACTATTATTAATAACCTCCATGCAACACAGCTGTTTATATAAAACAGATGCAGCATGTAACAAATTTTTCCAGATTCTATAGGTCTGTGAGCATGCAAATCTCTTTCACACAAAGGTGAATTTTTTCACATCCCTTTGTTTTTAGATAAGTAAATGTCTATGTTTAGAACATAGAAAAACCAACCAACGCAGACAGATAGTGCATGTATATGCATGAAACTGTAAAGCCTGAGGAAGATTTAGAAAACTTCTGTAACTGAAGTACTACTGAAATACCCTGTAGCTCCTGCTTCACTTTAATGTCTCTCTCTATATATATAGAATCCATTAATGAAATGCAATCCTAAACGAAGCTGGCAAAAGTAGTACAGCAATTTTTGTTATTAAAATACAGCGCTCTCTTATACCTCCCTGTAATTTAGAAATGAGATTAACATTGCATGTAAGTTTTTCATAATAATGGGATCTTTTCACCTTCAGATATTTTTGCCACTGTTAAAACTGAACTACAGAACTCAAGACGATAAAACACTCTTTGTCATCTTCAAAATTACAAAAGGAAAAATGTATCAAAAAACCAAAACAAACCGCAGAAACTTACATGCCATTTAGTCCATATTTACCATATAAATTTAGATTACTTCTGCTACCAGGAATCCTTTGTCCAGTTTTCCATTTATTAAATATAAATATATATTTTTTATATATATTTATATACATAAGAAAAAAAACACAAAAAGGTCCTTCTTTATCTGTTCTAGAAAAAAGACGGTGAAAAACCCCCCACACTTTCTAGTACCTTAAGCATCCATTAATTTCAGTCCACCATACATAACACTCATTTCTCACATACATCCTTCTTTTTTTGAGTGAAGGAAATAGGCGAAGTTGCATCAGCTCAAAGGGACTGAATATACAGCAATGATGTGACAGATGGCTTTAAGTAGCAGTAACAAAGGAACCAGCATTTTGCTTTGAAAGCAAAAAGGTTTTTTTTTCAGTATTTTGCTATTTTCTGAAGTGCTGGCATCTGTAGGGAAGGGATTAAAAGACTAGCAATTCTGATATGCCAAAATACTAGGAATAGTGGCAATGAATCTTCTGTGGCTTAGTGACGTAGCACTCACAGTGATGCTGTTGACCCATACTTCCACACTTTCCGGTTACATCTCAATTTTTTTCAGCAATCTTAAACCCAGGCATCTTTGCACTGACTGGATAAGCCTACATACGTTAATCTCTCACAGAAAAAGGCACACTTACTATTGGTGGAAGTATGCTTGCTAGAGAAGCTAAGTAAAAAATTCAATTTTGAAAGGTTTTACCAAAATCCTTTTTTTCTTCTTTATTCAAAGGCATAATCTTAATTCATAATATCCAATGTGCAAGGCAAAAGTGGTGCTGTGTCTAAGATGCAGTACTGGTCATGACACCTCATGTATTTTAAAAGCAATCAGTACCTCAGCAAAAGTGCAACATCTCTGGTTCCTTCATACCTCTGTTCTCCAAATCTTGGTATGTTTTCCCTGATCAATTTGATTTAACAATTTCTTAATAAATGGAATAGATGAATTCAAAGTCACACTGGATTCTGTCTAGAATCATGCCTCCTGCTGATATATCAGCAGTTGACAAAAGGAAACAATCCCGAGACATACCACAGCAAGGAGCACAGCTTTTGCTATCTTTCTGTTACATTAGCCCGGTCTTTCAGCTAGTGATCTCACTTCTGTTTCAGCCCCTGCACAAGAGGGAATAAGGTGGCAGCAGCAGTAGCGTAAAACAATCCAATAAACATTTCATATAGAGTATTCCCCACAGTGGGCACTGAGGAGCACATCTACAACATTTTCTTGAGAAGGCATGTTCATGCCGGCTCTGGCACGAGGGGCAGACCAGCCAACAGCATAGCCACAGCACTGGCACAAAAGGCACTGTAAGGAGGTTGCTAAACTTTTTTCCATGCTTCTGAGCAAGGCAGATTCCATCTGCTGGGAGCAGTTCATCTAAGCTGCTTATTCCCATTGCTCTGGTCTGGGCAGCATAATCCTGAATGACAAGGCAGAGCTGCTCAGATTTAGCAACAGTAACTGCTGGAGCTCAAGCAGCAGCTTCTAAGGACACTGCTCAGAGGGTGCAAGAAAGATGTAAGATGTGTTTAAAACTGTGGTAAGACGAAAAAGATGTTTGGCATTTATAAACAAAGGCTTTGATGATTTCTGGAATAACAGAAAGAAGATTTGTTTGAAGACAGGTTTTCCCTGAGGAGGGGTTTGAAGACAATGCACATTTCAAGAGAAGAGGTTCTTGCACAAACCTCTGGGAGATAATGGGCAAACTGTTAAGCACTACTTGCTAGACTTTTCTGAACAAGATTCTTTTCTGGTAGACACTGACTCAGTGAAATACATCATTATTCAGTCTCCTTTTACTAACATTTTTACTAGATACTTCATGAAGAATAAAATCAGCCACAATCGCACCGTGACTTAACCTCTCAGATGACACAGCATTTCCTGAAAGTCAGTTTCTTGGAGGATTTAAAAGAAAAAAAGAAGGGGAAGGAAAAGAAAAATAAAACAAACCAACAAAAACCAGAGGCTCCTGTGGTCTGTTTGGAGCCAGAAGTCCTAAGTTCAGCTTTGGCAGCAACTCCCATCAGGGCTTTCCAGAGGGCTGGATGGGATTCCATTTTCAAAAGGGCTTAAAAGTTTTAGGAGCATGTCTCATTGTTAGAAGTGATTTAGACTAATGAGAAGAAACATTGCTAAATGTACTGCATCATGCTCTGTGATGTCCAGTCCAGTCCAGTGAGAAGTAGGGTTCTTCCGCAGCTCCTGACAGATTTAGATGTAAGGGTTTGAAATACTGGAACCCCGTTTCTTCCAGCTTTCTGATGGAGGTGACTGGCCCTGACAAGGAAAAGTGGAAGAGAACACTCACCTTGGCCCAGCAGGTCAGCAAAAATGTTAATGAAGCAAGACACTATTAGCAGGCCAGGCTGTGAACTTCTGCTGCTCATGGCACAACTATGAAGCAGAGATTAAAGGAAACAGTACCTGCTGTGGCTGCAAAAAGTTTCACCAGAGGCCATCTGTGAAAGGTCATAAGTTCCTAAGTGTCCAAGATGCTTTTAAAAGCAGATGTGGGTGCCCCTGACAGTGGCTCACAGACTGTGTGCCACATTTCCTTCTCTTGTTCTAGTCTGTGATTTTTAATTGGTTTAGTATGGAGATTTTTTTTAGGGGAGGATGAGGTAAGGCACCCAGACTTCTTATCAAAGAATAAATTTAAAGTTTTTTATTCCATTTGCACTTTCGCAACAGACATATTATTGAAAAAATATCAGATGTACCACAATATACTTGACCTGAATGCTTCAGGGCTGTTTCTACATTTTGTCAGAGACTGGAAATAACTCCTAAATGTGTAACATTTTGACCATGAAACACGAAAACTTGTAAGCCTATTCATGAGCTGCAGTGTTTACTTTCTGAATATTGTCAGACCTTCTGATGCTTTGTTTTCTGTTGACATAAGTCACTGCACCACAGAAATGGGGGCCTGAACTGGGCAAGGACACATAAGAGTCTGAACTTCTGTGTGGAAGGGTTGGGTAGGTAGGAGTGCAACCATGGCCTAAGTGTTACATTAGGTAGATGTTTCTGTTAAAATATTTAGTACTAAAGGAGATTTTAATTTAAACTTTCTATTAAATCATAATTAAAATTTTAAGTCATGTTTTGATGCCCTCTAGCTTTGCAGGTTAGTCTCAGTACCTAGGTAAACCCAATAAATTGGGTTTAAACAAACTCGAAATTCCTAAAGAATGTCCTGTATTCAATCATAACTCCGGTATCAAACTCTGATAAATATGCTGTGCTAAACTGGTTGCTTTTTCAGGATAGCTGAAAAAGGTATATAAAACCTAAGCCAAGCCAGTCAGCCCACACGTGGCCCACAAACAGATTTTAGCACTGAGTTATACCTGCTCAAGCTTTCTGTTGTATCAAGACCACACGTTTTACCCATTCAAAGCTCCATTTAAGTCAAGAGAAATACTTTCTGAATTAAGGGCTGAGTAAGAAATGAATACAGACCCTTACTTCTGGCCAGACATTAGTACCACATGATTTCTTTGCCATTGCAATTTCAACCCACTATACTATCTGTTGACTGAAGTCCATCTCACTACCAGTTTCCTAGGAGCACACACATAGATTATAGTAAGAATGCAGTCTCAGGTAAGTTTGGCTCTGGATGATGGAATAGCCCTCAATTTGCCTATGTCCACCAAACCTGTTACTCAAAGAGATACAGCACTCAGGGGAAAGAATGAAAGGTCGGTGCTGCATGTTCTTCTCTCACAGCACACCTTTGCCTTCGTGCAGAAAGCTAGGGAACCTTATTACTTCTGAAAGTATGTTTTCCTTTTTCCGAGCTTTAAGTGGATAGCAGTTATGACAAAACCTGCCAGGGTTGCTGCTGCGCCAGAAACCACATAGGCAATTCCCAGGAATGGGTTACTCCCTCCACTCCATACCACAGTTGAAAGAATCACATGCTTCCTTGCCTTGAATTTGGTAACAGGGAAATCTGATACAAGGATGTTAAGGTTTCCCTAATGAAATTCACATTATTTCCAGGAGAAAAAGTGGTAGTAAATGCTAAAAACCCTTTCCAAGGCATAAAGAGCCTGGAGACCTGCATTTGCTGCAGAAATTCTTGTAATTGATCTGTGATGTCTCTACTGTCCTGGGTCCAAAACCCAGTAGCAGCTGGTGGTAAGAAAGCCAGTTATTTTAAATATAGTCTCTGTATGAACATGGAAATACTTTTTTTTTTAACATTATAAGTTCAAGTTTCATAATTTATGTAACTGGTACTGTGTTAATTTGTATGAAACCCAGTTGAAAATAAGCCTTTTTGGCAGCTTAGCATGATGATTAGAACTAGATGATCTTTAAGGTCCTTTCCAACCCAGACAACTAGGTAATGATGGTGATCCACATATTCTCATTGATGGGAAGTGCTCACCTCTACCTAATATATTATCTACCCAAAATGTTGTATGATTTTACCTTACATCTCTCCACATGGAAACTTTCAGAACAGAAATGTGCTATAGTATTTAAAATCATAGCTCCAGTGGCTGAGACAGAAGAGAAATTTATAATCATCATGACATAACTACTGCTGACAAAATAAGTGTTCTAATTGGAAAAGTTTGTGCTGTTTGGAGCGAGAGTGCATTTTCACCAGCACAAAAGTTCCTGTCAGTAGGTGGCCCAAATCCAGAAACCCAAAGTCATGTGCTCCCATTTGATAACATGTCCTAGCTCCATCTGCACAGGCCAAAGAAAATCTATTTATAGTGTCTCATTGCCTTAAAAACTAGGTCTTGTCACAGTGACTTAGTCTGGGCTGTTTCTCTCATTTTCTTTGCTGTTTTACTATATAAACACCATCCGCTTCCATCTTGTAACTATCTAATAGTCTTGGATAACATGAAAGGATACTGTAAGAAATATGAAAAGTGTAATTCCCTGCTGGGAGGCCATCTGCAAACTGCCTTATCCGTCTGACACGACGGTAAAGATTTCTGAAGGTAGGAAAGGCTGACACTCGCATCCAGATAATGAAGTCGTCATTGACATAACCGTTGTTCCTTTCATTTTCCTCATCTAACAAATATACTGGCTTCTGCCAGTAAGGAGGTCTTGATGTCCCTGATGAAAAAGGAAAGAAACCAGAAAGACAGACTGTCAGTCATTGGTGACTTCTGGGCCTTCTCACAACCAACACAGAATATGAAATACGAAAGAGAAACAGGACTCTATCCAGTACTGAAGAATTATATATGCTAGATAACACTTTTCAACCAAACATTTCACTCACCTCAAACAGGAAAGAACAGAGTTTACCAGTACCCAGGGGTTGCTACACATCAGAAACTTCAAGCTCAGGAAAAACAAAGTAACTTGCACAAATGAAAACACTGTTTATTCTGGATTCTTGCCTCTTCACCAAGCAATACGCTGTCTATAATGAGGAGCTTGCCTTCATTTTTATACTTTATTCCTATATAACCAGAAATGCACCTTTCTGCAGTCTAATGGCAGAGGTTATGCTATTTAGAGTCTGTCATATGAAAACTACTTAGATAATTAACTCTTGCATATGGCACTGTGCACAGTACTGACCTGATCCACAACAGGGAGCTGTTGGCCGCACTTCACTACAGATCAGCCATAAGGCAGCAACAGCTACAAAACAGCTGTTTTAAAGAACTAGTGACGAAGGCAGTCCCACTTGTCTAACAACTGCCTAAGAATCTGCAAAGGCATGAAGGAAAGATGTGACATGCAATTCTCCTTCACTGATGTTTTCAATAGAAAACAATAAAGTGGACTGCATCCTTGCTTTTCCTGAACAGATTATGCATTACAAGAAACTATACAGAAGCATGTTGACATGGGGTAACCAGTCTTCTGAAACCACTTTCTTCCAGTTCTGTGGTCAGTGATAAAAAAAAATAGAATAAAAGAGAATAAAAATTCTATGGTCAGTGATTATAAAAAAGTGGTATTTTGGCTAAATCTGTCTTCTGCTCCCAGTCACCCTCTAAAACTGCTTCCCCAAACTGCTTTGGGAAGCACTTCTCCCAAAGGCAACATCTCAGAATGGGAGACCCTCACACAGGGGAGTAGAGGTAGGGAAGCCATTGAAAAACAAGGAATACCAGTGGAACCATTCTTACCTGCAAATGCAGAAGAGAGATCGTATGATTTTGGATTGCGAAATTTCACATTTTTATCTGTCCACCAGCTGTTTCCAGTCTTCAGTAGTGGTACTTGAATAACAGATGAGTTAAGATTGTAAAAAAGATCAATAGTATCTGCAGGAAATAGAAGAAACAATACGTCTGAGAAAAGGACAGTCATTCTAACTGCCAGCATCAATAACAAAAACTGTCACACTGAAGTACCTTTCAAGTGAATAAAAACCTAAAAAAAATTAAAATGATGCTTAACCATGATATTCCTGTTTCGGTGGGCAAAAGCACTTGGTTTTATCCATTATATTTTCCTACTTAGATTAGTTCAACATAAGGCCATTATAGGCCTCGTTAACATCTATGCAAACACTTAGGCAGCCAATCAGATGACAGGCAGGGATAGCTGGATGATACAGATGGGGAGGGGCTGCCATTCAGGAAACATGAAAACCACAACTCAACTGCACGAGCATCAGTGAAAACATTATTTAATGTTTTTTTATCCTGCTACAAAAGCTGTGTCATGCAGCTCCTTCAGGCTCAGACACGCTCTTCTGAGTAAGTGATTGTTCGGTGTACTACTACCTCCCCAGCTGTTTGCCTCTAGTTTACTAAGAGTAGTTGCAATTCTCTGAGCCTCTGCCTGCTTATCAGCTTGTCTGACTGCTCTCTTCACTGCTAGCTTTGAAAACCTTAAAAACTTTTAAGGTTAAAAACATTTCTCATGACAGGAACTTGCCTATCTTCCTCATTTTACAGAACAATATAACAGAGCAATCAGACAACTAGCTAAGCCATCAGAAGTGAATGGGAAGTATCCTCTTTTACAGCAGAGGGACAGAAATGAACCACCAGAGCAGGATTTAGATATCAGCCCCTTCCCGCACCTCACTAGCGGCCAGAACCTTTCATCACACTGTGCACCAAGGACAGATGCAAGGCAGACAATGGGAGGTTTACCCTCAGCATTTTAAAATCTTAATATCCCTAGTTCTCTGGGGGAGCATTCTGTCCTATGGCCAGGGCTCCAGAACACTGTGGGCTGCACGCAGGTAGCTCTGCTGGCCTAGGTCTGAGCCCAGACCAGTGAATCAGACTTCAGAGGAGTAGGTGGGTAGGCAGATGAAGATCAAAAGGATCTAGAAGTTACCGAACACAACTGCCCTTCACAAGTGCTCTGGTGTGGGTGGCTCAGCTGCTTGACAACAGCTGCTACATTGCCAAAAACTGCTGCATGGGACAGGTTAAAAAAACCCAAAACAGGCGGGGGCAGATAAAAAGGATGGGGTAAGTGAGAAAAGTCTGTAGATGTTTTTTGTCTCCTTTCCTCCCAAAGAAATCCATTCTGAAATCTGCCAGTATTCATGGCTAAGAGCCCTCTGCATTTCAGCTTAAATGTACTCAATAGGCAGGTGATGCCCATAAAGTTACTATAAACAAGATCAAACCTGGGATCAAATTAAGTAAGACTATGTATGCTTCCAGCATTCAAAGAACAAAATGCAACTACGTAGATCTAAAGATCCAAACCAATGTGAAGCATATGTCACATCCTTCTAAGCACACCCCTGTGGGAAGTGCTTAGAAGGATGCACAGGCTTAGTGCCTGTGGGAAGGCAGAATCTGGGCTCTCCATCACTACACAAGAATGTGGGGCTTTTTTAGCAAGGAAGAACACTAAATCACCATTCCTTATTTCACCAGGGACTCAATTCCTCAGTCCTGTCATACATTCACATTGAGGAGGGCCTTCGTAAATGAGAAATCTTCCTCAGTTTCAAAATGAGGTGCAAGTTATCAAACAGAAGGAAGGAGAGCCCCCTGTTCACCACAGCAGCACTGCTTAACGAAACTTCTAGTGGAAGAAAGACAGATTTTGCAATATCAGGACTCAGGTGGATTGAGATAATGGAACAGTTTTAAGTGTTAAGTAAGTGTAACTTAAGTTTTAAGTAAGGCAGATGTGGCAGATACCTACTTACCATTGAACATGCTGTTGGCAATAGCGCCGCATGGAGCCATGGGCGTCCCGTTTTGGTAGGTTGTGAAGGGTGAGCAGTAACTATTCTCAATCTGCATTCAAGGTCACAAAACAATCAGGCACAGAACCTGGAGGTTTTGATGTAGTTTGGTGGTGTTAATGTTCTCCTCCCATTCCTTTTTCTGAAATGCTACTGAATAATTAACTCTCCAGCCCATTTTGGTCACATTAGAGATACATCCAAATGAATATGTTGTTGAGGAACACCTTCTGTGCTATACCATTGTGTATCACAGTAAGTACACCTAAGGTCTTCATCAAATTCTGCTGTGGACTTGCCATCTCCAGAGTACAAAAACTCATTTTGAGATCTGCTACTGTAAGACAGCTACAAATAAAAATGTTCCAGTGAAGCCTTGGCTTACCCTTGAACATCTTATTTTTCTTTCTTTTTAATTTTCACCTGGGCTGCTGCAGTGGTGGAGAACAGCAGATGCAGCTAGCCACATTACTGCAGTTCTATGTGGGGAAATCTTGACGTATGAAGACAGAGCAAGAGAAACAAAAGCCCACCTCAAATTTAACACATCTCTCCTATCCCAGTTTATGGGAAACTATAAATCTGCAGGTTTAAATGCAGAAACATTTTCAAATAACTCTAATAAGCTGTGTATCTGATTGGTACAAAAGCCAGAAGTGGTTGCACCTGGGTGCAAACAAGCTGACGGGACACCTGCAGAAGCAGATGTTTAGGGAACATGTCTTGAGAGTTACAAGAGGCATTTATAGAAACGACAGATTATTATAGTATAATCGTTACATGTACTGGGAGGACGTGTGTGAACTGTGTGTGTATAAATGCTGCTTCTAAGCCAAAGAAAACATATTTTAGATTTGTAAGTAAAAAACCTGAATGCAATGATTGCGTTCTCCAATTTTCTTATGCAGGCCTGCTGGAGGTGATGCTGTCTAGCCTCCTTTTTAGACCCCTAAGCTGCATTCTTTGAATGCTACACGATCACCTATTTCACCATACACCTTTTCCTGCTCCTTGTTCACTTCAAAAGCCAGATAGCAAAATGGAAGACTTAGAATAACTTAATTCCCTAACCTAAGAGTAAAAGCACAGCTTAGAACACTTCTGGCTAAGATGACTGGAAACACCAGGAGAAGGTTTATTTTATAAAGGCAATGTCTTTTTAGTTAGCATCCCTACAAGGTGCAGGTTTGAGAAATGCAGCACTGGACTGGCACCTTTTATTTATCCCCTCATTTTTCTTCTCTTTCTTACTTATTAGACATAATGGCCCTAACAATCACAGAAGCAGAGACCAAACACTGAAAAATTCTGTACCTTATTCCTTAGAGGCATCTTAACACACAGTTACACAGTTAGCTCTCTATATGGTCAAAGATGCACCTGATGGAAATACTGTAGATCTCATAATATAAAGAAGAAAACTTACATTTACATTTCGACCCAACAATTGTGCATCACTTCTTGATATTACATATCGACGGTGATTTTGGTAGAAGTTTTGGAGCCCATAGTACATAAAAACATCACCCTAGAATTCAAGAACATATCCCCTCAATAAGATGAGCTCATGCTGACAAAGAGACATCCTATTACTTGCTAAAAAAGAGAGGGGAAGAGAGCACTCAGTTAATATTTAAGTGCTGGCAGCTTCACGCTAAGCAATTCCTTCAGTGGACACTGGCTACAATCTAGTCTTTATCCTAATTAAAAGTTCCGGTATTTTGGCACAAAATTAAACATACTTTAAACCACCAAATGAAACCTAAAATAAAAATGCTTATTATTTTACTCAAGATGGCATGGCTGGCCATGAATCTGCAATGACTGAATAATTTCATGGAGGCAAGACACTTATTTTCCATAGAACAAGATGCACAAAAAACTTCAAAAAGCACCCATTAGCTCTTCATTCCTCCAGACTTTTTGAAAAATAAAGCTGCCTCTCATCAACTATTTGAACCTTTTGGGAAGTTTAGTGCTGTGATTCAAAGGAGAATGCTAGCCAGCCAAATACAATCAGTAAAGAGGATTATTAAACTACTAAAAACTTTATTAATTTAAATAAACTTCTAATCATCAACGTAATCTGTAGAATTAGAGAGTATTTCAACAGCTACTTCAGTACTGAAGAACCAACCCTAAAGTGACTTTATAATTTAAACTGCATTGTAATTTTAAGTGATCATTTAGGTACTACTAAGCATAAGATCTCTCTGATGGAACATGAAGCACTTTAACAGCGTCAGAAACATGCCCCAGTAGGTTAGGACAGGAAATGAAAGATACTTTTCCCAAAAGAAACTGCAGAATGACATTGCTAGAGTTGAATTATTTCAAGGACCTTGGGGATTAACAGCATAGCCCTCATAAAAAAGACGACAGGGATTTACTGATGACAAATGGTCAGAGCTTCAGATTTCCTTCTCATTTGGGAGCTCAGCAGTGCACCAACAGCTAACCCCAGGCAAAGGGGAAGGGTTTGCTACTGACTCAGAGGGATATCAAGAGACATGAGCTCCACAAACAAATACCATTTCCTTCATCCCCGTCTTCTCCTTGGACATCTCCCAACCAAGGACAGAAGTAGCCTGATCTTGTTTATTTTTAACAT
The DNA here is from genome assembly GCA_017639245.1 of Myiopsitta monachus. Taxonomy (NCBI): domain Eukaryota; kingdom Metazoa; phylum Chordata; class Aves; order Psittaciformes; family Psittacidae; genus Myiopsitta; species Myiopsitta monachus. The sequence goes on from CM029927.1 coordinate 7,821,631, forward strand.
GTACCAAAATAAATAGAAAAGGCAAAAGTGTAAAATTTGGAGTATTTCATGTTTTTAAAAAGTACAAAGAAAATTCAGTCAGGAGCTCTACACAGCAGAAGTAGTATATTTTATCATATACGTGTAAGCACATGGATATAAGGATAAGGATATAAGTAATGGGAGGTACTAATCAGCTTGAATTGGCTTCTTGCATCCACTTACCAATATATCTTCCTTTAGCGTGAAATTAACAGAACAGTGGCATTCCTTATTCCAATTAGATGAATTTTCACGGAGTTTTGAACAATCTGAGCATTTATCTGAATAATCAATCTGTCAGAGAAGTGAACAAGCAGAAGTATTGTAATAAAGGACATGCACAAGGAAAAGGTTAGTGTTTTAGCTCCAAGACTTTTCAGAGCAGTTTTCTTCTAAGTGACTCTGGACTGCCAAAACATTGTTAAAAACCAACAGCAGAGAATCAGGACTTGGCCTCAATGAACATTCACAAATTTTATTCCTAGTTTAAAGATGTTTAAAGCCTTTTGATGACTGTTGCAGAACCTTCACGGCTTCTCCTCTGCAAAGGAGTGCTGAGTGAAGAACACTTCTGCAGCTTTGTGTGGCTGACCCAGTAATGCTTGACAAATGCCCACATGCACTATGGCCCACCCCTCTCAAACAGCCTGGATATAATGCTGAGTGTCTAACCAGCCCTGCCTCCAGGAGGCATTTAAACATCAGATCTCAATGCATTTTAAGATTTTGCCACAGCAAACATTTAAGTTCTTCTAATACCAAACACTATCAAAGGGATTAGCTTATTGTTCTTCAAAAAACCCTAGGAAATAATAGCAACATTTCAGGGGCAGAAATTACCACCCATATTTTAGATATTACCACCCAGTTAACCACTCAATGTTCAGATTTTATTTGTGACCAATTATTTCTGAGGATGTTCGCAGGAAGGCTAGCTGCTGGACGTGTATCCATGGCATGAAGCCACTGCTGCCATCTTTATCTAGAAGCAAAAATACAAAGCCTTTGTCCTCTAAATGTAGCCCAGTTTCCTCTTTATAGCATACCTAAAAACATAACCCCTAACAAACCTGGATTTCTCTGATGCTGTTTGCAGACAATATGAGGCAGACTCCCACAGAGAGGCAGAACATGCCTGTGAGAAAGAAGGTGGAGAGCACAGACGTGATGGTAAGCTGGGGCTTCCAAGCTGGTAGTCTCTGTTGTTTGAATGCACTGTTATCCGGACACCTGGAAGGACATGCTTCTCCTTCTTGAGGATGAAAGCTCGTCTTGGTTTTCATTTTCTTCTTGGTGAGAGGAAGAAGTAATGTGCTGGAGAGTGTTTAGGCTGAGATATTGTCCTTACTGTTGCAAGACTTTACTGTTTGATCAAACCAGCATTATGTCCAGGAATTACTTATTAACTGGATCTCTCTCTTCCTCATTTTCTACAGTTGTGCCTGGATCCCCATAATCAGCTTGTACCAATCAAATGACTGTGTACTTTGGTCAGGGTATCTATCTTATGCATACTGGAAAAGCCTTAAATATATTCTTCCTGGTCCACAATTCAGTAGGATTTGTTACATCTCATTAATTTGCCAGCTATACAGGAATTTCGGTGTAATCTCCCTTCACTTCCATAGCTGCCCAGCTAACAGGCATGGTATACAATGAAAGGAGCTCTGCTCTTAATTTCATGGGATGCCACTGGGGAGGACTGCAGGTGCTGAGACAGAACTGGACAGAAAACATTGTTTTGGAAGACTAAATAAATCAATTTTCTTAACCTACTACACTCACTGCTGTTGATTCAGATGCAATTTTAAGTTGTAAAAAGGTTACATGTTCTTTATCACAAAAGGGCAGCTCGTTCTCAAAACGTCTAATTTGGATCAATGGCTTTCCAAGATGCTGATGATTTGCTCACCTCTATACATCCTGTCCTCTGGAAAAAATCCATCTATTCCCTAATATCCACAAAAGACAAAAGAATCACGCAGGGCTCATCTCCTTTTAATTTAAATGGACAAACAGGAGAATATTTTGTGCACACTTCAACAGTTTAACAAAAAATCTCAATACAATATACAGATAATTTATCATGTAATAGAAAAACAATAGCATTTGGCCAGCTCTAGAACAGATATTTTTCGCCTATCTTTTTGGCAAATTACTGAAATTCATACAACCTTTTCAAAGATCCTTGGAGGCAAGAACGAGATTACCATTCTCATGAGAGAAGTAAATGTCTCCTTTAGGACAGCAAGGGGAGATAACAGAAAATTGAGCTGTATAAAGGCTTTCAGACCCAAGTGTGCTCATCTTCGAAGTCTTAAAAGTGACATATAGTAGTAGTGAATCTAGCAGGTGAATGCGATGTAACTCTGATTTCAGCATCACATTGTTGCTACAATAAAAATAACACTAAAACTACAAACAAAACTTCTGGTTTATTATTAAAAGAAAATTCAGAAAAAGTTGCAATGGGCATTCTTTCCGTATTGATAGACCTCTGAAAAGTCAAAATTCTTGATTCCACCACCCGTTAATCACTTTCCAATTGCAGGCAAGATAATAGTAAAATGCAGCTGCAAATTACTTCCTTGTTGGTAAAATCATTAAAAGAGTCCCAGTTTCAGAGACCCCTCTCTGCACAGCTTTATGATACTCATCTCCAGCAGGTCAATTGTGTCTTTCTTTATCTGAAGAAAAAAAAATATCAAAGAAAGCATCAAAAGTTACTGCCAATGCTTTATCTAAGTACCAGTATTTATTTACTCAGGCATCTTACTGTAGGACTAGAAATTAAAGAATAGTTTCCCACACAAGGTCCTGAGTTCTTGAATGTTTCCATTTTGTAAAATCTCTTAGCATTTTCTCTGCAGCCCTAAAGTAAACTATGGCTCGTGAAGTCCCATCTAACACGGCTACAAAAAAGTTGCTGATAAAGCATGCCATAGCAATAGGTCTGTCCTGGGCTGCAAAATCCCTAAGGACTTTCCAGAGTATCAACCGGTACCAAGTAGTTCAAGGGCAGTACTACACCACAACAGCCACAACTACGTCTGTGTCTGACACATGCCAATGAAAAACAGCATGAAGGTCAGGTCTACATGCAAAGTACTTTGGTTTACAACATGGATATGGCTGTGACTTACTGTTTATCTAAAGATAAAAGACAAGTGTATTCAAGAGTAAATACTGACTACATATTTCAGCAGGAACACAAGATTACCATCATGGTTAGTACATAAATAGCTCCCACTTCCCACATAAAGGAACCTATTCGCATGTTTTCTCTGACGATTACATCCATCTGAGCCTCCACCTTGCACAGAAACAAATGATGTGACAAAGCCTGAACAATCTCTATTCCACACTGGATGTGCTACATAAGGGTGAAAACAGTTGTCTTTCTATCCCAAGTCTGTTTCTGACAAACCTTTATACTTTCACGAGGCCTGAAACTTTCTGTATTTTCAAACTTCCTCAAGTCTCAGTGTTTGTGTTTTTGCAGACAATACCATATTGTGTTGGGTTTCAAAAAAACCCTCTATTTGAATTTACGAACAACTAATCCAAGGAGTTGAGACAGCTCGGTATTGCTATCAACCTCTCCACACAAAGATTTCACAGCTGTATCCTTTGGTCAGATCAGAAAGTATAAAATCAATTTTTATTTAAACTTTTATGCACTAGTGTAACTCCAGTGTGCCAAACGAAGAGTCTGATAAACTCATTCACTCTCCCTGGTTTCTTTGTGAGCTTTTTCTTTATTATTTCCTTCTCTCTATTGTTTGGCGTGAATGAAGTGGGAGACAGAAAGAGGGAAAAGAAAAATCCAACAGCATTAAATAACAACATGTTGAAGCAACTCAGGGAGCAGTGGATCAGCGCACCATTAATTATGTGGGTATGATGGGATACAGGACTGCCATGGGGGAAGACTCATGTATTTTTAAATTGATATATTTATGACTGTGTACACAATTTTCCACTGAACATCAGGTGAGTACAAAACCAGCAAGCAGAATGGACACATGCTTCCAGCTGTTCTTGCTTTCTGTGTAATTACAATGAAATTTAGCAATGCAACACCTTAGATATGCAACGAATTATCAACGACTGATGTCTGCACTGAAAATAGCATGACTGACTTATTTCTGATTTTAAGGGTACAATTTTGCCTCCACAATTAAAAATGGATGAAAGAAATTAATACATCAAATTGCCAATTCTCTAAATTACATTTTTGGTACTATATTTCTTCTCTTCTTTGAGAAAACCTATGACTATTCATAGGATGTATTTACAATTCTTATACAAGTAGAATAGTAAGACCCTCTGCTCACTAAGACTATTACATATTTCAAGTCCGCAAGTTGGCAAAACACCCCATTGGTATCTACTCTGTTAAGATGCCTTGTCTCTAAAACATTACTTGTGTATCTTTTATTGCTGAAATTCCTTATAAATAAATTTCAGGAATCTGCCTGATGTCTGCAGCAGGACAACTAGCTGCAAGACGCTCCACTTGCATAGCTCAAGATGTCAAAAACCTTTCTGTATGGTGTGTTACCTGAGTCAAGTGCAGGTTTGAACGCTCTTCTGTAATCACATATTCACTGTTCTGTAATCAAGCATAAATATCTGTTCCTTATGCTCACAATATATATGAAGGTGTAATATTCTTTCTTACTTGGTTTTAACATGAACCAAGCCATAAAATTTTATGCTAAGAGAGCCTTAAGACTTTGCCTTAAAAAAAAATTATCCAGAGTCCTATAATTTTTGGCCTATATTCATGCAAAAATGCTGTGATGCTGCCCACAGAGCTGAAAGGGGTAGCTCAGGTTTGCAACAGCCCAAAAGAAAATCTTAGCACCATATCTTCAGGTTTTTGAGGTGGATCACCTATAGTCTGCTGTATGTATATTTTCTTCAGTCGATTTAAAAAATCCATTCCACTGCAACCAGAACTTTTTGTACTGCTGTGTCTGCGAACTCATGTTCTCTGTTCTTTAAAAACTTACATGTAAAAACAACCACCATACAAAAAGCCCTTTATGTATTTACCACAAGAGGGAGCCTCCTAGCTGGTGTTTGTGCTACTTCACTTCTGCAATGTATTTTTTCGTTGGGTGCTTTATCTGAGGTTATTAGAAACATGTATCTTTGTATAGATGAGACTGTACAATCCAGCATATTCAAATGCACGGACAAGCACAGAGACTGATGATTTGTTTCACTCATGAAGCAGCTTAATGTCTATATTCAAAAAAGTCTCCTTTCTTACTGGAGTTTCTGCATGTCAGCCTGCTCCAAACATGCAAAAAACTGGAAACACTTCGCACGAAATTGGGAGCTTTACAACAACAAGCGATGGAGAACTGTCTCCTTCATTCTCTCCGAGTAGATACCAGCTGATGTCCCACAGCATCTGGTAAATATGCCTTGTCACAGCAATAAATGGAAAAGCTGGACTATAGAACTGAAAAGAATGGGGAATTGTCTTAAAAGGAATTTATCAATGATGGATGGCTCTACCTAGTTTGTACCCTACCTCTTGCCAACCCCCACCCCATCCCCAAAGGATAGCTATCTGTAGACTCACTCAGAAGAAGTCACTTGCTCTCAGATGGAGAAAAAAGCTTCTCCCAAGTTTTCTTTAGTTCTCGAGGAAACTTTTGCACAAAGTCCTCTTACTGAACTTCCTGAGAACAGACAGAACAACCACCTAGCATAAACAGGAGAAACTGAGAGCACAACTGTGGAAGTCACAGCTGAGACTTGTAACAAAGAAGGAAGAAAATCTTCCGTGAGTACAGATTTACCAGACAAATGTTGAGTTCTTTGTTGTTTTAGACCACTGAGGTCAGTTTTAGAGAAAGAAAGCCTTACTGACCAAGATCTGGGCATTAGAATCAAAAGTAATGAATACACAGTATATAATATATACAGGTGGTTATACAATACCTCCGGTATATCCATCATTCTCCTTAGTTTCTGATCTCTCCAGTTCCAATCCAGAATCATGTATTTTGTGGAGTCCAAGCACAGGCCATCTAGAATGGCAACATATATTTTATTACTAAGATACTATGACATGTGCTTATCAAAATTACTTATGGCTTTTACATCTTTTGCTGTCTGTTTCCAAGGAAACTGATCTTTGAACACTTAAGTATTATATTTGCTGGTTGGAAAACTAATGCACTGATACTGCAAACTCCCTTAACCACATAATCTCACGCCTTTTTGGAAGATAAACACAAAAGCAGAACAACTACTGTAGCCAGGCTTGTCAAGAACTAACATCCTGCCAGAAAAGAACTCCTCAAGCTTCCTCTTGATGAAACCGCAGGAGTTGGATTTCCACAGCCGATGAGGAGCTGGTGAGTTACTAGGACCCTAGCCTGAAAACTCCTGTTAATGGGAATTGACAGTGCTTAGCAATTTAGAGGACTAGGCGCTATGTGAATGTGAGTCAGGTCAGTGGTGCTGCTGAACACTTCATTATCCAAATAAATGGTGGTGAAAGAAGAAAACTGGCCCTCCAGCTGTTCTATTTTTCCCTGGTCTTCTGGTGATGGCTACAACTTTTCTTACCAGTTTTGACTATTCTCCATTCTCTAGTGAACTGGCACTCTACACTAAGGTGTCAAAAAAGGAGCAGATCTTAAGATGATAAGCCTTGTGTCCCTGCCACAAGCTGCCTCCCTACACAACACTGAATCATAGAATGATCTGGGCTGGAAGAGACCTTAAAGATCATTTAGTTCTAACACCCCTGCCATGGGGGGACACCTTCCACTAGACCAGCTTGCTCAAAGCCCCATCGAACCTGGCCTTCAACGCTTTCCAGGGATGGACATCAACAACCTGTTCCAATGTCTCACCACCCTCATGGCAATGTGCTGATGTGCGGAGCAGTAATGATTTCATGTTGATGGAGGGCAGAGGAAGCAACAAAACTATGCTACTCCTGTGCCCTTTTGGAAAGAGCAATAGACTCCCAATCCACAGCCAGTCCGTGGCCTTATCATCTTGTCACTTCGTTGTTTGTTTTTCTTAGCATTCTAGCATTCATCATCTCAAAATTTAGGAAAAAGAGATTTCTATAGCATAATTAATTTCACTACAGGCAAATCAGAAACAAAATCAAATCATCAAGAACATCTTTCATTCACCCCTCACAAAAGTTTACACTGAGCTCAGAGTGACATATGATACAATGACTTCTGCCATTATTTCCTTTTGATTACTTGTAGTGTTTGGTTTCCTGAAGCTCTGTATCTTACACCATGGTTTTGTAATCACTTTCAAGCCAGCATAAATCAGTATTTCTGCCAAAAGAGGAAGTCCCCTACCTCTGTCTGCTCATTACCTGATTTTGTGTGCACACTGGTTTTAATTGGGAGCAGTACTAATAGGGATCAGTTCACCAAGCTGCCAAACAGACTCTTGGGCTAGCATAAGAAGCAGGAAGCAGGAACATAATGAGCACTGACTAGGGAGGGGGGGAAGTATTACTCTCCCTTTCTCAGCTAATACTGATTTATGACAGCTTAAATTGATCATAAAGTCAACTATTAAATTCTTGACCTCATTCTGACTGACATAGTAGAAGTGGAGAAACAGAACTGCACAATTTAATGCCCAAATTCACAGATTCATGTCAATCTCAGCACTTCAAAACCAATTTAAGTCTCGCTTCTCATGAGTCCAAGTATAAGATACCTTTGGAGAAAAACCTCCTTGTTCTCCTACCTTGCTCCACTAGCGCTTTTACTCTCCCAGGAGTTCCAACACCAATGTGGAACATGCCTTTCTCCAACATATTCAACTGTTCTTTAATCTAATTTGGAAAGAGAAAGACAACCACAGTAAACCCATGACTGTTTTAAAATTTCTTCTCAAAGAGCTGGAAATAAATTCAATATCTCACAGTACCTCCTTCTAGAATACCATCAAATATCAAATGCTATTCATCTTTCAAACTGTCAAACTGATATATCTGGGAGGAAGCTTAGGAAATCTAACAGCCAGCTGAGCATCACACTTCTCTAGAAGATCAGTCATTTTCAACTTTGAAAATCTGCTACTGCACCAGCTCTTTCTGGAGGCGAGAACAATATGCTTCCTTCAGTATCTAAACAAAGTATCTGGAAATATCTGGAAAACTGGTAAAGTTGAATTAGCTCTAAACTGTAAGAGGAAGACACTGGAAAAGGGTGAATTAAAGCCAGTCACACTTGTGTGTTTGACAGCATTTCTATCAAAGGCCAAATGTCCACTCATTACTTCCAGCCCAATGTATGTCCTCCAACAGGTATGGATATTGGGCATCCGGGCATCCAAAGGCAGAATGCAAATGTGGCTGCTAGTACAGTTTGCTTCTACAAACCTATGTGTGAGAACCTTCTATTTAAACAGGCAAAAGCCATTTGAATGAGTACCTCACAAGAATGTGGAACATCTTTAAAACATTGCAAATGCATAAGCATATACATTCTGCATAGGATTGCACCAGAGATAAGGGAGATGGCATTTGGCTAGATTCCTCAAATGGCAACCAATGTTACTAAAGAACACTATAAGAAAGGCTCTATTGCTAAACGCTTTAGAAAGAAAATGGTACGACACTAGTTAGTTAGTCATTTAGTTGTTCTATCAGAACTCCCTTGCAGCTCTCTTACCTTTATGTGCTTTGCAAACAACTTGAGAACTCTACAGTCTCCTTTGAATGCTGTCATTGACCTAGCAATAAAAATATGGAAAAAGGAAATGCAAGAATCAGGGCTGGGATTAAGACCACAGAGGAGGAAAGTAAAAGTAATTGGCATTTCTCAGTGTGCTTGAGACACAGTCCCCCACTGACCCCTGCCTGTACTTTAAACACTATGTACATTCCCTTTTGCTACTTGATCAACAGTCATCAACAACTGGACAAACACGACAGAAGATATCAGTAGGGGGCAATATTGTTAAGATAGCTTTTCAGCTATTTAATAATTATGGCCTGTGCTTTCATAGCTAACTTAGTTCAAAACTGACTAATCCACAAATTCTAATTCAAAAATATCTCAGCTACTAAGATATAGGCATGAATGAACATGCATGTGTGTGCACAAAAGGAGAGATCTGTGCATGGACCAATCCAGGTTTTAGAGTCTTTCTGCAGCGTGGCTGCTGGGGAAACCTAGGCTGCTACAGTCTTTACTTGCAGAGATCGCCCCAGTTCCAGTTAACCAAACCTCATTTGTCAGAAAACCTCACTTACTTTTCTGACACTCCATTTTGGCACACAGTAGCAAACTCTATGTTCTGTATTAATCAAGCAGAACACAACATATTCAGTACTTATTGAATGCCATTTGAGACAGAGCTTTGCCTGCATGCTTTCTGAAGTGAGTGAGATTTTCAATTTTCTCCTGTGCAAAGCTAAAAGTTTATATACAAGTGTACATATAAGCCACTTAAGTCTCAGACAGCAATATCTGCATGCAGGAGGTAAGCACTACTAACACATCTGCTGTATATACGCTTCCATCTGTGGCATGGAGTCAAACTTCCCAACTCTCCATCTTATGCTGAACTGACATAAAATCACAGGAAATGGGGTCAAGACACAAAAGACAATGGTGAAATTTGTGAGGTATACATTAATTCATCGAAGCCATCAAGACTCCTGGAAGGAGAAGGGGGAAGATAAAGATGGGGAAAGAAGAGGACAGGGCACACTAAAAATCATCTCTGCACAGAAGTTTTGCCAGGCTGAGCTAGCTGAGAACCTGGAAGCATTCAGGCCAGATACATGCGTTGGCACTTGATGCCCCGGAATTGCATGTCCTCATTGCCTTTCATGCAAAGTCATGATTACTAGTGGTGGGTCATGATGCTTTATGGGTTTACTCTGTTCTCAGATGTAACATGTTGCATGCTTCCCCCAGATTGGTTACACTTTATTTTTTGTTTTTAATAAAAATAGCACTTCTATGCAACTGAAGTACTGTTATTTCAACCTAAAACCAAACACCAGACTCCCACAGTTTAAAGAAGCAAGGGATATTGCATCAGTTCAAGTCAGGGAATTTGTTGGCTAGCAGAGGACAGTGGCCCAGTTTTGCCTTTATGTCTATGGTTCCAAGACAAAACCTCTAACTGACTGCCAACCTCAACATAACATTTGCTATTGACATACTTGATGAGTTCCAAGGAACGAAGGGCAGAACTGCATATAACCAGCATCACCACCGACTTCTTCTCCTTGTGGTTTTTACGGAGTTTTGCCCACTTAGGACAGACTGCAATGAAAAAGCCCATGCACACATACACAGAAAGTATGACACAATTTTAAATTACAAGAGTACATAATGAATGGTAGCCAGCAGCAAGAACACACATGCTGACTCCTATGAGGTATGGATCTCTGGCAACACTTGTACATTTCGTCATGGCTGAGAAACTGGAAAATAAAATGCCCAAAATAAATAAAATCCAGAAATATCACATAACTGAACAAATTAGATAAGCATCAAAAATCGAGAGTTTGTAAGGTGACACTGTCTTTATTTGCCACATATGGCAATTTGTATCCCAGAAAATCAATTGAAAGGAAACATTTACCAGACCAGAAGTTCTATATAAATAAACAGAAGAATACAAATTCTCTTGGTTCGTGTCAGCAGACAGCTGCAGGATTTCTACTGTAAGACAATACATGCACCTATTTATGAAGCCACAATAAATTACTGCCAAGTAATCCGTAGCAATCAAAAGAAACTCTACAAAATTTTGATACAAAAAAAGTGATAGAGTAAAAAGGAGCCAGAAAACCAAGGCCTGTCGTAAAGAAATAAAGCAAACCCTTAAAGTTATTAATACTTAATAAATGAAAATATTTGGAGGTATAGATAAAAAAAATCAATAATATTGCATTAACAATATTTTCCATACAACTTTCATTTCATCCAGAGCAACATTTTAACTCACTTTCCTTCAGGTATGAAGAAAAACTGTGCGTGAGATCATTGGCTGGCAGAAAGCAGGAATCTGAAAACATAAAGGAAAACATATTTCTGTTGATGTATTTTTAACAGGAAAAGCAGCACATGTGTTTGCAGGATAACCCCTAGTTATATTAATGAAATCACAAGTGTGTTGGAACCCATCATCAATAAATTACCATTTGTGAACCAAAGGTTAATCTACCTAAGATGCAATAAATCTGCAGATCACCCAAACAATTCATAATGTGTAAATGCAAGAATCTATCAATAATCTACCTGTCAGTAAGTCTGTTCCTCTTTTTGGCCTTTCATATTGTAATAATCTACCTACATTGACCCTAATGGTAACACCTACACTTCATTTTAATGCCTTCCTCTTCCTTTATTTCCCAATGACTGCCTATCTTTTAAGCTTGTCACTATGTTAACTAGTTAAGTCTTACAAGCACTTTGTGGCAGACATTTAATTTTAAGCTTCACGCAGAGGCAGTGGAGAAAGAAAAGGTCCTAACATGTTCTTTGGAAGGTCTTTTCTCCAGTCTAGAAAATCTATGTTCTTAAGAAGGTGATTAAAATTAAATTGTTTGAAAACTTGTCATTGTTGTCAGGGGTCTTTGCCTGATGGAACAATATGCTTCCACAGAGCATTAACAATTCTGTCTTCAGGGACCCATGTATTTGTCATCATTCTGCATGAAGCACAGCACCTCAGGGTGCCTGTCTATGGATGGTTGCTGACATATTTTAACTAAATTATAAAGCTTCCCCAGACGTTATTCATGCTCACGTGCATGGTGCCAATGCTGGCAGCATCAATCCATGATTTCCACTGGAACAGACAATGGGACAAACATTGGTCTGTAGTTTGTACCTGATGCCTGGCTGAAGTCCTGCCCACGTAGTTTCTTGAGCACAGCCACTCTACATCAATGTATCTTCCATTTAACAGGTGTTGTCTTGCTAAAACTTTTATTTTGCATTGATCCCTTTTATTAAGCTCAGAGACTGACATTTACTGGAACTTGAGCTCCAAAGGCAACAAATGTACAACTGAAGAATTAGCTGCTGATTTACTTGTAAAACTGCGTTGAAAAGATGCACTTGATGCTGGTGGTTTCTAATAGATTGTTTCTGGAGGACATGAGCTTCAATCTCTGACTTTTTGCCAAGAGTCTAACAATACTTAAAATTAACAATTTTAAATGAGTTTCAGAAAGGGGGAAAAAACCACTCCAGACTGCAGCAAGAGACCCTAGACTGCAGTGAGAGACCATGCTGTCTACAAACCTGACCTTTTGCACCATGTCAATTAACAAGAACACACAACTCCAAGTAGTTGCTTGTTACTTGCTCAGTGCTTTGACATGAAGGACTTGACAGCTGTAGAAGTTTGTTAACTCCACAGCACTCTAAGCCTCCAACTCCCATCATGAAAAAAAAGAAAAAATATCTCCATCCAGCTCAAGAGCTAATCCATATGGAAACGAGCCATTTCACTAGCCTAAAGGGCTCTTTTAGTAAGAAAGAAACCAAAGTAATTTATTATTTAGTAAAAATCCTATAGGTCTAAAAGTATTTAACACAAGCTTTTCAAAGCAATCTGTATGGGACTTCTCCCAGTTTTCTTGATTGAACAAGAAAGCTGAACTTGCCCTATAGAAAAAAAAGAAGGGTCAACATAGAATCACAGATGTTAAGGAGAATATCTACCTAGAAAGACAGGCTTAAATATTAAAACAGGTAAATTACTGCCAGGCTAGAAGGCTCCTGTATTGAGCACAGGTCACTAAGAGTTCAAGTATCAAAGGTGTGTATGCATGTAGGTTAGTTAGCAGGCTATTTACTCTTCATGAGTACTACTAGCAAATAAGGGACAGTGCCTGTCAAATGAGAGTGCCTCCTCATCTACAGTATAAGCAGAAGAGAAGTTCATTGTTATCTTCATCTCTAATGCAACCTCCAACTGACAGAAGCTAACCCTTCTCTACCCTGCTTTGCCTTTTCTATCACAGGCTTTTAACTGGAGACAAAATACAGGAAACCAAAAAGGGTCCTTGTCATGGTTAAAACTTTGCCACTTTACACTTGGACCAAAACTACTATGTCATTTCATGCCACTCCTTGAAAAACTATTACATTCAACATCTCAGTGATTCTATGATCTCAACGACATCAGAATGATGTCTCATTACTTATTTGTCTATTCCTATTGTCAGTCCTCCGATTGTGCATCTGGATCAACAGCGATAATCTCAGAAATAAAATACACTTTCAGTCTCTCAGCATCTTGGAAGCTATTATTAGGAATCACATAATTCCTACTAGAAAACTGAGCTCCTGAAATTAATACTTTGCAATAAGTGGACACATTTAAACAACGTTCCTTTTCATTTCCGTAACTCCAAGAAACCTTATTTATTCTGAAGAAACTAACATCTCTACTTAAATATCAAATTAATGTACCGTATAAGAACATATTTCCAAAAAAAGTACAACTCAAGATCTGTCCAAAAAATGCTCTTTCTTCTGCAGAAAAAGAACTCAACAGAATCATGAAAAACCAGCATTTATCTATTAAATATCGAATAAGTTACCTGACAGCTTTAATTCCTCTATTTCAATCACTGAACGGTTTTCACCAAAATGTCGGCTAAGCAGATTTTGCACATCTGCAGGAACACCAGGTTTGGGAGCGGATTCTCCCAAAATATCAGAAATTTTCTTCTAAAAAAAGACAAATAAAATGGGTAAGTATGTCATCTCTGTAATTTCTGCTCCTTGGCTACCACCACTGTAAATAAATGTTACTTGATAGCTTTATACAGTTATACTGGTTTAATTACAGCTTAATCAGAACACCTTACAATGGGACAAGATTCCTGTCGTCATGAGAATGCAGACTTCGGATGCAAGTTTAGGCACTTTGCTGAGATTGACCTTGAGCCTGAAGACAAAAATCTTGTGCACTCTATGAACTGAAAGCTGGTTTGTGAGTTTTCTGATTTTTACATTAAACTCTCAGTTGCAGAATTCAGGGGGTTTTCATAATTAATTCTTTTTAAAGCATAACAACAGGCATCATGTGGTGATATGTGTCTTGGTTATATTTTGATTAAAACAAGGTATTAAAACTAGCTATTTTGGAAGGAAAGATGAAGGGGGCCTATAGGGATGCTGGGGAGGGACTCTTCATTAGGGACTGTAGTGACAGGACAAGGGGTAATGGGTTCAAACTACAACAGGGGAGGTTTAGATTGGATATAAGGAAGAAATTCTTTACTGTGCGGGTGGTGAGGCACTGGAATGGGTTGCCCAGGGAAGTTGTGAACGCTCCATCACTGGCAGTGTTCAAGCCGACGTTGGACAGAGCCTTGGGTGGGACGGTTTAGTGGGAGGTGTCCCTGCCCATAGCAGGGGGGTTGGAACTAGAGTGCTCAATGACTCAATGTCCAGCTGGACACCAGTAAGGAGTGGTGTCCCTCAGGCATCGGTGTTGGGACCGGTCTTGTTCAACATCTTTGTCGGTGACATAGAGAGTGGGATTGAGTGCGCCCTCAGCAAGTTTGCCGATGACACCAAGCTGTGTGGTTTGGTTGATACGCTGGAGGGAAGGAATGCCATCCAGAGGGACCTTGACATGCTTGTGAAGTGGGCTGATGCCAACCTGAAGAAGTTTAACCATGCCAAGTGCAAGGTCCTACAGCTGGGTCAGAGCAATCCCAGGCAGGAGAGTGTGGCTAGGATGGAGCAAAAGGGCACAAATCTGGGAGGCAAAGTGATATTTCAAAGACAGATGAGGTGGGCCTATCAGCATTTTTGGCAGCTTTGGAGGGGTGGTGGGCACCTTCAGGGCAAATTCAGCAGGATAAGGTCCGGGGCAGCAAAGATAAATGGAAATTTTGAAGAGAGCTATGGCAGGAATTTCAACATAGGGGACAGATCTTTCATCCCTCTTTCCCTCACTCTACCCCAGCACCCATTCTCTCTTTCTCTTCCATACCTCAGCACTCTGTCTCTCCGTGTTGCCCAATACACCTGTAATGAGAGCATAAGGGGCAGAAGGCTGAAGAGGGAAGAGCCATATGGGGGGTGCTGAAGACACTCCACACTACAGCAAAGGCTGCCTCTCCCAGCTGTCCGCCTCTTTGGCTACTGCCCATTTCACCTCTGCTAAAAGCCAACTGTGTGCTTGCAAAGCCCCAAATGAATCTTTGACCATGGGATACATGAAAATGAAGTCCTTACGCCTTCCTCTCAGCCTACCTTTGGCCTGGTACAAAGCCCTCTGCAGTCCCTGGAACATCTGGCTGTTTGGCAGGTTTTCGCAGCGCCTGAACCCATAGCATCCCTTCCTTCCCAAGATTCACTTTCACTTGGCACCACTGTATTTTTCTGCCATGCAATAACTGTCTTCCCAGAGAATGACCAGAAGCCATCTGCAGCACACACAGCATTTGCAGGAGGCCCACAGCTGAACCTCTTTGTTGTTCTTCCTATAAACCACTACTCTTCTCCAGCCCCAGCCCCAATACCTGCCTTTTAAGTGACCCATGTTTGGGAACCTCTGATTTAGCAGACAGCAAAACAGAACTACCAGGCTCATTTTACTTGGTAATTCAGCATAAGGTGCAATTCCACAGGACCACTATGTCATTTGTTGGGTCCCTTGGTTCTTTCAGGAAAATTATGGCACCCTGGAGGGGAGAAGCCTGATACTAATGAGGAATTCCCTAAGAGCAAGAGCAAGGACACCTGAGCAAAGTCTCTTCCTTCAAGGAGGATGGGGAAATGTGGAAATGTTTCTCATGCAGAATGTTTTATTATTTTTCTTCCAATTCATTCCAGATGCTTAAAAGCAATCTTAAAAGCAAAAGTGTTGGTTTGGCTTTTTTTCCCCCTTTTCCTTACTTTGAGAGAATACTTTGTTTGGAACCCATAGATCAAACTGATAAATATTTCCTGACGGATTTTTGACATGCTGTGCTTGTCAACTTTGTGGCCTAGCCCCACTGAAACCAAAGGTGCAAATAAGCGCCTATTGTTTGCCTGAGAATAGGGTCTTTTTGTTAGGTCTGGTTCACCTATCTCAGTCATGTGATGCTTTCGCTCTTGCAGCAGTAGAATAAGTACTGCAGTAACTTCTGCCAGAGCTGCACTTAAAACATAATCCCAATTTTCCCTCTTCGCATTTCCTGGATGACTGAGAGGCCTGACATAACATAAAGAGGCCACCTCTCAGTCTTGTGAAGGAGCCAACTATTTACAGTTCATCCTGAAGGACAATTAAGTTTCCCGGTACTATATAATTTCCACCTAGACTGCAGAGTATGTTTGTTGTTGAGGATTAAACACGGCCAGAGGGACAATACAGGGGATTTATTTATATAGTTATGCTACGAGGAGAAGAGCAAAGAAGGACAGTTCTTGGCTTAAAAGATAAAACAGCAGTTGGAGCTTGACCACACTCCTGGAATGGGGCAGATTCTGCAGCAACTGAAATTCCACCTTTCTCTGACACAGTTACGTTTTCCCAGTATGCAATACTTGCAAGAGCGGCGGCGACATATACAACCCTTGTGCAGGGTAGACATGTTGCTCCAGTTCAGGTTGGGAAGGGGTATTTTGAATGAAGTCAAAAAAGTAGGAACTCGTGTCTAAAAGAGGCGCCAACATCGTGACCATGTTACTTCTCATCATCACAAGGTAGTCCCAGTTCTGAATCTTGTAATAGCACATACACCCAGTGCCCAGTTCCCAAACACTCTCTAGGACATTCATACCTTCTTTCTCTTCTTTGCCTTTACAGGAGTCTCTTGTTTTTCTTCTGGCTGACTCAGAAAACACTCTGTAAGCTGCAAAGAACATATTAAAAAAAAAAAAAAAAAAAAAGAAGAGAAAAGGATTCAATATCAGTTATCTGATCACTGGAGGGGAGAAAAAGTCACCAAAGGGAGCTAAGAGGGGACAGAGAAAGTAAAATGCTGGGTAGAGAAATAAAAACAAACCCAAGCTTCCCCACCTACAGATACCTACAGAAGGGATCATATTCTTACAGTTACATGTATCTGGAGTAACTTTGGAACTGAGATCTATGTTGTAACCAAGAGTAGAATAAAAGAACAGAAAGTTGAAACATACAAGTTGTAGCCACGATTCCATAGAATGGTGAAAAGCAGGTTTTGATACATTTTAAAAAAAGCAAGAGGAAAACAAGAACAAAAGATTTCACAAACTTCGTATTTTTAACCGCTATTACTGTGTGTGATTGTTTGTCTAAACTTTGCCAAAAGTGCTCTACAATAACTAGGTCTAAGGTGATCATCCAGACAGTGAAAGATGCCAGGAAACTGGGCGAGAATAATTGGAAACAATCATACAAATGTAAAAGGAAATCCAGGGTAATACAAAATTTAGGAAAACATGTTTTGAATTTGTTCTACCCCATTTTTGCTTTGTCTCCCCATAGCAGACAGGGTCAAATACACACAAGCAAAATACATGGTGCATTTCAGAATAATCTTCATCCAACATGTGCTGCTACCATTAACCCTCTTTGCTTGAGCATGTTGAATTGATTCATTTGTACCAGAGCCCCTGTTCACATAAGCTAGGTTTAGGATTTGTCCTTAGACACCTAAAATGGTCCAAAACAGAGGAAGTGAGGCACAGGCTTTCCTTATTTTGAGCATAGTGATTCCTTTTTCTTTTGCCTTCTTAGGGACTTTCGCTCCATGGAAATGCAAATTAATCTACATAGATGGGTTTTAGAGCTTAATAAGTGACTTAACGAAGAGCAATGGGAAAATAGGCTAAGCTGCAGGAAAAAGCTCCTTAATATTAGGATGCATTTGGCTGGAAAAATCTGCTCCTGTGAGAAACTGCAGAGAAGTCTCATCACACGGAGCATTAAAAGCTCAGGAACAGCAAATCCAGCGCTGCTCCCTGGGGAAAGCCTGGAAGAAAAGCATCAGCAGAAAATGGAGCCCAGCCGAAAGCCAGAGAAGCTGCTCCTTTGCTCCCTTGTGAGGGCAGCTTCAACAGAACAAAAGACAAGTTAACAGAAGTTCAGACTATTTGAGCCTTTCTGAATCCTCCTTGCACTTCCCTCCCCTTAACAGGAGGACACTTCATGACAACTAGTACTATATGACCCTTCCCAGCACTTTGTGGCTTTCCAAGCCCACTCTTACATCCTTATCAGAAGCATTTTGTGGAGTTTAATTGTTCACATTATGCCTACATTTCCCTTTTACTCTACACTCCCCTGGCTAATTTAGCTATAAAACACAGGATAGTACCATGCTTAACACAAATGACCTATTGCTTGCTTCTGCCTTCTGCGCCATGATGCAACCACAGCCATTGCACTTGTAAAGGCAGCAATACTGTACAGACTGTGGCCATGAAACTGATTGAGATTTTAAATGGTACTTGGGAATGACCAGAGACGATATGGCTGAGGACGGGCTACAGCCAGCAAAGCACTCTATAGTTAGAGCTGGATCAATACCTACCCATGAGAAGTGACAGGAACCATATCTTGCTTCAACAAGAGATACATGTCCCTGTGATTTTCTCAGGTATAAACAGATATTAACTTCACCAGAAATCAATGGAACTACTGCAAGTAGAAACTCACTTCAACCAATAGATGTTGCAAGGTTAAAATAAGCTTTTTGGTTTTATTTCTGCTTTCTTTCTTTTTAAATAATCTCTCTCCTGACTCTGATTCAAGCTTTTAAAACACCACCATACTATCATTCCTATCCCTAAAATTAGCACTCCCAGACATTGAGACTGAAAAAGAGGTACTCTCTGCCTTCAATTCCTATTCTACCCTGACACATCCCAGCTGTCCATAAATAACGAAAGATCACTTGCCAGGTGTTTTAACCATAAGATCCATTTTCAACATACTTTATTCAGAGAGCAAGCCTTTGGACTGATTTAGTCAAGGGATATTAACAGGCAATCAAAAAGACAGAAAGGGGCCAACCTGAATCTCTTTCCTCCAGTAAAGGATGACGTTTCTCTACCCTAGAAAGTGCTACTGCTCTTTCAGCATATTGAAAAATGTTATGCATTCACTTCAGGCCCATTTCTCCTTCCATACATATAGTGAATTCTTTTACATAAATATGCAGAACACTCCCAACAGGTAGCTGCATGAGAAAAGCATAAACTGCGGCACAGGGCTGAAAAACATTTTCCAATAGAAACCAAATTTTCTCACTGATACCCCTCATTCAGTTGTTTAATAGTATCACCAAATACCACAGCTGCTTTTTTGAAGGCAGTATGCAAGCCGTTATTTCAACAGCAAAAGAAGTACAAAGCAGTCACAGAAGTACACAGCAGGCTTGTAGCCAAAGCCTTGCTTCTTCAGAGAAGCATGTTAAAACTCAAAATTATCTCCTTTACAACAGCATATATATATATTTAGGCGTAGTATGCTATTAGCCCAGCAATAATAAGTCCACTTTATTAAGACATTAAAAATAAGACCGTAAGAAAAATAGAAACTTCATGGTGGTGAACGGCTGTAAGCTTACTTATCTTTGATGATCTGCAGTCTAAAATACTTGGCATCTGATCTAGACTGAACTTCTGACCCTTATCCAAATGTTAGCTGCCTACCTACTCACGCAATAACTCTTTAAATGCCACCCTTAAGAAAACAACATTTGCATGTTTTTCTGATGGAAGACACAGAGCAGGCAACCAACTGTTTTTTGACATGGCTCCCCTGTGCTCTGTGGTTTTATGCTATTTTTACATGGAAGTTCTTAAAATGCAGAAAACAGGAAATTTGTGCTGAGACCAGTGATTTATGACCTAAAATGTTATAAATTCTTTGTTCGTTAATCATAGGCACAACATAAAATATTTCCTGCATTATATTTCTAACAATTTTTTTTCTTTACATGTTGCCAAGTTACTGCAAATTAGTATGTAGAGTGAAAACATTCTTGCATGAGTGCGGAAGTTTACATTCTAGGTCAGCCATATATTCTGACTTTCAGTTTTTGACAAAGTAAGCACATCAAATACTCCATTCAGTTTGGAGCCGAATTATTCATTTCATTGTAAGCCTGAGGACAGCCTGCAAACAGAAAACATAAATGTTTGCAGTTCTATTTGGCTGTCTCCTGACTGGCTTTAAGGTGCCAAGTCCACTGCAGAACAGCTTCCAGCCTGTGAGTAAGGCAGGGATGAATAAAACAGGTTATGTTATATGCACCAAACTACAAAACTACTAGCTTTCTGTAAACACATCCGATTTTGCAAGTGTTCTGCAAACATGACATGTCCGTGACTTTGAGCTCCCATGAAGCGCATGAGTTTTGTGGCTAGACATCAAAATACCCAATTCCAAAATGCAAACTAGTACTTTTTATATGACAGGAAGAGCTGTGGCTTGTGCTCTGCTACAGCTTAGCAGTCCCAGGCCACCCTGTCAGGATCACTTGTAACGGCTATCTTATGTTCTCACAGAAAGGAAAGAGCAAAGCAACTTCTCCAAACAAATTGTCTTGTCTTAGCTCTATGTCTGAAGTGAAGATAATGGTGATAAAAAGTGGCTCCATAAACATCCTCATCGAGTTGAAGTCCTCAGCATCTGACTCCCTGGTAGAGCATGTACAAAGGCAATACACCTTCCTCCTGTATTGCTTGGTTCTCTCTTTCTAATCAAAACATGGAACCAGTTCAGATATTTATCTCACTTCACCTCTGGCTTCCTTGGAAAGACACCCCAAAGCATAGTAATTGCTACTGTGTTGTTTAACACTTCTCTGTTACAAAAAAAACACCATCTCTGAAAATGGTTTTCACTTGGGCAACTGCATTCACACATATCCGTAACCTCAAGGAGAGAGAGTTTCCAATGTAATTTTAGCTCTTTGACAGCCATTCGCTTGATTCTGCTCTATGGTATCAGGAAGGAAGAAGAAATTTACCTTCAAACAAAAGACTCTTTAAATTATCTGACCTCTAGATGACTCATTTTTGCTGTAGTTGGAGTGATGCTGTATGTCAAAAACCTTGCTGCCTTTTGCTTGGCGTATGCATTTAATGCTGAGCAAGACAGTTCCTACTAGTTTTAAGGGAAGCTTTTATTAGCGAAAGGCTATGAAAATATCAATCCATGTAGAACTAAATCCCTCTTCACTTAAACCTTGCACTGGGTATATTATTGGGTAGAGATGCTGTACAGCACATAAATACAATTTTTGAGACCTTGTGTGTGCAGGGAAAGGGAAAAGATTATAGGGGAGGACACTCGGTAGGCATCATCCAGGCTTTCATCGCCACGAAGTCATGTAACAGGCCTGGCACAAAACAAGAGTGAATTTATTGAAATGTACTGGATTGTGATCAGTTCCAATTAAGGCAAAATAATTTAATAAAACAATCTTATTACTGAAGAGATCAGACAAAGCGTGAAGTAAACCGTCCCTTTCCCGAACAAAAGGGGACTACGTTTCCTTACGCAGTATCATCTCTGTGCTCTACATAATTGCTACATTTACAAACCTGCTTTCTTTTCTTTGTCATGGCAGGTTTGGAATCTGAATCTTTATGTGTTGCTGTCCTGTTGTCACTTGCTTTCTCAACATCTTCATCTTCTGAAGGATCTAAGGAGAAAAAAGAAGAGGTTTTGTTACTGCTTTTCAAATCCATCTCCTATCTTTGCGTTCAAAAATAGGGACTATGGTCCATAGGATCACTGTCAAAATACGTCTTTCTTGCTAAGTTTTTTGACACTTCTTTCAAAATAAGTCATCTCCTCCTACTAAAAAAGTTGTACAGATGAAGGAAGAAAACAACCAAACACACACAAAAATGCACACAACCTGCATCCCCAGCCTCCATCTAGAAGCTCCAAATGCCTTATTGCCACCAATTACCTAGAAGAGGAAAAATTAAAAGATTGGTATAACGTCCTATTGTATAAAAATATATGCAGCCATTTTCTGCATGTACATTTTGTGTCTCTCCGACTTCAGTAATTATAAGGCAAAGGCACTATACCCAAAGTTTTAACAGGATGTCCACAAGACTGAAAAAGGCTTCTGTTTTGAGATAAAACTATTTAAATTAAGCTGATTCTACTCATTTTATTCTTCATCTCTTTCATCGATAAAGAGACTTTGAGAGAAAAAAAAATATCCACAGCAACATTTCCCTTTTGTTATATTAGGGCATAACATCTGCTGAAACACAGAAGTTTCTGTTGGGAACCGAATTACTTCCCTGATCATTGCCAGAAGTATTATGATCCATCAAACTGAATTATTCAATTTCTGTATCTAGAGTATTTCCACCCAACTGGTACTTAGTCATCGTTGCAATCTCCTGCATTCTGAAGATCTAAATTCACTTCAGCCTCAAGATTATTTATTTTTAATGAAGAGGAACAGTACGATTTCTTAAGTATCACCTGAAGTACAGATGATGTAACTACATTTACACAACCACTACCTGTGAGCAGAGTAAACTGATGGCCAGAGAACATAAGAGAGAGGGAAAATAAATTATGGCTGGTATTTACTAATTCTATGTTGAAATAGGTACCTAATGAAAAAAGGTAACTGAAAGGATATGTGAAAGATATGTCGAAGAATTTAAGTGAAAGGTGAAGTAAAAGAATATGAAGGAGAAAAAAAGAGATCTTTATTCATCCATAGACGCAATGTTAAATATTATATGGCAATAAGGCAGCAGCTTTGAAAATCCTAATGCAACACAAGAGGTAACAAAATGGGTACATACCTATGCCTGTAAAGAGAGATACCATCTTGTAACTCCTTTTCCCCCTTTGAAAGGCTTGTGTAACAGTCAGCATCCTACAGTTTGGTTGTGACAGCTGTTAGACTTCAAAAAATTTTGGGAAGTAGAAAGCTAGCGAGGAAAATCAGTGGGTATTTTAGCAAGTTGGATACCGCCTGTCATGAAATCTTACTTGATGTAGGTTAGATTCTTGGCAAACTACAAGAGCTTTAGAAACAGAGCAACAACTGAGAAGAGTATTTCTGTCCAGTACAACTAAGAGACTCCTAAGTGAAGGGGTTAGATAAGCATGTTAATGAACTTAGTTCAGACCAAAACAAACACCATGGAAGAAATGGCAGCACTCATTTGCACCTGAACACAGGATTAAGGCATATTCTGAAATCTTAAGCGAGCATCCACGAAGAAAAGCCTCTGTTTTCCAGGTCTAGAGCAAATGCACAAACATGCACCAAATGGACATTGCAGCTCTGATGGTCTACTCACCTATTTCTCTTAGCAGGCACAGTCATAAAATCAACAGCTGAATGGAGTATAGCCACATGAGTCGTATATCCCATGTGGGCAAATGGCTGGTGGCAGGGAAGGACCAGGGATGTCACTACTGGCAACCCTTTGCCACAGGCTGTAACATTACCACATAATTGTAACATTAAGCTGCTGCTGTAATTCAGCCTCAGAGGGTACTAGGTAGGTAGCCATTCTGGGATCTCCTCTCAAAGAACATGAGTAAGGGAGGTGAAAAGTCTTTATCTCAGGCTTACTTGCACACTAGGAAATATGTGGCACCGATCTCCATGGGTTGCCCTCATGAGCTATTTTCCCTCTCTTCCAAGGGACAAATTGAGGCTGATAGACTTTTCTTATAAGCTGCCATTTGGATCATGAGCAAGAAGAATGAACAACTGTCCCCAATACAACTGTTACTGTCCTAAGAGTGTTCATCAGGCAATGGCTGAAGGTGAGCTTTCTGGGAAAGTTTACTGGCCCCTAGAAGTAAAAAGGGGAGAGTATACAAAAAAATGTTATTTTATCACCATCAGTGGCAATATGGGTCTACCTTATTATAAATTTATTATTAATGCACAAGAAGAAGTGTACCTAGCCCTGTACAGCCTTACACATAGCAGCAGGTAAACAGAGGAAGAGAGAATGCTGAAGGTTAATAAATTTATTCCTTATACTACAGCTCAAATATCTGTGCCAATATACTGGGTTCTTCCTTTCTGTTCTGACAATGTTCAAGAGCTCCTGCATCATACCCTTCTCCCTGCACAGCAACAGCTCCTTCCACAGCCTGTTCCTCTCCGACGTCACTGACCACTTACTCCTGCCACTTTGGAATCTCAGATATGATACTGTATTAGAAGAAGGTAAAAAGTTGTATCATTCAGCATACTGCTCAAAGTTTAAAAGGTGTTAGTGTTACCACTATGCATTCCCGTAGGCTTGTTTCCCTCTGTATCACGCTTCCTCTGGAAAAATTCTTGTGCTGCATTTTGGCAGCACAGCCTCTGTTTGTGAACCCATCACTGACTTTTGCCTCTCTGCCCTGACTCCAGAGATACTGGAGGAGGGACCAGCTTTTACACACACCAACCCCACAGCCTCAGGGTCCTGGATGCACTGCGTTCAAGCAGGCTATGGAGTGATGATACAAATGAAGTACATCAAAGAAATAAGAACTAATCATCTCTTTGTCCATCTTTCTCACTGTTCTAGGGCTCCAAATGCCCATTCCAGAGTATATCTGTGCACGTCCCACTGAACTGAATTGCTGAGCCAGCTCTTTCCAATGTTTCACACTGCAAATATATGAGAATTGCATAAAATAGATTCAGGAGAAGCTGCAAGTGATCTTTAAACATTCCTTCTTAAATCCCATTTGGCACGCTCTGAAAGGCAAACAGGAGTCGCCTAAGTTTTAAATAACATCTTCTCTTTCTCATAATTAAAAGACATACTGCTAGCAATAGCAATCTGAAACTGGACAAATGGTTTCCATGATCTGAAATAGCCTGACAAATAACATACCACCTGTTCACTGCCCATCTGAGTTATGGACTGCACCTCGTGATGCAACATCCTCTGCTTTCAGCAAGAAGGGAGAGAAAAGAGAACCAATGTCCACCCCAGACCCAAACAACATCTGTAAAACCAGTTCAAATTTGAACAACTTTCTGCAGTACCTGAAAATCTTTATTTTGTATACAACAGAACTTTCTATCTGATCAAATCCCAGTCGAGACAGTAGCTGGTTTAGAGCTGTGAATGTTTGTGACACCATGTCAGTTCCCATGATGACAGGAACTCTTTGTTGTGGGCATCAAAGACTGACAGGCCCGATTCTGCCAACCATGTTCATGTTAAATAGTGTATCTTCCTCTGCAAATAGTTACCTTAATGTCAGCAAGGTTATTCACGAAATAAATCATAACTTGATGCGCATAAATGCAGAAGCACTCAGCTCACAGATCCCAAACACATTTGTATCAGAGAAGCACTGCTTGCCCTGCTTTGAGGT
Organism: Myiopsitta monachus; assembly: GCA_017639245.1. Lineage (NCBI taxonomy): Eukaryota > Metazoa > Chordata > Aves > Psittaciformes > Psittacidae > Myiopsitta > Myiopsitta monachus. The sequence continues at coordinate 7,846,966 of CM029927.1, forward strand.
GTCAAGGAGCCCAGATGACTCCCCTCTGCCAGAACTGGAGAGAGCATAAATCCTTCCTTAATAATAAGTTGGCACAAATGCAGAACCTAATTGATTAATACAACACTGACTTTCATCTCCCTTGTGGTGCAAGTGAGCAGACAGGCAGGTACTGATGGAATAAGCTGCTGAAGGGGCGATGCTGTTCAGCACAGCAATCCTTTTCATCTGCTTTCCTGTGACATGGACCTTATGCAACCACAAGGTCATCAAAGACATATGAATGGTCACGTAATGCTCTCAATACAGAAACATAAATGTGAATTCCATAGCTCTTCACACTTTCACCTTTGGTATTACATCAGTGGCATGGCACATACTAAGTGACTTCCCAGTCATTAAGTATTTCTATTTGATTTTGTTTTGAATCACACTGATACGGAAAAAGCCATTTGTGCTTAACACACATGCATATATATATATAAAAATAAGACCCTCATTTATTATACTGATCACTATTTAAAATAATTCAGTGCAATAGATTCTAACTCATTTCAAATTTAATATTGATATACAAACATGTGTCTAAGTACATCAATATGCATACTAAATGAATACATATACACACGCCTTTATTAACAGACATATCTGCATGTTCATGCACATGCACAAAAATAAGCATACAGATATTTAGATAATTTAACTGGTTCCCTTCAAATATCTTCTTTATTAATACATTCACAAAGAATGCATATATGCTTGGTTATTTATACTAGTATTTTTAAAGACAGACAGAACCTTAAGGATATAGGGGGCAATTAATAAGAAAGCACAGAACAGAAAAATATTCTTTCGTGTATGTACCCAAAGATAACTAAGGGAATAATTTCCACTTTTTTTTATCTGGAAGCTAAGTGATATACCATCTATTTGGTATCTAAAAGACCCCAAGTGACACAGGCTAGTACAGGATAAATTCATTTCTTACAATTAAGTTAATCTCTGTGCTGGGATTTGGAGGAAACCTGCCTTACAGGTCCACAAGGGAGGCTCCCTCAACTTTCATTTGATGTATCTGGCACTACCCACACTCAGAGACACACCCTGGATCAGAAGAGTCTCTATGTCCAAAGAGAAATCCCTGCTCTCTCCCTTATGCTCCCATTACGGTTACAATTCAGTACTAAAGTAGAGTCACTTAAACGAAAACAAAGTTTGTACATTATTACTGCCCCCCCCGACTTGCATCCTCCTCTGATTCTTCTAAAATTGCCTATGGAAAGGGGGCCTACAAGAAAGCTGGAGAGGGACTTCTTAAAAGGGTATGTTATGATAAGACAAAACATAATGGCTTTAAATTAAAATAAAATAGATTTAGATTAGGTAGAAGGAAGAAATTCTTTACTGTGAGGGTGGTGAGACACTGGCACAGGTTCCCCAGAAAAGCTGCGCATGCCCCATCTCTGGAAGTGTCGAAGGCCAGGTTGGATGGGGCTTTGAGCACGTTGCTCTAGCGGAAGTTGCCCTTGCCTGTGGACCCTTCCAACCCAAACCGTCCTGTGATTCTATAGGTTTATATTTGTTACACTCTGCTCCTTGCTTCAGATATGTTACAGGAAACTACGTACTTGTCATTACTCTACAGGAGGGCATAGTTTGTTCATTTTGGGTGTGCTATGATGGATTAATTTCACAGGCTGCTGTGTAAGCTCTGTTTTTATTTATTGGTTGATTAAACAGTACTGATCTGTGTTCATGAATCTGGTGGGAAAATATTTCTCAGGGCTTCCACCTTTAAATTCAGCAGATTGATAAATACTTGATGCTGAGTAAAATGTCAAGCCAAGCCTGCTGAGCACATCTCAAGTTTCTTCTTAATTGCCATTTTAGATTTCTTTGGGAGGAAGGCAGGAGAGGGGCAGAGAGGAGGTCAGAAAAAAGAATACAACTGAAGTCTGAAAATTCCTTATTACTGTCATGGTTTAGCCATTAAAAACTGGCCTAAGTCTTCAGTGAGTCAGATTAAGTAATCTTAATGTCAATGCACTACTTGGATTTTTCTCATTGCATCTTCCCTGCATGTCCCATCAGGCACATACAGTACAAGGTCAGTCAACTTCTGTAAAGTGTAACAGCTGTCAGCAAAACTGACTCCCAGGTCCCCGTTCATCTTTGCTCAGTTGAGAGGCCTCCTCATGCCTTCATGTTTGTGCTGATCACAGCAACTGGGCTAAAAGCGGCAATGACAGTATTTTAACATACCACTATTGTATCACCTCTCCAGGCAGCAGGAAACACAAAGCTCAGGTGGGTCCTTCCATGCACTGCCCACCAGTACCCAAGGGAAGAGATGAGGTCTTTTAAATGAAACAACCCTGGGTGTGTGGGCTGATTAACTAAGAATTAACATTTTCAACATTTTAAAGCATTCCAAGCTCAACTATATCCCTGAGAAAAGGGAAAGGTTCTGCATAGCAGTGGGAGAAGCAGGTACAGAGGCCAATTAGGCACAGCAGCAACAGCCAAGCAGCAGCTCAAACATCTGGAGAGATCCCAAATTAGTCAGCTCTGTGTCACCAGCACCGATAATCCTGAAAGGAGGATCTCTTGCATGGCTACCAGGACAATCCCCTCTAAATTCCCTCACTGTAAGCAATGGACAGCTTTCAATTTTCCTGTTGAGAAGCCTAACAATAGCTCAAATACCCAGGAGCATATGGTGAAAAGCCAGCTAGCCAAGCAATATCTATGAAGCTCTTTTAGGCGCTCCCAGACCAGCCACATGGAATAGTTAAGAATGCAAATTTCATTATTAATATGCTCCTTCAGATCAGTTCCTAGCTATTCACCATGACAATACTTTAGAAATTCCTAGTAAATTAGGTAAACTGTTGGCTACAAAAGTGATTTCTCCTTAGGGAAGATCACCACATAACTACTGCATCAAAAATAGCTAACAACAGTGTCAGTACCCTCTTCATTTCTCAAATTGCTCTGACTAAATCGGAAAGGGTCCACTGGCACCCCCTGAAAGATAAAAAATTCTCCTCATCACAGGCATGCATCATCTGCAGTGGCATGACTGAGAAATCCAGATGACACTACAGAAAAAACTACCAAACTCATCCCTCACCTCCCTGAATAAGGATTAGCTAAAACATTTCAAACAGTATCGCAAACCAAGACTTAGCCTGAGAAACACATACACAGTAAGAGAACACATTCTGACAGGAGATGAAAAATCTTTGATGGCAGGAAGAATGGCAACGTGGCTAAGTATGGAGTGCTGATTCAAAAATTGATGAAGATATTTCTTTGCTTTTTTAAAAAAACTATTTCAGTATTTTAGGTTTTGCAATTCCAGTTTTAAAAGACTGATGAAGTTTTCACACTTTTCTCACTGGGGTAATGAATCAAATTAAGTGCCTTCACTCGTAAGGCCTAAAAATACTTGTGTATTTTGACCAATCTGAACTAAAGAGGAAAAACTGTGAATGAACTGGTATCTCTTATTGTTGTTAAGATGTAAGAAGTTGCACGTAAAGCAACTACCACTTACTGTTCCTTTGGTGACCCTCCCTGTCAGTTTACTGCAACACAGAGCTGCCTCCCTGCCTGAGCTGAAATAACCTCCATGGTAATTACATCTGGCACTAGTGCTCCAGCAATCCCAACCCAGCCAGGGTCCCCCACCGTCTGGTCACTGTTTTCCCTTCCCATCGTTATGAACTAAGGACTCCATCACCAAAACAGGTCTATTGCAGCACAACAGTAATTTTTCATATCTGCAAGGATGCCTCGAATGGCAGACATTACTTGACATTGTACTTGAAAAAAATGTGTTTTAAAGCATACTTGTGAGGCATAGCTGAAGGGCGTATGATATGTAACTGAGCAAACACAGGCTCAGTCCTATCAAAGAATCAAAAGAACCTCAATTTTGTTCCACTAGACAACATTCAGACAGCATAAGGTTCTTCCTACTCCATCTAGCCTAAGGCTGTGCCAAGCCAGTTTCTTGCTAAAAGTCTGTAGGAATTCCCTATAATAGCTTCTAAGTACTGGCAACAGCTTATCCTACAAAGACAACGTTCTTACAAAATGTAAAACCCCTCCCTGTGCAGTTCAACAGGCATATCTACCACAAACTTTTTTTCTCCCTGATAAAACTGGTGACAGAATATTCAGTTTACATTACTCTTCCTTACACTGAATGTCAAATTAAATCATTGCCTGTTCAAGCAAAAAAGAACAGGTCCTCCTGAATAATATCAAATTAATTTTCACTATGCTCTGATAGGATAAGAGTTTTTAGTACACATATACAGCTATCTTGACACGCAAAGGATCTCCCACAGAACGTTTCTAACAACTTTCTCCCTTATTTTTAACACTTTCTCTTTAATACGCAAAATGAGTACTTCCACACTCGTGACACAACTTGCTGACTGGAAGTGAACCAAAAGACAAAATATTAGTAGTCCTGTAGTACAGCCTGTGGTATAGCTACAACACAGTCCTATTCATAATTTGTCTTTTTCACTACCTCACACAAGGAAAAATGGCACCATAAAGGTACGAAGGGAGAACTCAATATTCATTGAGTCACTATAGTTCTAAAACCCATGGTAACATAAAGGGCAAACACCAAGATTTGACATGTCAGGAATATGATAGGCCCTTTCACTGTTCGCCATCCAACTTAATTTCTTCATTACAGGCCTGCCAATCAAGAGCAACCAGAGCTTGAAGATACAATAATACACCAGCATAGAGTGCAAATCAGTTCTGTTGTTTGCTCTAGTACCCTTCGCCAATGACACTATGACTGAAGGCTCAGATGACAGCCACAAGCTGCTGCAGCCTCTTCATTTCTCTTTTTTCTTGTACTCTCAAAAACTATCTGATAATCTTCTTAAGTCTCAAATTGCAATTTAAAAGCATTTCTAGAGATGGGGAAGTGGGAGACTTTCATTTGTTTGTAAGTAGCATGGGTTTTGGCTGTTTACAAATCTGCTGGATGCGTATTATAAAATTAAATACTTAACCTTATAAAAAGGGCTTCTCTTCTTGACAGATGCCAGGCATTATATAACCTACAGTCACTTTAGAAACCACTCAGAAGGATGCCAGTAATAGTGTGCAACAGTTTATGCTTGTAAGAGAACACTCTATCCAACTCTGAAAAGAAGAGGAATAGGGCAAGTCAGGATACTGTTGACCGCACTGGAAACTGGCCAAGACATGATGGTTCACATATCTCACCTTGTGAAATGCTCCACGGGACCTTTAAATAAGTGCCTAGGAATTTGGTGTTAATCAGAAGAAAAATCACTCCAGAAATATTAGCTACAGAGTGTATGACTGTACAAGGAAGAACCCCACAGGGCTGGCTTGAAATAAGTATCATTCCAGAGGAAATGATACCAAAGAAGGCTGGGTAGTCAAAAACCATCCACAAAGAAGTAGAAAGACCATCCAGCATCCCCAGAAAAACACAAAATATGAGCCCAGGAAAAGCTAGGCAAAAATCAGGGCCTGACTCCCTGCTACATCATCTTCTGTATTCTTGGTGGTGTGGACAGGAAACTCATGCAAAAGCAGTATTTAATGATGTCAGTATCCTGTACATTTTGAATTTCACTACTTACACAACACCAGTTTGCCACCCAACATATGTCTATCTGGAGGCACACTCTTTCCTTTTTCAGGCCCTTTCTTTAAACACCAGCATCCTTCATCTGTTGCAGTATTCAATCCTACCAGATATTTATTCTTCTTAATGGAGAAGAAATACATAAACTGGAAGGAAAGAGGAACTTGGATAAATCCATAAAACTACTTAATGTATCCCAGGTCTGAGTACAAGCAAGTTTTGCCCAGGAATGGTATGTCTCAGATGTGACGTCTCCCTTAAAACTACAGGAGATGCGTATTTTCTACTGTTCTCCCAACATGTTGGGAAGCAGCTGTGGCTCACAGCTGTAGTTCCTGTTGTGAAGGTAACAGAGTCTGGCTGACTCTGTGGACTTTGAGATGACAGATCAGGATAAAATGACACAGCGGAACTTGCCAAAAATCATAAGCTTCAATTTAAAAAAAAAAAAGCAGCACACTTTGCAAAAGCTTAACAGCCCAAATTACTGTTCACGGAAACACACTGCTACTTTAGTGACCACTGACATAATTCATGCCTCTTTGGTTCATACTTTGCAGGCACATGCATCTATAGTATAAAGTTATTGAATAAAGTTATATGAATTGCTGAGGTGAGTAGCTCGAGGGAGGGCTGATCGGTGGGAACAAACACCTGATCGGGGCGGGGGGAAGCTCAGCGTCCAGGAGCCTCCACTCAGAGCGGCAACAGGCACCGAGGGAGCCTCAAGCCCTCGACAGGACTTGCCCAGGAGCCGGCAGCTCCGCTGACGTGCAGCTGACTCACAGGGGTGGCCCCAGGAGGAGCGCGCCAGCCCCGAGCGGTTAAAAGGCTGCCCCAGGGAGCGCGGAGACCAGGGCGGGCTCCCGGCAGCTCGCGGCGGTTCGTGCGGGACGGGGAGCACTCGCCGTAGGACCAGGGCCGGGCCGGGGAGCTCTGCTCTGGCTGCCCCCGCGGTGGCCAATGTAGGCACCCAGACAGGAGCTGATGAGAGGGGAGGCTGCAGTGCAGAGCTCGGGTGCGCAGAGCGCCTGCGCTGCTCTCCTGAGGGAGGGCGCGCAACGGGCAGGGCTGCGCTCGGTGCTCCCTGGTGGAGGGCCCCCTGCAGCAGGGGCTGAGCTGCGGGACGCTGTCAATGGGCTGAAAGGTGCCAGAGGAGCTGAGAGGAAGCAGCACTGCTTGCTCCAGGAGCAGACTGTGCAGGGGCCTCAAGCGTCCACTGTCGCTCATGCAGGACAGGAGGCCGCTGACCCAGCAACAGAAAAAAACAACAAAGAAAGGAGGAAGAGGACAATTAAAAGCAAGGGGCTTCCTCCTAAATCTGTTGTCCCCACCCAGAACCGCTTTGCTGTCCTGCAGGGGGCTTACAAAGGAAACACACTCCCACCAGGAACAACCGGCTGATGCACTGGTAAAGAAGATCACTACTGGTGCTGCCAGGAAGAAGCGGAGGGCTGTAGTAGTAGGGGACTCCACTCTGAAAGGAACAGAAGCACTCATCTGTCGGCCTGACCCAGGCTCAAGGGAGGTGCGTTGCCTACCAGGGGCTCGAATCAGGGATGTTGCAGAGAAGCTGCTTGCTCTAGTCAGTCCCACTGACTATTACCCACTTCTAGTGATCCATGTGGTTGCTGCTGATATAGGGAGCAGTAGCCTGGAGAACATAAAGGACTACAGAGCCCTGGGAGAGGTGGTTAGGGGCTCTGGAGCTCAGACTGTCTTTTCGTCAATTCTCAGGATACAGGGGGGGACCTTAAAAAGGCTAGGAGGATTGGCCAGGTTAATAAATGGTAAGAAGGGTGGTGCCATAGTCAGGGGGTTGGGTACCTTGAACATGGGACTCAATTTAGCAGGCCAGGTCTACTGGGGGCTGCTGGAGCTGGTCTGACAAAGAAAGGAAAGAGTAGATTTTGTAGGAGGCTTGTGTTGTGGGTTCCGCAGCAGCCATTTTTTCTCCTTGGTAGCTGGAGCAGCACTGATAAGCACTAGTGTTTTCAGTTACTGCTTGGCAATGTTTTGGTCTGACCAAGGACTTTCTGAGTCTCATGCTCTGCTGGGGAGGAGGGGAAGCCGTTAGGAAGCAGAGACAGGACACCTGACCCAAACTGACCAAAGAGGTATTCCATGCCACAGCACGTCATGCCCAGGATGTAAAATACTGGGGGCAGGAACCTGGAAGTCTCTCTCTCTCTCTTGGCTCGCTTGGGCAGTGAGCGGTTGTAATCCTCTTCCCTTGTATTTCCCTTATCATTATTATTATTGGTGGTAACAGCAGTGGTTTGTGTTACACCGCAGTTACTGGACAGTTCTTATCTCAACCCGTGCGAGTTACATTCTTTCAATTCTTCTCCCCATTCTCCCCCCCCCCCCATCGGAGTGGGGGGGGGAAGAGAGAAGGAGAAGTGAGTTAACAGGCTGCATGAGATTTACAACTTAAACCACAACAGCTTGCCAGACTGGTCAAAGATGCTTTAAACTAGATGTGTTGGGGGAGGGGGGCATCATTCCATCCCAACACACCCAGTCACCTGCCAGCACCTATAGTAAACATTCGGAGCAATGTAGCAGATATTCCAGCTGCTCCAGCCAATGAGCCTGGCTTCAATTGGATCTTGGCTCAGATGCCTCCAGGCAAATGCCCGTAGCACGGGGAACAAACAAGAGGAATTAGAATTAGAGATGTGTGCATGTCTACAGGGTATGATATCATAGGCATCACAGAAACATGGTGGGATGGCTCCTATGACTGGTGTGTTGGAATGGAAGGTTACAGGCTCTTTAGAGAAGACAGGCCTGGCAGGCAGGGAGGGGGAGTTGCTATTTATGTTAGGGATAGGCTGGAGAGTATGGACCTCTGCCTGGGAACAGGTGAGCAGTCGACAGAGAGTTTGTGGGTCAGGGTTAAAGGGAGAACAGTGATGGGAGACATTATTGTGGGGATCTGTTACAGACCACCTGACCAAGAAGATTCTGTGGATGAAGAGCTCTACTAGACAGATAAGAACAGCCTCACGCTCGCAGGCCCTTGTTCTCATGGGGGACTTCAACCACCCTGATATCTGTTGGAGGGATGGTACTGCCCAGCACAAGCAATCCAGGAAGTTCCTCGATTGTGTGGAAGACAACTTCCTTCTGCAAGTAATAGAGGAGCTGACAAGGAGAGGTGCCCTGCTTGACCTTGTCCTCATCAACAGGGAAGGGCTGGTTGGAAATGTGATGCTCCAGGCCAGCCTTGGTTGCAGTGATCATGAGATGGTTGAGAAGAGCGTGCAGCAAGCTCACTGCCCTGGACTTCAAGAGAGCAGACTCTGGCCTCTTCAGGAACATGCTCAGTAGGATTCCATGGGATATAACCCTAGAGGGCAGGGGGGCCCAAGTCAGTCAGTTGATATTCAAGGATCACCTGCTGCAAGCTCAGGAGCGATGCATCTCAACAAGAAGGAAGTGCTGCAGGAGGGCCAGGAGACCTCCTTGGATGGATAAGGAGCTGCTGAGGAAAATTCAAAGGAAAAAAGAGGCTTATAAAAGGTGGACGCAAGGACAGGTGACCTGGGAAGAATACAGGGATGTTGTCCAGGAAGCTAGGGACCAGGTTAGGAAAGCTACGGCCCACTTAGAATTAAACTTGGCTAGGGATGTTAAGGATAACAGGAAGGGATTCTATAGGTACATTGCAAATAAAAGACAGACTAGGGACAACAGTGGGCCCTCTTCAGAAGATATTGGGAGAACTGACTACCCTGGATTTGGAGAGGGCTGATGTTCTTAGTGACTTCTTTGCCTCAGTCTTCACTGGAAAATGCTCTGACCACACCATCCAAGTCTTGGAAGGCAGACACAGGGACTGTGACAATGAAGACCCTCGACGCACTGTAGGAGAGCATCTGGTTCAACACCATCTTAAGAACCTGAACATACACAAGCCCATGGGGCCTGATGGAATCCATCCATGGGTCCTGAAGGAGCTGGTGAATGAAGTTGCTAAGCCACTGTCCATCATATTTGAAAAATCATGGCAGTCAGGGTGAAGTTCCCAACAACTGGAAAAAGGGAAATATAACCCCCATTTTCAAGAAGGGGAAAATGGATGAGCTGGGGAGCTACAGACCAGTCAGCCTCACCTCTGTGCCTGGTAACATCTTGGAGCAGAGTCTCCGGGGAGGCATGCTAAGGCACATGAAAAACAACAAGGTGGCTGGTGACAGCCAGCATGGCTTCACTAAGGGCAAATCCTGCCTCACCAATCTGGTGGCCTTCTATGATGGAGCTACAGAACTGATGGACAGGGGTAGAGAAGCTGATGTCATCTACCTGGACTTGTGCAAAGCAGTTTGACATTGTCCCACACGACATCCTTGTCTCTAAGTTGGAGAGACATCAATTTGATAGGTGGACCACTCAGTGGATAAAGAACTGGCTGGATGGCTGCACACAAAGTGTTGTGCTCAATGGCTCAATGTCCAGCTGGACACCAGTAATGAGTGGTGTCCCTCAGGGATGGGTGTTGGGACTGGTCTTGTTCAACATCTTTGTCGGTGACACGGACAGTGGGATTGAGTGCACCCTCAGCAAGTTTGCCGATGACACCAAACTGTGTGGTTCGGTTGATATGCTGGAGGGAAGGAATGCCATCCAGAGGGACCTTGACACTGCTTGTGAGGTGGGCTGATGCCAACCTGATGAAGTTTAACCATGCCAAGTGCAAGGTCCTACAGCTGGGTGGGAGCAATCCCAGGCACAGCTCCAGGTTGGGCAGAGAAGAGATTCAGAGCAGCCCTGCGGAGAAGGACTTGGGGGTGTTGGTCGATGAGAAAATGAACATGAGGCGGCTTCAGTGTGCGCTTGCAGCCCAGAAAGCCAACCATATCCTGGGCTGCATCAACAGGAGCATGACCAGCAGGTCAAAGGAGGTGATCTTGCCCCTCTACTCTGCTCTTGTGAGACCTCACTTGGAGTATTGTGTGCAGTTCTGGTGTCCTCAACATCAAAAGGATATGGAACTGTTGGAACAAGTGCAGAGGAGGGCCACGAGGATGATCAGGGGACTGGAGCACCTCCCATATGAAGATAGGATGAGAAAGTTGGGGCTGTTCAGCCTGGAGAAGAGAAGGCTGCATGGAGACCTCATAGTATCTGAAGGGGGCCTATAGGGATGCTGGGGAGGGACTTTTCATGAGGGACTGTAGTGAGAGGACAAGGGGTAATGGGTTCAAACTTCAACAGGGGAAGTTTAGATTGGATATGAGGAAGAAGTTCTTTACTGTAAGGGTGGTGAGGCACTGGAATGGGTTGCCCAAGGAAGGTGTGAATGCTCCATCACTGGCAGTGTTCAAGGCCAGGTTGGACAGAGCCTTGGGTGACATGGTTTAGTGGAAGGTGTCCCTGCTCATGGCAGGGGTGTTGGAACTGGATGATCTTAAGGTCCTTTCCAACCCTAACTATTCTGTGATTCTGTGATTATCACAGTCCTGATGTTTCCTCAGGATTTCTTTGAATATTGAAAACTGCATGGATGCATATAACATAGCATCCATTTAGATAAATGTCGCCAACAAAAAATATATCCTGCTAAAGTACAACACTGCAAAAAATATTTTATCCTAAGTCTCCTACATGTCTTAACACAGAACGTGAGAAAAGACATTTTGAGCTGCTCAGATTTCTGCAGCTTTTTTTATTCAGAAGCCTTTACGACATAGCGGAATCAGGCCCCATTTGACAGAGTATCAGGTTGTCCCGTATCAAGTCAAACTCTCCTTCAGTTTAAGAACAAAATACCCTGACATGTTGCCACACAGAGTTACAGTGGCGAATTCCATGGATTATAAAACATCTGTTGAAAAGCAGGCATAAGGGTTATGTTTCGACACCTCTTACTGTCTCACTTCCTCCTCTGCACACGCTACGCATTTCTCCGCAGTTTGGTCTCTGATATTTAAGCTCCACTGCCCTTTTAAGCTACCCTAGAATCTCAAATTTATACGGTATCAGAATATACATTTGTGGATTTAATTAACTTTTCCAGAAAGACTATAAAAGCAAGTGAAAGGAAGGATAATTTCTTACAGACAGAAGCTTTTATGAATATACTACACACTCTGCTGCGTTAAGGTTTTTGAGACTGGGGAAAGGTGACATGCATTTTATCTATGTCAGTGCTCTTTATTTAAGACTAGCAATTACAGTGCAATCTCTCATCTGTAGTCTTTTGTGAATTGGCACGTGGCTCATTTGTCTAAATAATCAAATAAAGCACATTATGACTCGATTAGTTGCAAGCTGCCATAAAAATAGAGCTCATACCTACATGAACTTGCTGCGAGCAAATGGTTGATTGCTTTTCTGTCTCCTCATGTTGCAGTCCTCCTCCCTTAGATCCTCTCTTTGTAGAGAGTGACATGCTGGGAGGTCAGTTTTCTGACAAGGTCATCTGCCTTCAGAGTATGAAGAGAACTGCATGGAAAGTGGGTTGGGCTATATTTAGAGTTTGGTCCAACTCCGTGCCAAGGTCCCCCTGCTGTCTCTCTCTTCCAGCACCATCTCCTCAGGTCTATTCTTGCAGATTCTCAGCCCACAGAATACATGAGGAGAGGAAAGTCACGCTAAGCTACTGCTGGATAGAGGTTTTTGCAATTTGTTAAAACCAAGTAGCTCAGCAGCTTGTATAAGGGCTCCTTAAATCCCTCACTTTTCTAGCATTTATTTTTCTGTATTCAAGTGGATTTTCCTTTTTCTAGTGAATAAGGAAAGGAAGCTGCCTGGGATATAGCAAAAAAGGATTTCCTGAGCTCAGGTAAGCTTGTTTCATTCTTGTATTGTCATCATAATTAGAGAGGAATTGATGATGGCTTCAATCAGATATGCTTTTCTGCTACCAGTTCTGCATGTCAGCATTAAGTGTTTTGTTTTTTTCTAATGACATTCTCAATTTCAAAACATCAATTTTCATTACTGCTAGCTAAAGGAAATGGGAGAATATAAGGATATCAGCATGTGCAGTAGAATATACATTATCTGATTTTACTTGTTCAAAGTAATGTAAAAAGCACACAGCCATGGCAAGAGACTGTATCATTCTGAAAGTAGCAGAAAAACAGACGTGTGATGATATGCATGATGGTGACATATATAGGTATGTACTAAGATGCGCCGAGTGATGTTTTATCCACATTATTTTGTATAAGAAGGTATGGCTTCATGTTTGCAATACAGGGATTGCTGCAAATAGCACATCTATTTAAAAAAATGAATTAATTACTTGATGAACACATGCTCAAATCCCTTGACAGTTTCAAAGACGTTGCTCAGCTTCAATCAGAGTATATGCAGGATTAAAGATCATACTGAATATGGTCTACCTTTTTCAGTTGTATGCTTTACAGTGGGCCTGCATTGCTTCTACTTTTAAAAACATGGCTTTCCTCAGCACCATTTTAAACTCTTGTGATTCCTAAGGGCGGGGGGGAACCCTGGACAGAATACAGCATTGCATGCTGGAAGGAGATCCTAACACACTTCAGGTCACATGGGTATCATGATACTGTGGAGTGGACTCTGACATGAGGACATCATTATCATATAAAGACAACACCAAAGCCATGGATTTAGCACTGGCACACACACACTCTCTCTAATGCAACATGACAATAGCAAGCACACAAGAATGGTAACCTGAAGAAATAGGGTAGAAAGGTCCACTTGACCCAAAAGTCCCAGCTCCAACAACACCATTAAGTTCTTCAAAACACAAAAAATACATAAAGGTCTTAGCAGAAACATCTGAAGAAAGGCAGATGGGATCTGGATTAACAGTAGGCAAAGGGCAAGAGAGGTCACTAAGTCACTGGTTCATCTAAGGACAACTGAATGAATTCCTGCTCTTGTTTCAGGTCAACTTTTCTTAATATACTGCTGGTTAAACAATATCATGCATCAGGCATAAAAAGTAAAAGATTACAAGGTAGCAGAAGTAGTAACTACTGAGGAAACTTCTGATTTTGGTTACTCTCAACTCTGTGTAAGATCTTCTGATCATCCTCTGCTTCTGATTCTTGCTTAGTAATTTATGCTTGAAGTCTTGACTGTTAAGTTTATTTGGAGGATGCAATAAACACCACCCATTTCACACAAAATACCTTCCTGGCAGTCCTAAACTTCTTTGACAAATAATCAGGGGGGCTGGAGCACCTTCCCTGGGCTGGGAGAGCTGGGATTGGTCAGCCTGGAGAAGCGAAGGCTCCAGGGCAAGCCTTATGGGGTCAGACTTAAACAGGGGAACTTAAGGTTATATATGAGGAAGAAGCTCATTACTGTGAGGGTGCTGAGCCACTGGAATGGGCTGCCTAAAGAAGTTGTGAATGCCCCATCCCTGGTAGTGTTTAAGACCAGGCTGGATGGAGTCTTGGGTGACATGGTTTAGTGTAAGGTGTCCCTGCCCATGGCAGGGGGGTTGGAACTAGATGATGTTAAGGTCCTTTCCAACCCTACCCATTCCATGATTCTATGACCTTAAATCAGCTTTCCAGTATCCGAAAGGGGCCTTACAAGAAGTTTGGATAGGGACTTTTTGTAAGAGCAAGTAGTGATAGAACAAGGGAGAATGGCTTTAAACTGAAAGAGGTGAGATTTACATTAGATATTAGGAAGAAATTCTTCACTGTGAGGGTGGTGAGGCACTGGCACAGGCTTGCCCAGAGAAGCTGTGGCTGCCCCATTCCTGGCAGTGTTCAAGGCCAGGTTGGATGGGGCTTGGAGCAACCTGGTCTAGTGGAAGGTGTTCCTGTTCATGGCAGGGGGCTGGAACTAGATGAGCTTTAAGGTCCCTTCCAACCCAAACCATTCTACAATTCTAAAATTTGGGTAGCATGATATGAAGTCAACTCAGGCTGTGTGGCATGTGACAATTCAGATTAATCCAGAAGATTTATATTTCAAGAACTCAAAGAAGAGGCTGTTATAGGAGGATCACTGAAGTACTGCAAATGCATTCATTAAGTCCATCAGCAAGTAAATTGCAGTATAAAAGCAACCAGTGCAGCCTGAGATTGGAAACTACCTTTTATAAACAGTTTTTATACACTGATAGAAAAGTTCTGTCAGTGAAAAGTGAAAAGACCTTTTCAGTTTCTAAATGTTCACGTTTTACCTAAAGTTATTGCTTAATGAATCAACTTAGTCCCTGTGACACTTTGGCACCTATTCTCTGTTTTGTGTGTGTGGAAAATGTTATTTCTCCATCCATGTTAAAGACATCAGGGTTGTAGAGTGTAGATTAAAAAAAAGCAGTTCAGATGTGACTGTAGCTTACTAATACAGCATTCAAGATACCACCCTGGCAGAGGGGCTGCATCCCAGAGGTAGCCAGGGACTGGCTTGTTATGAAGGGAGCATTATCACACCTTCCCCACAGGAGCTGAGCCTAGAAGATCTCTGTCACTCAAACTGGTGGGAGGTTTATTGGCATATGGATGAGAGGATGACAGGAAGGGAAAATGGCAGTATCACTTCAATGATAAACAGGAGCGTGGCGTTACTGGAAGAAGCTAGAAGGAAGCACACGTGAGCGAACAGCCCTCATTGTCCAATGCAGACAAACTTCAATCTACTTCTAAACTTTTTCTGGCTAGGGCCGATCCCGCTTGGTAGGATTCTCCTCTTCCTATTCTTCCCTCTCCATTAAAAAATTCCAGCACCAGAATGAGCTGGCTTCATCTTGCTAAGGTGTGACCTCCAATGGGCACCATGTGGCCATCCTACTGGGGACCACCACGGAAGGAAAAATATTTAAAAAAGAAAGTAAAAAGGAGGAAAAGATTTTTATTTCCTGTAGCGCCAGAAAGAAAGACTTGAAAGCCTCTGTTTCTATCATGGGGGGCTCAGATGGGGCTGAAATCCACTTTCCTCACTGGGCGTGGGAAGGCATGTCTGTATATGTTGTCTGACATGCCCAAGGTAGTGGAGGAGGGGGAAGAAGAGGCTTGGCTGATGATACATGCTGCCAGCTGGCCAGGCAGAGCTCCAAAGGGACATTCACAAACTCCTGGCTTTGGCAGTCACCTTCCTCTGACAGGCGTAAGCAGCGCCGGAGCCAGATGGCTAAATCCAAAGAGCGCCAGGGGGATGACTAAGTCCCACCAACAGTCATATGCCTACTATCACTTGGTGTATTTATGTTCCTGCTTGGGGCTTTCTCCCGGCACAACCAAACAGCAAATGATACTAGGTTTTTCCTCCCACCCTGCCAAACTGAACAGACAGAAACAAGCTGGGGTTTTAAGGGGAGTCAACTCATACCTTTAGCAAGAGGCCCTGTCAGCGTCATTGGCACATGGCTCTGTAGCCAGCCCAGAGGACCCAGGACTCATCTCCACCCACCACCATCATCACACAGCTGTTGCTGCAGCCAACATTCAGACAGGGACATCCAAAAGAGTATGAGAAGAGTAAAAGTGGCATCTAGAGAGTCAGTCAGAGTACTTGGGTATAGTTCTCTGTGTGTATGCCTGTATGAGGAGGGAACACAATATTTGGTATGAAAACAAGTTGCTATAGATGCAGAAGCAGTTTTACCTCAAAACATACGTAAAAATTATCTTTCAAAACCTTTTGTGACTATTACCACAACTCCTGAATATACTTCCCAGGAAGGGAGAGAGGATGACGTGCCAATACATGCTGTATAGGAAAGACAGATACTTACAGGCACAGAAAACCATAAAGCTATAGTTAAGCAGACAATTAAGTTATTGTAGTCATTCTGCTAAAGAATATTTTCCCAACACCTACTGGTAAAAGGGAAGGGGAAGGAAATCAAAGTTCATACTTCCAACAAACCACATAGCCCCAAGCTTTGTCTGACCTGCTTTTACAAATTCATCTCCCAAAAATAGGAGAAAAAAAACCCCCAACCACCTAACAACAGAACTTTTCCATAGGGTCCCCTGCTGCATTTTGCTCTCTGTGCGCCAGAGGTATAGTGAAATCTTACTGCAGAAAAAAAGTCTGCTTTGAGGTGAAAAATAGCCTCAGCAGTCCGCACCTTCTTTCAGTCTGATCAGGACGAACGCAAAAGTGTTAGGATTAATGCAAAGGTCTCCAAAGAATGGTTTTCACATTTTGCATTAGAAAAAAATGTCTTTTAGTGGTGGCAAATTCACTCTTGTCTACCCAAAGCACGATAAGGCTTCATGCTCACATCTAAGCAGAATAAAGCACAGAAAAAAAATCCATTTGAAGATCTAGACACTTTACAGGCCTGCAGTACCACACTACTTTGCACCTGCAATTGCCACTCTAGACTGCTGAAAACTGCAGGACAGAACACTGTCTACTACACTTGGTGTCTTACATCTCCCCCAGACATCTTTGTGGTTCCACCCAGTACAGTCTGATGGGACTCAGCTCTTACTTCAGGGATTATTCAGGATTGATACACAACCCATTCATGTGGGGTAAGGTCTGCTGTGAAGAGCCTCCACATAAAAACAGGAACCTGCCAGGGGAAAGGGAGGCAGAAGGAGTGGCCACATATGACATCAGACATTGACCACCAGGGCAACTGGGGACACAGCAGATGCAGCCTGATTTCCTCTGGTCGTATCTGTATTGCAGTCATACAAATGCACATTAAAATGTGCACAGTTACATACAGACAAATTACAAAGTTGCAAGGGGTGGGGTCCTATTCCATCCATTAACAGCAAAACATAATATTTTAGGCTAAGATGAAACATCTCCTTTGAAGAATGCGTTTATTTAATATGGACTTTGAATTTGATCAGATAAAACAGAAAGCAACTATGGCTTTGCCTAAAAATGATGATGAGAATGAAACTGAACAACAAAGCAGTTTACTTGGAATGTTACATAATAGTGTGCAGGGATATGAGACAGCATGAATATACCCACAGCAGCAATAGTTTATCTATGAATGCTGTGTTCATGGCTTTCTGATGCTCTGTGACATCTGTCAAGGAAAAGGATTATATGTAAGGCTAGATTGTATCAGTACATTTCATCTGAAGATGAAGGTGGTTAAGCTTAAAACAATCCCCAGTGAAAATCCCACCTACACGATGTGACATAGTCACGCAGGGAGAAATAGCTAAGAGTGGGTGTATACAAAACTAACACAAATTTCTCACCTTTCATTACATAAACCTAAATTCTCTCAATTGCAGCAAATTCACAGCGACCATTACTGGGGCTAAAACGCCACGGAAAGTAACCCTACCTGAATTCTTCTGTCTCCAACATCAGTGAGTGAAAGCATATGCACAGCTGCAAAACTGCAAATTACAATTTTACATTAAATGAAACTGGGACTAAACACAGTCCTGATAAAATAAATCCTTGGAGGTGAACTTTTCTATTTTTCACTTATAGCCAGTTTTTTAGTACACCAATCTGTGTCTCAGATATCACTAGAGAACAGTGTCCAATCTCTAGCATGCAAACAACATTTAAAAAAATCAGTATTTACAACAGGGTTGTATTTAGCACAGAACCCATGCCGTTTTCGTAACCACTAATAATACTGCAGAAGAATACGAGAGCAAAGGATGAAAAGAATGTAAAATAATCCCCAAATAAGAGACAAATGTTTTAGATACTCTCCTTAAAGAGACAATTTAAAAGCCATATGCAAAATACTGTGGAAAAATAGACATTTTACATCAAGTCCTGTCTTTAAGAACACTCAATTTAAATAGATTATGAGTAGCAGCCTTTCTTCCTGTTACTATATTTTATTCTGCTAACATAATCGTTAGAGTTGTCATCCAGTACAACTTGATGCGTACCATCATATGTCCACTTACACAATACTTGCCTAAAAGAGTGGAAAGACAAGGAAATCCCACTTGGGAAGAAAGTGGGGTAGCAGAGGACAAGCCTGTCAGTATACAAGAAAAAAGAAGGGTTGAGATGATGCACTGGGTCTCGTGTGCTCGAGCACACTGCTGTTGCTGTGTGCTGTCTCACACAGCCAAGCAAATGGGTTGCATGTGTGCTCAACCCACCAACCAGCACTGGCCCACTTAGAAGGCGAGACAGCTCAGGTTGCAATGGAGTTTCTCAATATAGGTAAGTAGACATAGAGAGACTGAAACATATGACCTCTCAACTCTTCTGCAACAGGAAACTTGAGACTCTTGAAGGGAGAAAACTAGAGCATTCACTCCCCCTCACACCAACTTCCATCTGACCTCCAGCTGTCTGGGGTGGACAACGTGTAGTCTAATTATAGGTTTCTTGAGTCTTCCCAGAGACTGTCCTCTTACGTGGGCAAAGAATCTCACGAATCTCTTTCAGAGCTCAGATTTTCCTCCATCTTAGACTCTTCTTCTGCCTTATAACAAATGAGCAAGGCAGTTCCCCATCAGGTTTGCTCCTCACCAGTGAAAAACGAAGAAATGCCATGTTTCATCAAGCAATGCAAGGTATGGAGCGACCACGGGAAAAGGCATGGCTACCTTCTTTTGTCCTGTACTTTCCTTTGAACAATATGCAGAAATATCCATTCCCTTAATGGGGTGGTCTGGAGCCTAAACAACATATGTAAAGTGCTATGGGATTCTTGAAGGAAGTGCTACAGCAAAATAAAATGACAGCCGTTTATCATATTCAGACAGAAAGGACATGAAGTCCTTTTCCCTAACCCTTGAAAAAGCATCAGTGTTTTTAAAAATATTTTCGATAATCCAAACCAGGTGCATTCAGATCATTTAAGATGAAAAACAAACTTGGAGCTTACTCTGTCAGAAACACACAGCTCAGTGGGATCCCTTTTAATTTGCAGCTACAATTCTCCAGTCTCAGTATCAACAGCCACAGTCAAAGGCTTCTTTGTCATGTTTTTGCTATTCAGCAGCTTCTGGTAGAGTGTCCTGACACAAAACAAGAGAATGGTAAGGCTTAGCCCTATCTAAAGGGCTACTATTGCATCCAGCTCAAGGACAAACTGATGACAGACTATGTAATGCTGGGGTCAGAATATATATGGTATGGGAGAGACAGAAGCAGTGCTTTATCTAGGCCCTGAAGTCTCAACTCTGGAGACAGCCTCGTAAGACAGATGTCCTTTGGTATCCTGTACAAATTCACATGTTGTGAATTCTTCCTTCAAGACCCTGCTGGGAAATATAGTCTCCTCCCACTTGACTTACTGCAGAATTGCTGATAAGGAAACCTCACTGTAGCAGAACACAACCCACAGCACAACAGGAATGAGACAGGCAGCACATCTGGGGAGGGGGAATCAGCATCTCAGCCAAAGTTACAGAAAACAGCAACTGTAAGACAATCAAACTCTTACTATACGGGAAACAGCACAGTCCTCAAATCAGAGATACTCTGTCTCTCACTGTTTGTCTTTGGCAGCAGAAAGAATGGCCAAATACAATTAATAGTATGAAACAGAGCCCAGCACAGCAATAAAAAAAATAAATCCTATGTACCGTCATGGTAATTTTATCCTTTTGTTTGTTTCTTAAAATTGAACTAATTACTTAGTTCAGCAATGGTTGGGATTAGAAGGCTGCACCAGGACTGTAATGAAGGCAAAACTCTGGGGAGCAATTTTGATTACAGTAGAGTTCAGCTGACTACATTTTAATTAATTGGAGTAGTACAGCACTCTGAATTCCCAGGTATTCTGTTTCAACCTGCAGACTAACATGACTTGTTTTAGGGCATATTTTAACATTGTTCTAATAAATTCTTCAACTGTTCTTTTACATCTCAAAGGTAATTTGATTTCTTTTTTATTATGGAGGCTTTCAATGGGCATTTCAATTACAAATCACTAAAATGCTGTGACTGTGAAATGCCAAAAACAGACTCAGAAACCAAATTTTCTAATTACAAAAGAAGTTTTTTCAGATCATAGAATCATAGAATAGAGTAGGTTGGAAAAGATCTTAAAGATCATCAAGTCCAGCCGTTACTCCAGCACTGCCACTAACCCATGACACTGAGGGCCTCGTCTACATGGTGTGTGAACACTTCCAGGAATGGTGACTCCAACACTGCCCTGGGCAGCCTGTTCCAATGCATGAGCACCCTTTTAGAGAAGGAATTGTTCCTAATATCCAGTCTACACAATAAACTGTTATAATTTAAAATAGGTCTCTTATTATAATGAAGACAAGCCACAGTAGCATTCAATTAAAAAAGCTCAGTAAAGACTCATAATATTAGCTAACATCTACTATAAGATAAACACATAAGTTGTCAATTACAAGAGAAAAGCAGAATGTTCAGGGTTTGACACACGGTGCAGTGTCTGCATTATCTGTATAATCTGACTTAAGCAAGGACTGACAATATGCATACAAATATGTAGCAGATGAAAAATCAGATCCCAAAATAAGTAAGTTTTGAGCTCATACATCATTAGACCCATTAGATATGGTGTAAATTATAGCTTTAAATTCGCAAAGCATGTACATTTTCCTTTGCATTCTTCTCTGCATCCTGAATTCATCAGTCATTTGCTACTGTATGGAGATGAGAATGCTAAACTGCCCAGCATCCTCCCAGTTTCTACTGAGATGCTGCAGTCTCCAACATCAAGTAAATGTGACTCGCAGACTTGGTTGTATGCTGCTGCTATCCAGCCACAGTAGTAAATGACTGAATCTTCCTCAAAGAGGGATGTAAAACTAGGAAAAGATCCATGCATTATAAAAGGATGAGGGGAAAAACCTGAAGACAACCATCAGAGAGGGCTAAACCCAAGAGAAGGGTAGAGCACACCGCTGAAGCTAGTGGCAATGGTGGCAGGAAAGGGTATGAGGGCAACAGACGTGGAGCTTTAGCCTAGCTCTGAGCCAGTACACTTCTCCATGTTGATCATGTCAAAATTGCTTCATTTTCTACAAATGGGGTAAGCTGCTGTACTACCTGCTCCACATCCATGAGGTCATGGAGCTGTTACTTAGTCCCTGCATGGGAGATGGTAGAGGAGGTGACTCCTGCTGTCTTAAGGCACTGTCTCTCAGTTGTAGAAACATACTTGCTCCTAGCAACACCTACCCCTACTAAGGGGTGCTGAGCCCCTCATGGCTACACCACTAGCCCAAATGCAGCCACCTCTGCCAGCTGTTCCCTGTTGTTATCTAAACCTTTTGAGAAGACAGACACCATAATTATGATTTCTTCCCCATTTAAGAAAAGGCTGGAGGCAAGAAAGAGTAAGTAACTTCACATGGTCCACTCCCCCAGTATATCCATAAAGCTGCCAAAACCCAACCCAAAATAAAGTACCAATTAGATCAGTTCTGTGCAGGATAAAAAAAGGGTAACTCACCTCTGTGTTGAAGTACTGAAGCAAATGTGATTTAGAACAATGATAATGGATTTCCTTTGACAAGGGGACAGGTACAGACCTAAGCTCACACCTCTGACAAGGCATCTAGTTCAACAATCACTATTTTCCGTCAGTTTCTGCTAACCTAACAGTGCTACAGATACTCTATTTTACAGTTGTCATTACCACAAATATTGCAGGAATAATTTCCTATGCTGAATAATTACAGAACTGGGTAAAGGACATGTCATTCTCAGGAGCATGTAAAATTGTTCCAGGTTGGAAATCAGTCATCCATGCCTAGCAGTAATTCTTTGTGAAACCAAAGCTTAGAGAGTTTGGACTGAAAACCTCAAGGAGGAAAAAGTATCAAATCATTGCCACAGACCAAGGCACAAAAATATGACTTTGTGATTTGGAGACGCAGTTTCTGCACAGATCTGCAAGCCTGAAGCAGTTTTTAATTCCTTTTTTTTTTTTCCCTCACACTGAGCAACCGAGTACTTAGTTCAGGGTTCAGAAGAGCTCAAGTGATGTATTTAACACCTGCTGGGTATACCTCCACTTACACCATGTTCAAAACAGAAGGAAAAGAACAGCTGCTATTGCTCTCCCTGCCTCAGGTTAAGTACCAGGAGTGGGAGCCCCCCACCAGGAGCATGTGAAAGCACAGGCACTCACAAGCTGCAGCCTCCAGTGATCTAGAATTCCCCTTCTCATCTTCTACTCTTCACTCATGCCTTGTCTTTCAACTGCATCCAACCATGAGTGAAGGTAAATAGCACAGTACACTTTTACCTGGGGCTGACCCTAAAAGCAGATTCAAAACTGCAAGCTTGGGCAGATCCTTGCCAGGATCTCTCCCTTGAGGCTAAAAGAGATTGAGCCTACAGAGTCGTACCACTCCACAGCTCTGAATTATACTCTGGCTGCTGAGCTCCTTGGCAGTATCAAGAACGACTCATGTCCCAGCATTCTTCTACAGAACAGTCATTAAGAAAGCAAAGTTACATTAAAGGAAGGTGGGAAGCTGACGCATGCCGCCCTCTGGCCTAGGTGATCTTGACAGAAGTCAGGTTTTCTCAGCTCCCCTTCAGCTTAGAGCCTCAGAAAAAGTACCCTGGCAGGAGGTTTGCCCTAAGAAAATATGCTGTGGGTAAACCCATGGCTGTGTTAAAAGTCACCTACTTCCAGCTACCAGCCCTGAAGTCACTGAATGCAAGGAGGGAGGCAGCATTATTTCTGAAAATGGGGAGGGAGAGGCTCCGCTAGGCAGAGCATTATTCTGTCTTTACTCTTGCACCAGTAAGAGTACCGCTGCACCAGTACAGTACCACCAGTACACAGCACCAGTGCTTTATGAACATGCGTAATAGTAACAAAGATGCTCATGACTCCAAACTATAGTTATTATGAGAACTGCCCCAAGGAGGAAAGTGATAAGGAAAATGCTGCCTTAACATAAGCATTGGTTTTACTGGGTTGGTTTGGTTTTTTTTAACTAGGGAATCTGTACATCTTCTCCTTACATTGCTTGTGCATGTGTTGGGAGTGGACACTGTACATTTGAAACAACTGAATCACAAGCATGCCTTCCAAGTAAGTCCTTGCAGGGATGAGAGGGAAACCGCATGCACAAGTCTTCAAGCTGCCTACACATGCAGCAGCTGCCTCCTACCGGGTCACTGGAAAAATCCATTCAGCCATTCAGTAGCTTTTAAGAGCAACTAAAATACAGACAATGATATAGGGCACTGGGAGGCCAAGGGGGCACCACATCTCAAAGCAATCTTTGGATAGGCTCGGGCAGTTTTTGGCCTATTCTAACATCACTTAAGAGTGGCAGAATTTTTCTGATGTTAAAATCATTTCTGTCTCCACCATTTGAGGAAGATAAAGATCATGGGTTCACTGCACAGACCAGCCTCAGTAGGACAGTAAACACAAGGTGCAAGAGAGGTAGTCGAAAGTCTCCAAACTGTGTTCAATACAGAAAATATTCAAGAGATCAACCTCCAAATTCAAAATGGAAAGCAGAAGTGACTGCAGAGGATTTTCATTCAAAAAACCAGCTTCTGTTTAGGTTCCCTGGTCAAGTCTTCTGTTAGCATGTACTTCAGCAAACTCACAGTATCCTTGTACTCTGCTACATGTGGAGGAAACAAAGTTCCCTCAGCTGTATTCCTGTGTTCAATTATGGAGCCATTTTTCAAAGACAGTTTTGAAGTGTACAAAGCTATGACTTGGACATGATCAGAAGTCCATAGATCTGCCTGCTGCATTCAATACAGTCAACTACATGGTGAGAGCAACTTGCCTGCAGAACCAAATGGGAGTCAATCTGGCTGTTTCAGATGGTTCATCTCATTCCCCTCAGGAGACCCAAACCAGGCAGCTGCTCCTCCTCACAAGTAGTGCTTGCCACGACATCCCAACAGATTAGGCTCCATTCCCCCATGAAGCTATACATTATTAATCTTATCTGAAGCAGACAGTGCAGACGCTCAGCTTCCCCACTGTCTGGAAGAATACCAGCTGTCTCCAGCTTAGCCTGAGTCAATGGAGTGCGTGTATCAAGAGGAAATATTTCTTAAAACTTTGAAGGATTCAGAATCCTTCCCCTAGTCTTTTCCCTACCTACTCTCACAAAAACTGCCAGGGATTCACTCCATCTCTCTGCATGCCCAGGTGCAATAGAATTGGTTTTGCATCATCTGCTTACAAGATAACTGTGCTATTTCCTCTCAGACAAGGACCTGGCCCCAACAGCCCATCCATTTGGTTTTTTTCAGAGACTGGGTTACTGCAAGACTGTCTTTATCAGACCAACAGAAGGAGACACTTTGATTATGGAGCCAGTGAAAGCTATGGCAGCACATCTCCCAAAGCACAGGAATGGACATTAAAGAAAATAACTGTACTCACCAATTCCTTAGATTTTACTTCTTAGAAGTCTTTTGTGGGCTTGGATCTATGGCTCAAGAATCTCTATGGTCTTTTTCTTCATTCATTAGCACTAGAGCATTACAGCCAATAGATACCACATACTTGCTAATGTTGTAAATATAGAAGTTCATTTCTACTGAAAGGCAACAAAATTGAGGAAGAACTTTCAACTTTAAACTTAAAAACAGGTCAGTAAGGAGTACTGGATAAGACTTATATTCATCAGTCCCTTCTTAACAGTGGTTACAAACAAGTGGATAACAAATTACACAAAACCCAGGAAGAAACAGATTTTTACTGACTTACAGACCTTTCAAGGACTCTAAAAATCTCAAAGGTGTTTTAGTGGTTGCATAGACATGGCATAGACTGGTGCAATACAAGCACATGGCTCAACAGGTAGATGAATCCCCTAAAAACCAAAGAACACTAAGCATTGCAGCTAATTTTGCACCAAAAACTTCTTTCTTGGACCAGTTTCGCATTTCAGGATGCAGTCCAGCAGTGAGCTGGTTTATGAAGAATCACATCACGACACACATAGCTTGCATATCCCATCCTCTCAGGAAAAACAAGGGTCACTACAGTGGCAACATTACATGTGAGGAAACACTATTTTTAAATAAAAGCCTTTCATTCTGGGGTAAATTATTTCCAAACAGATTTTGATCCCTTAAATCAGGGACCAAGACTTTGTGAGCAAGTAGGAAAGTGTTCTGCAACTTGAAATGTTACAGCCAAGCTGATGAAAGATCACTCAAGCAACTTTAATGGCTCACAAACAGTCATTTTTACTGTAGAAATCAACACACCACGTTCAGGTCCAATAAAAGCAAATTATTTGTTATTATGGAAAATATACTAATTCTACTCACTGTTTCCCACAAGGTTTACAGTACTAATAAATCCAGATTTGTGTCATTAAACTCTAGAATTAGCGACTGACTACTAGTCAGTGTACAGTAAGTGGTGATTAAAGCAAAAGAAATGCCCCGTATTACAGACGTTATTGCCTTTGTGTGAGAAGTCACTGTGCGGTAAGTGGATATTAGCTTCAAAGATCCAGCTCATTTTACACAGTTGGGCTCTCTGATGAAAGCTGCACTTGGAGCATGTTAGGGTAATAACATGCTCCCATGATTATTTCTTTTCTTTTTTTTAAATCAGTAATTAGAATGAAACACTATGGCTGAATAGTATCACTGTCACCCACTTACATCATCAAAACAACATGCAGTGTTACTTTCATTTTCTAAAGCTCCTTTTTGGCAAAGCAAGTAATCTGTTCTCTCAGGTACTGTTTAGAAAGCAAGATTAATATATTAAGCCATTTACCTCATCATGTATTGTGTTTTTTCCATTGCCATATTTACAACATAGCTTCAGGCATGGCAAATAAAAGCTGTTTTAAATCTGTGATTGCCTCAGAGCTGTTTGACAGGGCTCTTTACGCCTCTCGGAGTTGGCCTCTAGTTTTGTAGCATGAGTCCCAGGCTTAATCCTGAGTTTAAAGTACTTCAAAAAATAAAGATTTCCAAGTAGAAGGCTGAAATATTACACATCCATACTTAAATTCCAAAGGCAAACCTATTCATCCATAAGGAAGACCTATTCATATGTATTTACCTAGCAAGAATGTACTAGGGTATTTGATTGTTCGTCCTCAGAGCAAGGGAAGACAAGATAAGCATGTGTATCTCACGAAATTAGCTATTGCCTATAGACTTGGAGTACTGTGTGCAGTTCTAGTGTCCTCAACATAAAAAAGACATGGAACTGTTGGAACAAGTCCAGAGGAGGGCCACGAGGGTGATCAGGGGACTGGAGCACCTCCTGTATGAAGACAGGATGAGAAAGTTGGGGCTCTTCAGCCTGGAGAAGAGAAGGCTGTGTGGAGACCTCATAGCAGTCTTCCATTATCTGAAGGGGGCCTACAGGGATGCTGGGGAGGGTCTCTTCATGAGGGACTGTAGTGATAGGACAAGGGGTAATGGGTTCAAACTTAAACAAGGGAAGTTTAGATTGGATATGAGGAAGAAATTCTTTACTGTAAGGGCGGCGTTCAAGGTCGGGTTGGACATAGCCTTGGGTGACATGGTTTAGTGGGAGGTGTCCCTGGCCATGGCAGGGGGGGTGGAACTAGAAGATCTTTAGGTCCTTTCCAACCCTAACTATTCTATGATCCTATGACTATGACTTCCCCCCATTCAGATCTCGGTTTGACCTATAGAGCCATCTGTGTATTTCTATCAAGATATATTCACTAAGCCTACATCAGAAAGCAATGAAAATCAGTTTCCTCCTTTACCTGATTTCCAGTTAACCAGTGGTCTTAAAAGTTTGATGTCTCACATTCTAATGTAAAGAGCTGAAGCCAAGAATGCCTATTTATACAGGACAGAAAGCAATTTAAATACATACTGATAGAATTTGATTTTAATTACATTAGACCCATTATTTGTCCAAGCAGAAGCACAAGGGGAGTGCATTAAAGAACAAAAAAAAAATAACCCCAAAACCTAAACCTGGCTGTTGAAAGAAAACTATGGTCACATCTCTCATGTTAGAAATGTTGATAAAAGAGTTCAGAGCTGTTGCCAAGGTCACTGTTGTCCTGAATACATACTGACTGTTCAGAACCAGTCACAAGACCTAAAAAATAAAACAGCATTTAGTTTCATATAGATCTGTTAATTCATGTAAAATTAAACAGTTAAATTGTTTGCTTTTTTTGCTGTTTTGTTTTGCTAAAACCAACCACCATTCAGCATATGTTTAGAAGAATACACATCTTTCAGGAGTCCTTTAATCAATCGTAACAATCTGTAAACTCATTTCAAAAATAAGTATATAGAGCTCATGGAAGCAACAAACTCAAAGAATGGCTTATATCCAGGCATTGTGTAGACTGAATGATGCGATCCTCCAGACATTTTCCTGCCCATGTGGTGCCACCAAAGAACTTTGTTTTTTCTGTTGTTGGGTTGTGGGTTTTTTTTAAATAACATGACAAAAATTAAGTAAAGAAACAGACATATGAGGAACTAAGAACTGTGAAATGAGACAGGGGTAATGCAAAAGGAGTCATATTCCACCACTCATATATAAACCAGCAGAAAGGAAGGAATGAGATTAGAAGAAAGGTCAGAGAAGCAAGGGCAGTTAGGTCTTTCCTTGGAAAGAGGTTAAGAATGAAAATAAAAACAAAAAACAACCTCCACACTTCTCAGGCATCACCTTCTCTCTGCTTTCTCTTCTCACTAGTTTGGATAAGACTTTTACTGGACAAACTTCTTTAATTGCCCACTTGTACCCTGAAGTGCTTGAGAAAAGCGCTGAGGTCTCAGCTGTCATCCCAAGATAAAGTGCAGCTGGCAAAACACTCTGCTCCACCCATGACCTTCCCTTGATCAAAGAATTTCCAGGGGGTCAAGGAAAAGGGTAAGGAAAAACAACACCTCGCTGTTGAGAAATTATCTCCCATTTCAGACCACAGGACACCTCTTTAGGAAAGTGCTGCCTCTGCTTCAGCTCAGCAAGAGCACAAGAGACTGAGGAACCTTCTGCTGATTTTGACAGCCATGCAAAAAAACCTTCTCCAGTCTCGCCACCAACCAGGTCTCTATAGCAATTTGCAGTAATATATTTCATTAGGCTACTCCACTAAATTAGTTGTGAGTGTTTCTGTAGTAAATCTTTCCTTAGTCATGTGCTCCAGTAAAAATGAACTGGAAGAGTCTGCTTCATAGGCTCTGAATCAGCCACAAAAAGCTGCATGACATGGTGAAGTCAAGCCCAAAGCCCCCCAGAGAATTCTGGAGCACCACTGTCACATCCCAATTTTCCAATTTCATCCACTCAGCTGAAAGGATATTTAAAACTAACATTTCTGTGGACAAAGAAAATCTCATTTCATTCTTCTCTCATTATTGAAGTGTGGCTGAAACCTCCTATTCTCAGAACTGCCACAAATAAACAACCCCTGGTACATGTAGGGAAATTTAGCCTCTGAAGTGGAATTTCTCATAGGAACTTTTAAGCAGCTGAAGACACAGAAAGGGACACTGTTACTTGCTCCCAGCTAGAGCAGCTGCTACCAAGATGATATGGGCCTGCCTTTACAGTCTATTTGCACAAAAGGAGGTGAGTCTGTCAGAGTAAATGAGTCTGTGAGTAAACAGCAGAGTAATTTATCACCACACCCATAAACCTCTCTTCTAGAATTGCCATACACCTGAATATCAGTCATGAAAGCAGATCCCATGGTCGAGGTGAATGCCATCTAAGGCCTCTTGTAAACTCAAGCCCTGTTTCAGACCCTGAGATGCTGTTTCTTAACAGCATGACATAGGCCATCATGCTGGAAGTCAGTCTGTTTCTGGAAATGCCACTGCACTTCCACTTCTGATTTTCTCCTTTCTCAGGTTCGCCCCTACAGCCAAAAAGCTTGTTTGGTGCTCCAACTAATCTATACCTTGAGTTAAAATGTTAAACATCAAACTCTTAGTACTTCATTCTGAGTTTAAGGCTGAGATTGACACTCTCATAAAACCCAGAACACTTAAGGTATGGCTTAAAACTAGAAATTACAGTCCTTTTCCCAGCACCTTCTGTACTTATAAAAAGAAAAAATAAAATAAAAAAGTATTACAAAGCTTATCAGAAACAAACTTCAATACAAGTGGAGTGAGATTTCAGGGACAGCCATAATCTATTGCAAACATATATGCCAGAGCACAGAGCTTTAAGGTGATCTTGCTCAAATCACATACCAAGTAAACGGCAAGGCCAGGAGCACTATGCAAATCTCACTGACATGGTAAAACATCAATAAGTCCACATGTGGCTTTCCTGCTTATTTACTGCATGTGTCTCTGCATCAACTTTTTTTTCACATGCTGATTATTCATGACTGAACTATGCTTTTCCCACACTTGGGGAGTGTTACATGCAACTGCTCGCCGTTTTCACTGAGTGAATTACCACCAGAGTGGGAGTCAGGCCTTGAATAGCGTTAGTTCAGTTAAAATCCCAAGCCTTTATGCTTGCTGTTACCGTATTTCTCTACTAGTTACTAGAAATATCACCATATTTCTCTTATTTCTGAGAACTCCTGTAGTTAAACAGGACAAATCCTTCCCCACCCTTACTACTTGTAAGGTAGCCTCTCCGAGTGCCCACTATGCTAAACTCCACAAAGATAAGCCCGAGTGACACATTAGACTCACAAAAAAAGAAAGACATGGAGCATCCCCTATACCGTTAGTGGCACACAGGCAGGGAAGCTCAACAAGGCAGAGAAAGAGAAGCTGCTGTACTCTTACTGCCTGCCTTGCATGTGCAAGATCCTCATTTTTAAGGACACTATCAGTGACACAGGGACCACAGTGTGGTTCCCACTGCCCATCCCCTTTGTTTAGGTTCTTAGGGAAACGGAGCTTATACATGATGACCACAGTATCTGTGTGGGTATGTTTACATCTGTGTGCTTATCCCAGATTTTCTTTCCTTGGTCCACAGTCATTAACACAAAGGCAGGGAGGCGATTCTATAGTTATCTTTGCAGAAGGTGAGGCTGGCATGTGTGATCTCAGAGAGAGGGAAGCACCCCAGCAAAATCGTCAACCATGGAAAAATTTTCAGCTGAGACTCACAGTCAAGTGGACACAAATTTATAGGAAAGTAAGCTTTTCTTTGCTCAGAGAACTACTCATCTGTCTAGGCAGGCTCTGTAAAACATAGTCATTTGAATGATTTATTCCGTTCTTTCTTCTAAGAAACCTTTCCCAGCACTGGAACACAAGGGAGCAGCCTGGTGGGTGACACACATTTGTTAGCACAGAAAAGGTCTTTATAAAAGCTAATTTTGTACTTTCCAAATTAAGAGGAAACAAGCCATTGACAGGGTGTGGCAAGGGATCCTGTTTGTTTCTAAGCCTGTCTTTTCAAACACTTTGCACTTACATACCTTTAAGTACAGAAAAGCATCCACTCAGAAATAAGCAAGAGGGTAGAGCCAACATATGTATTTTCGGCTAGCTGAGTTCTTTTTTCTCAATGTCTGTATATCAGAGCAGAGATATCTATTATAAATATTTTGATCATACATTGCAAGCCAGCACCAGCCATGGCTGCTTAAGTAAGGGGGGAAGGGTAAGACTGACCCTCATTATGACCTCTGTTCAAGTCCTGCCCCTTAGCTGCCCATGCTGCAACAAACCACCCTGGCAGTGGCCTATTACTCATGCTGTTTACCACTAACCTTGCTCATGATGATGCAAGGCAGCCACAGAGCAAACACAAGCCACTCACCTGGCAGATCTGCAGAGGCACTTGTGGGAAACAGGCAGTGACCTTTTCAGCCAGCAAAAAATACAGCAGGAAGACAACACTTGAACAAACCTTATCATGCAACAGAAAACTTCCTCATTGGCATAATAATGTAAAGGGAGACTATTTCCCACTGGCAGTTTTCTACATGAGGATGTAGCCTCAGTACAAAGGGAAGCATGAACTTCCAGGCTAAAATAGTTGTGACAGACCACAGCAAGCACACTCTTTTACCTCCTGAGTAGTTCAGACCTGGCCAGTCACATATCACATGGCCTCCACAGCAGTACTCCTTTGAGATCCAGGCATTTAGCAATAGACAGACCCTGGGATGAAGGCAGCATACTAGAGAGGACAGGAGACCCAGACACGTGGCTTTACTGCCCAGAGGGTCTCCCCGATTAGTGAGAATGGAGCTTTGCCACATTTTCTCTTGAACCTCCATCCTCCCAGAAAGTGAGCAGACAGTATGGCGGGGAGCTGTGGACTCCATACAACTCCGTTCACCTACCTCAACTGCGTCAAATCTTGCTACCTGATACTACCGCCCTCTCTCTACCCCACAGATAGCTTCCCTTCTTTTCCGCCATGAAACTTCGAATGGTTTTTTTTTTTCGAAGTAGAAATTATCAACATTGATAGAATTCTTACATAACTTTTTAATTTCAAAAAGCTTTCTGCTTCCACTAAATATATCTCTATCTACTCCAACCTTCCATGACTCAATCTCTATCTATAAATACTTTAATAGGATTTATTCCATTTATTTTCTAGTTTCCCAGGTGACAACATGACAGACCTTCAACCTGGTCTTGCGCAATCAGCATAGGAGAGGTCAGTGAATTGGCAATAACAAGGTATTTGTGAGCCAGCAACAGGAAGAGTGAGTTCAGATATTCAATAATAACACACTAGCACAAATGCATGCTTTCCTCCTCAAAGACTCCAGCATAACAAAAAGCTTTAGGAGCAGATCCTTCACACCATAATCTCCTACGCTGTTTTGACCTGGTGACTTCAGTAGAATTTGATTTGCTTGCCTGCAAGCAGCTAGCCTGCAACAGGGGTGGAGATCTGATGCCTGAAGTCTAGACAAAGGACCAAAATACAACAGTTCCTACACCTCTATGAAACTTGTAATAGACAATCTGGCAAGGATCTCAGCTTAATCTTTTTGCCTTGGTTTTCTCTTGCTTTCACACTCCCCAAGCAGATAGCCACTTCTCATTTTAGGAATTTCGGATGAACACGCATTTCTTGCTTTGCTGGGTTTCAGGCATGCCTGTCACCACCAGAATGGGCACTTTGTGCCTCTTCCACAGCAAGCAATGGATAAACTGTTCCAACAAAATTCTTCTGCCAGGGCTGGGTCACAACAGTGGCAGTGAATATGGTCTACAGAGGGCTTCTGAGCAAGCCAGTTCCCTGATGTGAGAATAAGTGGCACAGAAAGACACTCGAATGAGGCAAGAGGATGGGAGAATGTTTCCCCTCAGTAACACCGAGGATTTGAAAAGGCCGGAGTCTAGCACAGAGAAATACATAGGATGCAATATGTTTTGTAAAAAAACCTTCTTCCTGCATAGCAATGTGAGACTCCTCAATGGGAAGCTCAACAAAACACTTAAACTTCTCTTTGCCCAGAAGGGCCTGGTTAGCTCACCAGGATGTGGCAATCTATGTGGAAGAAAAAAAGAGAAAACACTTTTAAAACATCAATTTAAATCCAGACCACTTCTCCCTCCTCAGAAAGGCCAGGTGCAGCTGCTCCTGTTAGCAAGGTACTGGAAGGGGTGATATTTCAGGCCTATTCTTCAAGCAATGCTTTAAAATCCCCGGTTATGAAGCAAGTCTGACAATCAGCCACCTTGCTCTGCTTGCACACAGACCCAAGTCAAGTAACCTGAGGAGACATTAGCAACTCAACACTCACTGCAATTTCACATCGTGGTCTGACCAGGTGGTACAAACACTTAACCACAGCCTTTAACAGCATGCTGGGCACACTAATCCCTCCTTGGTATTTCATGTAAGCTCCCACTGTGGATCAGCACAGACAGCAATGAATTTTGGCTTAACAGGTGGACTCAACTACAGTTACACTTTTCAGAGGAAGGAAGGTTATCATCTCTATCTAAATTACATCATGATCCTGACTACTGTTCACCAACCTCCTCCAAATGCTGCCTTACCAGGGCTAATGTGCAGCCAGAGAAGTTGCAGCTGGGACAGCCTGGGAGGCTCAGTCATTCCCTTTTGGGGAAAACACCTAAGGACTTGGTGTCATTTACAGCTTACCTGACTGTCATGAGCAACCTTGCTAGCAGCCAAAACCAACGTAACAGTGACACTTTAAAACAAGTGTTTGGGATGTGTTTTTCATTACCACAGTCAATCCAAACACACCATTCCCACCTCTGCCTTATCCTACTGTGCAACAAACATAAAGAAGCTAAAGTGACAGCAACACATGGATGATGAAAACATTCCACCAGCAGCATGGACTATGCTGAATACTGTGTGGGAACATCAAATTAGGTATTTTCTGTACCCTGAAGTGTTTTTTTCATGGAACATTAGACTTTCTGGTATTTTTTTAATTCACAATTGTGCTCGAGCTCCTTGGGGGCTCTGTTTTGCAACACGGCAGAACTTCACAAGTGTGCTGGTTTTAACTGGGATAGAGTTAATTTTCTTCATGGTAATTAGTATGGGGCCGTGTTTTGGATTTGTGCTGAAAACAGTGTGGGTAACACAGGGATGTTTTAGTTACGGCTGAGCAGTGCTTACACAGAGCCAAGGCTTTTTCTGCCTCTCACCCCACCAGCTGGGGGTGCACAAGGAACTGGGAGGGGACACAGCCAGGACAGCTGATCCCAACTGACCACAGGGGTATTACAGGCCATAAGGCATTGTGCTCAGCTCGTAAAGCTAGTGGAAGAAGAAAAATGGGAGGACATTCAGAGTGATGGCATTTGTATTCCCAAGTCACAATTACATGTGATGCAACTCTGCTTTCCTGTGATGGCTGCACCCCAGCCTGTTTCTCCTCGTGTCTTCCGATTCCTTTCTTTGCTTAAAAAATATGACAGTAGAAATGGGTAACTAAACAAATCAGAAATCCAGTTACATGCCGCAAAGCACATACAGCATTCGGCACTGATATTGTAGGTTGGTAACACTAAATCTGCTCGGAAGAACTGCTGTGATCTTGCATAATCAAAACCTAACAGCATCAAATTTCTGATATATCTAGTGTGTGAGAGGAATTTCAAAGAAGTAGTTCTGGCCTCAGGTCCATAATGAGATGATGCCCTAAGGCAGTGTGGCACAGAAACATGTGCAGCCAACAGGGCATAGGAAAACTATTCCTTTGACTTCCCCATGCAGAAAGGCTAGGCACTTTGAGAGGTACCCATGGCAGTTACATCTGGCTGGTCAGAGGAAGCTGTTGATGATATTTGCCCAAATCAAGACTCTTAGTCACTCATCTAGGTTAGTGTAGGCAAGTCTTTTAACCACCTTATTTAAGAGCAAAGATTTTGGAAGGATGACAGCTCTCGATGGGTATGCCAACAAACTAATGTCTCTGCCAGCTCTGAAGGAGTCCGTTATCTGAAGACAAGGCATTGCACCGTGTCACTTCCAAAACAAAGTCGGTTATTTCCTTCCAACCAGTATCCCAAAGTTGCCAGCAGCAATAAGAAAAGTATTCAAGAGAAAAAAAACAGAGGAGCACAAACATGGGGAATAGCTGGAAAACTAGACTTCTTTTCTTTTATTTATTACTGCTACTATTTTTAATTGCAGATGGAGTCAGAACACATTCTTCTAGTGACAATGTAATTTAAACAGTCTATTACTCAGTATTATGTCAAATCGATGTTCTGCAAAACATTAACCTCCATCCCAGGTTCATCCCTCTATCTTACCCCCAATATACTAATTCCAAAACCACACTATATTTAATCCCAAATATATAAAGCAGATAACATAAATGATATTGCACTCAACTCTAGGGAATTACTAGTACAGTACTCTTGAAATCTTTAAGGAAACTCCTGCTGGGATAATATTTAAGGCTTTAGTCCCCAAAGCAACATTCCTCAAATGACCTCAAGCCTAAAGCTACCCAAGTTGCATCAAGGCTGCTCAGACATGTTGTTGCTGGCATTAGCTCAAGTTCTTTTAAAATATAGCTAAGACATGTAATAAATAGAGAACAGTGAAGTCACCACACGAGAAAGATTTTTAAAAGTTACCTATCAGAAAAAGCAAGGCAGACCTTGCATATAAACATGAGCAATCATTTTAATGAGTGGCTGAGTGCCCTTGTCACTCAGAGCTTGCTTGCTCAGCCATTAAGATCTTCAAAGCACTTCATGTCTTATTACCCTTCAGCTGTGTTAAGATGG
Source organism: Myiopsitta monachus (assembly GCA_017639245.1). Taxonomy (NCBI): domain Eukaryota; kingdom Metazoa; phylum Chordata; class Aves; order Psittaciformes; family Psittacidae; genus Myiopsitta; species Myiopsitta monachus. The sequence continues at coordinate 7,882,601 of CM029927.1, forward strand.
CATTGATCAGGCACCAATATACATGTTAATATGTAACCTGCCAGAGGTGTTTGAAATTCCATCTGATCTTCATCAAAGGAAAAAATTCCTCACCCTTATTACAGACTGTAAAAAAATTACCAAATGCCCCCGAGCAGGATGGTTGTCCCTCTCCAACACCGCCTTCCCTCATTGCAACACCATCAGCTCCAGGTGAACCATATGAGTTCTCCATACTATCTCCCCCATTCAATAGTGGCTTTGAACCAAGAATGTTACTATTGAAGAACAAGGACGGAAGGGCTGAATCCCAAGATAAGTAAGTGGCAGGGCTGATCTCACAAGCTGTTCCCTAATGCTTACCATTGGGATCACAATAGGCTCCTGGAAACAGCATATAAAAACCAGACACTGAGGTTTTACCATTCTTAGGCAGGAAGTAAACAATGTTTAGCAGGAATTAAACACACTTATTATTCAAAGAGATTTAAAACACAAAACCCACACACAAATCATGCTGGGGTTAAAGTGGGACTTAGATCCAACAAAGGAACAGAGAAGGAACAGGTCTGGCAAAATCCACACTTGTATTGTACACACACATGCACGCTTGTGAAGGTACAGGGAGAACTACAGATGCAGGTCTTCAATGCTCTTCAAGAAACACAGCCACTACATTAGAGCAAAACAAGAACTACAGAAGCACTCAGTTTGCTTCAGATCCACTCCCAGAGAAGTCTGTAGAAAAAACAACAATCCTCTCCAAAACAACCAACCCACTTTCTTCTTGTGTGAAGAAAATCAAGCTATCGATGAGCACTTCTGAAAATCTCCCCTGTCCTACTAATGCGCCCTGCTGACACAGCAAGCTGCATGAGCTGTTAAGCATTTCAGCTTTTGTCCACTTTGAGGTCTGTCTCATGCAGAAGAGGTTCACCCCTGTGTTTCTCCCTTTATACATGGAGGAAAATTGACTCTATATATTTAAAGTACATGCTTTAAACACTGTCTAATCCTGAAGATAATTCTTCTGTTCTAACATGCCAAAGACTTTCAGGAGAAATTAACTGGAAAATAAAACAATTGAGAAGTAATAACACTATGGTAAAAAAAAAAAAAAAGCAGATGATACACACTGATGGGCCTAGAATTTGATGCCTATCACTGCAGCAAGCATGACTGTATATTCAGATTTCTTCACTTTTTTTCTACAGTGATGGTACTTGTCCTCAAGGACAAGTAGGGAAACTAACAACTAAGGAAACACTGCATCCCCACTTACGGATAGAAAATTGAGCAGTAAGTCTCTTCTGTGTTCTCTCTGGTATACTTTACAGCATTGCTATGCAGGGTGTAACTTGTCCTCAAGGACAAGTATCTCTATACCTTAAAACACAGGCACCTCAGCTGCCTAAGCTGTTGTACTTTCCAGTAAGTTGCAAGTTGCTCTGAGCAGCTGAGGAAGACTGGACAATCACCCAAAAGCCCGAGCTGAACATTTTTGAGTTTTCTTCCCTAAGAGGTAAATTAACTACTAAGGAGGAAATAATTATGGAAGTACAATACTCAGTGCTTATACAGTGTCTTTTATCAGCAGAACCCGAAGAGCTGCATATACCTTTTAATGCACTTATCAACCACAAATTCAGGAAACTGACAACCTGCTACTCAATCTTTCACAGAAGATATCAACTTTTTGGGAAGAAAACCAACAACAAACCAACCAAGATAAAACAAGCCACTTTTGTCTTTTTCACTACTAAAAAGCCATAGTTTTTACGACCATGGGAAGAGAAAAAATCCTCAGCTTTTGATCAATTCCATCTCATATGCAGCCAAAGTCTCACTCCCAAAAAGAAAAAATTCTCTTGATATAGTCAAGCTGCACTACACTGACACCCGGGTATTATCCTGGTGCTGGGACCATTTGATTCATGAAAATCTGGAATTCTACCAAAAAGCTGATGGGATACACAAATCTCAGGTGACAGGTTTACCATCAGCCCACTCAGCTCTGAGTCCATTGCATTACGAAATGTAAGCATCTACATTAGGTTCTGCAAGAGAACAGACACATATCCCAGAGCATCCCAAGGCCAACTCACTGCTCTGTGTCCCTGGCTTTATAATTCTACAAAGAACAGAAACAAATCCAGCTCAAAGCAATGTTCTGAAAACTATATGTACTAAAGAGTTGTTCCGTTCATATGTTTGCATGTCCTAAGAGACAGTCATAAAACATGATAAAAATATTAGCAATTAGGCTTTAGGGACTGTGTTCTCACACATGAGAACAGAACAATTCCAACTAAAGTCAATGGAATTATACCCACTGACATGAAATCACGACATGGCACTCAAAAATACCTTAAATCGTGAAATCCCCAGATGCAACATCTGTGGCCGACATCTATATTAGCCACACGTGCATTACCCTGAAAGGAGGTTTCAATTATTTTTATAGTGAGATAACGTTCCCTTAGTCTTAGTAGCATATAACAATTAAATTTCATTCTTGAGAAGACAATAGCAGACATCTACAATTTTGAATCTATGCGAGAATTAGCAATTTTTCCATTTTCTTCACCAGAACAGTGACTCCTCCACAATGACATAAAGCTACTGATAAGCTACATACAGGAACTTGAGGGGAAAGCAGGGGGAAGTCTTCTCCAAGGCCAAGGGCAAACTGGAAGTTTTACACTTTGCCAGTTGCAAGAAAAAGGGGAACAAAACACTTCATTTTGTTATACTGTATCAGCTAATATATTTAGCAGAAGGAAACCTGTTCTTCATCAGCCAAATTCGACTTTCATCTGGTGAACTAAAAATACACCTGCAGAGGTTTGTTAATATGGTTGACCTCAAAATTTGGAACTTTCTGCCTTCCAGATGCAAGATAGCTCAAAATTATGCATTTTCAGGGAAGGATCCAAAAGCCCCGCTACTGTCTATTCCCCACTGAAGTTAATCCCCAAGCATTAGTGAACACAGCCAGTCCTAGCCAGTTTCCTAAGGAAACACTGCATCCCCACTTACGGATAGAAAATTGAGCAGTAAGTCTCTTCTGTGTGCTCTCTGGTATACTTTACAGCATTGCTACGCAGGGTGTACGCACTGCATGATGCCACCACTGCTGCTCTCCTATGTTTGGTCCTGAACTATTAAAGCAAAGAAACAGAGACGTCAGGGCAGTGCGCAAATGTAGGTTTTTCTTTTCTCCTTCCCTTGTCACTTTTCTAAAATTGAGTGGGTGTTGTCTGTTTCCTGTGAGGGTTTTTTGTGTTTTGTTTGGGGTTTTTTTGTTTGGTTTGGTTTGTGGGGTTTCTTTAAAGTAACTTGAAGGTGCTATATGAAAACGCCACTTCAAGCTTGTTTTGCCAGAGGTAAAACAAGGAGGTGATATATCTTAACCAGTAACATCACTACAGGTCAAGCCAAATGTTACCTGAGCCAGACAATCTAAGTACAATTTGACTTGTCTGTGTTAGGAATCGAACAAGAGATAGCTCACTCTTTTTTTGTTTAAATAGAAAAAAAAATGGTTACTGTCCCATAACTAAGGATTCCTTGCAACATGTCACCTTAATGCCTATCATGCCATGGCTGTGTGTGGGAATGGTCACTCAGGCCCGGTTCCTGTCAGGACTGGCAGCAATAGCAGCAGCATCTTCAGGCTCTATTCTGCACTCCCAATATGTGATTCAAAGAACTAGTGGATCACACTTCTTACTCTAAAATGTACAATCCTTAATTTTCCTGGGGGCAAGCAGACAGAAAGGTTAATAATAATAATAATAATAGGAGAATAACATTTCTATCTTCTCTAAATGACCATTCACCTGCATGGTAATGCTATGAGTGCCCTCACCAGTATGTCCTTCCCCTGCCCAGCTCATCCCAAATAGGTTCCCCAACAATCCAGCAGCACAGCGACTGCAAAGCCATGCTGCAAGCAAGAATTGAATCCCACTTGGCATCCCTTTCAACACTGCACAGCAGAGATGTGGATCTTATTAGCTGCTCTGAGGACCTATGGACCAGGAATGTTCATTTAGAGATGCTACTGGAGGTTTCACGCATTAATGGAAAGAATGAATCCCAATTCCCAGCAGCAGCTCTACCCCAGTACACTAATAACGATGTACAAATGACAATCTGAAACCCAATGTGACTACCTCTGAGCTGAGCCAGTGCTATATAAGGCCCTTTTTAAGACAGAAATGCAGAGTAATTCATTCTCCTACAGCTTAAACCCCTTGTGGGGGGATGGAGAAAACACCAGCAGTGTGAAAATTCTTCAGGCAAGGATAGAAATACCTGAAAAGAGGGGAAGGGACAAAAGACAGCAGCTTCATTTCCTGACCTGATGTGGGCCTTGACATGCACTTAAAGGAAGTCAGTCCAGGAGAAATGCTGCATCTGGAAAGTATCTGAGAGAGCTCATCAGTAACTAGTGTCTTACACACCTCAGTGTTACTTTTTTAGCAGAAAGGATAGCCATCAAAAACCTAATCCTCTACAAAACAGTAGGAAGCAGGCAGCCTTGCACTCATTTTTTGTGAAACTGTCAAGACCCAATTAAAGGTGACACAGAATTATCCTACTGTTCTCAGGAAGGGTCACCAGATCGTTCAGAAGCTTAACAATAACCCACAGTTATAGATGAAAAGAGCTCAGTTTATGACGCATTTCTGCATCTGTATTAGCACAGAAGATCACAGTATAACACAAACACAGAAACAAATAACACCCTTTCAGATATGGGGCTGAAGTGACCTCAAATTAACCTGATTCAGATTAAAGAGGCACCCTTCTGAAGTTCCAGATATGATTCTAGGACCCCTGGGTGACAGGGATCTACTTCTGAGACACAAAAGCCAGTAAGTTTGGTTCTATACCCATGCCTTGTGGGAGCTCCTCAAGTCTATATCACTCCCACAAGCTAACATTCCTTGAGGACACTGAATGAGAGTGGCCAAGAACAGGAATTTAAAACAGGCTGCAGGACAGTGGTTTAATAAGAACAGGGTGTTTTGGGGACTGTGAACAGCCAGTCTGCATCCAGGGCACAAGCACTCTGGCCACTGGAGTCACAGAGAAAAGGGCAGAGCTGGACAGGCTCCCACCTGCAGCAAGGCAAGGCTCCAAGCACCGGCATAGCCCTCTTCCAAGACTTCAAAATGGTCACAGTGAACACAGGCCCTCCCTGGCTCATGCTGACTGAGCAAAAGATGGACCTTAAAAAGCATTAAGGTTGGACAGAGCCTTAGGTGGCTTGGTTTAGTGGGAGGTGTCCCTGGCCATGGCAGGGGGGTTGGAACTAGATGATCTTAAGGTCCTTTCCAACCCTAACTTTTATGATTCTATGATTCTATACAAAGGACCAAGACTGCAGGCAGATGCAGATACAGAGGATGGTCTGTAGGGAAAACAACATCTGCTTCAAAAAACCACCTTACTCCCTTCCAGTGAGTTACTACGGTAGAAAAATACAGCTTTTGCTCTGTTCCTTCTGAAGAGGGGCTCTAATTTGCCTCAGTGGGGATTATGAACCAGAGGTACTTTATGTGAATGGCCAAACCACAGTGATGGAACAGATTTCTTTACGTGAAGCAATCCCTTGCCACAATGTAGATACTATCAGCTAGTGTCATCATCCTGCATTTTCTTTTGTGAGTGAAGATGTTCAGTCTGACCACTTGTGTGTCAAACACACAGAAAAGGCTTTCTGAGAAGGAAGCTTTGGATCATTTCTTGGCAATGCACTCTTGGCCTTGGGCTCTAAACCCTGACACATCACATGTAAGCGGGTTATACTCTTTCCCCACCAAACAAGGAGGTGCATCTCCTCAATGAGGAATGGAGCTCTCACAGCTTACATCTGCCTACAACTCTGCCAAGTAAGAAATATGAGTCTGCAAACTGGGCTGTCCCACAGCAACAGAAATCAAAGATGATGATGCAAAAAAAGTTAAAGTTCACAAAAGGAGTGATGAAAGTTAGAAAAGCTCAAGCAACCTCAAGCAAAGAGCATCAAATCCCAGGGGAGCTCTGGCTTGCCAAGGCAAGAGGGGCAACTGAGCATGCAAGGGCAAGTGCTATCTACTCCAGCTGCCTTTGTGATGAACGGAGAGAGGAGGTGCATGGGTTGCTCTTTGCAGGCGCCACTAGTGTTAAAGCTTCTCCAGCCCCAATGGCAACATGAACAAACATCAAGGGAGAACATACATACTTAAAGCCATACTGGAGAGTACACTTTTCCCCTACCAGACATAGTTTGGAGCTGCAGTTGTTTGATTCTTACCAAATTTACAAGCCTAGCAACTGTATTAGGACAAATTCCTGTGACAAGCTGATCTTACATTACCAACAACATAGGAATCTTACATAGTCAAGGGTCAAAAGTACCAGCAGGATTCTCCACACACAGAGACACTAAGGGGTAGAACTCCTGCAACTTTTCTTCTGGGCTGACCCTTAACATTAACTCAACATAATGCATTTACAGTTACAACACTGCCAAATACGTAACTATAATAATTTGGCAGAATTTACTCTGCTCTGTATTTCTCAAAAGAATTTACACGTTTGAATATTTATTGGTTTTTCATTACTTCAGCATAGCTACAGAGCAGCTAATAGCCTTCCCCTCCAGTTTTGGGCTATGTTTGCACAGTCCAGTAAAAGAAACTGCTATAATACGGGCATACATTTCTAAGTTCAAATGAAATTCATGAGGTCATACCTTCGATTCTCTAAAGAATTCCTCTAGCCATTTTGATATGTAGGGATGTATATATCATGACATTTCCATTGGTGCAGGAGTGAGGAATAGCGAGAGTTACAAATCATGTAGTCATTAGTAATACGAAACATCTCAAAGACAAAATGAAACTAGATGGACCAAATTTTTCTATAGCCACTAACAAAGGAAGTGAGTATGGTTACGTAGAAATGCAGCCTCAATACAGCTATCATTCAGTGGATTAGCATAAAGCAACTCAGTTTTGTTGTGCTGTTTAACTCAGAGGAGTAAGGCAGTCCCTCCATCTGAAAAATGGCTTGCATGAGCCAAAGACATATACTTTTATGGTTTTTGCTTAATTGCTTAATTTTGAGGCCAAGTCTTGTTTGCACATTCAAACTACAAATGAGGAAAAATATATTCAGGCTTTATCTTGCCTATAGCTAACTTCTATTTGTAGCAAAGCTGTTTCACTCTACTTTTAACTTGCTTTTGAACTCCAGTTCCTTCAGATGCCTTTGCAGGAAAAAAAGGTGGTAAAATGCAGACTAACTTGAGTTGATTTCCACTTTACATGTAAGCAGGAGCTCTTCACAGCTGACTCACAGTAACACCCTTTGATCACTCCTTGGGGGACAGTTGTAGAGATCCACCAATTCGGTTAGCCCTGAAGAAACATGAGTTGGGGAAAAAAACCCTATAGGCTAATTGTTGCAGAGGTTTTGCCTACCTTGCATTCAGAGATGACAAAAGGACATAGCTTATTATGCAAACAACAGTACCCACCTCTGACCTGCCTAGTGTTAGCTGAAGTTAATGTTACATTATACCAACATGGCTGCAGAAAAGTAAGCACAGAAGAAGTAAATTACACTCCTAAGGAAGCAGCCACTACCAAAAGACATGAACTAGCAGTTGGCAACTTCTTGCATTACAATGCTAGAACTTTAAGGTCATGAAGACAGGTAAGTAGGTACAGAGTTAGGTAAACAGACGTCTCATTTATGCTTTAAAATCTCAAATTAGATGACAAGTTGCAAACTTTTCCCTAGTGTGACATTTTAATTGGTTCATCCAGTTAAATGGCTCCAGGATGAACCAGTGATACTGTAAAGGAAACAGACTACTATCCTATTAGGAAGGATGCTAAAGACATGAGAGGAACATCCACAAATAGTAAAGGAAGGCCTATCTTTGCAAGCCTGTAACTGTACCACTCTGCACTGCTGTGTAATTTTAAAACGAGGCTCTTGTTTTCTTCTGAGTCCTTCTCTCTGAATCTGCCAACTTTTCCTGTTCTTTAGATGATCCTGATCATTCACACCTCTCTCACACCTAAAACCTATTAGCTTCCCTAGTCTTTACCATGCCTTTAACTTAGACAGGAATTTTTCTGATAGTGCAAAGAAATCCTAATCAAAGTCTTCAAATAAGGCTAATACAAATGCTTACAGCTAATCACAACAAATCTGAAAATTGAACCAATATAGCAGTTAGACCAATTACATTTTCTTACAGTGACTGATAATTTCTTTTGTGTTCTAAAGAGCTAAAGTCAACTGAAGCATGGGAAAATATTTAATGTAATTTTCCAAAGCACAGCATTTCTAAAGCTCCGCCAGTCATGTGGCAGATTGAACACAGCATTACAAAATATTCTCATGTGTAACCACAGTGACTCTACGATACAGGTTATTTAAAGCCTTGTGAGATTCACTTATAATTCTAGGTGAAGTATTTCACTGGCGACTGCTCAAAGCTGCATTCCAAAATCTGAAGTGCGAATTTCATGGCCTCTAGCCCTGGCAATTCACATCCTATAAAACAATCAGAAATTTTTATCTTTTGCAGAAAAGCTGGGATCCCATGCCCTGGCAGACAGTTTCTGTATTTTGTTCCCTAAGCAATAAAATATCACAACAGCTGCTAGCAGGTTGGAAGAAGGTCAACAAAATTAGTGTCAGGGGCTTTTTATTTCTTCTCTTTTAAACTCCTTGGGGAGGTTTGATCAAAACTTGGCAAAGTGCATAAGTATCTTGTGTAATAGGACTGTTAGATCTGTTGGCTTCAAACTAAAAGGACTATACACCAGAATTCCTATTATGGATATTTCTTGATGTTTGGTGGTCTGTCATGCATTCCCACTAAGGATAGTCATTTCCATCCTTGTGCACTTAAGATCTCTGATTAAAGAGCACTGCTGTAATACCTTGATGAAATTACTGTTATTTTGGAATTTTACTTTTGGGGAAGAAAAAAAAGTAACAGAATAATTAACATGTCTACCAATTCTGCTCTCTTAATTAATGCCAAAAGTGGAAAGACTGAATTATTAACCACTTGTTTGCTTTGGCTATTGACAACATGTTGGGCACACTTCCAGCATTTCAGCAATGCCAGAAGCCTGAGTTTTCCCCTAATTCTGCTCACAAAGCCCTGTAAAAATGGGCAATGCGGACTCACAGAAACATCTGAGATAAAGATGTGCCTTCCTAGAAGCATCTGAACTAATACTTCACTGCTGATCCGCACAAAGGGAAAGCAGACAAATTTGAAGCATATTTTGCATTTATGCTTAAGCAATTCTTGGGTGAATCTTACTAAGCTGGCTTTGATTTATGAAATTCTTTGTATCTTTGTGCTAACTATAAAGAATGACTCACCTTTCTTTCTCTGTTGGGATGGCCTGAGACTTGCCATCAATAGACACAATCTTCCCAAGCTTTACTTATCAAATGCTATATGTCTTTAGAGAGGTTTTATGTACTGTTTCACCAGTGTGACGGAGAAGAATCCAGCCCAAGCACCTGTAAACACCATAGGTCTAAACTTAATCACACAGAATTCAATGGCAAACTTCCTACTGATTTTGCAGAATCCAAAATTTGGTTTCTTGTTACAGAAACTTACCAATTAAAAAACACAAAAGGAACCTGACATTAGGCCTCCTCAATACACGCAAGGTAAAGCATTTTGCTATGTTTTCACAAGTGTCTAATGTTGAAAATACCATTCCAAAATTTCTTACAAAGTATTCCAACTTCCCACTACTGTGATACTTCACAAGCAGATTTTATCAACATAAAATAACACACCACATATAAAATTCATCACATATAGCAGACTTCTCTCAAAGAAGATGAAATAATAAATTTTGTGGGCAGTCTGGTAGTTTTTCCTCCTAACAGCTAAGTTATTAATTCACCCCAAAAAGCCCATAAAGCAGCATCTCAGACCTACATATATAATTTGAGTACTTACTCTGAGAAAGTACCAGTACCTAACAAGCTTTATTAAAAATCAGACAAAACCACCATAAACAAACAAATAAACCCTAACCCCCCTCAAAATCAAACCAAGACACACAAGAAAAAGAAAAAAAGTCTTAAGAACTGCATTTGGTTTTGTGTGGAAAAAAGAGGGGAAAATATTCTCAAAAACCTTACAGCTGAAGGAAAAGAACTGAAGTGCTTACACATCTGCTAGAATTATGATCATCTTACCCACTGAACTATTCAGTCTCCAGCTTATCTGACATGGCTCCATGAATGCATCTCTCTGCCCCCAGCAGGAACAGTTAAAGATGTTTTAAAACTCTCTGAGGACAGTTTAAAATGAATAAAAAATGTAGAACCATAAACAAAAAAAGCCTCAAATAAAGTCTCTAATACACAGGGAAAGACCTGAATCTGAGCTCACGGAAGACTGATTTTTAAAAACAGATGGTAATTTATTAACTGTGAAAATGTTTGACTGGCCTAGACACTATCAAGGACCTTTTCATCCCTAAATAACATATTTTATCAAATGCTCTGTTTAAAACAAAACCACAAACACTCCATGTGCTTTCCACCAAGGAGAAAGCAGAAGCAAATCCTTTTTCAAGACTGACTATAAACATACTCCATGCGCCACATGTGGGACATGTTTTCACATTTTCAGATAACACTATGAGAAGCAGCATCTCTGAAGCTGGTGAGCCAGAAGCAGAAGTACTTCACATGGGGCTAAACTGTAATCTGCATTCACCAAGGATAGGAATAACAAAACAGAATTGTTTGTTTCTTAGAAAGGCTTCTGGTTTCCCTTTTCAAGCCACAGATGTGTTCACTCAGCACAGCCTAGTGACTTGCTACTGCTGTCTCTAATTCTTCAGGTACAGACACAGCCGCACCCACATGCATATCACAACCTCCCAGCTAATAAAAGCTAACCAGACCTTGTCCTGCCTTCCACAGTGAAAGGCAGATGTTATCAAAGTGAAGAAAGAGTGCCTCTAACAGCAGCTTCATCCTGCTCACAGTATGAGCTTCACTCCATGAGTTTCAATCCCCGGATTTTTTATGTCAAGGTCTAAATAGAGTGGGATTGTATAAAAATGTGCACGGCAATTCTCTTCTCGAATGCCCAGGAAAACAGCGGATCCTGGGAGATGCAAAAAGATCTTGCTGGGAGAACCATGTGGTTTCAGGATGCAAACACAAGAGCAGCCTCCTTCTATAGACCTACCACCCTGCAAGCACTGTAGACACCTGCAGCAGATCCATGCTAAGCGCCAACCACCAGCCCACCAATTCAGTTTTCATCAACCCACAGTACAGATGTGTCCAGCTGCTAAACCTTCATATCCTTACCAAGCTACTGACCTCAAGAAATACCAAGAAGAATAGAGATCAGGAAAGTGAGTTTTAACCAAACCTCCCAAAACAGAATCTATTTGACTTCTATGTGACTTAGATACCTGTGAGAAGCCCACAGCATATTTTCTTCTTCTTCAGCCTAGAGCCAAATAAAATAAGCAGTAGAAATCTTTGTGCATCAGCCTCAGTAAAACTGCATGCAGCGTGCTTGCCTGTAATTGCTGGACACAGGTTTTACATCAAGCCATGCTTCATCCTAAAGTCTTACTGATCTAAGTGCTCTTCTTTAGAGGAAATATAACCTCATTACTTTCCACACAGCACTTTACAAATCCAAACAATTAGTTAGTTCTCCTGAAACACAACACAGGAGAACAAAACACTCAATTTTGATGACTAACCCTAAAAACTGGGATCTTTTATTTTAAAGTCAGTCAGGCTGTCTCTCTTTCGAGGAGAGACAACTAACATCAAATGTGTCAAACACAACTGGATTTATAATTTCTCAGGTTTTAACACACTGAAGGCAGAAGATTTTACATAGAACACGAAGAAAACAAAAGTTCAGGACTTGCTCCAATCAGATGTACTACATGTTTTAATTTTTATACTAGTCAGCGTTCACAAAAGCCTAGAACTGAAGTAAACGCCTAATTATGCTGGCAAGTTGGGAAAAGATGACCAGAAAAGACTAAAATATGAATCAAACTGACCATATGTTAAATTAGGCTAAAGCACACACACGCTGTATTATTCCTTCTAAAAAAAAAACTAATGGTTGGATTTCTGTAACAAGCAAATGCAGGTTTAAGGAGCAGCGGGCACCATAACTGCATCAACTCTCATAACTGCATCAACTCTCACACCGCACTCATGCCTTTCACAACCAGTTGTGAAAGCACCAGAAGGTGTTAGGAGAAGCTTTGGTCTTGCTAATCCAAAATCCAGATAGTCATCAGAGTTAAATGACAGCTGACTAACATAACAAGGAGTTAACCCCTTAAATAAGCTATTTCAGGGCTCCCTCACAAGGGATTTCTCAATTGCTATGAAAACAGCATTCAAATACAGTTTCCAATGCTTGAATAAAAACACGCTACAAAGAGTATGAGATGGAGGTCTACACACAGCCGCTGAGTCAAATGATGGGATCTCACATGCTGCTTCAGTTGCCAAATTTAATAGTTTAAGTAAGCCCATAAAGACAGGCTTCAAACTGATACTATTCCAGGGATCATGGCTCACAGACTTCAGGCAATCCATCATCAACCCCTTCCAAAGTAGCAGTGAAATTTAACATCAGTATCTGATTAAACAGACCTGCACCAAAGCATACGCACATAGGAGCTTACACAAAGCTCTCAAAAAATATGTGTTAACATAAAATATACTTAGTCACCTTGTTTGATCTCAGTAAGCAAGCATGGGTGAATTCACCCTGCATGGTGTTAAAATTAATGTTCCAGATTCAAGTGCTTTACAAACAACACTTCTTTCTCCTAAAGTAATGATGAAAGCCTTCCTTCCTCCATATTCCCTCCTCCATGGAGTTCTTTAGGGTGTCATCTTCTGCTAAAGACATAAAACTTAAGTTTCATTTAAACTCACTAAAGATAGGAACTCATCCATCTTCCCCCACTACTAACTTCTCCAAATCCCAACTTAGATTGTTTCTGACTCTCCACATTTCCTTTTTGGTGACACCTGAGGAAGTAGCTGTGTTTTCTCCCACACAACTTTGTTTCTTACGGCCTTTTTTTTCCTAATTGAACTGACAGAAGTTCTTCAAATGGAGGAAAAACCAAGCTAGAAATTTGTTCTGGGGCAAGGGAGCTCCTTTTGGTTTAACTTTTCAAACCGTGTGGTATATGGGTCATCCAAACCAGCAAGATTTTAAAATTTAGAGGAAAAGTAACTGCAATTAACAGATGCTTTTACAAGAGCAGTGGTGAGTAAAAACCAGCCATCAGGCAAATTCTAATAAACCAAACTGGCTAATGTTCAAGGAAAGAGGTGGCTGCATCCAGCTGCAAAATAAGCTCCATTATTTTAAAGATTTTTTTTAAACAATCTTTAGAATTAACAGATTTTGTTTGCATTTTCTGCAGTGAACTGTTATAATAATGTCCATCAAGAGATGGAAGTTATGTTCTCATGTTACTAATCCTTTTCTCACAGCATTTTAGACACTGATTATAACCTTACAAGGAATTGCCAAAATGCTAAGGGACAGAAGGAGTGAAAAAGCTCCCAAAGAGCATCCTTTGATATGGGGAATGAAAAGGCTTAAAGGAATCACAATAGGATGTAACCACTTAATTGTCAATGCCTTTGTGTCAATACTACAAAAAAGTAGTATTGTATGCAAAAGATCTGCATACGTATCACAGAAAAAACAGTCTCTTCTGTTCATCTCACAATATCTTAAACTTGTATGTTCATGATTTATATTATTTTGGGTGGATCTCATTAGAAAAGTAGGAGAACAGGCCTGATCTGACAGTCCAAAAGAAGCGAGGCTGCACAGCTCCATGCTCCCATGTGCAACCAGTAGCAAAGCTGAAAATGTATTCTCAGCGAGCACAGACATTCTCAGATCACATACTCACACTGCACACACACAGGTGTGTGTATATATATATATAATATATAAAATATATATATATATATAGCCACCACACAGATAACACACAGCCCCTCTCTGGATGAACAGTAAGAGGCCCAGTAGTGAGACTATATATATTTAATATGTATACACACGTATTTATTCTGTGTCTATGTATATTTATATATATACACATGTCCACACACATGGACAACACTGATCCCTTCAGCAGCTTGTTAGACAGCCAGTCCAGTAACTTTCTGGATCCCAGTCCTCCCAGTTGCTGGCACCCGGACATATGAGCCCCCAATGGCACTGCCCCACTCCAGCTGCAGGCACAGATTGCCGCACACAGATCCAGAGATGCTTGGGACTCCCCTGCTCCATGCACATGTAGGTACCTCGCTCCTAGACCACTTCACCTACTCACTGGCCTAGTCTTTGTTACTGCTTCCACAGCAAGGTGCACACCTGCACTTGCTCCAGGTGCTGCACCAGGGATGTATGTATAGGTCGCTGGCCTCTGGTCCTTAGTCCTCTATTTTCTCCACCCTTGTTCCTCCCCAAATCGCCTGAATGCCTGCACTGTCTGCCTTCAGTTCTTTCCTTAAACATCCAATAGTAAGTACTGGGCAATCCCAAAATGCTCTTCCCCTGGTTTCCATCATGTGTGCTATACACAACCTCTCCTTGGTCTAAAAGGTGCTCTGGCGTTGACTCATCTTGATGGGTTTCAGGTCCTGGACCCTGGGGCTGAGGCTCTCCTGGGACAGTCCTAGGAAGGGCCCAGATTGGGTGTCCCTTCCTCCCAGCCCTTAGTTCAGGTTTCTACCTACTACTGTGCCCCTCTGCTCCTCTGGGCTTGTGGAGGTGGGCCTTTGGTGGGCTGAGAGCCCCTGTGATGAGCCCAGGCAAGGTACTAGTTGGGACCATGTGCCTTTGTCCACTAAGATAACCTAGCACATCTTCCTTTACAAGAGTGACCTGGTAACTATAATGCGCTGCCCTATCCTCAGCTTTCTTTTCCTTTGCAATTTTTGGTTTTGTTTTTTTTTTTTTTCCTAATTTGTGAACATCTGCTCTTCCTGTTAAGCATTTGGTATAATTTAGAGGAAGAATGTAAGGCATTCGTATTAGAACCACAAACAGAAGCACTGGGATCAGACAAAACCACCTTTGCAGAAAGCATGAAAATAAATTCCAGCCAAATGCAAAGGGGAATTTTCCAAATTCCAGTACTCCTCTTTTTAGAAGGGGATGCACTAAGCATTTGTCTGTGAGCTTTATAAACTTTTAGTTTATTATCAGGCAAGGAACTCCAAAAATCTCATTTAACATTCACCCTGACTGTGGGTACTTTCAGCCTGGCCCACCCCAGAGCTCAGGAGGTAGCTTTGACAACGGGATCCTTTCTGCTGGTCCAACACATCATTTTGGAAGAAGAGGAGAGGAGTGGTGTCCAGCACAGCAGACAGGCCTCCCTGGTCAACATGGGCATGCAGAGCCGGGCTGGCTGACCACACTTCTGCCAGAAGTTATCTTTGCTTTGGCTGAGCACTGCATGCAGCAGCCCAGTGTGCTTGTGGGGAACTGTAAAGCATTTCAGCCAACTCTTTCCAAGCATGGGTAAAATCACTGCTGCTTATGTAATCTGTCTTTTGCGAAATGTGAATCTGGGATCTCTGCTGAGCTGACGTTAGTATTTCTTTAAAAAGCCAAAATATCTTTCAGCCTGCTGTTCTTCTGGCTTCTGCCACTGATTATAGGTTCTGTAGAAAAGTTACATCACAGTCCTAAATGCCACCTGCACCATTAGGATTAAGCAACATTTTTTGTTTAAGGTGCAGTTCAGAAATCAAGATTTGGGAATACGAGGGCACTGAGAGTCCTAAGTAAGCAAACAAGCAGCAGCAACATTATAGTGCATGATACCCAGTTTGTCCCTATGAAGGTGGGCTACCTTGCTGACTTGCAGCTCCTGGAAACAAGCAGCCCCAAGAGTCTTCAGATAATTCACAACCTTTCCGTCTTGTTTCTTACACTGGAAACTTATTTAACCTCTTCACTGGCAGTGCATAACTGTATTGCTTTGCCTGCAGAGTCTGTTCATTGCATAAACCTTGAAGAAGTTAACCGAGTTACTGGTTTTCTATACCACTTAATTATAATTATGTATCACTTAAAGAAAATGTAAGAAAATAGAAGCTATTAAGGATCCCTCTCAACAAAAATAACATACTGATTGACAGCTCAATTCACAATTTGTCAGGAAATGGCAGTGATGCATATTAATTACAAAATAATAAGAATTAAATAAATGCAGAAAACCAGTTGAAGAAAGGCTGTTATGAAAGCCTTTTACAGCGATAAACCCCAAATCCTGGAAGACTTAAAGTGGTCCAAGGCCACATATTCTTACCAAGTACAAGAACTGGCTTATAAGCTACATGTAAATCAAGAACAAAACAATGCTAGTCTCATCTGTGATGAGAAATGGCTCATCCAAGGAAAGAACACCAAACCATCTGCCTCGGCTGTGACTTCAGTTTATTCTCAGTCAAGTTCCTACTAACTTGAATGATAGCTGATCATATTGATGCTCAGAAAACCAACATCACAAGTTTAGAAACTTAACTGTTGCATATGTATCCCAGAAAAAACAGTCTCTTCTGTTCATCTCACAGTATCTTAAAAAGAACCCATGAGGGCATACCAATGTGAACAGGCATGACAGAGAATACTAGCTCCCTCTTCCTTAAATAGCTTTGGTTGGCAAAGTGTAAAGCGGTTATTGCAGACTTCTCTGCCGGTATGACTATTGAAGGATGACTTCAAGTTAGCAAGGTTAAGAAAATAGCTGAAAGCAGCAAATCAGCTTTTAACTATTGTTAAATCAGGGCCCCTAAATGCTCCAACAAGGAGCAAATTTAAACAAGACAGGTGGTGTTTCTGTGTCCCTTTTTCCTGATTAAAATTTAGAGACCCTGTGAAAAGGATAGTTGATTGGTGCCACCCCCGATCAGCCTCTGGGTCTGTCACTGCTGTAACTGAAAGGGGTAAGTGAGTTTCCGTTATTCTCAAAACCAGTGTTCTGTGGCAAAAGACAATGCTTCTGAATTTTTCTTATATCCACTGCTAATAAACTGGTCTACAACCCTCTGCTAATCATGGCTGTTTTGACAACCAGGAGCTTCTTCCCTTTTCACCTTTTCCTCCAAAGCTGATCAATATTTTCAGCGCTCCCAGTGACTTTAATGAAAGCCACCAGCAACTCTTAAGGATGTTACTTTAAAAACAAAAATACCCAAAAAATTGAAACAAAGAGATGCAAAGGCAAACCAGGTTTGCTTTATTTGGTCTGGTTAAGCATAAAATAGCAAGATAAAAATCCTACCTTAAAAACTGCTATAAAATTATTGCTTCTTTCAATACTATATTTCACTTGAATCCTGCATGTAGGATTAACAGTAAGACAACCTGATGACACTTCCAGACACCTTACTACTGTTTCTTCTGTTGTAAAGAAGCTAATGTCAGCCAGTATAACTCTGCGGTTCTCAATGAACCAACCATAGGTGTCATTAAAGAAATGGGAACCCACAGCAAGAGACAGCTGTGGCTCAGCACTGGTGTCAGCGTGTCCAGGGCTTGCTTTACACTTGACATTCCAGTATGCTCCAAATTGAGACATTTACTTGGGAAGCCTTTCAGACTTCCCTAAGGTTATTTCTGTCATAGCAAAAAGTAAAAGCTAAAGTACTGAGATATTTGATTTCAATCAGCGTGATGAAAAATCTTACTATAGGGGAAGAAAGAAAAAAATAAAGGGGGGGGGAAGATATAGGGTTGATTTTGGCTATGGCTGCTGCTGCTGCTGTTGCTTTGCTGCACTTTAAGTAAAGTTACATTTTTTAACAGTGACAGAGCTCAATAACATCTTATTAACTATAACTTCTGTAGTTAATCTTTGTTAGATTCTCCATCATCTGAAACCTTTAAATCAATATTAGACACCTCCTCAGAAGATAAGCTGTAGCTCAGCCAATTCTACTAAGCTGTGTAAAAACCTGATAGATTAGGCTCTTATGGTTTATGTTTATGTAAGATTGCAACCATGACGTAATGTCTCTAACCTTAAGTACCCACTAAGCTATAAAATACCCAAAATACAAAGGCCCTAGGTGCTACTAACTATAATGGACATAAAAGAGGGCATGTAAACCAGACTGCTATATGACAAATGAGAAATAATCAAATGCAGTAACTCCAGCAGTGGTAGGTATGGAAAAGTACTGCAAGCATTGTTATGTTGCAAATACAGTGCCGAAAGTAAAAATTCACACAGTATGAAAGGATAAACACGACTACAGAACATATCTCTCTTACCAGGGCCATGGCAACGGTAAGAGAAAACACACACACTAATCTGAAATAGTAGCAACTTCATCCAATTATGAACATTGCTTATTAAGGGAACAAGCAAGAGCCAGGGACTCTTTTTTTTTTTTTTAAATCATAAAAGCTGGGAATGTTTTCTGTTTCCAGACAGTGTTTCAATGACTTCACTATTTAAGAAAAAATTTAAAAAAAAAAAAAAATCTGATTTGATAGTCCCTGAGCACATGAAGATATCAGGCTGAACAGACGCACACTGAGGGACTTCTAATCCAAACCATCGTGTTTCCACCTGCCTTGGAACCTGCTGATGAATACAAACTCCCTTAACCCAGACCTGTACCCCACAGGCTGATCTACCCCTCACACAAGCATCCCACTCCTTTCCCTCACCGAAAAGAAAATTATCTGCTCACACAAATCAGCTGACAGTTTCAAAATGAAACAGCTGAATCTGCCCGATCAGGGATTAGCTAGCATTCAGCCCCACTGAAGAGCCTTCGCATTACTAAGGTTCATAACACTCTACAGTCATTAACCACAGTGAATTTGTAAGAAATGCTATCTACAACTGGTTAGAGCTGTAAAAATGACTTAACAAGATTGATTCGAGACTCCTTCCTGCAGGAAGTCTCTCATAATATGTTTTACAACCGTCTATCAGACATTGTCCCTTACCATTGCTGCCCAATTTCAAAAGAGAGAGAGAAATCCTGAAGATATGAAGCTCCTAAAAGTCTGGTGAGAAACCAGTGCACGGCAAGGAGATTATAATCAGAATATGGAGGGGAAACGAGGAAGCAGGGACAAAACAGGGTAACTCTGCCAATCTAAGGCTTATTTGGTGATACAGCACCAACATTGCTCCTGACTGGACGCAGCAGACTCTGGGTATTGCTCCTCATTGAAACAAAGGTTTCAATGGGGAGCACAGTATGAAGCTTAGATTACTGCAGAGTTGGAGGTACCCAAGCAGAAAGGGACACACATCTAGTCATTAGTATATCTCCAGGCTACAGACTGGATTCGATATTTAACCTTAATATATTTTTCCATTAAGAAATGACAATGTTCTTGTATTTCACAAACTCTCCACAACTGAGCAAAAACCCAAATCAGAAAAACCTGCCTAGAATGAAGTATTGTTTACCACCCCTACAATAAATCTAACCATAACAGAAATAAGCTTACTCACATAGCACATTGACCATTTAAATATTGTCTAGCAAGGAACAATAAGTGCTAATGCATATAGCCCTCATGTCTTTACTGTGACTAAGAGAGGTAACAGTCTGATTTACAAGTACTTCAGGATTTTGTGGAAAAAAAAAAAAAAAAAGATTAATGAGGAAATGGTTCTGCAGCTCAGCAACCCATTGGAACCCACTCAAGGCAACTGCTGTGCACGTATTCCTTCCTAGTTATGCAAGCTTGTAAACCACCAAATGGGAAAGAAAAAGTGGCAAAACAACAGGGATCTTTTGTATGGAATAACCAGTAATAGTTTTGGACTGCCATTCTCCACTCTGACCACTGACTTTTAAAAAGCTGCCAGTTAAATGTCTAGAATACCTTACTGCTCACGACTACTTGACACAGTTCTCCAATACGAAAGTCCTAACAACTGCTGCTGTTTGAAGCATTCAGAATGTTACTTGCACATACTTTATAAAAATGGGATTTGCAAGTAGAAGCAGAGCTTTTAAAGTTTGGGGGAAACAGTCTTGGGGTTTTCCTCTTCTGAGAGCTTAAAATTTTATGAGTGAACCTAAAGGACTGCCAGACTTCTAAAGTGACAACACATTATGAAAAAATTTCCTATGTGTTTTGCAAATTTCAGGTCAGCCACATTTCACAACTGACATCAGGGTTTTTAATATCACTCTAATGAAATATAATTCTCCAATGACATAGCTGTGAAATAACAGAATTTTCATTTCACTACCTGGCGGAGAGGCTTTGGCCTTATTATTTCTTACATAGAGCCAAAAGTGTTCTAGGCCCTGCACAGACACGTCTGAAGACAAGGCCTTTTCCTTTTATCTGCTGTAAACTCTGAAACCACAGGGTATTCAGCCTAACAGAAGAGGTTATGCATTTTCACTTGACTGCTATGGCCAAGTTGTATGTTAGGAAACAAAAGAGTACGAATACAGTGTAAGAAATTGCTTTCACCTTCTCTACAGCTTCAATTTCACTAAGTCTCTTTGGGTGGGATTGGACTGTTTCTTGTTTAAAGGAGTTTCACCAGTTTTTTCCTTTAAAAACCCTGCAGTCAATGAAGAAATTCCAGCCATTGTCAAAACCCTGAGGGAAGCAGAGGGCAAGCTGAGGATTAAAATCATAGTGTTGCTTTTAAATCTGGTTCTTGTTGAGGTCACACTCCTGCTGCTGAATGCGAGTGGGATATTTATTTTTCTAGTACAGGTACATGCACAGTTCATGACAGTTTAACTGCATGTCAGTAAAAATCAGAAAGCTCTCATTTGCAAATGACTGAATTAAGCACACAACTGAGAAGAGCTCTTCCTTCCCTAATCCCCACGTTGTGGTTTAAACCACAACACCCCGACAATCCAAGCAGCAGGCACAAAAGAGAAAAACTTCTCCTTCCCTGAGGCCTAAACCCCCTTGACAGGGATGAAATCAGAATAGAGCAGACAGCAGCTGGAAGAGGAGCCTTGCCCATCCAGAAGCCCCACAGTAGTTGGCAGGAGCACCTGACATGGGCACTCTTTCTTGAATCTGTTGCAGCGACAAGCAATAACAATAGCAATGCTACTTGCCCCTTTACCTAACGCATCCTGCTCAATGCACATGGTTCCCCAGGACTCCAATCCACTAACTTTGAGAAAGCAACTGAACTTGGCAGTTCTTAAAACACTTAAAGGCTTTGGAGACTGCACATTGTCTCTGGGACTCAGCAATAATCCTGGTGTCACCCAGTGTTGGTACTCGGGGACAACTCCACACATGATCCAGCTTCAATTTAAGAGGGAGTTTAGAAAGGGTATCTCACGGCACAGTACTGTGACAAATCTAGGCCTGACCTGACAAAACATACACATAATGAAGAAAATAATAAGACATCCTGACAAGTACAAAGGCAAAGCCACTGTTGCTTATCTCAAGGCAACATCTCCTGTGGTGGTCATGAATGCAAAGCAACAGGGCCCAACATCTCAGCCACAGGACTGATTCATACACACTCAGCTTGGGTGGGAGAAAGACCAAGAACCAGCATTTGGCACATTAAATTGAGAGGTGAAGAGAAAAGCCTCCAAAAAATACAACTGGCAGATGTCTGGCATGAGTTAACATTGAAGTTCATTTGTGGAGTGTTGGCCTGCTGCATAACTCTCATGGTAACACCTTTTTGGGTTCAAGAAATGTAAAAACAGTAAATCAGTAGCAACTTCCCCTTCAGACTGGACTCTAATTCAGGTAACTCGGAATCCATGCTCTCCTTTCAAATCTTTCTGAAATCCTCAAGGATTTTTTCAATGGTGGCCTGTAGTATGCAAACAGCAGCCAAAACACAGTTTGAATTCTTAGAGAACAACAGCTGCCTATTAGCTCCATTTGAGTCTACAGCAGAAGCTGAAATAAAGCTGTTTAATTTTTCTAGTTTGAGGGGCAGGTGAGGAGCAGAAGAGTCTGCATAAGGCATTATGGCACAGCTTGCAGAGGTAGTTGTCTCTTTTGGTGCCACAGTTCATTTCCAGAAAGATAGCTGTGTAGGATGAAGTAAGTGTTATCCTTCAGCTTCCCTAGACTGCTGACAAACATTAGACTGGTCTCCAACTCTGATGAAATACAGAAAGGAAATACAGTGCATGACCTCCGAAAAATGGGCAAAACCTTTGGTTCTCTTTGTAGGATGCTCTGGGAAGAGGCAGAGGATAAATGGGGTCTGGCAGTCTATTCCAACTCCATACAACCAAGTGTAAGTTAGCAACAACATACATCTCCCACCTCTGAGGCACTATTTGAAGCTAGCAGAAGGAGACAGCACAGTAGGGGAAAAACTGCCATGCATGTCTGCTCTCCACAGATCCAAGACATCATGGTCAGGACTTTCTAGCATACTTGCTGGAGGCTTTGCCTCAGATGGAGAGAATCAAAACATGATGGCAGGGTTAGGACAAATGTAAGTGCTGGCATTTATAATGGACAAGAGTGTCACTGGATGACTGTTACAGATATTCACGGTGTGCTTTTCACCATGCCATGTAATGATGCTCTGTTTAATTTAAATGACTACATCTTCTACTAGTGGGAAATGCTCTGCACTGACCATACCTAATAAGCTATTGTCCCACCAATCATATTTCCATAACAATTTACCCCCATTTGTTTTAAGCACTGTCTTTTCTTAAGAGCTCTCTTGCTTCTATTAGATGACAATGTAAGTCTGAAACCAACAAAATACTCTTCTTCAAAGACAACATCCTTTTCATCAGGCATTGAAGCAATAAATAGCTTAGGAAGGGGGAAACCTAGTTAACTAGTTGCTAAAACTATCTAGAGCCCCTGCCTGTGAACTCAAAAAACACTATTTCTCACATAGGTCTAGAGTCTTAATATGCAAGGTTATACTAAAATGGTATTAAGACTTTTATGTCTTCCACCCACGTAAATGGAGCAGTCCTCTCCTACCGCTCTACAGCTTCCAGCCTCAAATATCCTGGCATAAAATGATCAGACAAAATAGGTGACTTATGTTTTTATTGGTTCCTCCAGACTATGATGACATTTCCTAAAACACTGAGCCAGGAAACTATTAATATCTCTGAAAAAGTGGAAAGGGTCAGGCTATCTCAAAGGGCATGTGTTTGCTAACAGCCTTCGTAATAGATGTATAGGCCACTTAAGATGCGATTCACAGCAACAGAACTATTTAACATTCACACAGCATTTCGAGCTTTAAGGTCTATTATGAATGCATTTGTAACACCTCTGTGTTAAGAAAGTACTACCCCTCATCACCTTTTTGAGAATTAAAATAAGAGGGTAATCAGCTTGCCTAAGATTTTGTAAAGTTAATTCTGAGATCAGAATTCCCCACAGATCTGTATGTGCTCCTAATCTCAGACTGTTATTGGACGGATGAATGGAAACGGTCTGAACTCATCAGCATGAGAACAAAAAAGAAGACCACAAGAATCCCAGATGATGTCAGCTGCATTGGCTTGTATTTGGCAGCACAAGTCAAGTTAGGCATTTGCAGGTGGGGTCAGGGATTCCTTAAAACCCCCTCTGTTTTATATATACACAAATACTTACACCAATTGGTATGCTAACAGGAACATAGCACACTACATGCAGGGCAGAAAGAGGGATCCTACTGAGGCTCTACACAGTCTTCTAATTTTCTAGAGCATACTACATGTATATACCTCTTTGGTTTGGCTCCTCTGTCAGATCTAGAAATTACCAAGGGGAACACAAAGGACTTACACAAAAGCCTTGAAAGTAAGGGCGCTCCAAAGGCATCACCACTCCATTCATGACCAGATTAATTTCACCCACTAACCCAGTTCTAATCCTGCCTACACTTGACTATACACGAAATCTTCAACACAGGGTTGCAAAGCAGATTTAAACCCAAGCTGCCGACAGCATATACAGCATTTTACACAAAAGAGAGTGCTGAGGCATCCTAAAAGTACAAATAGCTCTACTCTTACTGATTCAAAACCTCACTCATCTGTCATGTCTCAAACAAACACGATCCAGTCACAAGACAAAAGCTGCAGGTAAAAATTCCCACTATTGCACAGTGCCATCTCCTGGGCAAGCAAGACGGGAAAACCCCTTCTCACACCTCCCTTCTCTTGCTGCATCCAATGTTTCAGCTTCCTCCCTCATGCGCTGGCAGGCCAGACATTACCTCTGCTCTCAAAAGGCAGGCCATGAATTCACGGGAAGAAGAGCAAACTGTTTACAGCTTCATCATGAAATGTGAGACTTAGCAGCCTGCTCTTGAGAGAGGTGGTATCTGCATAGGCAAGCACCACAGAAACCCACAGGATTAATTCCATCTGGGTTGCTGGTTGATCACAAATTAGCAATCAGGGCTTCCTTTCAACATCCAGACAGGAAATGGGAGTGGAGGAAGTGAAAGCTTAATAATTTCTTGCATGTTAACAAGTTACATGAGCTACTCCAATAAAAAAAGTTTTACTAAGTGAACTTAAGCCTAGCACATTGTCTGCCCCAGTGGCAAACATTTAGCTTTAAAACCCAGCTGCACATATTGGAAAGAAAGCAGATGCAAATATTTCATTTGGTATAGCTCGATTTCCAGGATAAAAAGACATTGAGCTGTGAACTAATGGTGACAATCCTACCTTACTGTAATCACAAGTGTTGAAATTGCAATCCCCAA
The DNA here is from genome assembly GCA_017639245.1 of Myiopsitta monachus. Lineage (NCBI taxonomy): Eukaryota > Metazoa > Chordata > Aves > Psittaciformes > Psittacidae > Myiopsitta > Myiopsitta monachus. The sequence goes on from CM029927.1 coordinate 7,907,359, forward strand.
ACCAAAACAAAGGTGGCAATTCTGGCATCTCTCTTTAAACACCCAGCAAAAAAAAAAAAAACAACAACAGGATTAGAAGGGTAACTTTCCAGTTATCAAAACTGTTAAATCCATAACAGCTTCTGACAAAGGAGCAAAAAAATCAGACATAATGTCTTAGCTTAATATCTTTCCACTGCCTTTTAGGGCTACTGTACTTACTGGCTCTGCAGATCGGCAACATCTACCTGGCCACATAGGAAAGGGTCAGGAAAGCTGGGGAAGAAAGTCCCTGTGGGACAATGAGAGCCCTAAAAGGCCTGAAGGAGCAAAGGACTCTGAGGCCTCCATGCCAAACGCAATAATGAACATCTCTCCCTATCTTCATGTCACCATATTGCAGCCCCTGGCGGAAGTGAAAAGCTTGGCCCATTACACACCCATACCTTGGTGCTATCTTCACTGCAGGAGGAAGAAAGAAGGCTTTGTGCAACTGTTGAGTAATTCTCAAGAGTTCAAGACAGGTGAGAGGCCAGTCTCTTAGTTGCCTGGAGATCAGTGACAGATTAGGGACAGAAGTAAAATGATTTATAGGGGTGGATGCAGACTGATATTTTGAGGGAACAAAACTGCCCCAGAACTACAAGGTAGAACTCCTTGGGGCTCATGGATGTGTCCAGCAAAAAACCAAAAATCTCTTGGAAGAAGTTGTAAGACTCATCAGTACAGAAAGAGATTATTAAAGTGGGCTGCACAGAGAACATAACGAAGGCAAAGGGATTTGGGGAAAAAAAAAACCAACCCAGCCCTGCTGTCAATATATCTACTGCACCATCTCATTGTCTCCCAGGGATGAAAGCAAGAACAGACACACAGCGTAGTTACCAAGGCCCACAATAAACTGGCTGGAGTAAGTAAGGAGCTAAAACTGCATGGGTGCATACTCTTCATTAAGGAATGTGAAGGTAGTTTTTTTCCCTACTTTCAGCAGCAGAGACATGGGTGATCCTAGTTCCAGTGCAGCATTTACCACAAAGTGCTGTCTGCTGTAAGCCACCTCAAGGTGCATGCTACACCATGGACATGGCTGGAAACGCAGATCCTAGTGTGGACTCTTGTATTATCGCAACAAGAAAGGAGAGAAAGTCTGTTTTACCTGTGAACTTCTCGATCCTCCAAGGTCACATGATTTTCACAGCAGGCATTACTGCTTCCAAGATGACAGAAAGATGGATCAAATATTTAATCAGCTTGGGGTTTAAACCACTTTATTATTATTATTAGCAAAAACTCTTCAGAGGAAGAGTTTTGAAAGCTGAAAAACAATGACTGTGTAAGACTGCTGGGTCTGGTGGGGGGGTGGTTTGTTTGCTTTTTAAGACTAATTAATGAGTAGGTATTTCCTCTTTCACTACAAACACAGATACTCTTTCCAAAGGACTCGTCTTGCTACCTTGCACTCCCAAGACTCACAGTATCAACTGTGCCCAAGCATCTACTTCTGTGGGGTTGGTCACTGACTACTTTGCTTACTTCTCTACCTCTCTCATAGGATGCTTGTATCCAGGGCAGTGATGCCACTTCCTACGACGTGAGAAAGACCATGATGATATTGCAGGACTGCTGCCTGCTCCGTTCCTAAAATGACAGAATCTGCCAGAACATTCAGGTTTCCAGCCTGTGATGCTTCCACAGGTTAGTTCATCTTCACTTAACTTCTATAGTAGGTACATTTCCTTCAGCCAGAGATTTCCAATTTTCCTTCCCTCTCCTCCCAATGAGAAAGGTGAAAGTTTCCAGACAAGGTTACTTGGTAAGGAGTGCTGAAGGGCTTTGCGGCTATGACTGTATCAACAATCCACCACCAAAAAATGGAGGAGGAATGTGCTTGACAATTCTTAGTGAAAGTCAAATTATGATCCATGCCCTCCTTGCACACTATATCCATTGTCCATATGTCCATTGACCATATGTCCTCCATTCACACTATATCCAAACTCACACGTCCCATTTGCTTAAATGGCTAAAGGAAGATATAGTTGTGCCCAATTTCTCTGGCCCAGACACCAGGTAGCTGTTAAATAGTATTAAGAATGACTTCACCATGATATGCTTGTACTGGATCTTGCCAAAAATATTTTTATATATTGCTGATATTACTGGCTTGCTGCAATTGCTGTCTCAAAGGAAAGCAAGAACTTTGAAAAATATACGCATGAAATCAATCATACAGGCAAGGAGACTGTATGTTTGCAGAGGTGTGGTAATACTTGTCAAAATAGATTATCTTTTTCAGTCTGTCTTCCAAAATAAAGATTTTCTTGGATGATGAACTCAGGGATTCCCAGATTTCTGTCTGTGGAGGGCAGCTTACTGGGTGGAATATCAGGCTAGGGGCTGCGCAACAAAAATCAATACGCGTGACAGTGCAGAACAACTGCAATGTGAAAATCCCTCTGAGGGTCATACTTAGCAGCTTTCCAGGTCAGCCTCTGGGAACCCTCAACTCAGATAGTGAATTCTTGTGAGGAATACCATTGATCCTTGTGGTGGCTTTATCTCTTCAAAGACACACTTCTGAAGGTTTCATTTTTTGTGATGACTACTGGGCTCTGTGTTACACAAGCAGAAGACTGACAAGGCAAGAGCAGACATGCTATAACTTTTCCATTTGTAATGTACTTGTAAACTCTTGTTAACTCAAAACAAGTGATAGTCTTTAATCAGAAGGCCTCCAGCTATAGAAGCAGCTCACGCTATATTCAAGTGGTGGTAGAGCGGAAGTGGCTCTTACTGCTGAAATCTTCCATAGACTTTAAAAATTTATTTTGATAGTCTGAATGCTTGGGAAGTTAATGACAATTCTCATCACTTTCATTGTGGTCTGGTTATTTCCCGATGTGGTTCTTCTGTGCCACAAATATACACAAAGAGGAAATATTTCTGCCTGGCATTATCTCTGCAAGCAAGAGATAGCCTACAGAGGGACAAGTAACAGCTGTGGAAGTATACTGCCCTAATGGATATCAGCCTCCAGTCACATCTCTTCAAGTGGAGATGACAACTGTAAACACCAAAGATTTGAGAACACAACTGTGCCAGATGGTGATTCAATTATGGAAAAGCGAGATAAAGAAGATTTAAGGCTTACAGGTGCTCTTTTGCACTTAACACTTTCTGTGCATATTTTCCTTCCCAGTTGAGAGATTCACAAAAAAAGACATGTTAGCAATTTGCTCTCCAGTTTGAAGGGCTGGCAGGAACACTCCCTTAGCTGGTATGTCTGTGTCTCCTACTAACAAGACTGTAACTTACTTAACTTCAGTCAAATTAATGAAGAACATCTACCTTAGTCCTTTGGTACATGTAGGTGTAACAGAATTCCTTTCCATCAACAGAAACTACCTGAAGAATCAGCTGTAAGTCCTTCTTTGCAAGCTTTCTGACTTGTAGTTCGTATGTTTTGAGGGGAAAAGCTACCAGTGAAATCAAGAAGCAAACAGATAAAAATCTCTGGAATGTCCTCTCTGCTCAGAGCTCAGACAAGCTCTGCTATGTGGGCAGAACTGGCATCAGCCCTCGCTTCCCAAGACACAAGGGACTCCATCAGGGTGTGAGCTCCAGTCCTGAGCAAAAAATTTCTTTTGTTTCTGTTAGTCAGGCAGCCCTGCCAAAGAACATCTCAAATTCTGGGCAGGAAAGCATGTGTTGGGTCATGCGCTCCTGTCATGCTGGTAGGGCCTGTGGTTGGAGGACTACTCCGTGACAAGAACAATGTTCTGCTATGGTTGGAGCACCCTTGTTAAAAGGTCTCCTGTCAGTAGCAAGCATGACTGGCCGGCAGAGATCTGGCTTAATCGGAGCAACCTCTTTTTGCTCCCTATACCACACAACAGGCATGAGTGTTCAAGAAATCAAGGCTCGTGCTGCCCCAACTACCTGCCCTGTCTCCTTACTGAATAGAAGAAAAGTAGCTGCCTCTGTTGCAAAACGGGTGCAATCCAGGTGAAACTGTGGGGGAATGTGAGGCCAAAGCCTTATGTGATGGCCTCATGTTCACTGCATGCACTCTGCTAGGCCTGGTCCCTGAGTCAGACAACTATCAGAAAGGTGCTTAATCCACAAGGAATAGAAAGACCTAAGGAATATCACTTGGTTTTAGCTGACGATCAGACAGTGAGGACATACAGCAAAGTCACACAGCTGTGACAAAGGGTATGCCATGCAGCAGGTTTCCTACACGACTACCAGCCAAGGAGGCTGCATCTGACCTGCGGTCTGTTTAAATACAGTCTCCCTGTTTTCCATGTTTATCTCATTCTGATCACGAGTTAAACAAGCCAGTCAGCCTATTGTTTTTACCACATGGTAAGTAACTAGCTTCATGTAAACAAAACAATTAAGCTCCATAAGGAACTGCTTGCCATTCAAAGCTGAACTAAACACTGCATTTTGTTTTGGGAATCCAAATACGGTAAGTTACTGACAGTTAACTGACTTTGGGATTATTCACTGCACAGAAAGGGTAAGTGAAACAGGCAGCACAAACTGAAAAATCACCTTTCTTCTTCTTTATCCTGTCATTAACCATCTTGAGATCCTCCTGGTCTCACTGCTAGCTGCTCTTGCTGAGTACCGCCTTAGCTTAACTAACTCATGGTAGAGAGATGAATAGACAGGTAAACTTCATATGCTTCATACAGCTGGCTCTACGCTTCCCCTCTTCAGTTGCCAACCCACCAGGTTCTATCACTGCCCCTCCAGGAAAATACCTCTGACTGGTTAAGTTCATAACATATTTGGCAGTCAGGCATTTCATTAAGGGATTGCACAGCACACAGATACACACCAACTCCTCATTTTCTTATTAGCTGTATTTCTGTTGCATTTAAAAGCCCTAATCAATATCAAACTGACAATATTCTGCTGGACAGAAAGTACATGAAGGAAGACAGAATCCCCCCACAGAAGCCTGGACACTGTAAACCCAACACACGCATCCAGCTCAAAAAACCCAACTCTACACTGCTAATTTGCGTACATGTTCAGCTTTGCAGGCTGAGTATTCCCATTTTAAATATTCACAGAACGCAGGAGTCTTGAATAGAGCAGAAAAAAAACCAAACCAAAGCAAACCAACAACAAAACCAGAAAAAAAAATTATTAAATCTACGGAGGGAGGGAGGGGGGAACCAACACATTAATAAAGGCAAAAGTAAAAATGCATTCTGTTATAGTTTCTGTTATAGTACCCACTGGAATGCCCACTTTTACATTTTAAATGTGCATGCTTTGCTCCCTTGCAAAGATTTAGTACAGTTACAGACCTGCATCACAGCTCCCTGCTGTGCCTGCCTGTGTAGGGCAGAAGCAACTGAGCTGAAGGAGGCACAAGGCTGAGGGTAGGACAGGACATAGTGAGGTCAGTGTAGAGCCCTCAGGAAGAGAGGTCCCAGCACACCAAAGGGAAGGACAGAGCCTGGAAGGTGATGGCAGCTTCTAGAATCACAGAATCTTAGAATCATAGAATAGTTAGGGTTGGAAAGGACCTTAAGATCATCTCGTTCCAATCCCCCTGCCATGAGCAGGGACACCTCACACTAAACCATGCCACCCAAGGCTCTGTCCAACCTGGCCTTTAACACCGCCAGCGATGGAGCATTCACAACTTCCCTGGGCAACCCATTCCAGTGCCTCACCACCCTTACAGGAAAGAATTTCTTCCTCATATCCAATCTAAACTTCCCCTGTTGAAGTTTGAACCCATTACCCCTTGTCCTATCACTACAGTCCCTCATGAAGAGTCCCTCCCCAGCATCCCTATGGGCCCCCTTCAGATAATGGAAGACTGCTATGAGGTCTCCACGCAGCCTTCCCTTCTCCAGGCTGAACAGACACAACTTTCTCATCCTATCTTCATACGGGAGGTGCTCCAGCCCCCTGATCATCCTTGTGGCCCTCCTCTGGACTTGTTCCAACAGTTCCATGACCTTTTTATGTTGAGGACACCGGAACCCCACACACTACTCCAAGTGAGGTCTCACTAGAGCAGAGTAGAGGGGCAGGATCCATGTTCAAGGTACCTGTCGTGGTTTAAGCAGAAAAATAACTGCTGCTGCTGAACCCATGACAGTATCCAAACCCCTGACTACAGCATCACCCTTCTTACCATTTATTAACCTGGCCAATCCTCCTAGCCTTTTTAAGGTCCTCCCCTGTATCCTGGAGAATTGACAAAAAGACAGTCTGAGCTCCAGAGCCCCTAACCACCTCTTCCAGAAGTCTGCAGTCCTTCTTTATGTTCTCTGGGCTACTGCTATCTATATCAGCAGCACCCACATGGATCACTAGAAGCAGGTAATAGTCAGTGGGACTGACTAGAGCAAGCAGCTTCTCTGCAACACCCCTGATTCGAGCCCCTGGTAGGCAACGCACCTCCCTTGAGCCTGGGTCAGGCCGACAGATGGGTGCCTCTGTCCCTTTCAGTCCCTTTTCAGAGTCCCCTACTACTATGACCCGCTGCTTTTTCCTGCCAGCACCAGTAGTGATCTTCTTTACCAGTGCATCAGCCGTTGTTCCTGGTGGGAGTGTGTTTCCTCATCAGCCCCCTGCAGGACAGCAAAGCGGTTCTGGGTGGGGACAACAGATTTAGGAGGAAGCCCCTTGCTTTTAATTGTCCACTTCCTCCTTTCTTTGTTGTTTTTTTCTGTTACTGTTTCCCAGCTTCCTGGGTGAGCGGCCTCCTGTCCTGCATGAGTGACAGTGGTCGTTTGAAGCCCCTGCAGAGTCTTGTCCTGGAGCAAGCAGTGCTGCTTCCCCTCAGCTTCCCTGACATAAATTCACAAGTTTCACACTGGAAATCTGAGAGTTAAAACCACAGTCATGGTGGAGATTCCAATTAGTCACGCTCTCCCAACCAACTCTGCGATGTCATATCTGTCCTTGTACTGCCTAGAAACATCCCAGCCTCCTGTTGAAGTTACTAGATAAATTGTTAGTTTTGAAATACAGCTAGACGAAGGTTAAGAAAACCAAGAATGGTCTATTATTTACTGTAGTACTGCAGCACACGTCTCCATCTCGGACGAAGGGTGAAAGACACCATTTTATGCAACAGACAGACAAAGTCAGCCACTGGGAGAATGAAATGGCCTGTTATGGTGGTATCATCCAAATGACATGTAGCTATGGAACAGTAGGACACAGGCTGTGCAGACACTCTTACTAGTATATTAGCTAAAGAAGCAGACCTTGCACAAAAAACAGAGACCAAAACAATAATTTGGTTCATTTTCTAAATATATAGCCTTAAATTTCTTCCTGAGCTTCACTTCTCATCACAAATATTGCTGGATCTCAGATTTTATTACCACTTAACTTATATATTCCTTGCAAATACTTATAATTACTTATAGGCATACCTTCAAAGCTGCTCATGTACAACAGAGATTACTGAGCATCCTACATGGAAGGCAACAGAGCCAGGAACACACATAAATAGTCAACTGATTTTGGTCAGAAGTCTACATCAAGTGCTGCTTCTCTGTCCCTCAGGTTTTTATTCTTTACTGACATGAATCCTTCAACCAGCAGATATGAAAAGGTCTAGAGCCCCTGAGATAGAGGACATATCTCAGGGTTGAATATGGTGGGAAGGGATGCAAAGCTTGGACTAGGGCTTATCCGGAGGCATGTCTAGGGACCTGGAGAGTTTGGGAGTCATTAAGTTAACCCAGAAGACTTAGTAAGATGGATTTCAAAGCCAAGGTGAGGGGGGTAAACCTAGGACAGACCACAAGACAGTAGCTGGCTCCTAGCTGCAGTGAGACTGGTGTCTACAGAAAGGTCCTGCCCATCTTGCAGCCAATACAGCTGTGGTCTGCAGCTTTCATGTGATGGTATGATCACAGTATTAGGAATTCTGACTGTGAAGCATTTAAGATTGAGAAGGAAAAGGAAACCTGCTTCCAGACTCATGCAGAGACTTAGATGCCAAAGCTCAAGCTTTCAGCTAATGGGCACAACTACTTTCAGCATGTTCTGCTTGTCCTTGGACAATTTAGCATTCCTCCTTCCCAACATAACATTTCCAAGAAAGGTACTACAGGACTGCAGGTGTCCTGCATGGATTCAGGATGTACTCTCCAAAATGTGAAAATATAGTACAAGCATTAGGTTTACCCTTATTCCTTTCTTAAACATTGTATTTCTCTCACTCCTGTTACCTTTGCATATGTTTTCAGAATTTTAATCTTTGCTCCATTAATTATATGCTCTCCCTTTTTCTGCTGTGTCTTTGCTCTCTCTAGTTTTCCTCCTCTTCACTAAAACTTCCTTCTTGCACATTACTAGCACAACAAAAATCATAACACTAATCTGATTTCACATGCGTAGCACAGCTGATTTTACTTTTTCATTCCCCACACTTTTCCCTGCATTGACACTGTCCGCAAGCCCTCTGAGACAAGGACTGTTCAAACATGAACTGTAGTTAGAAAAATAGTACCCAGATCATCTTGTCTGCCCCCTCAGCATGCACCAGATATAAAAAAAACCCAACGCTAGTGGATAAACTTGCTTCTTATACAGCCACCACCCTATTCCACCTTAGGATCTGAAGTTTCAGGTCAATGCATTAATACTGTGTCACCCCGCACAGTGATGCAGTTTTCATCAAGGTCAGTCATTTTGCCAGAAACTCTAAAGGCAGTTGAGGAATTGTATCTCAGACCCAAGGTAAGAGGCAAAACTGCTGTACCACGTAAATCTTTCCTGAGGTGCAGAGAAAAAGGCCTCTAAATACCAACCTTAGTAACACTGAGTGCCTACCCAGCCCTTGCCTCTGCAGGTCAGAGGGCTCAGTAAGCACTTGCTTAGCATGGTGTTGAACATGGCGACACACTGTCTAAACAACCTAGAACCTGGGCATTCTGTTTCTCAAGGTACCATCCTCATAACACATGACTGCTGCCAAACATTACAGCATAAATTTCCCACTGAACTTAAGATGCAGTTGACAAATATAAAACAAAAAAAGAATTAAAATATTTATATCTTGAAACACATGGACTGGGTAAACAAGATTGTAGGTGGGCCTCTGTTATGTCCTGCTTACCAATGTAAAGGCTGAAGCAGAGAAATATTTTAGAGCAGTCACTGTTGTGCGTGCATGCATGCATGCCCTGTGAGCGGCCCTTTCCACTGCTTTGCCTGGCAGGAGCAGAAGCAAGTCCTGGACAGGATGATGGGTGCCCTCTAATGTTTTGAAGGTGATGATCCAAGCACACTCAGCAGAGGCTAAGCTTCTCAGACAGCTGAAGCAACTCATTCCCACACTGTATGCAAACACCATGCACAGCTACAGGCACAGCTTTCAACTTTTCTCCATGTCCTGAATGTCAGATGGACCCTGCTTGTGGCTACAATATAATGCCTTTCCCCAACCTTCAGAACTGATTTTATGGAGCCAATTTACTCTGGCAGATAGTTATCTAAAACTCAGATAATGAGATCATGACCAAAAATGGTCACTTAGTGGTTAGACTTGTTACTTTTAAGTAATCAGCATCAATTCTGCTTCTTTCCAGCCCTCACTGCAAGCATTTGAAAGTCCATCTGTCCATTCCACTGTCACTAGTCATCTTCCCTTTCACAATGCCTATGTGCTAGAATTCACTGGACCGTTGTGAAAAACTAATCACTGTTAGTACTCACTGTCACATTGGTGAAAATTTCTATGTTTAGGCATGTGCCTCTAATAACTCAACATTTTAAGAATATATTAGGGTTTTTAATATACTTTTTAAACTGAAGATATATGACTAGAAGTCATATTGAAGATATATGACTAAGCCTACGTATATCCCACCTACTTATACCTAGAATAATGACAAGTGAAAATCTGTAACCTGTAGAAAGCGTGAGGCATTTCAATCCCACACAGAAAGTAACCTCTATGCTTTAACGTGGTAAGCAAACACAGCAAAGAACCATCCAAATAAAAATACCCGCTAAAAGACATTTTTTTTTCCATTTAGCACCTTAAATAATACAATGTTCTAACTTCAGGGGAATTCAAATACATAAGAATTATTTTATGAGAGAAGTTGAGCACAAGAGCCCTGTTTCAGATAAGCACCTGCATCTACAAGTTCTCCTAGACTGAAGATCTGACATACCAAGGCAGCAGGTCTGAGTTCCAGCTCAAATACTTACTGATGTATCACTCTACAGTAAAGGGAGAAGACCTGTTTCAAAGCTCCTAACATCTGAAATCCTTCTGAAATAAGTATTTGCCATCCTAGTGGAAGCACCTCAGACGCACCTACTCTGCAAATTCCTTCTTATAAAACAGCACCATTAATAGGAGACAACTTGTAATCCACTGAACCATCATAAAGAGACCAAACAACAAAGAGCACAATTAAGTGCTACTGCCTACCCAGTTGTTCTAGTCAATTCTTGTAGTTTTATCATTACTATTTTCCCTTTTCTTTTAATTGCTTTTCTCGCCTTTCCTTACAGCCCAAGAGACACAAACACACAAAAGATTTGCCTATCTAACCATGCAAACACAGCAATGGCAGAAGATATGCTTGAAGAATGTCTGAAAAACTACTTCTAGAGGATAAAAAAGGATTATTTTTCCCCTCAAGTAGTTGCAGCCATTACTTGTAACAGGGATATGCAAAAAACATTAAGGCAGATGTATGAACTTCAAAGTTGATGATATGCCGTAGTCCATTACATCTGAGGAAGTGTTGTTACAGGGAATGCTGGCGAGAGCATATTGATACAGGTCACAGGACTGACTAACACCAGTTTCATTGCTCAATGCGGCATATTTTTCCTATTATGTAATGCTTATTGTAGTTATTATAATGATACATAGCTGCAAGCCATCAGTAAAGACTTTCACAAGGGACCGCACAAAGAAAGCTGATACAATGATAAAGAGACAGAGCTTGATTGGTTTTCCTTACACTCTTTTGTACCTTTGGTGGCTGTTAAATCAGTCTGTTCTGATCAGATCTCCCAACCTCACCTGCCACCTTTATGATACCATCTGACCGACCAAATTTAGAAAGCAGCTGCTGGGAGAAGGGCTGCAGTTTCATCACCTGTGGAAGGTCACTAAATAGGACTGAAAAGCGGGAAGGGGGATCTCTCCAGTTCACATTATTACATGGTGTACAAGCACCATCTTTCACAGGATCATCTGCACATGCAAATTCCAAAATGGTTAGAAACCAGATCAACTTGCTGGGGTAATTACAGGGAAATCTCTCAAAATATGAAACCATATTAGGTGGCCTTTTTATTGACTACACCTAATTTAAAGTTTATATGTCATCAGGGCAGACTTGCAGAAATCCTTACGAATGCAGTGTAATCAAGCTTTTATTAAAACAAGTCAGACGTTTTTACCACCAAACCCAAGATTTCATTAGGAACCCTTCTCTGGTTACCCTGTTTAACTTTCTACATTTACAGAACTATGTCTCAAGATCTGAGACCAAATTAACCGATACCTTCCAGGGGGCTATTTGTCACCAAGAAAAAAGCACACTAATTTGGACAGTTTAGGGTATTCAGATCTTATTTCTTTTCTTTTAAGAACTTCAACTGCGCTGCTGTTGAGAAAGAGATGAAAAAGAACTGCTTCATATGCCAACTTCAGATATTATAATTGTATTAAATGATCATTTAATTAATAGAAGGAATAGAGCGCCATGCAAATGGAAGCTGAGAAACTGAACAGTTTAACATATCAAAATCCCTTATATGTCACTGAAAAACTGCAGAGGTCTAACCATCCACACCAACTGGAATTTTAATATAATAAACAGGTTTTATTGATTATTAAAAATTCATATGAAATTAAATGAGTGAGCCCCAACTTCAAAGCAGCTAGCTATACAGTTACTCCACCAGTTTATTCATAAACCTATTTCTTGGCCAAATACTCTAAATTCAATACAGTATCATTATGAACTGCTGAACAGCATGTAGAAGTCTGCCTATCATTTCTTTAAAACACCACAATGAAGAGATGTTTATTCTAAACTCACTGTGCAAAACATAATTTTGGACCCTCCTACAATTCCATGATGAAATCATCACAATTGGTCTAAAAATGTAGTATTTTGAAAAATTAATACCTCATGTTTTGGGGAATAAAATATTGGTATCTTGCAAAGAGAGTGAAAGGCAGCTCAAGGCTGTTCATCCTTAAAAACAAGCTTGTCACATAATGGGAAAAAAATGAATCCACCAGCTGCTTCAATCAAATGAAACATCCAACTACAAGCCTCAGTTCATTTTGGTACCTGGTCGCTTTCGACAGCACAGATGCATACTGCATCTGCAGTGCAGTACAGTGCAATGTGTAGGCTGAAGACAACAGGAGTTGCGCATTGTCTCATACGGTGAAGAGGGGTTAAAGTCTAGAAGCAAAACTATGTGGTCACAGCAGGCCCATATAATTCACTTTTTCCAGATGATCCCTTTCCTTGGTTTGCCTCTTCAGTGGCTTCTGGGATGCTAGAAAGGCAAGTTCCCTTCAAGTAGAGACCACGGTAAAGTCATCCCGAACATCAAAGGCAGCAACAATGACACAAAAACAAGTATGAGGAAAGGACATAAAAGAAGATGAGTCTGAAGCAGCTGTCAAGAATAAAGGAAGCAAGACTGACGCTGGGCAGACAATAAGAGATCAGAGAAACAAATGCTGGCAGATTAGCATCAAGCTGAACAGTGTAAGCAAAAAAAGGAAAATTTGCCATTGCTCTCCCCTGGAACAGAAAAGCAGTCAAGGAAAGAGGAAGAACTTGGTGAAACTGCATGACTGCCATTATAATATAAGCCTTGCCAAACTTTAAAGCCCCTTAAAGGAGGCAAAATGAGAGTCTAAGACGAGATGAACAGGAAGCATACCCTACTTATCTGGCAGCCAATACTGAGAGCATGCAGGACAAAATGACAGAATTCTGTCCTTGCATGAACATAATCAGAGAAGTTGGGGAGGACAGAGAATCATAGAATAGTTAGGGTTGGAAAGAACCTTAAGACCATCTCAGTTCCAAACCCCCTGCCATACGCAGGGACACCTCCCACTAAACCATGTCACCCAAGACTCCATCCAACCTGGCCTTGAACACTGCCAGGGATGGAGTATTCACAGCTTCCTTGGGCAACTCATTCCAGTGCCTCACCACCCTCACAGTAAAGAACTTCTTCCTTACATCTAACCTCTCATTGCATCTAGGCAACTAACACAGGTCTACAGACATGTCTAAACTGGAGACACTACAATAGCTCTGTGAAAGCCAGTTTTGGGAGCAGCCCAGCTGTGACTACAAGCACACAGAGCACTTTATCATCTCATAACCTATGAACCTTGTCAGTTATCCTCATCTGACAACAGTGACTCTCACAGTAGTAAAAAACGTGGTGAAAGAGTATGGGGAACTCAATGCTGTGGCAGATGAACAAGGCCCATTCATCCCCATGAGAACCCTTTTCGAAGCAGAAACAGCTTCCAGTTGGGCAGAATCAGAAAACTGCATCTCCTTGATTCAGCCCATGATAAACAAGAAGCTTTAAACAGGGGGTTACATACCTGAACTCTGCATACAGGAGTGCAAAGATTTGTGCTACAAACTAAAACAATGTACTAATTTTTGCTGTGCTCATAGTTTAGCTAAATCCAATCTCTGTTTACCTATCTCATGACAGAGAAGAGATCAAATCCAGAGAAGAGAGTATTAGATGTTGTAGAGAGGAGAACTAAAGGCCCCCACACGATACAGATGTAATTTGTGCAATTTGTGCCACGGAAGCCCAGGAAGAATTGATCGGTCAGTCTGCCTGGGGTGCTGCACAGGCTTTTGTGCATGAACAACATTTTAATAAACAAGCAATTACATAAACATTCTCAGAGCTAGTGGGAGACAAAACTGATGGAAAGATGAATCATGACCACAATTGGGCAGGGTCACAAAGCTGGCAGAAGGCTGAACCATGACCTCAATTTTACCCCCAACCGGACAGTGTAACACAACTCCTGTCCAACCTATGTATCTTAAGAAAAAAAGCAAAACCTTATGCCAGAACATAAGCAGTACTTCAACAAATACTCAGACCATAGTCTGAGATACATGTGTTCTGTGGGGGAGAAAGGGAGGAAATGAAATAATCAGCCTGAGGGTGCACTGCAGTATTTCTACAGTGACTTTTGTACATGAGGTCTTGCATCCTTCCATTGTCTCAACATTCAAGGCAGTTTCCATCATCTAAAAATGGAAAAAAAATGAGCAGTTCACGAAGAGAATTATTTGGGCCTGTAGCTATTTGTGTTTAAACATATAATTAAAATTAACTGAACTGAATTAAAAAAGCAGCTAATTTATGCTGTGGATGATGTGGTGCATGGTCAAGTATGAAGCACAGCCATGAGTCTTGTTTTCTGATGGAAAAGCTTGGTCTTCATAGGAATTCTTCATAGGAACTCCAAGCCTAAATATTTTTAAGAGCTATACAATTACGTAAGACAGACATTCTATAGTTTTCTGTTACAGGGACTGAAAAAGTGCCAGGGAACTTCTGTGCTGTTCTGCCTTGTGAGGACCACACATTGCAGTCATATTAGAAATGTGGCCACTGAATCTAGGAGTAGTCCTTGCAATTTTACTCTGTAATGAATTAGACTGAGAGAGTATTTGTTTTCAACTCCTATACAGGAATCTGCAGTAGTTTTAAAAGGGATGAAAATGTCATGACAGCTTGCTCCTGAGCTGCTGTGATGCAACTCAAGCAGAAAGTAATTAAAATTTTGGGTCAAGAAGCGGACTTTTTACAATTTTAATAATTTCTTACTTACAGAAGGGACTATAGTTCATGTGTGGTTTATAATATTACATAATGCAAACAGCGCTCAGTTTAACAATTTCCTAAATGCGCAAAGAATTAACCAATATAACGCCTCAAACATTACCAGGTCCAATTAAAAAAAAATAAAATCTTTTAAAAGCATACAAATGCAGTTACATCAGGAAAGCCATAAAAACCTATTTCAGTGATGCAAGAAGTCTAATCCGAACCAGGTGGATGAACATCAAGCCTAGACTGCTTAGATTCTGCGGGTTTATATTAAAAGCTGGCAGAGAAAAAAGAGATGAGACTAAATCTTCACCTAAATTCAAAAGATTTTTTTTAGGGAAACACAAGGGCAGAATTCATAGTAGTGCAGAAGATGACGCAGACAGGCCAACTAACTGTGTCTCAACATGCTGCTCCACATCCAGCTTTCAGGAACTGTTTACCAAAGACACTGTTCTCTTTCTCCCTCCCCCTTTTAGCCAAACATAGATGTGTAAGTGCAGGCAATGTGAGATCAGAACGAACCAAGCGAAGTGAGCTTTCGACTATATGCTATTCTCTTTTCTACTACTGCATTGTGAACTTGATTTTTTTAAACTTTATTTAAGGTACCTCATATTATCATATATATTATGTGCATTATTATCCATTCTAACATCATATAAATTTGCCCTGCTTGCCTCAAAATCTCTCAATGTACATCTCCTCATGTTTCTTGTGTTTCCGTGCCCAGTTCCACTGAGCATGAATGTAGCTAGAAGTTTTCTTTCTCTCATGCACAAGGACTTTTTTATTTTTCCTCTGTGTTGATGCACATTTTCCTATTTTTTTAAAAAACAAAAAAATTACAGTAGGTTTTCCTCCTCCTCTCTTTCTACCCACATGTTAAAGAGGTACATTCACCTATTACATGCCAGAGCAAATGACACAAAAATTAAAGAACTAGGTATTCTGCTTTGGTCATACATAACAGCTCAACTACTTTAACCTTTGCTTGTTCTCTAAAAGGAAGTTATTGAGGCTTCAGTTCATATTTAAATCCTTTTCTTCAGAGGGAGACAAAGAAACATATAGTTCACCAGCAGTGTCATGGAAGTCAGCTTGCCCCTAACTTAAAAGGTGGCATCAACCATTATGACAAAACAGTGGCCAATGACAACCCACCACCAAACAATGAAAGTACAAATATGACCAAAGACTGGCAAAGATTGGAGGAGTGAGAAACACAAAACGGGAAAAAAAAAGAAAAGATGGGACAGACGTCCAGAACTGAAGGGAGACAGAGACACATGGCAACACCGAGCTGTACAGCCCAAGCGAGATCACCAACTCGCTTTTAAATCCCACAAAAACTTCCAGAACACATTCAGGTTTGTTCTGAAAACTGGACAGGTATACCAGAATTATGAATATGAGTAGGTATATCATAGAAGCAGCTAGTTATTTAAGTAAAAGATCAGGAAAGACAGGAGTCAAATGCCTGCCAACAATAATGGCAGGCTTGTCCATCAGGAAGAATACGCCTGATTTTGTTCTAAGTATCTGAAGAACGCAAAGAAAAAAAAAGAAGATAGGACTACAGGGCTGTTGCCTGTTGTGGTTGGAAAGCAGAGCAGAGCTGTGATAGTTTTAGTCTAGTTTTAGATGTGCAGTACGCAGAATTGACTGAAAATAGCTAGGCAATGATGCCTGTTGCATTCTCGAGATTAAAATCAGGCAAAGGCTTTATGATGGCTGCCAGCATTTGAATAGTTTTGAGACATTTCAGAAGATTATGTGATTCCAGAAGACCTCTTTCTTTTATTAAAAACTAGTGGGTGCTTTTAATAGATGTTGAATACAGCCAGGCTTTGTTTGAGAAAGCACTGCTTATTCTAAAATAAGCAGGATCCAGACAAAATGCTTCATCAGTTCACTGCCTCCTAACAATATCTCTACTTAGGACCTCTAGGCTCTCAGCTGCCCATTGTTTTGCGTAAATCCAACTTAAAAGAGAAGCCAGGGGAACCTAACTGAGAGCAAAAGTTGTTAACTAAATAGGCAGGACATGGGTGATGTTAAATGAAGAGTCACACCAGGACAATGCAGTGACGTGGTACAATGCTTGTACCTGGATTCTGAGCCATGAATATCGTCAGCCTTCAGTGTGACCAGAACCTCAAGCAAAAGTAATGAGTGGACTACTGTTTGCTCTCATTCACCTGAGCAGGATCCTCACCATGCGCAAATGACAATCACAAGCACTAGGGGCGTGCTTATGTTTTTGGCCAAGAGGAAATGAGATGAATGTGTGTAATGAAAAAAAAACCTGAACAACTCCTGCATTCCCTCCATGAGCGGTGACAACTGGATGGCTTCAGAATTCCAACCTAAGTTGGACAAAAGCATTTGGAAAACTGACACAAGACCACAACAGTGAACTGAAGACACACAGTAGTCACCACCTACAGAAATCACAGATTGCCTCTTTTTCCTTTCCCTTCCTTTTTCCCTTCCTTTTTCCCTTCCTTCTTCCCTTCCTTCTTCCCTTCCTTCTTCCCTTCCTTCTTCCCTTCCTTCTTCCCTTCCTTCTTCCCTTCCTTCTTCCCTTCCTTCTTCCCTTCCTTCTTCCCTTCCTTCTTCCCTTCTCTTCCCTTTTTTTGGTAAAAAATTGGAAATAGCAACTCACTGGCTCTGTATCCTACAAATCCTACCCCATGCAAGGAAGTTTAATCATTCGGAGACACTCCCATCAATGCAGTCAGTTGAAAAGGCTTCAGTTTTTAAAGGAAACGTGCGATTTGTGTAACATTCTCGTCTCATACTAAAGTAAGCCATTTAAATCTCTGCTTTACTACATGCTCCAGTACACCAAGCAGTCCAAACACAGAGAAATGGATGAGATAAACAGAAATATTTTTGTTATGACCTAATTTAAGGACCTTAAAACTAATATGACTACTTTAAAAACTGTGAGGCATCAAAAAGCTTAAAAATATTGCAGACACACGAGAGTGTAAGGGATCTGGCAAGCATTGATAGAGTAACATTTAACTCAAATGAGAAACAGGAGGCATTCAGAGACACATGGTTACCATTCACGTAAATTTATGACCAGGGCATTTCTGTTACTGCAATACTCCTTGTACCAGGAGCCATATGCAATGGCTCCCTCTTTTATGTGCAATGTCCATTTCTGTCATATTGGTGAAAATTAAAGAAAAGCTTGAATTTGGAATTTGCTGGCTGCCAGTACAACATAAAAGATGAAGGTAGTACAGGTTCTGCTCTTTGTAAAAGAAAACAACAGCCTATGAGAAGGAATCACGCAGCTTTTACAGTAAGCAGCAGAAGAGGTGGCTAGGAGACAAAAGCATACATGCCCCATCCTACACACAATTAACATCAGTCTACTACAGATCCAAGTACATCTTTAAGAAAGGTGCCTAACGTTTCCATCAAACTAATGAATGCACTGCTTCCTTGATTACCTTCAAAGTTCATATGTGCATCTGCACTAGCACTAAAATCTTAATATCGCAGCCTGTCCTGGAAGACGCCTTTAGTAAGCCTCATCTTACCACACAGTCAATGCTTTTTTGTTTCCTTGAACACAAACCTAAAGTGAACATTGCAAAATACAATCTACAAAGTAGACACACAATGCCATCTGTACTGCAATTCCCTCATTAGTTTTATAGTTTATATTATCTTCCATATTACATTCCTTCTTACAGAAGCACTTGGACATCACAGCAGCCTGAGTAATAAAACCCCAAATTATAAATAGTAACAACTTCTCCTTATCAGGCAATAAGTGTCCAGGATCCCAAATATGGTAAAGCAATTCGTAAACTGGAGAAATAATGAGCTGTAGGCAAAAATATTCCAACTCTTATCCACCAACTGTTTTTCCATAGGGTGTCTGCCTCTACCTGCACACCAAATTCACATCGTTAAGATGGTATTGGAAAAACTTCTCTGCCACACTCTATTCACAGCTCAGTCTTTTGATTCTTGGGTATGATGTCTGATCTCCAGTCATTCTTTATCCCTGGTTCACCAGGTTTACAACTCCTTCTAAAGGCAAACAAGGGTCACTGGGGAAACAACGGACACTTCAAGGGAAACAAAAATAACTATGCCTAAATGCATAGGAAATGCCACTGACTCAACCCTAATCCAAGCTTGTTTTACATTTTGCTGCTCCTTTAAATGCCACCCTGTCTCTGCATATTCCTGTCATCTCTTGTTCTCTGTTGTCATCTCTCTGAGGTTATTCACACAGCACAATACAGCACTGTAAATCCCTGAAGCACCTCTATGCCCATGCAACCCACAGGTAAAAGGTCCAGTGCTAGCCCACGTTTCCAGTGTCCAAGCAAGCTCACTAAAAACTAGGTGAGGTATTTCTGCACAGCTTTGCACTGTGCTATGGATTCAGGCTCTCTAATAAGGAAATCATTTTTCTGCTGTTTGCACAAAGCACCTTGCTTAGCATCTAGGTTCAGAACTAAAGCCATCAGGTGCTGCACAAATAAAATCCCCCAAAACAACAGTAGCAACAGAGCCTTCTTGTAGATTCCTAAAACCCACAAGGACACTTCGTTGACTGCTGAGAGAAATGTGATAAAAACCATGCCAGTGTGGTTCTCTGCAACAAAACATAGACCACAGCTCCACAGGAGGCCAAGCACAGGGGACACAACCCAGCCCAACACCTAGGAAAACTCCAACCTGAAACAGCAAGAAGAAAACTAGATGTTTTAATAGCTCATTCCTATTTCTTTACCACAGTGCAGCCAGGGCCAAAAGCAGTAAGTCCACAGCTGAGGTTAAATCTAGACAGAAGTCTTCTCATCAGTAAAAGTTCTTCAAAGGGAGATGGGTTTATTAAATCAGAAATGTTTAATCTTGTGAATTGGTGAAACCTCAAAAGCATTTGAGCATCACAGCTTCAAAGGAAAACAAAATGGTTTCATGCAATATGCTTCTTCCCCTAGCTTCCCTGACCATTGCTTCAAGAATGTCCCTTTTCCTGTATCTTTCTACTACTTTCTACATCTTGGTTTGCTTCTTTGTTCACTTGCTTAAAAAAAATAAAAAATAAAGCATTCTTCCTCTCCCCCCCCAAAAAAACCCCATGAACAAAAAACCAACAAACCATCAAAAAACCTCAAAACAAACAACCAAAACAACAACAAAAACCCCACACCCCCACCCCCCCCAAAAAAACACCAAAAAAAAACCCCACCAAACTACTTGGGAGCATTATTCTTGGCAAGAAAGAAATATTAGGTACCTCATGCATACAGCAGAAAGGTTACTGATTGTTTCACTCTCCTGGAATGCTTTACAAAATCACTTACATCCCCATATGGGATAAAACGTCACAGCACAGATGTTTTGACACATCACCTGTGTTTTACAAATACCAGAGTTAAGAGGTCATGTAAATTCTGCTCTCAGTTCTTCAGTGTGCTTTGGTCTTCCAATAGTATTTTTAAGGGAATTTTCAGATTATGGAGTAAAACAGATTCTATTTAAAGGACATGGATTATCAAACTGATGAATAAGGAAGAAAGGAGAGAAATAAGGTTATGTGTCATATATAATGCTTTCAGAATTTCCTACATGAGTTACACATTTAATCCCATGACATTTCAATGGGACTGAGAAGCCCAACATGACCTGGATGCTGTCCCCATGCTAATAAATGCTTGGACCCTCCCAGCACATTAGCTCCAGACTTCCAACCAGGGCCCTGTACCTTATTCAAAAAAAATATCAGCCTCAGACAATTCCTCTCACAATGAAAGGGTAAGGGGATATAGCATTATCTATGTTTCTGGGTGTCAGAGACGTCATAAATGCACATCACTGTTTACTTGGGGGTTTTCATTATCATAGTTCAATTTCTGCCTAAGGCTCCTAAATCGAAAACAAACTTTTTAGGAAGTCAAGGCATTTGGAGACTTTTAAGGGCCTGTTCTTTCAATAACTACAACCATCTGAAATTAATAAGTGAAATATGAAAAAGAAACTTTCTGTCCAGCTTTCATCATTTGTGGAGATGTCTGCTGTTTTTCCATCGGCATCAGCAGCCGATAAATGAGAATTTCGGGAAGCTTGTAATGTTGCCATGCAAGACATTATCACCCCAAACCTTTAACAGTAGCTGAAGCACACTGTAAACTGATTGCAGTACACTAAAATTGGACAAGAGGGTCAGTATGCATCATTTGGGTAGGACAACTTAACAATTTCACACCATCTGTAACCAATCTCATGCTGCTTAGGTGATGCAATTAATGCCATTCACACTTAACAAAGAAAAAAAGAAAAAAACCTGAAGGCTTCAGTGCTTCTCCTAATGTGACTACTCCAGTGCTCCATTATTATAAATGCATTTCTATTGGTATAGATGACTGATGGAGGGTTTACAAATTGCTAATTCCTAAAAGCTGCTTTAAAGCTACATTTCACAGATTTTTTTAATTCAAGTTCCGTATTAGAAGAGGGGATTAGTGTCACTGTTATAGAGATTACTGCACATCAGTATAAAGACTTACAGAACTTTGAGTTCATAGGTGCCATTGAAGCAGAGCACTGTGCTTCAGTATGGGAAACTGTTACTCCACTTAATAGCTCATAATATGTTCAGAAATGCAACAAATCAGAAAAAAATCTCAGATTTATTTCATTATGTTTATATATTTAAAATAATGCATACAGTCCTTTACAATTATCTGCCCTACCATAAACATGGTGGTATTTTGACATTTAAGCAAAAAGACTGCTCTGATTTATTTGCAGATTAAGTTGTATTTTTCTGCTAAATGCTCAGCTACTCTGGCCCACAGACCAAATCACGACATTTGTTCATATATGGTTATTCTCGGATGCATGGAAAGAAAAAAAAAACCAAACCAAGAACTTACTCGGTTAAAAGCTCTCTCTATCTGCCTGGAGTTTTATTAATAACTCATCACCATGGTATCACAGCATCTTCAGGAAAATAAAACAGATAGTTGCTAGGCTCTCCAACCTCTAAGGATAAAAGGGAATACTTCTTAAGGAAGACTAGGAGAAATTGTTTTGCTCTTGTTTCCTTATCACTCTTGAGAGCGAGACTAAGCCAAGAGATGAGCCTCATACTGTGTTCTGAAAGCTGCAAGTATTGTGGCCATCACTCAAATCTGTCATCCAAGACCCAACTCTTTGCACTAGCACCTACGTAAAAAAACAGAAATCCAAGCTGTGAAGGGACAAAGCCTAAGCAAAAGGGAACTGGATGAAGGAAAGCATTGCTTTCTTCAGCACTCCCATTTAACCCTCAAAAGGACTCTGACCACATCACTGTTGCCCCTATTCACATTAACTGAAAATGAGCTGCTTGTTGACATGCACTGAACTCCGTCCTGCAGAAGGGGCTCCAGGATCAGCACAAGGCACAGTCTTGCACTCAACTAAGCCCCAGAGTGTCACGCTCTAAATGCATCTGATATCAGTGGTGGGAACTAGGGAACAGTTCAGTGACAGGTCCTCTACTCAGAAGAATCTCAGGTATTTCTCACAAGTATTTTCAAAATTACTGAGTTTGAGAAGTACCACCCTTTACCTGTAGCAGTCTCCCCATCAATATGGAGACAGAGGATGTCTCCATGCCCCTGCCAGGCTTTTTCCTCTGGAAGGAACAAGAAGCCTGCACGCACTTGTAAACATTATCTGCTTCAATAAGTGAAGCGGGCTCAGAATGCTGCTGTAACATCTTTAGAATCCTAATATAGAGAAGCAACAAGTTTAAATGCAGTAAAAAGCATATGGCAGTTTGTTTGCAGTCCACATTCCCTTTCAGAACACATGCACTGCATGTTTGACTGTTGCCACATCGTTATTCCAGGAAAGAATGGGACAGCAAAGGAAAATCTGTAAAAATAACATATAGACTGAAGGGTACGACATACAGACTGAAGTGCTTCCTACTTACAGATAACCACAAAATTGACTAAATTCATTCTAAGGCTGAAGAGCAATGCAGTCAGTAGTCACACCTTCACTTAGTATGCTATTCTGCTGAAGTGTCTCACGAGCATGGAAAGCTTTACAGAACTCTTATGTCTAGTGCCAAAGAGAGAAATCCAGACCTGAAAACTATCCAGTCTGCCATTTGTGCGAGATACAGTGAGTGGTTACACCATTTCCTTCCTTTCACCCTGTTAAGATGAGAAAGCAGACAGGATTACAAAAAACCCACTGGGTGCACCAGATTCATTCCAGTGCTGTCTCCCTCAAGTCCCAGCACTCAATCTTCCCATGTAAGCTTAATGCAGCAAACAGATCGTGCAGCTCAAGGAGTAAAAGACAAGAAGCCCTAGAGAAATGCATTTCCCAATGGAGGCCTGACGTGACACAAAATGCCAAAGCAGCAGACCTGCCCCACTCCTGAAGAGATGCTGCCATAGCTCAATAGACTTCCCTCTCAGAAGGATATCATTCCTGTGTAATGTTTGCGCTGTATTTTAGAAGGAAGGAAACTGCCCTTTAGCGCACTTTTTCCACACTAAAGCAGAAGTCTGCCACCTACACCAAGCATGAAACTTATTTTGGTGTCTCAGGTGGCTTTATGTTAAACTACTTACAGTTGCAAGAGAAGTTAAGCACAGGAGAGGACTGTCTCCTTGTCCTTCAGTTGCTTGGCTAATTTGTGCAAGCCAGACAATCATCATCTCTGATATCTGTAGCTCTGAGAAAGCAATGATTCCTGCAACATGAAGCTGTGTTATACTTAGGGTCTTTCTCTTAGGGTGAAAAAGAAGCAGAGTCCAAGGTAAAAAATCTCTGGAAACAAACAATCACCCTGATTTACCCCTGCCTGTCAGGCTGGGTGCATTTTGTCTCTCTCTGTATCCAGAACATATACAACTAATTCTATTTTCTAGAACTGCAACTGTTGATTGATGAGTCATATTTCCTGTAAATTTATTTTTTTAAATGATTTTGGCATTGTTCCTTGAAATTCCTCTCTGGCTATGTAATGGAAATTTTGACCTCACACTCTGGTTTCTTTAACATCACAGATACTGAGATTACGAGCTTAGGAAGAACAAACAGTTGAATAACTGGATCCAATGAAGAAAATTTGTAGCTTAAAAAGAAAGCAAGCTGTACAAAATAAACTCTCAAGTAAATATGTAGCTGCATGGCCATTAGGTTATATTCCTAATAACACAGCAACACATTTATCATAATTAATAATTCATGGGGGGAGGGTTGCTTCACTCTTTCCCCTCCCGAAATGGTTAAAGTTGTTGGCGAGTGAAACTTGGCATATATCAAAGTTCAATATTTCCTTTTAATTAGCAACTCCCCATATTATGGTTTCGAAAACATACTGCAAATAGTAGTCAGAAAGAAAAAAGTAGAAAAATGTAAACAGGAGGAGAGTCGAAAGAAATCAAAAGCACCAAACAATTCACCCATGAGTTGGAAGTACTGCATGGTGTAGCATAACACTTTTCAGACTGTAACCAGCAAGATGAGGGACTTTTCAGCTCTGCATTTTCCTCCACTTGGGAGCAATGTGGAAAGTACATAGTAGCCCAAATTTCTCAGACATGCTAAGCTCAAAACACATGGCAAAAGAGTTTAGAATTTTGCACTTAGTCCCACAAAAAAATATAGATGACTCCTTACAGAAAAAATAAAAATTGAACATGTTTGTGCACTAGTCTGATTTATGTAAAACTTCATCTAAAAAATATAAGAGAAACTCCTCGATCTACTCAGCCTGCATTCAGCCAGCAGGAAAACCCCACAGCACCCAGAAACAGACACACTGCTAGCACCTGCTGGAGCCTCTAAACAGCAATTACAATCAACCACCAACAGTCATCATGGTAAGCTAGATCTAAGATGTGGCACATTCATGGCTCACAAAGGCTAAGCCTATTCAAAATGAACTGACATTCCTGCCTACCTTCCAAATGCTAAGTGAGATAGCCAAGGGGTATGACAACATGACCTTCAAGTTATTCTTGGAAAAACTCTGAGGGAGATTTCTCAAATGGGAACACCATTTTCTTCCTGGCAATTCTTTGCAGTCATGCCAGAGGGCAGCCCACTCTATGCCCCCCATGGTTAGCTTGCACGACCAATCACCTTTCATTCAGGCCAGCCAAAGGAGACAATATTTGGCAAAGAGCTCCACTACTGCTCTAGCCACAGGGCAGCCCACAGCAGTCCCTTCACAAGTTTCATTAGACACTGATCAACTTACGTGGCCAATTTAACCCATGAAGACTGCAGCAAGTTTAAAACTTTGAACGCAGTCACTGCTCCTCCCCATCAGAATAGCACTCCGAATGGAAACTCTGCACCCAACAGTGACGCAGCTCTGACTATATGGGCTGGGACACATAACTATGGTGGTGGCACCCCAGCCTGCCTTGCACCTGCTTTCAAACTCATAGGACCGTCTGTCCTCAGTCTGTTGCAATGACAGAATAAGTTAATGTGACTCATACTGGTGTGATGACTGGCAAATAGTTGTGACAAGATGCTACTGAAAAAAACCAGTGTGTGAACACATTCCCAACTCCCTAATGAAGTTCAGTTCCCCAAAAAAAAGACACTGGGAGAGGAGGAGGAAGACAGAAAGACAGTCAATTAATCTGATGGGCTTTGGGATTTTGATTGTTCTATTGTGTTTCTTTTACCTTTCTAGTCTCAGCAGAGAGCTGAGATAGCTGTATATTAGTAAAATAATATGCCTGTAACATAAGGTGAAATACAGAGGATTTTAACAGAGGCACCCTTACATACAGCCTTTAGTGGATGCAGGAAAGAAATGGCCAAAAGCTTTCTTTTGTCAGGGGAAAATTCAGCAAATATCAGAACAGCTTCATTTTTACACACTATTAGTACTTTTTAATTGACTGTACGAGACAACATTTTAAATATTTCCATCCACCTCATAAATAATGTTGCATATCTAGGGGAATACCCTACTATCAACACAATTGCTAAAATATCTGAGGTCTGTAATTACACGGAAAAGGAGAAAAGTTGCTGGGCCAGAGGATCCTGATACTGAAAATAAGAATAGCTGGGACACAGGGAAGAAGAGAGAGAGAGAGATAAATGCATTCCTCTTCCCAGTGATATGTTTATGTTACATGTAAGTGTATCTGACTTAACTTGGGTAACAATCCATGACAACATGACAGCTGAAACCATCTGAAGCCAAAATCAGAAACATGGTAGCAGAAACATTTCAGAAAGCACTCTAATTTCTGTAAAATAAATTTATGTTGGCCTCTTTCTCAATCTCACAGACCCTCTCTCGCATCAAAGCCACGTAAACGTTCATGAACTGGTTGGAGAGGGATGATAGCTCTTTCCCGGCAAAAAAAGGGAAACACACAGCCTGAGATCCTGACTAGGACCTGGCCAGAAGAGTAGCTGGCCCAGAGGATGGCCTGACACTGACAAGGAGAAAGGTTTGGGCAACATAGGGCAGAGGAGTGTGTCACTATTAAGATACTACCAGTATTATCAAGAAAGAAAAATAAATGGGGAAGAGGCGAGTTGTCAGACTGGATCTTCAAATATGAACCGCTTACAACTTGTACTAAGGAGAGATGATGGTAGATGCCCACGGCTCAATGAAGCACACCCACATTCCAAATGCAAGCTTTAACTGTTTTTGAGAAATCATCTTCAAATGTCTACAGTTTGGGAAAAAAACCAAACCCAAGGCCAAAAACCAAACAAAACCCAGACCCTATATTTCTTAACAACTGTTGTCTGAAAACTGTTATTCCCTCTCATGCAAGAAATTGCTTCTGAACTAATGCTTCATTTAGCTCAACTTTGCAATTAAATCCTTCATTTAGCTCATCTTTGTAAATAAATCCTTCTTTTAGCTCATTTAGCTCATCTTTGTAAAGCATTCTCAACACCCTAGGAGAATCTTAAGATGCAAATTTTTAAAAATTTTAAAAATAATATAATTTTTTTTAAAAAAGTGGAAGCTTTCCGTCTTCCACTGGGAAGTAGGAAATGCCCTTGGGCCAAAACAAACCAACCAACCAACCCCTGTAATTATATGACTGAATAACCTGAAATTCTCAAGTTATTTCATACATAGTGGATACAACCATTTATCCAAGAGTATTAGAAGTGAAAATATTTTTCAAAAACACAAGGACTGAAATAGCAACAGAAATAATGTCCGCATAAATTATCAGAATTAAAGAGAGAAAGGGGAAGAAAACCCATTATTATTAAATGCACTTTTTTATCAGGGAGACTGAAATCCTTCCATGAGGCCTTCCTTATACAGAATCACAGAATCATAGAATAGTCTGGGTTGGAAAGTATACACCTGGTACTGAAATGATCTTCAGTTGCTCAGTTACTGAAAATCCCCTTTGCTTATCACTATCATTGTATGTACTATTTGCTTACACTTGGCAACAGTGAAAGTATGGCACTTACACCCATCAGAAAAAAAAAAAAAAAGGCCAAACATATCAAAACGTCTTGTCCTATCATTTCCTATTTCGAATCTCAAAAAATTATCATGAGCTGAAGTTTACACATAAGCAGTATACAGAATCTTTGTATGACCTAAGAAGTCCAAAAGGAGGTATCTTTGTAAGACTGCTAGCATAGTCCAGTTCATCTATTAGTTCCAATGATCATTAGTCTTAAAATGTGAAGGAATTAATTATTAATTTTTCCAAACTCTCTCAAGACACTCTCCAGACTTTTTACTTTCAGCTCGAAGTATTTTTCGAGTTATTTCCTAGGTATGCTGTACTACACTTTTCTACGTAACGCAGAGAAAAATACAATCAAGATGTCAAAAAAGGCAAAAAATGTAGAGATCCATGTAACCACTATGCTCCAGCTGATACAGTGGGTGACCCTGAGCAAATCACTTAGCTATATTCCCACCAAAAATGGAGAAGGCACCAGACTCTGAAAAATGACTGTCAGACCAAAAAATGTTTGCAGAGCAGCTTGCAATCATCAAACAGAGGGCTCTGCAAATGGAAAGTATTACAGCATATGCTATGTTCTAGCTATGATTAAAAAAAGTAAAACCAAAAGAACAGGAAAAAGAACCACCTTCGCAGTCATGACAAAGCACGTTCCAAACAGAAATGAAACTCCTGTTTCTTGGGTATAGTTCTTTGATTTTTTTTCATTACTTATACTTGATAAAGACTAGGTCTAGAAACAAGAAAAATAAACCAGAAATTCATATATACAGGATCATATGAAAGCTGTTGAAATACTTCACAAACTGCAGGTGCAAGAAGGTTCTTGGAAAGAGGCAGTTATCTATTCCTAGGCTTAGTTCCCACAGTTAGAAGTCAAATTTCCAGCTACTAAAGCCCTTCTTCAGGATTCAGTCACCTTCATAAAGTAAATGATAAAATGAAAAGAAGCACTCTTCATAAAAGGATGAGATGCAGAATATAAAAACAACCTGTGTGAGGTCAGGATGCAACAAACCACACACAGACTCTTGATTTGACAGATGAAATGAGAAACCTTTGATCTGCACCAAAGAAATCAAGATGTATTGGTGCTTATTTGCAGGAAGAGAGGGTTGCACTATCTGAAAGGAACCTAGCAAATATTCTTTTCCCCTCTGCTTGGGCTGGTTGGAAAGATTTGGATGAAGGCACAAAGAAACCAAATGCCACTGTTTCCTAGCAAAATGCTTGCTTGTTCCATCCAAATGACCTCTCCCCACGGAGATGGCAGTGGCAGAGTTTGCATTAGCTTCTTGCAACGTACCTCTTCCAAGGTCAAAGACTTAGCAGCAGGAACAATAAGAACTTAAATGCAGACAGAGGCTCAAGTTGTAAGCGTATGACAATTCACTGGACAAATCCTGGTTTATGGTATACACTGGCCAGTGCTACTGCCAGCAGTCACCTATGGTTATGAACAATGCTAGCTAAGACAAGCATATGGTGAGAAAAGAATGACAATATGATTAGTTACTGTGCAGGAAATAAGAGGCAAAGATGCAATTCACAATTTTGACTTTAACATCTACATGATGTAGGGGTACTCTGACTTTCAGAAGTCTACTAATGGTACAACATGAGATTTATTTGTATTTTTACAGGTTCACTTTTCTTTTTTAATTCTTATGCTTTAAACCAAGCAGACAAGGCAATAAAAACTAATCAAATGGGATTATGAAGTACAAAGTAAGGGAACATACACTACATTTTCCTTCTTTATGCTCTTCTTCCACCTACCTTCACATAAAAGTATCACACAAAAAAAGGAAGAAATAGTTTCACTGATTACAAAGGCACTGCATAAAACCAACTCAACACACACTGTTGCCAAATGTATAGCAGAAGCAAAGCAAACGGCTACCATCTTCCCCATAATTATATTTTACTTAAAAAAATACAAAATAAAATCAGCTACAGCCTTCATGCAACATGTAAATCTAAACAGACTGAGAACGGAAATAAGTGCTTGCTGTCCATGTCTGAAGTTCATGATTACTCTGAACAATTAAAAGCATCAGAATGCCTAACACCCATTGGTTTCTCCAAGCACTCATCCATACTGCATGCCTGGCAGTGGCTTCAAAGAAAATGTGGATTAAATAACATGATTCAGATGTGAAAAGACTGACAATAAACAGCATTTTAGTACCGCTCAGTCATAAAACAGCAAGATTTAGCACTGCATGTCCACATTAAGAAAAATGAAACTATTTCTTCCGAGAATAACATGCTGAGTGTTTGACCCATGTGCCCCGCCATGAAAACCAGGGGAAATTTGTTCTGATTTTCCTTGTTCCATCAACATTTAAAAGCAGCCTTATGTAATAGAGTATAACTACTAAAAAATTACCAACTTTTCTTTAAAAATGTCATAACAAAAATTTTTAGTTACCCACTTCTGTCATTTTAAATAAAGCCATCTGATTATGTTGTCATTCTTAAAGAACAATGTTCACAGAAGAACTACAAATAAGGTCATAAAAGGTTTTTGTCAAAGATCTCTAAGCAGATCAGATGGCCTCTGATCAATGCAATAGCCATTCACTGCAAGCACGTCATGATGCTAACCTAAATGACAGGCCTACCCATGGCATGGAGGCAGTTACAGAGGCAGGGGAAAAAAACACCAAGTAGAGTGACTTCTTCCACGTTTCATAAGGGACTTCCTTATCTACCTTCAAATCCCTACGGAAAGGATCATTTGGCAGTTTTCATAACCACTAATTCCTGCATAAAATGGATAAAAGAATAAAACACACTAATTGGGCTTACCACATTTCTGGAGTCTTCTAGGCTATGGCAGACAGATTAACTTACCCTCAAATAAGTCTCAAATGCAAGTTACGTCTCAAATGCAAGTATATATATCCAAACACAACATTAGCAGATGGTGATTATAAAACATGTGTGAGAGGCTTGGGTGTGCTTAGTCATACTGTTCACCAGAAAAGACAGATTACTATGGATGTGAAAGATAACAGGAAGGGATTCTATACATTCCAAAAAAAGACAGACTAGGGACAATGTGGGCCCTCTCCGGAAGATACCAGGAGAACTGGCTACCCTGGATTTGGAGAAGGCTGAGGCTCTTAACGACTTCTTTGCCTCAGTCTTCACCGGCAAATGCTCTGACCACACCACCCAAGTCTTGGAAGGCAGACACAGGGACTGTGACAATGAAGACTCTGGACGCACTGTAGGAGAGCATCTGATCTGAGACCATCTTAAGAACCTGAACATGCACAAGTCCATGGGACCTGATGAAATCCATTCACGGGTCCTGAAGGAGCTGGTGAATGAAGTTGCTAAGCTACTGTCCATCATATTTGAAAAATCATGGCAGTCGGGTGAAATTCATGACAATTGGAAAAAGTGAAATATAACCCTCATTTTCAAGAAGGGGAAAATGGATGAGCCAGGGAACTACAGACCAGTCAGCCTCACCTCTGGGCCTGAAAACATCTTGGAGCAGATTCTGCTGGGAGGAATGCTAAGGCACATGAAAAACAACAAGGTGGTTGGTGACAGCCAGCATGGTTTCACTAAGGGCAAATCCTGCCTGACCAATCTGGTGGCCTTCTAGGATGGGGCTATGGAACTGATGGACAGGGGTAGAGCAGTTGATGTCATCTACCTGGACTTGTGCAAAGCGTTCGACACTGTCCCACATGATATCCTTGTCTCTAAATTGGAGAGACATCATTTTGATAGGTGGACCACTCAGTGGATAAAGAACTGGCTGGATGGCCGCACGCAAAGAGTTGTGCTCAATGGCTCAATGTCCAGCTGGACACCAGTAATATCCCTCAGGGATCGGTGTTGGGACCGGTCTTGTTCAACATCTTTGTCAGTGACATGGACAGTGGGATTGAGTGCGCCCTCAGCAAGCTTGCCGATGGCACCAAGCTCTGTGGTTCGGTTGATACGCTGGAGGGAAGGAATGCCATCCAGAGGGACCCTGACATGCTTGTGAGGTGGGCTGATGCCAACCTGATGAAGTTTAACCATGACAAGTGTAAGGTCCTACACCTGGGTTGGGTGAAAATTTACGAATTTTCAGAGGCACGATGCCTGAAGCCAAATGTTAATTTCAGCTCTAAAGCAGATTCCCTCTGCACCTTTAGACTACTCATCTCCATTTTCTCCTCTCTAAATGTGCATTTAGAGAGGACAGTGCTAGAGGTTTAATTAATGAATGTGAATCACCTCAGCATTGCCTCCTGAATTCCAGATATAACCAATAATAAGCCAAAATTTTACTAAGGCAAAACTATAGTTCCATTTGAGGAAAAGCACACTTTCCACTACGCCAGTCAGAAGTGGTCCTGCAAAATACAAAACCAAAGCTGTGCTACTTTCAATCTCTGCCAACAAGTGCAGTAGTCTGTCTTCAAGCGTGCAGGCACTTATGGTGTTTAATGCAAGTTTTTCTACAGCCTGCAGCCTGACCTATGGCATCATGGCTTCTCTGCTAACCATGCTCAAGTTGGCAAGATACACATACAGCAAGATACAGCAATCAGATGACTGTGTGTACCTGCCCTTGCAATCCCCAGATGTGGAGCAGACACCATCACTGGTCATGAGCCTCTGCTAGGAGTCACCTCTCCTCAGAGGATATGTCTTCCCTTCCCCACCCAATGCCACAGGGCATGTCAACATTCCTCAAGCTACCTGAACTGTTTGCATAATCAGTCCCTAATTGTTTCCACCCAAGAGAGGATAGCACAGATGACCTCCTTCAGCTTTTTTGGTTAAGCCTGCTCCTTTCACCTGAAACAGGACACAGAACAATTGCAGCTGAGAAAAGGGAAATGAAGGGGTAGAAGAATATCACAAGAGATGTGTGGTAAATTCTTGTATGTAATGTGACCACCACACCATTAATCAATGCCAAAGGACTTGCTCAAATTACGTGGCTGCCAGATGTGTTCCTCCCTGTGCCTTCATGTCATTCACGTGACTTCATTCATCAGACTCCCTGCGCACCAGATTTGAACACCTTTATCTCCCTGTTCAAGTACTTTTGTACACTGTAATCCCAGATGGTTTTTTGGCATTAGTATCAAGAAAATAAATTCAGGCATGCGTTACTGCAGAGACTGGGATATTTTATGTGACACTGAACAGCTTTACATTTGTAGAGTAAAAGGAAAAGCAAGCTACTGGAAGTACCATAACTGGAAAGTGGCATTATTTTCCATTTGGTGACCTCCTGGCTATTCCAGCAGTATCACAGCAAGCACCTTCCTGTCCCACCTCCCTGTTTAGTTTCTCATGACAGTCATCATCATCCTCTTATCTTGTCTGGCCATTAGGATCACTACATCATACACTGCAGGCAAAAGACTGTCATTGAGTAGTTTCAAACCTATAACTTCAGAGATGTGAGACAGCTTGTGGGTGAGCATCCAGTCTTAATAACAGGACAAAGTGATGGAGAAACTGTTATGTGTCTCAGAGGCAAGCTGTTCCTCGAAGTTCCAAGTTTCAGCAAGTAAATGTCAGGAAAAGAACTGCCAAAAAAAAAAAATTAAAAGTAATAATAAAAAAAATTAAATGTGCATCAGTCATTTATTACACAGAAAAGAATCAAACTGCTGTTAGTCATATGTTCCTCGAGGTCTGCCTGTTTCTGTTTTGGTACCAAGTATATTGCTAGATCCATTAAAGAAAACGAGGACAAAACCAATGCCTGTGCATGCATATGCCCAGAAACACAAATACAGTGGATGATAGTTACTCCTCTCAAATCTAACACCAAGATCCATTTCATCTGTTAACTGCCATCCCAGAAAAAGGGATTATATTCAGATTTTATGACTGATAAAAGAAGACATATATGTGTTGTTAATGTAAGACAAAACATGAGCATCTCATCACAGAATTATCTGAAATCAACCACTTATTTTCATTTCATCAAAACAAGACAGGTGGTCTGCTCATCACCAAAAGCTGGCTGCTCTCAGGAGATGTCAACCACGGTGAAAAGACGCTCAGAGGGTTACAATCAACCAAAGACAGACACTCACTGAATGTTAAACCTTATTACATTTCTATTGGTATTACGTTATGATCAAGAAATCACCGGCCCCCTGTTACTGACTGCAAATGGGAGACTTGAATGCTCAAAGGATTAAGGCTTTCATCTTACTCTAAACTGCTAAAATATGTTTTCAGTTGGCAATCTTGCCAGATGAAAACAAGCAAATGAATATTTTTAGATATACTAAGTTCAGTACTTCTTTTAAACTGAACTCAGACATCAAATCTTTCTACTATACATACCATTTGTTAGCAAACTCACCCATACTTTCCATCCCTTTACGTTCACTGGCACTGAAGCACAGAGAGAGTATGAACTCCTTTCCCCCCTCAAGGAGTATTCTCTCCAACCTTCATTAGCTAAACTGAAGCTAGTTACAGAATGACTAAAAGCAGTTAGAAATCTAAAACCAGTATGTTAGTCAACAACTGATTATATTAAAAATATGATACTCATTTGAGAATACCCTCATAAAAAACACTAAGAAATCCCACGGCTTTTTATGAGTCTTTTAAGTTGTAATCAATTTATAGCATAGAAACTGAGTCAGCTGCTACGTAATCAAGGCTCCTCATGAGAAGTATAGCTTTGCGGTGACTCAACGGGCATTGTTCTCAACCTACATGAGCCTGAAACCACTGCAGTTGTTAACCAAGAGCAGCTTACTGAGTCTTCCCTCTAAAATCTGCAAGAAGACATTTTCACCACCCAGAAAATTCTCCTCATTGCTGTGTGAGAAAATGGAGTCTGCCTTTCTCTGCCACAGCTACTCCCTCCCAAACACAATTTCCACCTTTTAACATTTAAGGGTAATGAAGCACCTCCACTATAAGTGTGACACCTTTATTCTTGTTCCCTTCCCAGTTTGCTGTCAGGATCTGTCCTAGCCTAAAGTAGTCTTGATGCCTCCACAGAAAGACTCCCCCTGCCCCGAAATGCCTGGTCTCTTTTTAACATGCTAGAAGAGGCTGGCACAAGAGACTATACTGTGACCTAACTTTCAGTCCTTCCTTCCTTCACACCCTGCTGTGAGTTGTCTCTTTGCCCAAAAGTCCAGATCAGAGATGCTGGCAGGAAGAGTCACTGCTCCTCACTTCTGCAGAAGTGAGACCTCCTCCGTATGGAAATGTTGAAACCGTCCTGTGAAAAGCCTTCCCTTTGCATTTGGAACAGACCTGTGTTTAAAGGTAAATTTTCCTATTAAAATGGGAAATGAGCAAAAAATGCAACACATATGCAACACATAAAAAAACCCCATGTGCCTGTGAGTTCCCATTCCTAGTAAATATTTATTACCTGTAGTAACAGGCAGCGCAGATCCTTCCCCCCTCTCCCCGCCCTCCTCCTTTTTCTTCAGTTACAGCATCAAAAAGAAACTAAGACCTGTTAGAGACATAAATGAAGCATTCCTGCTCTCGAATGGCATCAGCATCTGGACCCCTGCAAAACACAGTTCAATACCCACTAATTCTCCCCCCCACCCCTGACAGCAAGCATGAATATTCTTGCCTTTCTTCTTATTTACCAACAACACTTAAAGGCAAGAGTGTTCAGAAGTTCTTTTCAGTGGTTTTTGTTCTGGTTACATTACAACAAATTGCTTTGATCTGGGGGAGGGAGGAGGAGGGAAGCAGAGAACATCTTAAGTTCACAAAGCCAAAAGCCAAGATGCACAAAACTGAAACATTCCAAAGTTAAAAATAATCGTCTTTAAACTGCAAGAGCAGAGCTGTAATTTTGAGCAGTACAGCATGACATCATGGTTTATATGGGGCCAGCTCAATAAATCAGGCTGTGCTTAATTAGAGATCCTACTGCAAGACTACATTATTTGGACAAATAATTAAAACAGGACAGTCCATAACATAAGCCAGATATGTTTACTAAAATATGTTCTTTTCAAACTTTTATGTTCACTACTGCTTACAAAGCTTTCACATTTAGTAAATTATAGACCCTGAAGCTTTTATTTTAGGCTGACTTCACTTTCAAGGAATTCTTCAATTAACTTTACATTGCTTTAAGCTCTTCATCCAATGAGAAAATAATCTGTGGTTTCTTCCAGTGCCAATGGCTGCCCTCCACATTTGACTTGCAGACTTGCTGTCTTTTTAGAGCCAGGGTCTGTTTGCCTAAAACCAGCCTAGTTGTCACAGCATTTTGACAAGTCCTCTGTAAAACAAGGACAACCTTTTGTGGTGGGTAAACTGCTAGGAACAACGAAGGCTGTTCTCACAATCACAACAGAGGAGTGCCAAATTTAAGGAACACTCAGCAATAAGACCAGAGCTGAAAGTCCTGAATACCTGAGCTACCCTTCTTTCCTACCAACCCCAATTTTTGATTTTGCAATTTCTACTTTTCTCAGTTGTTTTTCCAAAACATGTGCTTTTCCTCAAATCTAATAGTTATGACACGCTCAAACATTTACAGCCTAAAAAACCCAGTGCTATCAAACATTACTATCTGTAGATGGTCTGGGTGCCTCTGGAATTGCTGAAAATGCCATGGAGACTTTGACTATCAGTTACTTGGTAGATAATGTTAAATCAAGAGCCAAAGAGTTTAATAAAAAGCATGAGCTGAACAGAATGGACAGGATTCATTCCTAAACTGCACATTTTTCCTCCTAAACCTTCAGAGATTTGTATGTAGGTTTTTTAATCTCAGATTAAAATAGAGGGGGAGAGTGGGCAGCTTTTACTCCTTTTCCCTTTCGACACTTGACTTGGTAAATGGACCAACATATGAAGGATGAGAAAAACTGTAAAGACCATGACTGAGGAGCAAAATGCTTGACACTGTCAACAGAAAAGGACTACACAAAAAAGAGAGGTATTTCTATTAGTGCAGTATTATGTTCTTCAAATAATTTTCTTCTATAAAAAACTAACCAAGCACAAACATGGAGAAAATATCACTTGCCTCTTAATAAACAGTTTTTAGATAAAATAATGCAGCAAGCTTTAAAGGAATCAAAATTCATTAAATATTATATGCACTGCATAACAATGTTCATAAAGGCATGGCAAATGCACCTCCCTCAACCACCAACACCATGATCAGAACATCCTTAAACAGGAAGGCACCCTTCAGACCTCCATTTGAATTCTGACAATAAAAATGCACCAAAATTATTGAGATTTTTTAAGTTTTTGTTTTTAAGACTTTGTGGACAGAAACAGGATGACTGACCTCACTTAAGGGCAAGCATTTGGAGCCACAGCCATTCCAATTCCCTTATATTCTCAGTGTGCAGCAACAGATTTCTCAGGAAAAAAACCCGTTACTATTCAGACATAGTTTGGAAAGCAACAGTAAAAATTAAGAAAGCAGCCTTCCCAAAGAAGTATCTATTTTTGCAATGTGTGCTTTCAAAGCACAATGCATAAGGAATGAAATATTTCAGTTCTCTTGTGTAAACTTGTACAGACTCTTTGCTATTGATCTTTTGAGTCATATTTTGGCAGTAAACTGGTAAAAAATATAAGTTCTAAAGACCAAGTGATGTAATCTACATCTATATTTAACTCATTTTGCTTTTTCCTTTCCAAGAGGAAAACTCAGGAAAAAATATAAAAAGCAAAGACAGGTAAAACAAAGACCAAAACCAGAATATAGTAAAATTTATATTTTTAAATAAATACTTTGCACTCCAATTTTTCTTCCCCATATTATAAGTTCTGTGATTATGAAAACCTTCAGAAGAGATAAATTCTTTGCTCTTTAAAGTTACAGGACAGAACTCAGATTAAAGTAAGCGGTGTTTCTACCTGTACTCAAGATGTAGGACTATAAAGCACTTTCTTAAATGAACGACACAGTGACTCTATAAAACGAGGGCAAAAACTGATCTTAAGGAATCTACATTTTTTTCAGAGTGGATTATTCTTTCCTCCCTGCCCCAAAACTGCTGTATATTCAGGAAAAGAAAATAAAGAAGAAAACTGCATTATAGAGGGGCCATCTATATGGCCCAGGCCTGTAATGCTGTGTGTGCAGGGCATGTACACACTACACGCTGATGCCACATTCCACGTTTACTACTGTTGTGGCACAGAGCAGTTGCCAGAGTCTCCAGGTTTCTGGTCCTTTGTGGAGTACACAATACTGCATGGCAGTTTGGACAGAAGCTAGAAAAACATGAGGAGGGTAGCTGACAGAGGGCAACTAACGCAATGCTTCTCACTGGTAATTAAAGCTTTGCTCAACCTCAAACTCTCAGTAGTGATATATCTTTAACCAACTAAAGAAATTACCAAGAAAGGACAACAGTACATGAGAGAAAGAATGCATGAGTGAGACCACGTGCACAAGATGGAACATGTGTGCCTCCCCCTTTCCTTCTCCCAGGTATCTCTCATCAGCTGAGAGCCACTACCCAAGGGCTCAAACCTTCTCAAAGTCCGGTTACCCTAAAAATAAGAACACGGTGAAGGCCAGTATTTAGAGAACAACTTGAGGAATCCTATACCCTTTAAACCCTAAGTCAATGTTTTCTTACCTCTCTGAAGCAGGGACTGACTGATGACAGCTTTTTCATTTTTTTTCCCTACTCGTCACCTCCCTCCCCTCCCGTCACACTGCTTTCCACCTCTTCCTCTCTGCCACCTGAGAACCAGTTGTGGGGGAGCTGTCAAGGTGGCAAACACCATGCACCGACTTCTGGGAAAAAATGAGCTTTGTCTCTTGGAATAAAGCATCTCAAACTCCAGAATTCATTTAAGAACATGACTAATTGCCTTTCAGGTGGAATAGCAAGGAAAAAGCATATTTAAGACTTCAAAAATTAAAAATCACACAAATTGAACTGACTTCATTAGAGGCTGAAACCCACATAAAATCTGGTTTAATAATAAGCGAGAGATGTTTGTCTTATATTACACAAAGGATCAGACTAGATAGCTACAGAGAGTCCTTCTGACTAAGTTGTGACAATACAGATGCCAGGGAATTTAAAGATCAGGATTATTTCCCAGTATGAATTACACTATTCCTTGGTTTAGTTTTGGTCTTCTAAAACCTGACAAAACCCAAAGGAATATTGCACACAGAGCAGCCAAGAGCCTGCCTTCAGATACTCTCCGAATGACATACTTCTTTGATCAAGGAGATAGCAATAACTGTTTCCATTAATTCTCTGTTAAGAATCACAGGATTCAAATTGTTGATTTCCAGGATTACCTCATACCCAGGCCTCTCACTGATTAATTAAAACTGTATACATATAGGAAAATGAACAAGAATCCAGAACTGCGAAACTATGAACCAAGAGTGTCCCTGATAAAAGGACTGCTGTTCTCAGCTCCTTTCCCTAGGTTGATTCTGAATTGTAACCAGACAAGATCTCCTTTTACAAGCTTCTAGCAACTGGCAAACATGCCTGCTGCACAGGAAGTCATATTTATAGTTGCATTACTGTCCACAATATACCAATTCTCTCACAATCAGAAGCTGTCTCTAGGCTTGCTAAATGAAAATTCTTTTTCCTTGGGATTGCAGCCTTTAACAGGAAGCTTCCAAATCTACAGTGAGTAAGGGCTGTGGAGGGAAAAACACAGTACAGTACAGCTCCCACACCATTACTAGAGAGCAAAGACATATCAGACTTCGCTTTTTTTTAAGGAAACCAAACAACTCTGGAATAATGGCATTGCAATTTGCATTAACTACTCTGTTGAATCATCATTTAACTTGCAATATGTGGTTAACTTGAATATTTTTTGCTACCCAGCTTTAAATTCTTCTTTGGTATGGATAAAGAACTTACTACTACATAAGCTTCAGTATATACTCGGACAGGGCCTTTAAACATGCAGATATTCTACAGGAAATCTGCAGCAGCGCACTCTGCTTCATTGAAGGAAAAGTCTCTTTCAAACTTCTGCAAGCAACAGCAGTTGACAGTTAATAACTTACTTGTGAATTTGCTCACCTTACATATAGAAAATTATTAAGAAAGACACCCCAAACATCTACTGGAAATCTTCAAATTCTCTTCCAACAACAATATCAGAGTATTTAAAAGAGCACAGCACTAGCCTGGGCTGAGGTTTTCCCCCTCATCCCCTAAACACAGAGACAAAGAATACCATTTATTAAGTAAAAAGAGATTAATACTTTACCAAAGGAGAAACTCTTCAAAAGCAAAAAAGCACTGCAGAAGTTGTTCTTACCTACAATTGAAAGAAGAGAGAGATGGAAAAGTATGTAAGACTAAGAATCATCCCTTGGAGCACTGTACCTTCAAAACACAAAGAATTCCCAAACAATATTTTACAGACATCATGACAGCCGTGGAACAAATCTGAAGAAAACAAGCTACACCACAACAGGAAATTGCAATTTCTTTGAAAAAATAATTAACCTTGAGAAGGAAACCACTACTAATATAAACAAACAAGTAATAAAGGAAACTGTTTTACCACAGGGAAACCTGTCTCAAAGCAGAGGCACACGGGAATATAAAAAGTGTTTGCCAAAAGTGATGGGTCTCTGCAGAAAATGGGAGCGATTCTGGAACAAGGATCATGCACACACAGATTTCAAATAAGTCATCTTCAAGTTTCCAGAGAGGAGGCTGGACCACAGAAATTCAGTAACTTTTAAATAGAGGGCTCAAATTTAAACTGAATGTAATCCTATACTGCTGGCACTTACACATGATCAGGAGGAGTTTGAAGGATATCGAGCAGGCTAAATTGCTTTTATAATCATAGCTTTCGATGCCCAATCCTTGTAATTTATAATAACTACAGTTATATAAGCATCCATTATATTCAGAATCAGAAATGGGAAAAGATGAAAATGTCAAAGTCGAACCTTATTCATCAGAATATGACAATTTAATATTTTTTCCCCAAAAGAAACACAAACTGAAAACAGGTCTAATTTTTAGAACTTAAAATCATTACTTTTTACATGAAAACCCCATTCTCAAATCTGATTTATGAATTTTTGCTCCCTTTTACTGCTTATAATTCTTAAATAGTTGCCAGTGAGCAGTAGTCCTCTTGTATTTACCGGTATTCCAGTGGGAGAAAAGAATTGCATAGGGGTATAAGAAAGCTGTAACTAAAATAAATACTGAAAATAGAAACATTTTTTATGTGAGATGTTAGGTCAACTATCTGCAAATAACAGCATTTCAGACTGTCCTTATTTGTTCTTGTTTGTTACACTGGTGCCCTTTGTGGTTTCTAGTATTTTGGCAACTGGAACATACACAATAAAGCTAGCAACACAACAGAAGTTTAGCAAAGGCAACAATAATTTGATTTAAAAAAGAACAACCTAACATAGAACAGAGCAGGCAGTTCTACGAATAGTGGAACCAGCTTGATTTGGCTTCCTATGACTGTCTCCTATTGGGATGTGAAAAACCTTCAGTAGGTCAACAACCTCACACTAAAATCTCCCTCTTCTACATGTACTTTTAGGCATTCAATTAATTTTTTTTTTTTGAAGCAGCATTTAACTAAGGAAAAGAACTTTCCTGCTCTCTGAACCAGTTTCTTAACACTATAGCAGGGTTAAGCTTTGTGACTTCTTGTTTTCTGATCCTCTTGTAGAGGATCAGTACAAAAGAAAAGCCTTTATACAAGGCTAAAATAGATCCATGCTTAGCAAATTCCAATCCTTACCTACAAGAGATTTTAGTAAAGTCAAAAATGCTAACTATTGCTGCGGAGATCTGAAACACAAATACACCACCTGTGCCTCATCATCCTCACAAGTGAGGCTTTTTTCCTATCTCTCCTAAAGGGATTTGGGAAATGGAAATTTCCAAAGCTAGACAGATGGCAGAAAATAACATGTGCGAATTAAGAATGTCACAGTGTTGCACTCAGGAAATTTAAGAGATTATCTCTGGAAACACCCTCTCAAATGGAAAAATGGTGGCAGCAGCAATTGTGGGAGATGAGAGAAAGTTAGGCCTATCTAAAAACAAGACAACTCTCTAGTTCCCAGGAGGAAGAGCAAGAATAAACTGCCAATGGTTTAATTGTGCACTTTTCTCATGCTGTTAAAACAAAGAGCATAGAGCACCCAGAAACTCTCTGCATTACCTTGTAGCTATCCCAGCAGGGTGAGCTCACCAAGGGCTCCCACGTAGCTAAGCTGCAAGCCAGAAAGCCCAACAGTCAACGACAACCCCACAAAGGGCTGTTTCAAGATACAGGCAGACCACTAAGGAACCAGGAACAAAGGCTCTGCTTCTGCAAGAGACCTGACAAAGGCAGAGTCTCCCAAGAACTGCCAGAAATCCCAAGGCAGAGGCAGTGTCTGAGCCCTTCTCAAAAGCCAGAGGGAGCCAAAAGAAAGGCTCCGGGTGCAGAGCTCAGCTCTTCTGTTCCACTGCATTGCAAACATGAACCTTCTCTTTTTGACATGTAATGCCCTCATGGCACAACCTTTGAGCATCATGCACACCCCATGATCATAATTTTCTTCAATTCCACTTGTTCCGTTCCTTTTTTAAAAAGATCCCTGAGATTCCCCATATTCTTCTGGTATCTTCCAATAAGAGATTGTTAAAGTTATTCATGGATGTGAAGAACACGCAAAATCTGAAAGCAGATTGGACGAAATATTTCTGTGAGCTCTCCCTGAATATAAGGTGCCAACACCCGATCTAGGAGTTTCTGTAGGCTCCCTATGGTCCTGGTGTGACTAATATACCCAGGTATATTTACACCAGAAAAGGCTACAGGAAGAAAGGCATACACAGCAAATATAAAATACTAAATCTTCACAGTTTTGGAGACTTCACAGAGGTTTTTCTGAATATGTAGGACTCTGCTGTTGGCCTTTTGCATCCCACTGAGCATGGTGATCTTAGGCCGAACAGAAGATAAAAACTACTGAAATACAAAGATGACCACACAAAGCATTTGGAGAAAGCTACCGTGCTGATTACAGAAACAAAAAGTGACCTTCAGTGTTATCAGACAAGCTGCCTGAAGCTTTACAACACACCACAAATGCCAACCACACAAAAGCATGCCCAAAAGTCACATTAATCCTCAGGTAAATTTAGATTTAAGTAGCCCCGTAATAATAAAACTAAGAATGATAGTTCTGGCCATTTAAACCACTTAGCTATTTTGGCTTGGTACGCTTGTTATCAGGCCACCTGAGACAGGACACTATTGCTAACATCTGTTTCCTGCCTCTCGAACCCTTCCTCCATCAGAGCTTTCCCTGGACTCGGAATTTGACTGAGCCAAAGAGACAAATGGTGCTAGCCTTCTCTCTGCAGACTTCTTGCTGCTTTGAGCAGCAACAGGCAACTACA
The DNA here is from genome assembly GCA_017639245.1 of Myiopsitta monachus. Classification (NCBI taxonomy): domain Eukaryota; kingdom Metazoa; phylum Chordata; class Aves; order Psittaciformes; family Psittacidae; genus Myiopsitta; species Myiopsitta monachus. Next base: position 7,950,092 of record CM029927.1, read on the forward strand.
ACTTGACATGAACTGGAGGGCAGGTGATGTCCTGCCTCATAAACCTGCAGAACTGAAGGCACAGATTTGACAGAAGTTGTTTAAAGACAGTTTCTTTCTTCACTTCTACTTCATTCAGAAACTTTCAATTTTGAGAAAGAAACTTTTGAACTTTGTTCAATTCATTTTCTAGTTGAAAACACAGAAAAAGAGCGGTTTAGACAACAACAACAACAACAAAAACAAACAAACAAAAAATCAGGTCTACAGCCAAGGTGCAGGCTATTTAGCTGGGAGAAAACAAAAGCCAGAAATACCATTTCACTGCTCAAGCTGAAAGACAGGTTTTAGTTTTACAGGTTACATAAAGGCAAGAGTCAAACAATATGCTTGATTTTTGCTTAAACACTGACTCACTGAATAAGATCTGTGTTACTCTTTTATATAAACAGTTCCTTTAAAAGCAGCAAAACCAAATACAGACAGTATTAATCTGGACATGAACTTCTGCTGTCCTTACTGAAACATGTCTATAATTACAACAGACTCCATTAGCGTACTCAAAATGTGCTGCACTGTTGAATTAGAGAACTTTACCTATATATATATTAATTTATTATATGTTTACTTACCTTGTGCACCTTTTGAGACTAGCAAACTTATCACAGAATTAGTTGTTTTTTCTTTAAGATATGTTTGCAAAATGTAATCAAAAAGCACATATAAAATTTTATCTCGGGCACCAGCACAGCCGTTATTAGAATTAGTCAAGATGAATGCCTTACAGAAATAAGTTGGGACTTTTTTTCTGCCTAATTATTCACTGACCATTCTTTTCTCTTAAGGGAATGTTTCTTCCAAGAAATGTCACTTAGATAAGTATCAAGGTTGTTTATATTCTACACAAATGTTATGCTCTCAAGCTTTCATTTCTGAAAATGTCAAAAAGAAAGGGGGATGATGCTGTGCTTGGAAAAACATTCTTTATTAACAGAATGAGTCTCATGGCATTTTAGGTTTCCCACAAGACGTTTTTCTGTCTATCATCTTAGAACTTTCTCCCACACATCATGTTCCCGATATAGGCTTTGGCAGGTTGCAAGATATCAGCTGGCTAGAAAATGACAGCTTGTTTTCAGTATAACCTTCGACTGTTAAACATTAAGGACTTTTTGCACAAGGTAATTCAGACCAAGGTGCGCACACACAGAAAAGACGACAGTTTTAGTTGAGGAAAGCTGAAGTCTTGAAGGATGTCAATGACAATTTTATGAAGAAAACAAATCTTGAAACATAAATCAGCTTTTCTTGCAAATTCTATATTGTCTTCATTCTGGTCTCCTAAGAGAGATTTGATAGCATTTAACAGCACACTTGCTTGAAAGTTTAGTGGAACATCAATACAGACATTCTACAAGGAACTTGTAGTTAAAGGACACACATAGACAAACAGCAGAACAAATACTGATCTTCAGATACAAAAAAGGTCAAATTAGCCCACAGTAACAAAATGACCAAGACTTCCAAGCATATCAGAGAACATGTTCACGTTTTCTTGATCAATAAGATCAATTTCCCATCTATTCCATTAAAGAATCAGTAGGTGGACCGAATTTGAACAGTTGTATTTGCAGCCCAAGGGAAGTTTCAAAAGCTGGATACAGAATCACAAACTTGCCAGGTCTATTTTGTAAGCTTATGCCTGTTGCAAATACGCAAGAAGAAACAGGAGGCTTTGCTGACAGACAGCAACTGAATCATGGTCCTGTTGCAAATCTTACTAATGTCATAATACTAACATTGCTAAACCCATGAATGTGAAAAAGACTTTAGTTGATAAAAATCAGAATTCATGTAAGGACAGAGAAGTTTCTAAAGCTGCCTGGACCACAGATATCTAACGGCACTTTTCATTTAGCATTATAGTCAGCTATCTGTTAAAGGCAGTATTTAATGTTTCATAAACAAAGTTTAAAACAAAAGTGCTTCTAATCAGATCTGGCAGGAAAGGGAGAAATGCATACACAGAATGAGGTAACTGCAATCTTGCCCAGCTGAAGAACAGGGAATGGCAGGGCTTCAGGCCATGACTCACACCGACACTGAACAGTGGAGAGTTACAGATAATTCTCAGGTAAACTTTGCATGAGCCACTACATCATCCTTCTCTATCCTCCTGCATTAATCATGTCATTAGTAACCTGACACAGCCCAAGAAGAATGCCTGATTTACAGGGAGCAGAGCAATGCTAGCAGAACAAACACTTTGGCAGGTCAAAAAAGGAAAGACCAACCCAAATTTCATTTTAGCTTGAACCACACCCCAGAAGAACAAGAAAACTAGGAAAAAGAAAAAACAAAACCAAAAAAAGGTATCTCCCCACTATGAGATTGTACAACACTTCATTTAAAGTTCCTGATGAACCAGTTACTGAGAGCACAAATATGAAGGATACGCAAGAGGACATGATAAAGAACCAGCCCAAACGTGTACCTAAACAAAGAGGAGAAAAAAAACAACCCAAGCTTTCTTTTGAAGTTTTCGTCATAATTACGTAATTTCCACATTAGTCTAGATGTTTTTAAACACTTTCTATAGCACGCGGTTGTGAATCAACTGTACGGTGAATACAAAGTGTATTGCTAGGAAAGACTGTCCCAGCCAGGTGCCTCGGTTACTCCACTAAAGTAAGAAGGACAAGGGGAAATAGTCACCCAAAATAAAAATGCAAAATTTCAGAATTGCCTTTAAAAATTATTACTCTGGATTGATAGCACTCACTGTAATAAATGTCACTATAATTTAAAATACTGTATATGGCTAATTCACCTTAAACATCTCCAAAAAGTAAGGGTCATTTGACAGGACGGCAGATCACTTCCATTCACTCTCAAACAAATAAAAATCCCTGCAGATTACTTTAAAAGCAGAATGAAATTATCCTTAAGTTTCTTGATGCAAAGAAAATTCTCACCCAAAGCATTCAAGGGGTGCAGGGAGCAGCAGTAGCTGCATTAGAAAAGTCCACCGAGTGACTTCACAATAGCAATTCTCAGAAGAGCATCCACAGCAAACGCGCTGAGGTCTCTCTAAGCGTATGGAAAGCATACTGCTTATGGGTTTTTTTCAGATTCTCATTACTTCATCTGTTTCTAAGTCTTCCTAAGTAGGGTGCCTATTATCTTAATATTTCCTTCCCATAGAACACTCCCTTTTCCCTCACTTTCCTCCCATTTTATCTTAACATCAATCCTGTGAACTGACAAATTGACTTCTTAGCTTCATGACTTTAAACCACAGGGTTGCAGGTCTACCTTCCATCGTAAAGCAAAGCTCTAGATATTAAAAGCAAAGTCAGAAAAAAATATTTTCTCTTTTCCTTTTCTCTTTTGTCTTTGACCCACTACAATGGCTGCTCATGAGCTGACACCTAAATGTGTCACCTAAGTTAAAAATTTGGTTTAATTAATTGTAATTGCTTTGTTCTCACTAATTATTCATGGCATCCTTTTTTCAATATTAAAAGTAACATACAATCAGTTATATAGCTAAAATGTTAAGACAATGTATCAAAATATTAGTGCAATGCAAAATAAAAAAGAAAATATAATATTCATCTTCTGGCAATGATTTCGAAAGCTTCTTGGTTGTGCCATGACAGCAGCCCTAAGTCTCTTATTAAAATTTAAACCAAGGTGCTTTGAAGGTGATCTCAACTTATGTCCCTTTCCTGGCTTCTTGTTTTAAAGCCAAGATTGACTTGAGAGAAGCAAAAAACTGTTTTGCCCCATTGCTGTTCAATGTCACATGCAGAAAACCACTAGTAATCCCAAATTTGAAATAGGCAGTAACCTGCTATACAACTGTTCCCTTTCTCATCAGTTTTTTGAAGGTAGCTAAAGACTATGTGGGCAATAGTGGAAAAATCTCTCAGAAGAGCTCCTATGTACATAAACAGCATTTGCCAGATAATGGTAGGTTGGCAAGATTGACCTGTTTGCGCTTCATTCAGGAAAGGTGTTAAGGACAATTTCACAACTTTGGTTTACTTTGGGATGAATGGGGGCATCTGGTTTGCTCTTTTTTAATTTTAAGACCTTCTGAAACCAAAGAAAAGATTAAGAGAGAATGCCACTAACTTAATGCATATTCTATAGTGTATAGGAGCACCCTAGGGAAAACCTGCACTCTGATAGATTCCATCTTCTCCTGCCTTTAGGAGTATAAACCAGGTTCACAGTTTGCATTTAATCTAATGGTGGCTTTCAAAACAAACACATTTCAGACATATCTAGCAAGTATTCCTCTTCCCACACACCATTCCAAGTTTCTCCTGAAAAAAAAAGGCCTTCCTTCCTGACAAAGACTTCAAGGATATCTTCTAAACTTGCCAGTAGCTTGCATTACATAGCACACCTAAGAATTCTAAACTGACCTTTGTCCCCTCCAAGAAAGCCATCAGTCTGTTCCAAACGGCCCACGCACACTCAGCAGAAAGCCAAAGCTCCCAGAAACTTTCAAACATGTAATCTATCTGTCCCAAGGGACGAGACTGTGTCTGCCTCTCTGCGCACACAAAAGGGTGAAAAGAGCTTTCTACAGTCTTAAATATCCCACAGCACAGGCCCTTAGAAGCCTTTTCCTACTCCTTGCTCTGTGCCACTGCTTCCTTCCATGTCCACAGCAAAAAAGGGTTTCAAAAATTAGCTGACAACTTGGAACTAACATGCACATGCACTTTGCCAGCATAAACTATAGAAAGGCTTCCCCAAGGGACCATGCAACAGTTGGCATGCCCCACGCAAATTTATGCCCCATGCAAATGCCACTTTCTGGTGGCGGGAACTGGATTTGCTGACTCCTTCCAACTTAGATCTACCAGGAAAAACAGAAATAAAACAGACAATAGCTATAAAGGTTCCAGAGGAATGTAATGACTATAACAAAAGGCAATAGCAGTAGTGTGACAAGGGTTTATTAATGGGTCAAAAACCAGGCTCAAATGACTCAGACACAGAATCAAACCCCAGCTGGATAGCCTATCTCCTTCAGAGATTGCAAGCCTTTGTGCACTTTGTATTCAGGCTCTCCTGGGGCCATTAAAAAGAAGGCTCCATCTGGTCTTTCACCTCTCAATCAGAAGGGTGTTCTATCAAAGCAGAGCAGCATTACTATCATAGAATTGTAGAATGGCTGCTCAGGTCGCAAACACAGACCAGGCTGCTCACAGCCCCATGCAGCCTGGCCCTGAACACAGATAGGGATGGAGCATTCACCACTGCCTTGGGCAACCTGTTCCAGTGTATCACCACCCTCACAGGAACAATTTTCTTTCTTATATCTAACTTAAATCTCTCCTGTTCAAGTTTCAACCCATTACCCCTTGTCCTACCCCTTTTTAGCACAGCAGAAACAGCAGAAGCAGCAGAAGCATCAAGCTGTACCCTCTTCATGAAGGTCAGCAAGTTAGAGTAGAGCACAAACAACTCTTACCAAACTACCACTGGTGCAGTGCATATGGTTTCCTTAAAGTGATTGTAAATGTACAGTAAGAAAACACTAGTCAACAGAAGTCCGTACAACTACTACTAAAAGAGCATATAAACAGACTATAAGTGTGGAGACAGGTGACAACACTGAAGTGATTTAGGTATTTTATTCCATTCTTTCAAGGGAAGGCATGTCTAACCATCCTAAATATAGCCTTGTTCCTTCAGAACACTACCAACCTTTGCCATTATTAGGAAGCAGGACTTTCATGCACTCAATACCCTTCAATATTTCAGCTTATCAATGCATATGTAGATATCATTCCAAGTATGCAAGAGATAACAGTGTGTTGTGATTCTGATCATATTCACATGTAGCTACTCATAGAGTTGACACCTTCCACCCATCCATGCCAGGCCTTTTCTCAATTATCCACCTTAAATAGCTCAGTAACACAAAGGTTAAAACATTAATTTAACAAAAATCTCAATTCCTTAGTTACAATGATTTAAAACAAACAAAAAAAAAAACCCAACAAAACCAAACAACAAACAAACAAACCAAACAAAACTCCCCCAAACAGTAAGTCCTACTCTTTCCACTAACAAATCCACAGGTTTTCAAACAGAGCTTTCCAAGCAGTAAGACAACATCTTCCTTGATGTTCCATGTGTACCATGGAATGACCTTTGAAGGGGACAGTCAAAACAATAAGATTTTACCTTTCTTTCAGATTACCAAACCAGGCACCAAATTCCTCTCTATATTTGATGGGGAGGTAAATGTCTATGAGAGTGCTTCAGCTGTGTACATAAAGAAAGGAAAAGACCAGAACACACTGAGATCAAGAAGGCACAATCACAGATCTGGCAAGAATTATGAACTGAACAGAAACCCACCACATTTTGGACAGGGGTGGGACATGGAACAGACCTCGCTAGAGTTGCCAGAAAAATAACAGTAAGCCAAAAAATAAAACTGCTGCAAACCATTACTCAAAGAGTGACTCAAAATAGTAAAGAGTGGTTTGGCTCTTAAATAAAATACTATGACAATGTGTCAAGACACATTATGTTATCTTAGTATGACTTAGATATTTCTGAAAGCTATGTAAAAAAATGTTTCCTTCCCTCCTGTTTGGAAGTTTGGATAAATTTTATCAAGAAGACTCAAAGATGCTGCCATCATTTCCTTGGGGATTTAGCATACTGGACAAGTCACTGGTCTTAACAAGAGTACCAATTCACATCTAGTACTGTTTTAATAGCCCCTGCCCTGACTAAAGACAAAAAAGGACCATAAAGCCTTTAATTGTGCTTGAATAAAAATCAGTAAAAATTTCTTTTTTATGCAAAACCACAGAATTTCCTCATACACATTTTGCTGTTAGTCAAAACTAATTCAGTATACTTTGAAGAAAAACAAAGTAACACACTTCATTGTCACAATTGTGACACATTACCTTGAAAAGTCAAGGAGACTGACTGACGGATCAACATTTTTTTCCCCCATATCTTACAGTGCTAGCTGATTTTGTACAGTGAATATTTACACAGCACTTCACAGAAATTTTTCTAATACAATGAAATTGTTTCAACCAACAATCAGTAAAACGGGTACTGGTGCTCTCTCCTGTGACTTCATCAGGAACTGTTCTGTAATTGCAGAAAGTTTTGCAAAAGGTTAGCCCTTTTTGACTTTAAAGACTAAATTCCAGGCTTCACCATCAAAAACATAGAAGCTTACATCAGAAAGACACTACAGATGTAAAATCTTGCACCTGTAATGTTAAAAAGTGAAAAAACATAAAATGTAAGTGAAAACACAGGGCATTTGTAGATTTAGAAAATCAAAATGCTTCCTTTGTTCAGAGCTATTATTACAACCATTATGTCATTTGTTATCTTATTATAATAGCTGATAGAAAAGTGATCAAATGGCACACTACCTGAAAAAAGGACGATGAATATTATCATGGAAGTACTCGACATTATTTGACATTGACATGGGAGAGGAGAAAATTCATCTCATCCAAAAAAACAGTGGGATAATCAACATAGCCTAGTAAAAGTTTAGTAATCTAAGAGTTCAAGAGTTATCTAGAGCACATGAGCTAACCCAGACTAACTGGTGCCTTCTCCCTCTACTCTGTCATTATCCATCAGTAATAGGTGGTTTAATACCAGAAATGTATTATGTGGTTTTCACTCTTGGCAATAACTTCGAGAAACAGCAGACAAATATAAAATATAATTCAGTTTGAAACAACTGTGTGTATATTTTAAATAAGTTGCTACCAGCAAATAACAAAAAAATGCCTTCCTGTGTCCAAGTAATCCCTTTCTCTTCTGTTACATCCTTGGATCATCTTCTGAAAACAGATCATGCTTGTTTCACTCCTTAGGACACGGCAGGGTTGAGTTGATAAAGACAGACTATTGCTACTAGACCATTCAATAACAATACTATGGCATTCTTTCCCCTCCTGCAGCTGCCTGGCTGTGGGCTACACTTTTCGAAGGGTCCTTCAAGATCAGTGTCATAGCTTAATGAACCAGTGAATTCCCAAACATTAAATTCTCTATGTAAATTCTAGCAGCTAGAATTTGCTCACTCCGTACCAATACACACAACTATTTTTGAAACTATAGGAGAATACAGAAAAAAACTACAGAAAAACCAAGTCTTTGAATGAAACAAACCCAGATATTAAATAGCAGTACTTTTTATTCTTACAGGAATCTGCTAGACTTCATAACCATTAATCAGAAGAGCATATTATTCGTGTGCAACTTTTTAAATGGTAGAAACTTTATTGGATCTAGTCTAATCCTTGATAAATTATTTTATACAAATGTATTAATGTATTCTTAATAAATTATTGTATACAATTTTATTAAGTTAATGCTGAAACAAGGACCTCTGAAGTCAAAAGAAATCTTTCAAGCAATAGTCACTTATGCTTGTTAAAAAAAAAAATCATCATCTACTTCTGAATTTTACTGCAGGTTCATACTAGAAGAGAGACAATTCCGGACACAAATAAGAAGAAATTTAGGGAGAACATCCCTAATATCAGCAGAGTAGCTCTGAACTGGTAGGAATCATTTTTATATGCATGTTTTTAAGTGGGTCCTACTGAAAAATATATAAAAAACATGTAAGTTCATTTCTCATGTACGGATTTCTCTATAGGATGAAAATAACAGGAACCTGCTTTGGTCAGTCTAGGGCACTTTCTGCAGGTAACCTGGTAGACTCACTAGTAGAAAATGTTAAATCTTTTAAAAAAACAAGCCATTCCTACTTTCTTGGCCACACTTTGGAATATTTTCTCATACCTTCTACGTGTAGTTGCCATTGCTCCATTTATCCAACTCTTTTAAATTCTAAGTCATAGAAGGGGGTGGAGGGAGGAACTGATTTTGTTCTGCTTGCTAAGGAGGTCTCTTAGTTGATAAAATTTATCAAAAGCTTGTTAGATCTCAAATAAGTCTTTTCATGTAAAGCAAATGTGAAAATATATTTGTATTTCTCCTGTACCACGTTTTCTAGTCAAAGCTCCCCCTTAGAAATAGTAAACGAAACTATTGAAAAAATACGTGAATCCTCCAGATGTTTAAAAAGTAGGTTCATATAGCCAGTGATGTCATGTTACATACGTACACTAGTTAACTCATCTGCTTTTGCCATCTGCACACTAGAACAAGCAGCAATGGGGTTTTTTTGACCGAAATAATGTTTCTGTAAAGACATTCTGGAATTTCACTGTTCCATTTAAATTAATACAGATCTTACAGTAAGGGGCCCTAGGAGAGAGCACATTTCTGATGTCTCTGCCTGAAACATATACCTTCCCGCAACACTTCCTGTCTTGCACCCGTTTTTTGGTATTATCACTAGTCTGACAAGAATGAGGTCAGCTAGGATTGTAAAGATACTTTACAGCAGCTGTCCAGCATTTCTTTGCAAGTCCATCAGCTTTTAACTCCTTAACTGCCCCACCAAAACACATACTGTAGTCTTGCAGGAACACCAAAGAATAACGACTTTTCAGGGTGCACAGGGTGCTGGCCACTGAGCAGTCTGGAAGTGCTTAACTGGGGGACATAAATAACTGAACTTTTCATATGAGCAAAAAAAAAAAATAAATAAAAGCTCATGAACGAGCCACGTGATGAGAAATTAAGAAGCATTACCACCTTTGCAGCAGCCAGGACCAAAATGAGACGGGGAGGCAAGACAACATCATTTATATAGAAGAAAGAGAAACACTGTGTTTGAAGAACAGCAGAGAAAGACAGCCAAGTTTAAAATAGTAAGGTTTATCAGCACTTTCACAAACACACTTGGCTAAGTCTCAGCAAGTAAAACTTTATTGGTGCAGTTGCTCTGCAGGACCAATAAAGCTGAACTAAACCTGTGTAAGCGGCAAAGAATACTCTGAATTTACACAAAACTTATAGTGCGATGCAATAAACCCATCCCCAAAATTCTCACAAAACTTCCTGATGTTTTAAAACTCTCCATCTTAGGTCACACAGGCTGTCAGAAACCTCTTTAATCCATTTATGAAGCTGTATTCACACAATCACTAGCATAAACTGTGTAGGAATGAATCTTTCAGTAGCAAAAATTTTATCTGTATCAATTATGCCCATATTTCCATTAAATGAGCCAGAATGTGCACCCATGTTTTACTGACTGTGGGAGGACAGAGAGAGACATACTGACACTGGCTGACAGTATCTGGCATACAAGCTTTACCTGTATAAAAGTTAGTGTGTTAATTTTTTTTTTTTTTTAAATAAAGTTCCAGGCATGGTATAAATTTACTCCCAATCAGTTCATTGAACTGCATGGGCACCATTTCCACTTGAGAAGCTTTAAGATGATACAAGCTCACCACATCACCAAACCAAAATTCTTTGCTGCTTTCTGACACCCTGTGTAAGAGCTGTTGAGGGGACAAGGAGAGCAGCTTTCTATCACACCGCAGTCTCTCCGGCTCAGGTACCAAAGGAGGCTGTGAGAGAACAGTAACTGGGAGACCAGAGTATGTTTTTAAGAGGCTCAGTAATGAGACTGATGAGAGACAAAGAGACTGATCATGAAGTACAAATGTCCTGATAAGACATGATTTCCACAGCTTCTTACTTTCCTTTTGCATGATGTGTTCACAGGCGCTGTGCACATCCTCCCTCTGTTTGTACAGTGAGCCTAGCTCACATCTTGTTTCAAGGATGCTGCAACGATTTTGTGATTTAAACCATGATTTAGTTACAATATTACAGTTGGTATAGGTTCAAAAGAGCAGCGTTCCTCCTTAGGCTGTGTACCGCTCACACTTTGCCGGGTTTTGGCAGAGAGCAACTTAGCCCATCCATTGTCATATTGTAACACTTCGGAGCGCATACCGGATCTAAGAAAGCATTTACAAACTCAGCTTGCAAAAAAAAAAAAAAAAAAAAAAAAAAAAAAAAATCTTTCACAAAACTGATTCTGTCTTGCAAAAAAAAAAATCTCTGTATGCCCTTGGCTGCTTCTGTTCACACCTGAGGTAGGGCGTATACACATGTAATACTTAATACATGTGCATGCAGGTCTACAGGGCAATCCTCTGTACTTTGCTCCAAATGGCAACTTTTCAAAAAGCAACTGCCACTTTGTACCTTACTGTGTACAATAACTCCAGCAAAAGGCTGAGAAGCAAGTCAACACAGAAGAAATTAGTGCTGTTTTGCCTACAGTAAAAACCAAGCAACACAAACACAAAAGTAAGCAATTTCCAACCACTCACCTGGCTCAAGAATTATATTATAGCTTCATAACACTGTACCAAGATGTGCTGCAATAAATATTATGCTGCCCTAAAGGAATTGTTAATGTCAACCTGGCATCATCATTGTCAGTAGATCTCTTCCTGTCCCCTTTCTTTCAAACTAGCTGGGTCTCCATGTCAAACTACAGGCTGCCTCTAAGTTCTGTTTGCAACAGACTCTTTGGATGAGTTAAAACGTGATGAACAGCAATATCAACCACACGGCTCCTTTATAAAATCCCATGTTTCTGTAGTTATGGACAACTAATGGGAAAACCGTGAAAGCTGAACTTAGTGTAACAGAAGTGAGACGAAACAAGTTGCGTCTTTTTCCCCACAAGCCATCAACATAAACATCAGATGCATACAGCATGTTAGGACACTATAAAGGCCTAAGGGGGCACAGATTAATTATCAAGATGGCTAGGACATGCTTCCTTTAAGCTGATATAATTATGTAGTATCACTCTAATAGGACTGGAGTTTTGTTTCTTTTTGCTAGGTTTTAAAATATGTTATTTAGCACAGGGAAGAGGCAGATGGACTTGAGTAAGGAAAAACTGATGTTCCCAAAGCATTTTCAAATTAATTGACCATTACATATATTTTAACTCAGTATTTTAATGGATAGAACAATTTTGTGTCAAAAATCAGGTAAGTTTTGTGGCAAGCAAAAGAGAAAGTAAGTAGTAACACTGTATTCAGTTATTTCTGGCATCTGACCACAATCAGTATCTCTGCCACAAGAGGCTAGATAGGCTGACAACACTCAAAATGAGAACTGGGCAAAAATATATCTAACTGTGTGGACAAAACTGTCCATTTTAATAGACTTTCCCCCTCCCTTCTGTTCTAAGCAGAAGATAGTACATTTCTGCAAATTAGATGATAAAAGGACCAAGATCTACAGGCAAGCTGGCAGAGCACACAGGTAATAGGGAATGTACGTCATAGGACTCCCAGAGCTCCTATCCAGCATAAGTTGTCAGACGCCGCCTTCCAGACTGAATTTCTGAGCAGATATTAAAAATTCATTTAGGAAGAAAATATTTCAGAAACATTATGCCAGAGTTAAACCTTCCTGCCTTTTCAGCTCCAGAAAGCTAAAAGAACCAACTCTTGAGAATTATACATTTACCAGCAATTCTATCTTGGTAATTTTAGCATAAGGGTGCATCCACAAAGTCAATGCCTTACAGTTTCTATTAGCTTACATCCCCCCACTTTACAGGGTAAAGTCAACCTACTAAATATCTCAGGAATCAAGAAAGCATTTCCCAAAGCCAAAAGTTAGAAGATGTACACTATTGTGTACATTTGGTTTTCAGTTGTTCTCAATTTCCTTCTTTTTCCATTGCTATAATTATTAGAATAAGTATATATTTACAGGTTTATATATGTACATTATTTAAAAAAATAAAATAGAGGGAATTTGTTAAATTTTAATAGACCAGAAACATTCCGGGTTTTGAAACAATTGTAAAAGCTACTGTGTTCTGCAGGCTCAAACAACATCTCAAATTTTCTCTTGTTCTACACACATTGGCACCTAACTGCTGAGATACAGGAAACATGTTCTTTAGGGACAAATTATCTTTGATGAAATGGGGAAAAATTGTCCAGTCTTACAAGCCGTTCAAATGATTTATTTTAGCTTTCACTTACTGATGAATCACTGACTTGACCTTAATCTAGCTTTATATGTCTATAATTAGCCTTTTCATGTGCCTATTGTATGGCTTATGCACATGTACCTTGGTGTTAAAGAGATTAGAAAAAGGGAAACTGGTTAGATTTAAGAGATGCTAAGCATTGCGCAGAAAATCAAGACTGAGCGAAACAAAAGAAAGTACAATAGAAAAAACTAACAGCTACTTCATCTGATACATACAGGTTAATTTTAAATGTTCACAGCACCCTTCAGCAGACAGTATCACAACAACTATCTGAAAACACTTGTTATTTGAGGCATGCAAATGTTCACTAGTTTACTTAGTTAACAAAAGCAGAGAGCAGCAAGAAGAAAGCTTAAATCATTCTGCCAAAGCTAACGGGAAGACAACCCCTCACAGTTTGGGTGCAGATTCTGCTTTGGAAATCTAAGGACCAGGAAATGGGAAGGAAAAGCTTCATAAAGTCTTATGAGGACTGCAAAATAATTTCCAAAGGAAAATAACTTCCAGAGGAAGTCTCATCCCTTGTGGTACCTAAAAGTAGATGGAACAAAATAGTGGAAAGAAACCCAAGGAAAAACCCAGCACTGGCAAGTTGACAGGCAATATAGAATATATTTTTTTCTTTCATCTCTGACTTCTATTAACATTTTTGTGGCTCTACAGGCAGCCAGGTAGGACCTTTGGTTTATACTCCATAAACACAAGCCAAAAGCCTCCCACAGTTGCATTTGGTAACGTCAGCATAACATGCTCAAATGCACACAGACTTCTGACAATGAGTCAAGTTCCCATTCAAACATAACTTATGCCAAAAAACACCCAAGATTATTTCAACTAATAAACACTTGGTTAAAAACATGTCAAATCAACTTGGTCTTTACATCAATTTAATTGCCTTTTACCACAACCACTGCCTAAGCCGCAGCGTGCTGCAGGAAGCACTGAAAGATAAAGGCAATTTAAAACATTCTCACAGCACTCCCCTGACTGTCATCGCTTCCCTGGTTGCACAAAGCTAAGGACTTTGCACCAGGAAAGAGATTCACCAGCAACTGGGATTCTGTTGTGAAAATAATTTTAAGGATGTCAACATCCTGACTCCTGGAGATTAGAATTTGGGACAAATACTGCACCAAAATTAAATTCTTAAAAGAAAGGACACAGGTTTGTATCCTATCATGGTAAGCAGTTTCAATACCCTCTCCAAATGTTGTCCTTTGATTCAACCTTCATAGTGTCATTCTTACAAAAGACATCTCTTAATGAAAAATACAATACTTGAAAATATGCACAGTGTTATCCCAAGTTTATACAGATGCTGCTCATTAACATATTTGTTCTCTTTATAAAACTGTGACATTTGGACTTCAGATTTTTCCAAATTCCATTCCAACTCCCCTACTGAGTTTGTATACTGAGCATTAAAAAGACAACCAAAGAGAAAAATAAAAACAAAGAACTCAACACAAGAACACAACCAAAGTGCAGCGTAACTTCTGAGATGTTGGATTTATAGATCCTGAAGTCATCTTCTCCAAAACATTATTCTTTCCAGAATTTAATATGCAGTTACAGTAATGCAGAAGGCAGAGCTGGTGCAGTTAGCTCTTCCCCAAGAGGCAGCATCTCTAACAGACCACTCTGACAAGCAATTAGAGAAAAGCAATGCAAATTTCTACCAGACAGACAAAAAGAATACAGCAGACATGAATTTGACACTTAAAACATTGACTGGAATAGCAGCAGCTATAAGCATGGAGAAAAAGACTGAAATCTCTTCAGACTCTTCTACCTCACTAAAAGCTGCTTTGCCTGAGTAGGACCAAGCCACACTTGAAAGGCTAAGCTGAAGTGTCTCTTTTACAAAAAGAAGCAAGCCTTCTTCCTTTACAAGTACCATGCTGAAGCTAGCCATGGACAAATACACACAAAATTCACTCAAAATACTTCAGAGACAAAAGTTCTTAAAGACAACCTAGTCCAACTGAAAACATATGTATTCAAACATAATGTCCTGTCTCCATATGTATTTCCTCTTACAGAATGGTGACATGAGCTAAAATTTCATTCCCACTGTGCGATCTGATGACTCATGGAAAGATGAATCACTATTCCCAATGGAAAGAATGACTTATGACAGCTATAACTTCTGATGTTTGAAGTATCACACAGGCAAAGTCAGAGTGACTCTTGCTGTAAATAATTAGCGAATTGCAGCAAAATGTATTTCACTACCTAGCTTTAAAGGGTAATGGAGAATTAACAGTCCAGAGTCTCACCCATGCTACAGCATAAATGCATGAGGAAAGCCAGAGTCTGAACTAGTTCCAGAACCTTTCTGACAGGGATCAAAAGCAGATGCTTGGACAAAGCGAGCAGTGGGAACATCAACAGAGTGAGCCTTCTCCAAGCATGCCCTCGGTTGCCATTTTAGGATTTAAGCTGCCTCCAGAACATTCTGCCGAACTACCACAGCCAAATGATCTTCTGTGAATGTCCTTGCTGAATGCACTAACACCTCAGGCCTTGGAGACAACCTGTGGCGCTGACCTCTACAGTTTGACTATGCTGTGCAAGGAAGCACTTTGTTTCAATTTTGTGGTGAACTGATTCACTTAGTGTCCCCTTGATTGAAATGCATGATAAAATAATTAGTTTCATTTACTTCACGTGTGCTGCTCAGAATATCCACATCCTAAATCAGATGCCTCTTGTACATTTTCTTTCCCATTTCAACAGTCACTGCATAGTAGTCCTAGGAGATAGAGCACAGGTAATCTGGTAACAGAGACAGGGAATTGACTACATCTAAACCCCAAAATATGTTTGCACGAATGCATAATAATGCCTTCTGGTTTAGCTTACTTGCTTTGTTAAAGCTCCCTGGTTCCAACCAGTGCTAGAGACTGACCTGAAGCACTCCCACAATGAAGAGGGGTGCCCTAATAAGCCCTCTTTGCTGAGCAACAGTTGCTAATAACTACCTCAGGACTTTTTCTTAGAGATATCATTAGAAGCTCCTAATTAAATAAGTTGGTAAGCCATCTATTTTAATAATATTCCTGCTACAACTCTGGCATCCGTTCTCCAGGATTTCAGAATAACGCATTGTGGTATGTTGCACTGAAAAAGCAGTTCAACGTCATTGAGAAGCAAACTGATTCCTTTCAGAAGGAAAGAGTGTGAATGGGGAAGGAAGGAGTTTTCACACCTAGCTTCTTTAACTGACCAGACTCTTCACTCTCCTGCTACACTCCATGGAGAAAGCAGGGCATCTCCTGAGCAAGAATCCTGCCTTAGATTTGTGGAAGTGCCCTTTGATAGCCCAATCCCATTTCATGGCCTATAGCCAGCTAGGCTAAGCTCATGCACAGCTGGTGCCCAAACCTTTCCACACACTCCTCTGCATATCTGAAAGCAAATATGTATATTAAGAGATCTGCTTCTGGACAAAGAATCATCTTTTTTACATGTCATGGTCTCAGTCCTTACAATTTTCCCTCATAGTAGAGTAAGTCTTTAAATGTCTAAGTATATACATATGCAAAGATTCATTTAAAAATATATATGTATAAATATATAGAAGCCTCATTTGTGTACCACAATAGGGCACAGTGATATTCAGAGGCTTCCAGATGCTCTGTTCAGTTCAACCAGCATGTGTGGCTTCTGTAAAACACCATGAAAAACCAACCTTGGCAGCCACTTCCCCAAAACTGCCATACACATGTATTGCCATGGCTTTCTTTCCTCCCTCCTGACATTCTCTTGTTCCTTTGTCTCTTCCAGGCCATCCTGCTGTCCCTAGGGCAGCTGGTTAGGGGGTGCAGAAGTTCTCTGCACTCCAACACCAAACCTGGAGCCAGGCTGGACTGCCTGCCCAGGACAGGGGGCACAGCAAGGGCCTGTGGTACCCCTAGAGCAGTGCCGGCAAACACCATCATTCCAGTGGTCAGAATCATAGAATGACAGAATGGTTAGTGCTGGGAAGGGCCTTAAAGATCATCTAGTCCCAGTCCCACTGCAGGCAGGCACCTCCCACTAGACCAGGTTGCTCAAGGCCCTGTCCAACCTGGCTTTGAACACTGCAATGGATGGAGCATTCACAACTCCCTTGCGCAGCTTGCTCCATTACCTCACCACCCTGATGGCAAAGAACTTCTTCTCTATATCTAACCTGAATTTGCCCTGTTTAAACCCATTACCCCTTGTCCTATCACTATAGTCCCTGATGCAGAGTCTCTCTCTGGCATCCTTGTAGGCTCTAGTTGATGGCTGAAACACTGTCTCTGTTGTACAGGCCAAGCCATGAAGCAGATGACAAGGTCCATGCTTAACAAGGCAGCTGCAAATTCGACAAAGCTATTTCTTACAAATACTGTACAAGCCCTTTGGGAAGGCAGCCTCAAATCTCCACAGGGTTACATCTTGCACAGGTGGCCTGTATAACTTCACAGGATCCTATTCTTAAGTTTTTCTCAAAGCCTGCTCACTCCATTTATTACTGTAGTTCTGACTAAGCCTACAAACTATTTTTACGGGCCCTGAACAATAGTAATCATTTAGGATCAAGTTCAACCTGCTAAACTGAATTCTATCTAGTTCAGCGCCTTAAAACCCCGCATCTCTGACAAATCCTGTTGATCACAACACATACAGGATATCAACTGGATAATGTTGATTTACAAGATATATGAGGAACACAACAAGAACAAGAATTTGCTGTAAGGTTTTGTCATCATTCAGATCCATAAGAAATGCAGTGCATTTTAATACCCTCTTAGCAACAACTTCATTTTGAAATGTGCAGTGGTGCATATGTGGTAAGGTAAAGATGATCAGCTCTGTGAATAACAACTCTCACCAATGTTTTCAGTGTCATTTAAGAACCCTGTCAAGGACCTAACAGCACATTAAGAAGTTGTACATATCATTCTTCAAATAAACCAACAATAAAACTAGAACATCAATTTGCAAAAGGCTATTTTCATTGTATCAAAAAAAGACTGAAGATTTTACTCAACTCTTCTGATGAGCAGAAAACAAAAAAAAAAATCAAGGTATTTGACTTATTTGAATAGCAACATAAAACCACTCAAATTTAATTCCATTTCCTGAAACAAGAGGCACTACTATTTACTGCTGAAGCATTTGTCCAAAGCCATATACACTGTAAAGAAATCACTAACTAACCTTAAAGAGATGGGTAAGTTTCAACTCTGCAGCTGTAATTTGCAAGAAGCTAAAGTTACCACAAAACCAATTCCACTCCGCAAATGCTCCGAGGATAAACATATAGATTGTCTTCATCTCATGCCAGCTAAGAAATTAACGATGAACCTGTACAAAATAATGACAGCAATACCATTTTAAATACCAGTGTTATGAGCCACAATCTACCTCACAAAACCATGTATGTGCATTTCTTCCTTGTTTTCCTTCAGTTCAACCCTAAAAGCCAAACTGGGCAGTAGTTTTACTTTTCAGGTATGATGAATATACCTTTCCCTCTCCCACTGAATTTTATGTTTGTTGGGTTTCATTGTGGGTTTTGATTGGTTGGTTGGGTTTTTTCCTCATTCTCTTCTTTTTAAGGCTATATGGCAAGAAAATGATTAAAACTTAAATTAAGGAGAAAGCATCTTGCTGTCTCTAGTTCTGTTACTTTAATTAATGAATATGCTTGTGTTAACAAACCTTTAGAAATGCTACATTTTGTGACTGGAAAGACTATACCTAAAGGAAAATGCATGTAGTCTGAGTATAGCAGTATAACTAGTATACTAGTTATGCTATACAACAGTCCCCAACTCCGTAATCCAGTCTTACACATGCAGCCCCACAGACTTTAATGCACAAGGAAAGCTTGCAGAATCCTACCATATGCACTCTAATGTTTATCGGGCATTTAGTATTAAATAATGCAGGACATATTTTAAAGCCTTTCATTTAAAAGCCTTTCCTTTATCTCCAGAAATTTGTATGAGCAGAAAACCTAACATTCTGGTGTCAAGAAGACTGTTAGGATCTATGATCATTCCTTCAAAAGAATTGCTTGCACACAGAGGAACAACTAGCTATTCATGGCTGTGTATTGTCTCAATCAAGGTAAATTAACTCCAGTGTTAACAGTTTTTAAATACTTACTCTGCAAAACAGAATTGATTGGAAGAGCGCTAAGAAAAAATTATCCTCTTAGAGAAAGAATGTAAACACTATGGGAACATAAGATCACTACACACACCTGCTGTGTGTTAAAATGACTCCTTTACAACCACTCAAGAATCAAATGAGGGGCTGCTTTGGAATTATTATTTTTTTTTTAATGTTAAGCAAATGTTCACAAGCAAACTTACATGTTTTTTAAAATGTGCCCTGGAGAGATGTGTGTACCTATGTAACACAGAATTAGGAGGATATGTTCAGAAGATGAGGTACTTTAAAAAATGGCATTAACCTGCTGACTTAATGTAAAACAAATTAGCACTATTTATGTGCAAAGTGTCGTGGTGCTCTCAGGAGGTAAATATTAGCTTCAGATAAAATAATTTCAGTGAAGTCTTAATACATGGCAGCTCTAAGGAGGCCCTCTGTACCTGCAGGATATGACTCACTGCTCCACTACGAAGGACTTGCATGTTAAATGCAAGCATTTATAGTCACCTGTCCATGCCCTCCCTAACACACCTAAAAAGCTGCAGACTTGTCCTCAACTGCCAGAAGAACATCAGTAGGAGCACAATAAAATTGCTACTGAGATCAAAAAAAGCAACTCTTAACACCATTCCCCTGGCAGGTCAACCCATTTATGATGCCTGCTGTTCAGGGAGCAGGCTCCTTCCCAAATCTTCCCATAATTGCAGGGCTAAAGAGAGGCAGCAAAAAAAGTCCCTACTGTATCCCGTGTCCCACCTTGCCTCTGCCTAGTTCCATGCTGTTTGCCACTGGACATCACAGAGGCAGGTGGACAAGCTTTCTGCCAAGTCTCTCCAGCACCAACATGCATGTAACAGAGCTCCAGCAACATACAGGACATCTGATGATAAGCAACTAAGCTTGGCAATACAAACACTCTGCTTTAATGTTAATTACCATTCATCCAAAAGGTTAATCAGGTGTTTGAACTGGGCTTTTCAGAGAGTACTTTAGAGGGGGGGGAATGGGGAAGAAGGCATCCAGACTGTAGTGTTCCCTTAGGACCTCTCTGAACATCAGACCCTTGTAACATATTCATAAACATGCATCCATTTATGCCTGCAAAATGCCTTTCCTCAGCTGCCACTAGCCACTGGGCTAGCAACTGGCCACAGCTCTATTTTATTTGAACAAGGGTTAAAACAAAGAGAGGAACAAACAACAGTATGTGCTTTAAGTCACCTCTCGAGCATGCCTTGCCTCTCCCCTCCAAGGACTCAGCTACAGTATAATCAAAACCAGGGTGAAGTAACAGCTGCAGCCACAAATCAACATTTGCTTTTACATACAAAACCTCATGTAGCAAAATTGTGGGGTCCTTATGTAGCAATGAAAGGAATATATGACTTCTCTCCATTCATCCTATACCAAAGCACAGATAATGGCCTCAAGACCAAATTTCAAACAAGGGGAAGGTGGGTCTGAGAAGAAGAAAGCACAGGCAGGGACACAGACAAGGTACATCTACTTGGCTCAATGACCTCCACTTCACTTCTCTTTCAGTGAGGAGGCAATTTAACTTGACTGCTTTTAAGAAATTTTCTATTAGAAAGCTGTGGTTTCTAGCGCATTTTTATTGCATTTGCCAAAGTTGCGTCATCAGAACAGGGTATATTCCTGAGGGAGCTGAAGGTCCAAAACTGTAAGCCATTATAATAAATAATAATGGATGCTGTAGCTAGTAAAACCTGTAATCTGAACATGTACAAGAATTAATTTCACTATGTACAGTTATTATTCAAACTGTGCTTTTCACATTTTCCTGGCAGACAAATATAGCCACAGTTACCAACAAGTATGAACAATATGAAAAAATAATAAGCCGCCAGTCAAAGTCAGAATTTGACTTTGGCTTATTTAAGGCAATAAACAATCTTAATGAAAAAGATTCCTCAAAAAAATAAAGAACTACAAAGTTGACTTGAGAATGTACCTAAAAGCTTATGTTTCCTTTGTGTTCATCTGCACGGAGGTGTACGAGCACCAGACAATGAAAAAAATCCTGCTGCCACAAAATCTACAGGTAAGACCAAGTAAGAACAAAATGATAATTAAACACAAAGAAAACAACAAAAAGCCCCCAAAGCAACAAAAAGAAATACACATTCCTGTTGGAAAAAGAGATTTTTGATTCAAAATACCAATGCAACACTGACCTCCACTTCCACAAAAGCCTAGAAATTAAAGTTTTCTAAATTGCTCAGGAGCACCTTGTGATGCTAGTGGACTCTTGTCAAAATCATGCAACTTGTCACCACAAATCACAGCAAGAGCCCACAGGAAGCATACGTGGAGTTAGATGAGGGGTCTACAAGGCACTGTACTGAGCCAGGACTCCTAGCTCAGAGGTGAGGAGAGAATTCACGCAGTTCACCCAGATGTCAGCATCCCTTCACTAACACCCGGAACCTAAAACCTCTGTCCCATAGGAAATAAGGTCTCATCTGTATAGAAAGGTTACTGTGAGAGGACTGGAGATCTGAGAGAGATTTTACTTCCACTAAACTCCTGGGAAAGAATGATTTAGTATATTTACCTGATTTATCCAAATTTTTCTCTTGCATATTAAATATGGAGAAAGTGGGTGTGGGGAGTGGGGAAAGGAATCTTCCATGGCCATCTGCATGTTGCTATATTGTAGCTGCAGTTGGAAAATGCCAGAGCTGATTTCTTGCAAAACTAAATATTATCACAGTCAGAAAAAATGTTAGCCTGCTGTTATATACTTAGGTAGTGCCATTAATGAGACAAGAAAGCAAGAAGAAAATAATGTGATATCACACTGCTTTTGTACTACAGAATACAAAGAAAAACTCAGTATTTCTTCAACACAGGAACAAAAAGTACCAAATTGCAGAACGCAATAAAGACCTGAACTTTGGTATATATAAGGAAAACCCAGGCCACAGCTAAAAGAAAACCCTAAAAACCAGAAAAAAAGAAACCAAACCCTTGAGTGATTTAATTTCTGATCAGATATTCCAAAGATTACTGTCTGATTTCTAGATTGTAACAGAATGCAATCATTTATGGGGACAGTATGAAAAAGTTTGGCTTAAAACAAACAAACAAACAAACAACAATCAAAACCACCACTACCCCCCCCCCCAAAAAAACCCCAACCAAACAAAAACCCAAACCAACTCAGAAATCCTAGGTTTAGATACAAGCCTAAAGTCCTACCTATTCCTTGTTCACAGATGCTTTGTGCTTAGATGCAAAAAGCAGACAAAAAGACATTTTTGGACAAATCAATCTGATATCAAGCAAGCAACCAAACAAACAAACGAATCAGAACTACAATTGCTGTGAAACCTTTATCTGGACATTTCACGTAACTCCAATAGCCACAAAAGACGATAAAATTGTGTATTTAAAAATATCAATCAACTCATTCTCACAAAGAAATCCTAAACATGGACTGCTAAAGACAATCATCTGAAGTAGGGCTTCCCATACAATAGAGTGGGAAAAAACAGCAGTTTGTTTTGAAAAGTCATTTTATTCATGTCTCTCTTGGTAAAATCAGGGGCACTTGTGGATTCCCCCACCTCCTCCTTCTCCAAACAAGGCATCTCCTCTTGGAGCAGGTTGCAAATGATCGAATCAATGGAATAATGATCTTGATTGTCTTAGCCAACTCCATAGACATGAGTTCACAAGAGAAGCAGCTATGCAGCTTCCTAAGACATTAGTAGACACTTTCGATCTTTCTTTGAAGAAACTTTTCTCAGGATATGTAAAAGTCTGTGGTTTATTTTCATGCGTGGGGAAAAACAACACTGAGATGCACACTCCCACACAAAAAATGTCTCAAAAAAGCTATGCTTGTCAAAAATACCCTTGAAGAAAATTAATATATACTTGCTTTGAAGGTATAATTTTTTTATTCTCTAGTCCTCACTGCGGACTCAGCTGCCTATTTCATGACTTATGGATGTATGCAAACACCAACCAGAATCAAAAAAAGACAAACCAGAAATGGACATGGCTGCAAGGGTTAAAAAATTTGGGTCTTGGATGCCCAGGTCAATTACTGTGGGATAAGAAATTAACTTACACTAGGTAACATGTACCAGATAGTCCTTGCTTACTAGCCATACATATTTCATTGAAAACAAAAGCAAGGTACTTCAGCTGTGTGTACTACTAACTCTTTTGCTGAAAGCTTATGAAAGACCATTTATTTTGTATTTGCTTCATGCACCAAAGCACAAAAGAATTACACAGACAGACACTTGGTACACAAATACATTATTTAAAATGCTATATGTGTGCATAGGGAGACACACACAGAGTGAAATACAAGAATTACCATCGCCTTCTTCCTTCTCTTTCGCCCCTAGCTATATAGCTAATAATATCATAACATTCTATTTCTTCAATTAGATATTCTTTAGCGAATTGTGACTTTAGACTGCTTTTCAAAATGATCTGATACTACGTTACCAGCATGTTTAAGGGCACACAAGAAGACTGTTGGTCACGAGCACTTCTTTGCCAGAGACAATTCGTTTTACATCAGACAGCAGGAACCATATTATAACAGACACACTGGCCACTGAAGTGGTGTTTGTATGCACGCATGTGTATGTGTAGGGAAAGTTAATCACTCAAGTCAGACATGTAAAAATTCCACCACACTGTATGAGCTACTTTTGTCTTTTTTTTTCTTACAGACTTCTCTTAATAAAGTTTGTAGTTTGCTTCTCAATAATTTGAAAAATAGTTTTAAAATTAAGAGAACTGTCATGCTATCAAAAACATTGAAAGAAAAACCTTAAATTAATAGTACTTTTAATTCCACTTAGCTTATTAATATAGAACATTCAAAGTTCGCATTTTGGGATGACAAGAAGGTCATGAAGTGGGAGGGAACACTATGAAGAAAGGGACTTTTTTTTCCTCTTAATTATTTTTTTTTAACCTGGTATCACAAAACTCACCTCGAAATATTTATAAGGTTACCACACAGTGATAGGATTTTGGCTATATCAGGTTTGCTGAGGACAGCAAAGTAAATATGGGCAACAGCATATATTATTGCAGGTTGCCCATTTATCAAAAGCATGTTCAAGCAAGGGCACATACCTGCCAGCTAGGAGACAAGCAAACACATTGCTTGTGAGTACTGCGAGCATTTAGAGAGCCTTGTGCACCAAGAAACTTCTCCTGGATTTTAAATTCTGCCAAAACTGTCATGTACTTGCATAAAAGCATTGAGTTGCTGAGCAACACCTTCAGGTATGTTTTCACCAAGTTTGGCACAAGGAGATACTAATCTTGACCAGGACCTCTATAAGATTCTGATTAGTAAGTCTTTTGTAAGAAAGGGGAGAGTAAAAGCCAGAAATGGAAGTCTTGAGAGGTGCATGGATTTCATATGAAAGAATCAGAAATGAGACAGAGGCGTGTAAAAGCTACATCAGACCAATAACCTGCAGAACATAAACCAAAAGCCAGTAAAAACCCTCAGTGAAGTTGCAAGCTTCTCCGCCCCCACCCCCAAAAAAAAACCCACCAAAACAAACCCCAAACTGAAATATCCCCCAGAACAAACCACAAACTGCACCATTCTGTAGGCAGAAGGTGTGTGACCTACCAAACAGTAAATTTTGGCCTATCCTGAAACCGCAAACCTAAAACCACTTGGTTTTGTTTTTTTCCCTGTTTTTAATCTTGCATACTGTTATTTTACAAATAGGTATATAGTCCCTCCTCAAGTCCTCAAATACCCTGCTTTAGGTATTGCCTGTGGGATTTACAGAAACATGTTATGCAAAATGTAAAAACCCATTTGTTTCACAAGTCTAAATATGCTACCCTTCAGCTTCGTGAACACCCCCATGACAGATGATTCCGGGAAAAGGCCAACTGAAGTTTCACACAAGCCAGAGAGAGAGAGCAAGACACTGACACTTCCACAGATTTCACAGGAACTGGTGCCTGCAGAAAGACTTGAGACACAGTCACAGTGAGGAAAACTTACAAGCAGCTGCATAAGAATTAAACCTCAAGCACTGTATTAAATAATTATAACTGTTTCTTATGCTCTTAAAAAATAAAAAAGGAAGATTCTATACCTGGAAAGCAAATTCATGTAATTGAAATCAGAGAAGCTGAGTTTTACTTCAGTGCACTTTGCCAATAAAAATCTGTCATACAGACAACTGCAAGACAATGACACTGCAGTTTACCTTTTCAAATACTAAGATCTACCTGATCTTATAGTAACATTTTTTCACATGCAACAAAAATCTCTCTAGTAGAAATATTTATAAAGAATCTGCTTTTAGTGTCTAATTACAAAATGAATGTGAAGCATTTTACTTTAGAAAGAGAAAAATCCCCTACATTCAAGGCAGCAAAGTTACCCATATTAATCACTCAGAAGCAATTCAGTATAATTGCACAAAATTCCCCACAGCCCTCAACTTCCAGAAGTAGAAAGTTAAAGAAATTCTAGCTATTTTGATTTCTCCTCCACCTTTTGAGCCCATGAAAACATGGGACTATACTAGTGTCGTTGCCCTGCAGCAGCACATTGTAGCTATGGTGCATGTAAGTCTTCCAGAGCCAAAACGGGCCTACAAGAAAGCTGGAGAGGGATTTTTTACAAGGGCATGTAGGGACAGAACAAAGGGAAATAGCTTTAAACTGAAAGAGAGTGGGTTTAGATCAGATATTAGACAGAAATTCTCCACTATGAGGGTGGTGAGGCACTGGCACAGGTTGCGGAGAGAAGCTGTGGCTGTCCCATCCCTGGCAGTGTTCAAGGCCAGGTTGGATGGGGCTTAGAGCAACCTGGTCTAGTGGAAGGTGTCCCTACCAGTGGCAGGGGGTTGGAACTAGATGATCTTCAAGGTCCCTTCCAAACCAAATTGTTTTATGATTCTATGTACAACTTCAGAGACATCCTCCCACTACAACTCAAACCTTAGCAGCACATTGTATCCTTGCAGCATGTGTAGTACCTCACCAAGAAGACAAATCACCTCAAAGAAATCTACTGCATCTAACCTATTTGGTACATAAACTGTATATATACAATGTATTAAATATACTGTAATTTTCTTAAATGCTGGACCACAAACTAGGAGAGCTGAATTCCTGAGGAGGACAGAAAAGAAGGATTTAGCAAGAGGAAAAAGTGATGCGAGTACCTCTGAGTGTTAACTATGGTCAGAAACTGTTCCAAGGTGTGATCAGAGACAAGTTAAAATCAGCCCATGACAAAAAACTCTAAAAGTACTGATTTCTGAGCTGGAACCTCTGAAGAATCCAGGTCTCCATTTCAGATATCAGAAGAGCTACCCAGTTTTGAAAAAAAATAAATAAATAAATAAACAAATTTCTATGTGATACAGCAGGGAGACCAAACTCCCAAACTCTTGATTTTTCTTATGGATCATCACAAGGAGGTGTAGTACACAGACCACTTGGTTTTATGGACCATCTGAAGAACCCTGCTTAGAAGAGGGTCTGACATCCCTCACTAGAAGTATACGTTCCTGACCATATTTTCCTAATACGAAAATTTCAAGTATGTTCCAAGCAAGCAGCTTATGCTTTCATGCACAGCAAAGTGAATGGGCATGGTTAAAATTGCCACAGTATGAACCAAAATATGTGGGCAAACACCACCTCAGCCTCAGTAGGAGATGGGCTGAGATCAGTTAATCTCATCAGTTAATCTCATCAGTCAATCAGGAAGGGCTGAACTTGAGCTCAGAGCTACAGAACTAGCAACTGGCCACATGGTGAAGGCTCTTTTCTCTACTTCCAGGAACAATGTCCTGTGATGTGTGTTTGTATATATAGACAGACATTACAAGAGTGAAGACCAGACCACAAATTCTCATGCCAATACTGAAATGACAGACAGCTGACAATGATGTCAATGTCCTTCAAAAGGACCTGGTGAAAACTTCCCACACAGATACAGCCTTCTAAAGCTGGTACAGACCTCATACACAAAATGTACTTGGGAAGATCTTACCTAACCACAATCACTGCATATGTACGCAACACTACAGGATTGGAAGGGGAAGGAGGAGACAACAGATGGTGGAAATTTCACAGTACCTTTACTGTTAGCAGAGGAACATGACAACTCGCTAACACAGTCCAAAAAGCATCTCAGAAGAGGCTCCCTGTCTCCAAGGGATGGGAAATCTGAGTTGTGGTCAGATGAGCATAAACTACAACCAGCACAAAAATGACATCCGATTCTCAACATGCACTTTTCCTGACTGAGAGCGTTTATATCCTCAGTTGAATCCAAATTTTCTTCCCATTCGAGAAACTGCCATTCTTGCAGGATTCCCAAGGACCTCAAAGACAAACATTTGACAAGATCATGCGAGAGGGGAAACTGGTAATTTATTTCTTTCTCCTGCTTGACCCCCTGTAACTCCACATGCCAACAGATGCATCAGGCTACACAGGTAAGAACTCTTGCATCAGCTTTCCCAGATAAACTGCTTAATTTTGCAGTTTCCATGCCAGGATGGAAACACTTACTTATTCCAAGACCCCCTGGGTGAGGAACCCATTAAAGGAAAGAAGTCTTCTCTCATTTACTGCCCAGCCTATGCACTAAAATAGCACAAGAGTCTGTTGTGAGTAAGAGCACAGCCCAAATGTGATAGTCAGCCATGGTATGACAGAACATCCCACTGGACAGAAGCCACTGCAAATGGAAAACACTAAAGCAGCCTACCCAAAAGGAAGGCCTGTATGGCCTCTTTGGAAGTGGTACAAATTTACAACAAAGCAATGCATTCCCAATCAGGGGAAGGATGAAAGTCCTAAGCACATTATGTCAGAAGGCACCAGTTTCAGAAAAGGCTCAGTGATGCTGTGAAATGGTCAGATCCTGGGATGCCAATTAATAAGGCTTTTCCACCTTCTCCTGAGGTTCAGCACAGGTCAACTGCTGGCTCACAGGCCACATCAGGACTACAGAGGGAGAACAAGACAAACCTGCTGCTTTCTCTGGTGGCAGGGCCTAGCCAAAAGCCCCTTCCCATGCCTGGATACTACCTGGCACACAACCACACAAGAAAGCAGAAGAACAGGGACAGGAAATAATTTTCTCCTTAGGCATGTACGTGTGTCACCAAGCTAAACTTGATGCTTAAAAGTAGTTTCTGCCACACAGGAAAATAAGAAAAGTCCTGTAGCCCTGTGGTAACTAAAGTGAGACCACCTTTTTTCTTGCCCCAACCACATTTGTAGTGATGGGCAGAGGGCTGCAAAAGCTATCATGTGCTTTGCATTCCCCCATTACTTTGGATGCTGACCAATCTTAACTCCTTTTAAAAGTCAGTCTGTTGGTAGGAATCCTATCAATTTCAGCAAATCAAAAGGATTGTCAAATTCCTTTAAGGGATGTTAAAAACCAACCAGAAAGACGTAATTCCTTGCTTAGTCACAGATTTTTGGAAGAAACTGCAAGTTCTCAACTATTCAGGATCCTTACACTGGGATTAAGGGAAGATCTGGTCCTCTGAGGGATTTTGTTAGCTCATAAGTAAATCATTGACTAAAGAGAAAATACTAAAGGGAAAAATAGATGGGAAAAAAAGGATGTCTCTTAAAACCCTACAGTGCCTGTGATGAAGTAATCTCTGAAGGATATTGCAGTCTTTCCCACAAAAGTACGGGGATTTCTGAACCACCTGCTTGTTCACTGCTGCCAAAGAGACAAATGGAGTTTCATCTCCTTCAGAATATGACTGAGAGGGTGGAGACTAAGTTAACATCATAGAAACATTTGACCATTTATTGATCTGGCTCTTCTGAAAAGTATATTTTGATCCCTCAGATTACTTGCTCATCACTAAGGAGAGGGAAATTTCTCCTTAATATACAGCAGGACAACATACATGCTCAAAGATGAGCAAGCTCTTTCAAAAAACAGAAAACAAACTATTAAAAGAATGAGAACATGAACACTGAGAACAGATTCAAACTTTGCTGAGTATGATACTTGCAATAATTTGATTTAGCACGATGTTTCAATGTAACCTACCCTTACTCCAGTTCAAATCTGGAATTCAAATCTGGAACCAAACTACACTGAATCTGATGAGCCCGGGAACCAATAGCTTGTGACTTCAAGCAACATCCCACTGCAAAATCTTCAGTGAAACAGACACCTCATAACACAAAGGAAAGCACAACAGTGCAGCACACAGGCCTTGTGCTCCTCTATTAGCACACTTACAGTAAACTAAACTCTTAAGTATTCACTGCACAGTGATCTGTGATTTCAGGAGATGTGACTTCATGCTCTGGATGGTCCCTTTCAATCTTCTTTTAGTTTTGATTCAAGCGAATATTGCCTAAATGGTATGCAAAGCATCATACAAAAATTCTGACAAGCATCCTTGTTTCTTTTGTTCATGTAGCTACAATCCCAGTAATTGAGCCAAAACAAATGAAAGATCACAACCACAAGGCACATGATCAATCACATCTTCTCACCTGCTTCCTTCCTTCTTAGCAGTTGTTGTTTACCATTTTCTAAGGTATCTTTTATTGGTGGTATAGAAAAACAGGGCTCAAATTAGCTTCTATGCAGCAGTTTGCCACAAGATGCAGGAGTTGGTCCTCCAGGAGAAACCACAGAGACCCTGTGAACTATAGTTCCTGTTATAAGAAGGGCTACTTGCCTCTTTTTTGCAAGACAGCTTTCTTGTACACCGACTCTATCAATATGTAACTTCAAGTGAAATGCAGCTGAAACACAGATAAGCAAAAAGGCAACTTTGCCACTCATTAGTGTAATCTTGAAAGCCTGGGCTCAGAGGGGATGAAACACCTTTTTTTGGGTGCCATGAGACAACTGATACAAATTTTATGTGCCTATTAATATTTTTACTTAAAAAAAAAAAAAAAAACACCAAACAAAACAAAACCAAAACCAACCCAGTTGCTCTTCATTAACATTAGCTTTGAAGAACATGGGAAGAGCTGTTCAGAATAAAATGTATCCCTACGTACCAAAAAACACAGCTGGAAAATTTCAAATTACACTCTGCACATAACAACCACTTAAGGACTTAATAACTTCGAAAAGCCCAGAATCCTCTGGACTACAAAACGGATCATCTTTCTCCTGACGTCCAATGGCATGACACAGCAGGTGATATCCTGTCCAAAATGTCAGATGCACTTTGAGGGTTAGTCCCTTAGATGGTGCCACATCTAAGGGGTCTGTAAGTTCAAAGGCAGTGAGGATTTTCAAGGCAGGTGCATGGGATTTTTATTTTTGTTCATTTCTGAGTCTTTCTTGCTGCATGAGCAGCTACACTGTGGTAGTCCGAAGCTATGAATTGTCCTTCCATTACTCATTCCTACATCCTCTGACAACCACATCAGCACTCACATCCTTACGTAAACAGACAACACTACAAATAATAGTCAATATACAGATAAGAAGAAGGCTTAAATAAACCAACAGAGAATGAATAATTTAATAAGGCAACCAGAGTGTTTGTGTCTCTCTTGTCAGCAACACTCAAGTACCAATAAAAAAATATGCTTAAAGCATACATTTAGTATGCCAGTTCTATCACTAACTATTCACATTAATTGCTAGTACAAATAAATATTCGCATCAGCAGATTCAATAGCAGGCACTGGCACTAAGGAATGCCAGAACAGAATACAAGTAAAGCATACATAACAACTCTGCTCAACAAGAAAAGATGAAAAATCCACTCTGGGACGCTGCAAAGGTTCCATCTCCATAGCGGGATAGCCCATTTGACAGGTCAGCTGGCCTCTTCAAACACTAAGTGCCTTTTGTCAATGTAAAAAGGACTGCTCTACCTGATTAAGAATTAGACAGGAGAAACTTAAAAGGGAGTCACAGCTAGGCCTCTGCAGCTGTGAAAACAGTGTGGCATGAGGCCCTGTAGCCAACAGCATGTGTACAGTGTAAAAGAAAACATAGGGGAGAGTATCCTGCTTGGCAGGATCATTGAGACTACTGTCCTTTCAAGTTCAGGATCCTGTTTCCAGGTGCAGCCAACTCAAAATGCTTGAAAACGTAAGAACCTCTTCCTCTCCTGCCTACAACAGGCCATAATAATTTTCTGGACCTTTCAGCAATTAGCTTCGCAGTTTAATAAGAAAATATGTGTTTTATTTGTATTTGGAACATGTCTGATTTCACCTTTGAATCGCATGATTCAGGCTTTTGTCTACTAGAGTGTATCCATGACCTCTATTTTCCTGTAGAAGCGGACTACAATCCATTCATACCTTAATCTGAGTGGCAATAAGCAAAACAGAGTTCCTGAGGTTAACAGATATTTGTACAGTGTTAGTGTCATTTATCTGCAAAGGCATTAGAGTATGTTTACTGAACAGTGGCACTTCAAAGGGGCCTAGTTAGGACAGGTCTCCCTTCAGCCAGGTACTAATACCTCTAGAGTGCCAGTGTCTAGCACTAAAGAAGTAGTAAGGTTTCATATTTGCACAGTTATCGGAAAGCAACAGACACCATGATCAGCAAGGTCATTTGGTTTTGGGGTGGTGGTGGTGTTGGGGAGAGGGTGTTTACCATGCAGTCTGCATGTGCCAACCCCTACATTTTGCCAAACATGGGGAACGCAACTGCATAACTTGTAGTAGTGGAGGACCACTTTTGTGCTCTCCCTTGGAAAGACTGAGAAAAACAAAACATGGCTCAACAGAAAGGGCTGGGGTGTTAGGAAATTGGAACAGAAACATCTTCCTGGTGAAAACCTTCTAAACCTAAATTTCCCACATCACAGTAAGTGTCCACCTGAAAGGTGAGGTAGGCACTGTCTCTTAAATGAGAAACACGGTCGATAGTGATGTGCACTGCAGTACCACTGCTAAAGCCGCTTCACTTAAGCAAGGATAACAGCCTAGTCCTGTTGGCTTACACAAGATTGTTAGCTTTTGCCAAATGACAGCCTTGTGTGGTAGGGAAAACTATCAGTCTGGAGGGAATAATACCCACTGTAAATTATGGTAACATCTTCATAGTCTCTGTTAGTTAAAACAATTGCTTTTTTCCCCACCTTCCTTCAGATTGAGAGATACAAACCATGCGTTCCAGAAGTAACAGCACTGAAAGCCCAACAAGACCAAAGCTGAGCCAGCAAAGGCCAAAAGACCACTATAAAGAAGAGGTTGGTTACAATGGGAGAGAAAACGTGCAAAGAAGGCAGAAGGAGGACGATGTAGCCCAAGCCAGTACCATCCTAAGGAACCCTAAGGGAGAGAAAAAACAAAGAAGTCCTTTCAAGAAAAGAGAGGATCTCTCTCGTGATGACTTGCTATTTCTTCTTAGTGTCCTCGAGGGTGAATTACAGGTGATTTATTGTCTTATTTTATATTCCAGATTAAAACATACTTCCTCCCCCCAGGCCAAATTACCGTAAACACACATGGCTTTCAAGGTAACACTCTAATTTCATACAGAAGGATGAATATGAACTGCAAAGTACATAAAACCACAAATTATAGCTATCAGCCAGAAAAGGTGATCTTTACACCACCCCTAAAAGCAAATAAAATTTATTCATGACCTGTATCATACTAAAACCATGTATGGTCCACTGTGAAGAATCATGCAACTCTCAAAGTAGAGAACTCATAAAACTTACCTTTTGTGCTGTCCCATTCTAGAGTACTTTGAATACAAAGTATTTGTCACTGTAAGATGTATACAGAGAACATGTTAGAGACCTTTTAGATTTGTTACCTAATTATTTATCTTCCCTCTCCTATGAAGTCATGGGCTTTACTCCTTGTAAATCAGTATGGGCCAGATAACAAGTAGCAGCTCAACTCCATTCTATCATCTTTTGCTAGAAAAATCAAATTAGCCATTTCACATAATATGAAGCCTGAATGTGGCATGCCACTTAACCCACAAGATACTGGATTTTGAAGAATGAGCATTTTTCTTCCTGGAAAAGAAGACATCTGCCAAGTGGTAAACGATGCCTAACCTTGTCAAGTGTAATTTCAGAAAGTGGGAGCCAGATTTCCAGTGATCAAGGAGAATACTTCTGTGGCACGCTGACTGCACAGAAGCAGTGGCGGCCACTTAAAACTACTACACAGAAGGAACAGCAAACTTGCCGAAGTGGCATAAATGGGTGTATCACACAGTTGCAGAGTTTGTCACCTAGGCAGTATCTGGGTAGTTCTATCCTTAACATATGTGTATATTAAGAGAACATACACACAACACAAATATTTGATAGATGCACCAATCTCAGATGGTAGATCCAATGCAAACTTCTACAGAACATTTCATTGTGAAAACCAGCAATTTCTGTGTTTCCAAAGCACTTCTATCCAGCTCACCTGCCCTTTCTTAATTTAGATTAAAATTCAGATGTCACACATTCCTCCAAAACAGTTCTCTTCCTCTCAGAGAAAGAGATGTTTGCTTATATATATTTGTATTACACAAGTGAAAACACACACATATACACACTTCAATTCTGAAGACTTAGAACTGTAATGGAGTGAAATGAAAACCTGGAAAACAATGAGCTTGACATGAACATTTTAAATCATGTCCGAAATTCCAAAGGAAGCATTAAGAATGAAAAATGCAAACAATTTTTTATTCCTAATTTTCCACCTCCTCTAATGCCAAGTCAAATCTCTGAAGATCAGCTGTCAACCCAACTAATATTGTTTCAGTTAGATACCATTACTCTCCTATTCCAGGACATTTAAGATGCACAAAGATCACTCTTCTATTTTTTTTTCAACAGTGATAAGGATTAGAAAGATTATTTTATATATATTTTTTTTAAACACAGTCACAAATAGGGATACAGAAGTGTTCCAGCCAGTCAGGCTAGAAGTGTTATCCTTTCCTGATACATCCCTCTGATTTCCCCTCTTCCTATTCTACCCATCTAGTATACGCATGTACTTGTTTTTAACTGAGATCACTGCAGACAGTGGATATTTGTGACAGTTCATGTAATTATGTCACCGCAACAGAGGCAACCCTCTACAACCAGACGATGCAGGAAAAAAGAGATGGACACAGCCAAAGGGAAGGAGGTGACCTAAACCAGTTCCCCCTCATCGCCCCATCCCAGTACAAACATTCACTCAATCAGATATTCTCAAGCACATTATCATTAGAAGTGGGACTTTGAGACAATTAGCATGATATTTGCAGCAGGTACTCTGTCCCCTGTCCCCTCCAACTTAACATCCAGAAGCTAGTAACTTTCTAGCAAAGAATCATTATTGGTGGTTAGTTTGGGGTTGTTTTTTTTGGTTTTTCTTTTGGTGTTTTGTTTGTTTGTTTAGTTTGTGGGTTTTCTTTTGGGGTTCAGGGGTTTTGTTTTGGGTTGTTTTAAGAGAAAAGAGAATCTACAGATCATTTCAAATATTGCAGATATCTACAGCATGTTTCTCTAGCACAGACTCAGACAGCAATGCTGTATGATAAGAAAATACGTGCACCTGCCGACTCAGGCATATAGTTTCTGAAATACATACATAGAAAAACATATTGAGAATGTACCTGAGAACATAGTGTACCTTAGTGATTAAGACTGAGGAAACAAATGCAGTGACATTCAAAAATTTTCAGGCTATACTACATAATTTCATGAAACCAGATTAACATCACCTTCTCCGAATCGTAACCTTTTAAAATGCCTTTTTTTAGCATGCACTCAAAAATTGAGAATACCCTACACGAGTTACTCCCAAAAAACTCCATGCTACAAGGTTGCTTATTACCTGAGAACAAGTACATGAGCATGTGTACTCCTGTATGCCTGTAAATACATATGGCACGGTCACACACATGCATTCACATGTACACATACATGCACAGAGGACCCCACAGACAGCTTAGAAAGCAATTAATCGCCTTTTAAAGGACTGCCATTATTGTATGGCTTTGGGATGCGTATTGCAAACGGTCACATCCCCAGCACCGCACACCTCACTACATTCATCACTAAAACAAGCTCAGTGTAACAGATGACCCCAGGCAGGTCTAAAGTACAGAAGCCACCTTTGCACCCAGAATATACAGAATGTGAAACACATCCAGGTGTCAGGAACCATCCTAACATCTCGCACTAACAATTAAAAATCAGCTTCTATTACCGCAAGACACACCTTGCCCTGAATTTTTGTGTTGTGAATGCCACACACCCTGGTCCTGAAATAGCAATACAGTCTGATCACTAAGAAAGTACTGAGGCATCGATGAGGGTTCTGAAGGTGCTGGAGTTGAAGTAGAACTAATAAAATACAAAGACCAATACTTCCCTCATGCTATTTACCTGTCTTCATGTTACTATTTTACATACACAACCTTCTTTAAAAAGGTTTTAAGTCTTCTTAAAATCAAAAGCAGAAAGCTAAACTATAAATACATGTATGCAGTTTAACAAAACAAAACCTTACTTTGTGTTTCTGCAGGCTCAAGATGAAGTTATAGGAGTACTTAAGGCTGAAAAAATTGACTTGGCTTTGCTTGAAGCACAATACGGCTGCGTTACTCCAAAGAAGGTGTTAGAGGCCCTCCAGAGAGATGCTATTCAAACAAAGGCTGAGCAATGGCAAGAAGATGTCTACGAAAAGCCTATGGGAGAGGTATGAACATATAATTGGTATTTAACCACAGTTCCCACCAAGTTCAACAGAAAATATCTCACTGACTTCAGGGGAAGATCTAGAATCTAACATGAGAGAGACAGCAAAGTCCATGGTCAGGTGGGGTCCCTAATAAAAATAACTATCTAATGATCCTCATTTACACTGCACAAGGAGGCTTTAAACACAAGCATATGTGATTTTGTCTAACTCAAACTTTGATCATCAACCTTATGTTTTTGACAGCATCTTCTTCTTTCTTCCTCCTTCCTGCTAGCCACATTCACAATCCATACAAACAAATACCTCCCTACTTATCTCATTGAGCACACCTTACCAATGTCTGGTAAGGGCCCACTCAGAAGTAATGGCACAGCTGTCTGTCTATTTTTACATGTACCAGCTCCCACTGGTTCTGGGAGAGGTACACGTATACCTGCTTGGCCTGAGTAGTTATTCTAGTAACCTGTCACTAGAAGCTCCATCCAGGCAGAAATAAAACATCCTTAAGTAATTTTTAGTTTAACTGCACTGCAGCAGCAGCCATATTTTCTGAACAATGTTCACTGAATTTCTGGCCTGCAATGCAAATGCACTGGATATTCAAATCCCTTCATATCAGCATATATGGGGGTTTTTCCAAAAGTAGCTGTCTACTCTTGATTCAAAATAAACATGTTTTAATATGCTGCTTAGTATAAATAATCATAAAAGTAAAACAAGTAATTTTGAATAAAATTCTTCTACCAAATATTTTCCAAGCATTCTGAACAGATGTACCTAAGGATGGAGCTCATTTCAGAGAAAATTATGTCAGGCAAGGTCAGCAGTCATTTCAGAGGCTCAAAGGTTAAATCTCTGGCTATAATCTCAAACAGATAAAGTTCAACTGTAAAGGTTAATTTATTTTAGAATATTGTGGCATTATGTCACAGAAACTTTGAGCACAAATGGAAATGATTTGAGGTCCAAAAAAGTTTGAAAACTTAAGTTCAGTCTGTCACTTCACATAAGTTTATGCACACTTTTTCCTTCTTACACTTAATGGCAGAGAAAGGATTTCTAACACCACTGGTTCTGGTAATTCCAAAAAGCAAAGGTAAACATGCACAGAGCAACTGAAAGGCTAGAAAGACCACTGACACTTTATACATCTTGGTAAACAAAAGGATGCCATAATCGGCAGGCATTCAGTTTCAAAATTCCCCCAGATTATATTAAAGATCCATTTAAGTTTTGTTCAGACTTTTTAATAGTTTATAAAAACAAAGGGAGAGGTGGAACCAGCCACAAGGTATGGGAATGGGCCATTTAAATTCCCCCTTTGCAACCACGACAGCATACCTTTGTATCTGCCTACAAAAATCTCTGCCGATCCAGTTCCTCTAGACTATGTGTCCCACCCTTGACAATTTAGTCTTGTAGCCCTGAATACAGAGCATCTTCTCAAAACACAACCGAAAATACAGTGAATTTCAAAGAGCAATTGTAAGACTATGGTCTTCTAACATTCTCCCCCAACTCACTCACCTATTCTAAACTTTAGGAAGTTTCTCGGCCAGTTTGGTTAAGAATGTAGTGAGAAAATATGGTGATTGGACAGCTTGACTCACTAGGAACAGGATTTGTAGGTGCAGAAATGTAGCAAAAGAGAAAGGAGTAGCAACATATCTTCCTCGGCAAAACCTGAGTGTGACAGACCAAAATCTTGGCTATGAGATTTTTTTTTTTATTATTTTTATGTTTTTAAAGCAGAGGGATTTTCCAGCCAAATTTGCTCTACAGCTATTTCTTTCTGCAACCTAACAAATGTCAGATAAGCGTTCTTTCGTTCCGCACTACTGAGGATACAATAAATTGTTCTATGCTTAAGGGGGCATAAAAGAAAAGAAAACAGACTTTTAGTTTGGTTTGCTTCACTGACACAAAGGCCTGAAAAAGTTTTTCATCATTGTATGGTTTATAAATTAAGACCAAGTCAGTTATTCATGATAAAAATCTAGCCTCAGATCAATTGCCACTTCTCTTGAAGAGAAAACAAACTGTATTTAACATTCTAGGAAATACAGAATAACAGCATAAGGACCATTTTCCCAGATTCAAAAATAAACAAATGTTTAAAAAGAACTAATAAAAAAACACTCAGAGAAGGTGATGTAGGAGAAGAGAGGCAAAGAAGATACTGCAGAATTTATGGTATCTTTTTCTCATGTTTCAAACTTGCATGGAATTAGAAAGCCAATTCTGGCTTCTAACTCTCCCCCGCTTCCAATAACACAGTCAAAGACAAAAAAATACAGTGCTTCACTGTTTGAAATGTGATGAAAAATACCTCCTACCACTTTGGGAAATCCAAAAGCAGCAAAACCACAGGAAAGCCTACATTCTGCACCCATCAGGGAGAATTCAAAACTGAATCCAAAAAGGCTAGTGCCAGTCAGCTTGGGAAAAGATGTATCCTCACCCGCCTGTTAACAGTCTACCTGATTACACCCTTAAAAACATCTTAGGTCACAACTTGACAACGACTATGGGGAAACAGTAAGTTACAGGAAGAGATTGAAACAATAACAGTGGCAATATGGCATTCAGGAAAAGCAAACCAACATATCCACACAGAAATTTAGCTCAAATAGGGTTGAAAAAGACAAGGGAGGAACTGCTCCCATAATGTCCAGTAACCCTAAACTCACAATTATACATTAATAAACAATGTCTGTGAGGCTATTGACAGGAATAATACTTTACTGAACTTTGGATAAAGAAATGTAACTAAACTGGATTTTATTCTGGCACAGTACCAAAACAGTCAAGAAAGAGAAAAACAAAAAGTTCAGTTTCAATACAATGGATATGAGACATACCACCCTAGCCTGACTTCGGACACAAGTTGGTGGCAAAATGCATTTAAAGAATTAAATTCCTGTGAATTTTTAGCTTGCTGAACTATTCACAGTTACCTAGCACCATGATTCTTATTTTCCATTGTATTGTACAGTATGTTCAAGTAATAATTCTAGCAAAACATCCATATGGTTACCAAGAGCAAAACAACAAATCACTTAATTATGATTTTATCACTTTTAGTTTCAACAGAAGACATTTATACTGATGCTTATTAGTCCTCTGTGTTTTTTAGCCAAGAACTGTATAGCTGAGTAAATGCATGCGCGCACATATAAAAGGGTATTTCAAGGGTAGGTTTAGCATTTGACAGAGTAATTTGAGGAACCAGGGGCTGCTGGAGACTGCTTCTGTGTGAGGATCATGCACTAGCAGGGGTTCACACGACTCCTCTTCCTTCTCTGCTGGATCCATGGGAGTTAGCCACAAGGTCTCACAGGGAAAATGGAAGAGTCAAATTTGCTCCCTATGGAAGTGCCTTTATCTTGCAGAAGGACACAAGAGCTTCCAAACTAATCACTCAGAAGTGCAGCAACCCAGTACCAGACTCTGGTCCGCTTGGTCCTGCAGGGAGGGAGAGGCATGCTGCACAACAAGACACGCAAGTGCCACAAAGCCAAATGCCCATGCCCATTATGCAGCTTACATGCAGATCTCAAGTGTCTGCCTTAATCACAGAATCATAGAACAGTTAGGGCTGGAAAGGACCTTAAGATCACCCAGCTCCAAACCTCCCTGCCAAGGGCAGGGCCACCTCCCACTAAACCATGCCACCCAAGGCTCCAACCCGGCCTTGAACACTGTCAGGGATGGAGCATTCACAACTTCCCTGGGCAGCAAATTCCAGTGCCTCACCACCCTCACAGTAAAGAACTTCCTCCTTATATCCAATCTAAACTTCCCCTGTTTTAGTGTGAACCTGTTACCTCTTGTCCTAGCACTACAGTCTGATGTAGGACTTACTGCCTTCTCTAATTCTCTTCTCTGTCACCCAAGAGTACCAAAAGACAGGCTCGCAGTACCTCTTCCTTTTTTTCCTGAGTGGCATCCCAAGCTCTCACTCTCCACCTTGTGCCTGCCCAGCCACAACATCCACATGCCAGCTGTGAATGCTCATGGCAGAATTGATTTGACAGTGCTTGTAAAAAGAAAACCTAAACACAGCTTCTGATCTGAGCAACAGGAGAAAACTGCAACATGGAAACAGCTTTAAAGCAGCAGCTTAATTACTTGCCTCTCTAAGCCTTTCATGTTAGCAGGCATTCCCAGGACACTACTGTTCTTCTACCCATTTTCAAATTCCTCATGCCATGTCCCTGTCTTGAATACACACTTCGCCCCCCCGAAATACCAGTTTGTGATCTAAACTGTTTATTTCAATTCTAACAAAAGGACAACTGTGAAATGAAAAGCACTGGCATTCACCCTTGAGAAATACAAAACCAAAACCTGGAGTTACTATATTTCTTCTTGCATACATGCTGCTTGGATTACTGCTTGAATTTACCTCTTGTACTCACTCAACAACACTCCAGAGCAAACAAAGTATACTGAACCCAAAAGACACTGTTGGCAAATCTCACATCCTTCACACCCAACAGGGCAGAAGCAGGACTATTTTCTACCTGGTTAATATGTTTGTGTTGATGACTAACCCTCACTTCCATCAGGCTTTTATATGTTTGGCAAGAGGAGTCATTTGATTTATTCCTGTAGCCAGAAATTTCAGTGTTTGCTTATGACAGCAATTTACACATCCCCTCAGATTCTTACACATATTTTTGAAGCGGTGGTCCAGTACATTCAAATGCACCACTTCTCCTTCTTAACCCCATCTACATAGACTGCCTTCCAGAAGAAATCAGAAGTTCACGCCTTTGCCTTCTTCCCCACCTGACATTGCACTGATGGCTGAGACCAGCAAGCACTATTATGCAAGGCTGATGCCCAGTTCATACCCACCTAAGCATGTCAGGGCCGTAACTGCCAGCAGCACTGCTTTGGAATTGTATAAAATAAACAGGCAGCTGGTTGCTTTCCAAAACCAGCACATATTCACCTGACAGCATGACCTCTAAAAAGACAAGGATCAGAAACTCAGGTGATGGTGCTTCATGCATCTGTGCAACAGCTGTTTCAAAAAATCCTCCAAAATCTTAGCGGGGAGGAAGGTTGATAAAAAACCCTGGAATTTTTCTCTCTCTTTCTGGTAAGCTAGTAACTGAGCAAAAGATTTCAAATTTTGAAATTTCCACTTCTGGTGGAATAAAGGAGAGTGTGGAGAAATTAAAAATGGCCATTTTTCTTCAACCTGACCTTTTATGGCAATTCAGTTTTCAACCTCTGTAGAAGACATAGAAAACACAGCCAAGAGATTACTGTATAAGGTGGCACTTGCTTACTGAGAAAGCTTGCGTATGCAAGGATTTAGGTAAGAAATGTTTTCCCAAGAGAGGTCCTACTTTAGGATCACAATTCCAGAAAGCACTGACCATGCTGGTGTAAAAGCAGGCAAATTATCAGTGAACAAGGTGGAAAACAAACTAAACAATCTGCTGTAAGCGTAGCATAAAGCCAAAAAGGAGTGCAATAAGTTTCCTTCCATTTTTTGATCATGCATGAAATGACCTATGTCACAACCAAAAACACGGTCTCTAACATCGTGAACAGAAAGAACAAGCAATTTCCAAACTGTCCACATTCCTGTTAGATTATTTTGGACTCAAACCATCTTCAAAGAATAGTTCTTTTTTCCTTAGTCATAGCAGTGTCACCAAAAAAAGTTAACAATTATTTAGGAGAAACATAAGAGAATATATAAAGCTTAAAAAGAAGCTGAGCTAAGCAGGGGAAGACTCAGAAGCCCATGCAGAAATTGACTATATTCTCACTCATTCGAAAAACTCATGTTTAAGTATTCCA
Source organism: Myiopsitta monachus (assembly GCA_017639245.1). Lineage (NCBI taxonomy): Eukaryota > Metazoa > Chordata > Aves > Psittaciformes > Psittacidae > Myiopsitta > Myiopsitta monachus. The sequence goes on from CM029927.1 coordinate 7,991,718, forward strand.
GCTCGTCTTGTCATCACTTCCATCGGCCAAACTATGAATAAACATGAGGAAAAGATAATCAATCATACTCCTTGGAATTAAACTGTCCAAAATAAGAAAAGGCCCTCAGAATTGTTTTTGTGTTCTCAAGTGTTTCTTGTGGTACATGTAATTCCTTGTGGGGGAAACATCAGAGAACCAGAACCAGCCTTGCTTCCCACACTGCCCGTTTGTGAATTCTTTCCTATTAATAGAGTGAAGCACTGCAAAGCAGCTTGACCTACTGGGATAGACTGTGGTTAAAAGCAGGCACTGGGCTTTGAACTCAAAATTTCTCTTTTCCAAAAAAGAGATACAAGGATTCCTGTGCTGACCTCATGAGGGAGGCTGTCTCCCCAGGGGAAGGGGCACAGAACAAAGCTTCTCATAAACACAGACTCTTTCCAGGTCTTCACATGGCTTGTAGTGATCCCTCCTGAAATCAGGATTAGATCAATAACGTCTAAGAAGGAAAACCCTTCTGGTTTCATATACACATGTCAGTTGCGTAACATGCTGCATGACATACTGAATTCCTAAAATACTGTGTAAGATAATCCTCAGGATGATAGTTTATTCCCAGTTTGTGGAAATCATTCTATTTAGCAGCATAACTCCAATGAACAGTTATGCCAATACACCTGCGGTTTAAAAAAACTAAAAATGATTACCAAAACCTAAAATAGATTGTTAAATTAAACTATCAGCATATAATATTATTTAGAAGCTCAGCAGAAACCCTTGGGGAAGGAGAGGGAATTTGATGCTAAAGCTACCATCTGCAAGGCAAACCCCTTTACAACATGTAAAAGTTGAGGAACAAAACAGAAATGCCATCATCAAATAAAAGCACAAATATTTCAAAGTTTAGCAGTTACTTATTCCAGAAACCCAAAGCCATGCTCAGAGTAAGTGCAGGAGACAGCACAGTTTTCCACTCTTGATTCTATCACACATTTACTGTGAAACTGCCTTTTGACCTACCTGTTTATCTTACAAAGACAATTCAGTGCTCTCATTTCCTACGCAGATACAAACGAGGAGCTATTTCTATTCAACCAAAGATCAGTCATCGACTGTGTGAAGCAAAGGCTTCTTCCGCCAAGACCTCTGCTTCTCTACCACAGTGATCAATGAGAAAAGCATAGTCCTGGGAACAGTAACTGTTAATTAGTAGCTGTTGAGGATCAGTCATGGCAGGAGGAGAAACAGAATGTGACTGAGGGTCCTGCAGAATAATACCTTGATTTATTTTTCTGATTTGTCAGAATTAAATTGACAGAAATAAATAACCCTTTCCAAAGCTTATTTCCAAAGGTACTACAGAACCTGGCCATGAGGCTACTAAATGCATTTTACATTATTAAGGGTATCCCAAAATCTTTCATTAATGAAAGCCAGAACAAGTAAGAGTTTCAAAAAAACTTCAGGAGTTTTTGCTTTTTTTGTAGCTTGATAAAGTTGTGGAGAAACAGAAAGAAACTCACAAACGAATGCTGGAGCAACTTCTCATGGTAGAAAAATCACACAGACAGACACTGTATGAACTAGAGGAAGAAAAGAGGAAGCACAGCAAATACACGGAAAAAAACGATGAGTTCACAAACTTACTGGAACAAGAATGTGAAAGGTAAGGATATCTACAATTTAACGTTACATCTAAGGATCTGCGCGCTTTCTTATTCTGCATCCATTAAAAATCAGAAATATCTGCAGAGATGTATTTTGAGAGTTACTTTTTTTGTGAAAAATGTGACTAATGCTACACAACAGTAGTGACTAATCTCTATCAGCAGGTGAGGTAGGTTGAACGGTTGGCAGATTTTTCAGTGCTGTGGCAGGATGACAGGTAGGTTGCACTACGGAGAGATACGCAAATGTGTAAAGTTATAACCAACATGAAGCACGTGAACCTTTCTGCATGTTTAAGATGCTCAGTGTACATTATAGTATATAAGTAACAAAATATGAAACCAGTCTCTGATGGCAGAGGAAAAAGACATGAGGAAAAGTAAAAGGTGTTTAGATAGACATAGAAATACAGAGAGAGGAAGCAAAGGCAGAGGATAACTTACAGAAAACTTTGAAAATAACAACATCATAAAGTTCTCATATCGGGATTGCAATAAAAACCATCAATCCAACTTTATTTTTAAGTGTAACCTAAAAGTGACACAGCTTGTTTAAGCACCATGTGAGAACTTCAATACCAATTCTCAGAAGAAGGATTAAGAAAAATAAGACATCATTTACTATCTTTAAAAAAGCCACTTTAACCTGTGGCTTCTCTGAATCTGCAGGAAAACTGAACACATCCTAAGGAGAATAAAAAAATAACTAACAACATTTCCTATTCCCTGGATAGCTACCCCAGAAGATAGCAGAATATTGTCTCAGTTTCCTTTTGCTTAGGAACAGATGGAAATGTTTGGGTGTGAGAACGCCAAGCCTATTCTAAACTCACATTATGCATAGATAATTCTTTCTCCGCTTCGCCTGTGTAACATCACGTTCCACGTATTTTGGCAGTGCTCACCCTTTGCTCTACACCCTTCTCCTGCAGGTCTATCAAAGATAGGACATACACTTCCCACTGAGTACACTGCCGTATTTATGGTTTTTAATTAAAGAGGCTGGGGAAGAAAACACTTTGCTTCTCAGAAAAATGTATACACATGCAGGCAAGCACAGGCACACACAGAGAAGCACATACAAAGCCCCCCAAAAGGCACAGAACTGATTTTTTTCCTTAAGAACTGTTTTATGAAGCATCATCATACCAGGGAACAAAACCTGAGATAAATACAAGTTTTCATCTCTGCAGTCCTTCTCTCAAAAACCACAAGATGCTCATCTCTTAGGAGACAGAGCTAAACAACTACAGTTGCTAAAAGTAGCAAAATATTACATCAGACACATGCGCTCACACAGAATGAAAAGCTGCAGGGAAGGAAACACTAAGCATCAGAGTCCTGTATTTTTTTTCCTTGTGAAAACAGGGTAGAGACAGGATTAAACCTCTCTTCCCTGCCTCTCCTCCACATTCCCCCCAAGACTATAAAATATTTGCCACTACCTGCAACATTTAGTCTATCTGCCTAGAAAAGGGGGGGAAGGAAAGGAGGTGGGAAAAATAAGGCGCCTAATGAGACCTTAGAGGATGTAATAATAGATTTCAGATTAAGTCTCAATTTTTGTATTTTCTTTGGAGGATGTATTTTATGTGGAAAACCTTAAGGGGGTGTGATGTCACATGTTGAGCTGATTCCAAACCATTTGCCAAGTAATGTCACCATCAAGATCTCCGTGCAATTGCCTGCCATAGCAAAAAAAAAAAAAAAAAAAAAAAAAAAATCAAGGGAAACCTCCCCCCCAACAAAACAATCCCCAAAAAAACAACTCACAACCAAAAAGCAAGCACTCAGCAAGTAAAGGCACAGCAAATTCTACATTAGGCTGCCTGACTTCACATTCAGAACACACACAAACCTCCCCCTCCTCCCCGTACTAAGGGAAGTGACCTTTTCTTCCACTTCAAAAACCTCAGTCCAATTCAGATCTTCTCAGGGTGTGGATTTTGCATTTGGATTAAGAACAAATGGAACTCTGCTAAAAGTTTCATACATGAAGCAGTGACAAATGAATTTTGCCTTCTTCCATTAAACAAAAGAAATTAAAAAAAAAATCAGAAAAGCAGTAAGTATTCATCAATAAACTTTTTCTTTTTTTTCAGCCAGAAGCAGTATTCTCTTCTAAGTGTGGAAGGGTATATAGCAATCCCAACAATATCTCAGTTTCAAAGCAAAATCCTGAACTTCCTATTCAATTAGTCAAAAAAGGGTCTTGCTTTTATGGAAGACCAAGGTTACAGGCAGTATATGCTAAACTTATCCTTCAGGAGTATAGAATGCATGCAAGTCAAACAAGGTACCAGAATGGTATGTGATTATGTGATCAAAATGAAAAATAAAAACTCAGATGCTGTGGGAGAGTGATGCTGAAGCACTGAAAACTACTCATGACAGCAAGAATAAACTATCCGTCAGCTTCAAATGACTCTGAATAGATTTTCAAATAAGGCAGAGAGAAAGCACTTTCTTTTTCATGCCTATGCGCTCAATAAAAACAGAAGAATTCTTAACTGAAAATTTTAGTGATGAACTAATTTATCTGATGATCAATGGTTTAAAAAAACTAGGCAAGCCTCCATCAATAAGGGCTTGCTGCTGCCTTCCTCCCGCCATACATGACATTTCCCATCAAGAGTGTTATAAAAACATGCTTGAATCCTGCAAAATACCAGCAGTCTTCACTGACAGGAAAAAAAAAAAGCCCAAAACAATTCTTAGTCATTTGAGAATCCCTCTGACTTCACAGCGAGGGAACAAGACTAAGGTTGGCCTCAGCAATTGTACATTGCCAGATTCAGGAGTTTAAGCTTATGGCAGGACTAGTGACAGCTTTCTAGATATGGGAACTGGATTTTCATTTAATGTTCTTTAGGCATTTCAAGCATTTTGCTTGTTGCAAGCGAGAACTAATCTTCCATAGTCTTGCAGTAGTTGAGAGACAAATATTGGTCTTCCAAACTGAAAAGAGTCTCAGTACTTAGCAGCAGACATTTACCAGTAGAAGAATGACAAAATCATGCTACTATCATTACATTTATTCACCTTCAGTCATATGTACTTTTGAAGCATGGAGCCACTGACTAACCTGTCAGATAAGGCACAGTTTTGTGGAGAAAAGGAGGCCAATGGACAATGACTGGAAAAGGTTTTCCCTGCACTTCAACCTGAAGCATACTCTGTATGTGTGCAGATCAGACCGGAACAGAGAGACAAACTGTATGTGCAAGGCAGTATACCAGCCCAAGACTACTAAAGCCTAGAAGAGAAAATTTTACTGTACTGCTGGAGCCTACAAAAATAGCAGCACCCAAACACAAAAGTACATAGAAAAACTCCAGAAGCTAGATACAGAGACTACTAAGATCACCCAAAGAACCAGAGCATAAAAGCCATTGAGTTTGCTCCGAAGCTCTTGCATTTCATGGGGTTGGGAGATGGAGGGCAGGATTAAGGACTACGAAGAATACTTAGTTCAGAATCAAATGCAGATTCCAGTGTATCTTCCCTGAGGATGTACTCAGTTGTTCAAATATATTTATCCACACTCCATATTTTTGTTGTACAGTTAAATAATAAAACCTGCCGGTTTAGAAAACATTTTACAAAGCTAAAATATGAAACTAGAAAGTTTTCCAGATATGCATGCTCCTGGTTTGAAAACACATGCCATACGCACGCAAGTATTTATGTGTTTACATATTACTCTCCACCCCACACACGCACAAAAAGAAACTAAATAATAAAATAGTAAAATGATCAGCACTTACACAGCCCTTTATCCCCGCTAATCTCAGTTTTACATGTTACCTAAGCACAGTTATTCTCCATTTTCTGAATACTGGAAGGAAATGAAGGTATGAGTGGAAGAAATCATTTACAGGTACCTGAGGGTTAAAAGGGAGGAAAGGAAGTAATCTCCCAACATACGGGTGTGTCCCATCATCAAACTTTCTATATACTATAGAGACTCTCAACTATACAAAGGGTAAAGCTTTATTATGAAGATACGCTGGTCAAATGAGGGAATGTTCAACAGAACAGGAAAAATATAACTGTTTGCTAATAAGCAGTGAAAACAGATCTTCAAAGGCAGTTACAATAAATGTCGCCCACAGGAATTCAAATGTTAGCACAAAAAATTGCAGGTTGGTACAACAGCAACTAATAAGATCCTTAATTTCAGGATCATCTACTAAGACGAGGGTTTTTTTTCCATAGGGAGGAAAGCAATCGTAAGTTTTTGTTTTAGCTCTGACTTCACACTCACAAAGGTCATATAAAGAACCTATTCCAAAGAAGAAAACACAACTGTTTACATATAAGATGATCCTAACATTTTCAGAAAGGAAATTTCCTCCTTATAATCTAAGCAGATGGAAAAAAAACTAAGCCAGCCAACCAAACTCTCTTCCACTGTATCAGACATTTCTTTTTAAAACATAAAGGGCATTTTCATCTGAGGAGTCACTGTTCACCAAGCATTAAAAAAAAAAAAGGAACCTAACCTGCAGAAGTCTCACAACTGTAGTCTATCACCTAACGAAACACAGTGCATGTTGCTCCAACTGCTGCCCCTCATCAAGGTCACCCAGTTAAGATGATAACCTGTTGAGTGATACAGGTTAGAAGGGATCTCTGGAGGTCTCCAGCATAACCTGCTGAGAGCAGGGCTAACTTTATATCCAGATCAGATTGCTCAGACTCTTGCCCAGCTGACTACTGAAGATCCCCAAAGAACAGTGATTCTCCTGGCCACCTGGGCTCCTGATGCAGTCTTTGCCATCCTCACGAGAAGATCCTTTACCTCAGTTTTTCATGGTAGGCATCATTCTGGTTTGGCTTATGCCCCACGTTCAACTGAAACTGCTCTCATTAAAAGCCCAATAACTTCCCTTCTGGCAAACCTCTGAAACTAATCCATCTTCACTGTCTCTGATGTTTTGGCTGCCTTGGACACAAATGAGCTTTCAGTACTTTCTTGCCATCTTAGCCACAGAGCTCCTGTGACTCCAGCTGGATTTATTTCGCTAAGAGTTTCAACAGTGTACTCCAAGCCAGAAGCCTCTCACTGCCCACCTCTGCTCTGTCCATAGGACCTCATAAGTATTATTCTTTAGGTCTCTTCTTTATCCCTTCACTCTCTGTGCTTCTCAAAGAAATTTAAAGCCAGCCATCATCTGCATGATAATGACTCAAGACTACCCCAATCACCACTACCACAGCAACCTGCCATCATCCTCAACTCCATGAGACCAAAAGGGAACTCAGCCTTTCATCCACCTGATCATGGCTTCATCTCTAAAATTCTCTAATACCTCAGATCTTAAAACTGGGATTACAAAATCATACTACTTGTCACTCAGCCTGTCATATCTAGGCACATTTTCTACCTGAGCCTTTTCACATTTTAAGTATCAAAAATTCTTCTTCACAGCACCTCCAAGAAAAACTAAACCAAACAAAATTAAATCAAACATATCTGTCTGCCCATCCAAATAACTAAATCCCTTTCCAGGCCCTCACTTCAAAAATACTTTTTTCGCATTTCCACATGACCTGTTTGATCCCTCTATGTCTCTTCACTGGATGTACTCTCATTACTGCATTGAGGTTACATATTGTTACTTGCTGATGTTTACAGTCCACTTTTACCCTCTCTTGAAATGTTATTACATGAGGTAAACATCACACTAAAAATGTACCAAAAATAAATCATATTATGTTATGATACTGCTCCAGTTCTGAGTAGGTAAGAAATGTGATTTTATAAAACTGAGTAATCTAGATTAAGTGGTTTGGTTTTGGTGGGGGCAGGGGGTGTGTTACTGTTGGTTTGGGGGGGTGTGTTGGAGATTTTTTGAGTGTCAGATAAAAGTAATTGCTACACACAGTAGGTCAAATGAGCAATGCTTGAAAACTGGAACAGGGCATCAAGGAGAGAAGGAACCACCTCAGCTAAAAGGTGGAGTGCTAGTACGTTGTCAACATAATACAGCTGTACTTAAATTCTAATACATTCACACATCACAATAGCAATATACTGCATGCCCATCTCTGGAAAGTTCAATATTCTGTAACAGTGGGTATAGGTATAATTACCATTTGCTGGTTTTATTTATGAAGCCAATCAAATATTGTAAGAAGCAGGATCGTATCTGTATAGAAAGCTATAAAGTAAAAATAAACACTGACAACTTACTTATTCTACATGTGTTGCCAGCAGTTTTTAATTTCATGCACACTGAACTATTGTTGTAGAATGCATTGTACACAAATGCAATCATTTCCTTTTAGCTTTCTGGCAATGAGTTATATATATTACATATGTTTGAGACTATGTCTTGCAAGTTGTGAAATGGATGCTAGATCTCTGTACATCCGACCTTTTTCATGGATATCTAGCGTTCTGTAGGTGAATAAGAGAGATCCACCACAAGCAAGACATTAGCATTCTTACTCTGCATTACACCCCAATGGGACAGTCCCACTAATAACACCACAGAGGCACAAAGACAGACTCAAGGAAGTGATCTACACAGATTAATTACCTCATACTCATACGTGGAAAACTACGTACCATTGCACTATATAACTTTCAACAGATGTTGTGAAATCAAATCCTTGTCAAAATCCAAGGATTCAAAGATTTCTAGAACAGTTTTTGTGCATGAAGGAAGGTTAAAATAATTTATCTTAAAGCAAATAAATCAATAGAATCCAGGTTAAAAAGAGGGATTAAAACCTCCAAATTATTAAATCATAGAATGGTTAGGGTTGGCAAGAACCTTAAGATCATCCAGTTCCAACCCCCTGCCACGGGCAGGGATGCCTCACCCTAGACCATGTCACCCAAGGCCCTGTGCAACCTGGGCTTGAACACTGCCAGGGATGGAGCATTTACCACTTCTTCGGGCAACCTATTCCAGTGGCTCACCACCCTCATAGTAAAGAACTTCTTCCTTAAATTCTGAATCTAACCTGAACTTCCCCTGTTTATCACTAGAATCCCTGATGAATAATGTCACATTGTTTTTTCAAAACAAAGATTAAGAATAAATACAAACAGAAACAGGGCTTCCAACTCTGTGTTAACACAACTGAGAAATCCCATAGATCCATGGTGCAATTCTAAATAATTCCACCTCCTGTAATCAGCAAGCAGATGCAAGATCTAGGTGACAACCATTTCTCATGCAACTCCACTCGCATTGGCGAAGTGAAAGAGAGAAGTGAGGCTCATGCTTCATTTTTTTAAATTCTGAGTACATAAGACATTTGTTCACTGCTTCAGGCACACTGTCACAATTACCAACCAATACTATCATTGTGTACTTCTGAGGCTGGATACAACAAGCTGAAAAACCTTAGTCAAACTATGTTCTCCTACACCGCTACCCTCTTTTCCCTCATGAGTGGGGAAAGCCATGGTCATTGCCTATGCCCTTGCTTTAAAAAGGCATAAATTCTCCTTAAAGGGATGTTCGTGGAAAACAGCCCTGGTGGTAGCTCTGGTCAGCAATTTTAACCATAGCGTTAGAGCTCAAAGAGAAAGATGATCTTACTAAGCTTGCAAGTCTCAGTATATTTATGGCTCTTGTAAATCAACACCCATTCCATAAACCGTTTTTGGAGCCTAACCAGTGACCAACACGGACAACGAAGCACTAGCCAAGTATGCTCATGGTGAGGTGCTGCCCTCAGTAATGGGGCACTTGCTCTAGTCACCAATTTACATTTCCAAATAAGACTGAGTGCACCGCTCCCTGTACAGCACAGCATAACTAGTCTAATCATAAGCAACAATAGAAGCAAATGACTACATCAAGACCTCTGACCAAAAAAAGACACGGTGCACTTCTGATTCACTGCAGGGTGGGGCTGTGAGAGAGAAACTGGCACAGAATTTTGTAATTGGAGTTTGAAAACACGGAACATCACACAGACAGAAAAAGCTACAAATCAGTCTCTGAAAGTCTGACACTATCATAATTTTCCAGAACAAACCATTGCTATGGGAAAAGTTCTATTCCTGTTTGAATGTGGAGGAGGGGAAATGTCAATCAAGTTAAGATCTTTTTTGTAGCAGAAAAATATAAGTGACTTACATGTACTATAGTTTCATATCTTAAGAACAGGCAAAGGAAAAATGGCCATGAGAATTGAGACTGCAGGTCACACATCAGTTATCAAGACCTGGAGTCTAAACTCATAACTGAGTTTCCCATGGCATACCATGAGCTTCAATGCATTTATGCCCACCTATAAAATCTCTGAGCATTACATACACATATGAAAGAAGTATCCATGGGAGACTAAAGTAGTTCAAGAAAAATTTCACGGCCTTGGTCTCTGTGCTACAACAGTAATTTTAAAGAGAATAAACAGGAAAAATCAGTAGCATCAAGACAGTGAGCACACCACACACTCATACAAAGTGTCTGAAGGCCAAAAGTGTGAACACATTAGAAAAATACGTTTGATATTTTAATCTTTCTGCTAAGAAGACTAGAAAAAAGCCTGAGAATATGTATAAATTCAGAAATAAAAGGCCAGGAAAGACATATGAACTTTTGTTTTTAAAATCGCTGTTTCAGACTTGGGGCATGGAGGGGGAGCCACAGGATGGGTGGAAGGCTCAGAGTAAGTAATGGGAGTAATAGGAAGCAGATAGAGGAAGAAGGATCTAGCCTTATCCCTGGAAGCTGAGGGCTGTTTTCCAGACATACTGTTGACAGCTTTGCTTCTCATTTCACACGTCCAAAATACAGAAAGGTCTCAATCCTATCTGATTTTGATTTGAACGCAAATACACATCAGCAGTCATGAGATGGTCGAGTTCGAGATCCTCAGGACAGTGAGAAGAGCTTGCACCAAGCTCACTGCCCTGGACTTCAAGACAGTAGACTTTGGCCTCTTCAGGAACATGCTCAGTAAGATTCCATGGGATAAAGCCCTAGAGGGCAGGGGGGCCCAAGACTGTTGGTTGATATTCAAGGATCATCTGCTACAAGCTCAGGAGTGATGCATCCCAACTAGAAGGAAGTACTGCAGGAGGGCCAGGAGACCTCCTTGGATGGATAAGGAGCTGCTGAGGAAAATTCAAAGGAAAAAAGAGGCTTATAAAACGTGGAAGCAAGGACAGGTGACCTGGGAAGAATACAGGGACGTTGTCCAGGAAGCTAGGGACCAGGTTAGAAAACCTAAGGCTCACTTAGACTTAAACTTGGCTAGGGATGTGAAAGATAACAGGAAGGGATTCTATACGTACACTGCAAATAAAAGACAGACTAGGGACAACGTGGGCCCTCTCCGGAAGATACCAGGAGAACTGGCTACCCTGGATTTGGAGAAGGCTTAGTTTCTTTATGACTTCTTTGCCTCAGTCTTCACCAGCAAATGCTCTGACCACACCACCCAGGTCTTGGAAGGCAGACACAGGAACTGTGACAATGAAGACCCTGGGCCCACTGCAGGAGAGCATCTGGTTCGAGACCATCTTAGGAACCTGAACATGCACAAGCCCATGGGGCCTGATGGAATCCATCCACGGGTCCTGAAGGAGCTGGTGAATGAAGTTGCAAAGTTACTGTCCCTCATATTTGAAAAATCATGGCAGTCAGGTGAAGTTCCCAACGACTGGAAAAAGGGAAATATAACCCCCATTTTCAAGAAGGGGAAAATGGATGAGCCAGGGAACTACAGACCAGTCAGCCTCACCTCTGGGCCTGAAAACATCCTGGAGCAGAGTCTCCGGGGAGGCATGCTAAGGCACATGAAAAACAACGAGGTGGCTGGTGACAGCCAGCATGGCTTCACTAAGGGGAAATCCTGCCTCACCAATCTGGTGGCCTTCTATGATGGAGCTATGGAACTGAGGGACAGGGATAGAGCAGTTGATGTCATCTACCTGCACTTGTGCAAAGCATTTGATACTGTCCCACATGACATCCTTGCCTCTAAATTGGAGAGACACAAATTTGATGGATGGACCACTCGGTGGATAAAGAACTGGCTGGATGGCCACACGCAAAGAGTTGTGCTCAATGGCTCAATGTCCAGCTGGAGACCAGTCATGTCCCTCAGGGATCGATGTTGGGACCGGTCTTGCTCAACATCTTTGTCACTGACATGGACAGTGGGATTGAGTGCACCCTCAGCAAGTTTGCTGATGACACCAAGCTCTGTGGTTCGGTTGATATGCTGGAGGGAAGGAATGCCATACAGAGGGACCTTGACATGCTTGTGAAGTGGGCCAATGCCAACCTGATGAAGTTTAACCATGCCAAGTGCAAGGTCCTACACTTGGGTCAGAGCAATCCCAGGCACAGCTCCAGGTTGGGCAGAGAAGAGATTCAGAGCAGCCCTGTGGAGAAGGACTTGGGGGTGTTGGTCGATGAGAAAATGAACATGAGGCGGCTGCAGTGTGCACTCGCAGCCCAGAAAGCCAACCGTATCCTGGGCTGCGTCAAAAGCAGCGCGACCAGCAGGTCGAGGGAGGTGATCCTGCCCCTCTACTCTGCTCTCCTGAGACCTCACTTGGAGTATTGTGTGCAGTTCTGGTGTCCTCAACATCAAAAGGACATGGAACTGTTGGAACAAGTCCAGAGGAGGGCCATGAGGATGATCAGGGGACTGGAACACCTCCCATATGAAGATAGGATGAGAAAGTTGTGTCTGTTCAGCCTGGAGAAGAGAAGGCTGCATGGAGACCTCATAGCAGCCTTCCAGTATCTGAAGGGGGCCTCTAGGGATGCTGGGGAGGGACTCTTCATGAGGGACTGTAGTGAGAGGACAAGGGGTAACGGGTTCAAACTTAAAACAGGGGAAGTTTAGATTGGATATGAGGAAGAAATTCTTTCCTGTAAGGGTGGTGAGGCACTGGAATGGGTTGCCCAGGGAAGTTGTGAATGCTCCATCCCCGGTGGTGTTAAAGGCCAGGTTGGACATAGCCTTGGGTGGCATGGCTTAGTGTGAGGTGTCCCTGCCCATGGCAGGGGGATTGGAACTAGATGATCTTAAGGTCCTTTCCAACCCTAACTATTCTATGATTCTACGAGTCCATGGAGAGCTGTTCTATAAAAATTTGCATAAATAAAATTACACTTTTTTATCCATTTAAAAATTATTTTTAACAACTTATTATAGTCCTTCCAGATAGGATTGTTACTCTATTGAAAGATTTCTAGGTACTTGGCTAAGACTGAAAAAGAACCTGAAGGGACACATTTTGCCCACAGACACAGCTTAGATCCATAGCAGATAAAAACCTAAGATGAGAGTTTGAGTAGTCTGCAGCAAGATATACTCCTTAAGGACAACTCTGAGTGGAGAACTGCTCACTCCCCTTCCAAGGTAGGTCTCAACTGCGCACCCCTTGAGATGAAAAACCCAACATGTCAACACCTGTGAGGCGTGACTTGAAGCAACTCCAAAGACTAAGCAGGCAGAGACACCTAACCAGTGCCCGTAACGTTCCCCAGGAAAGTTTGCGCTGGGGAACACAACTAGTAAAACCTAGAGCTTATGCAGACATACTGGTAACAGAAGGCTCCAGCACTAAGGACTCTTGAACCACCACTTGATCATCAACAACATTAATTTTCAAGCAGAAAAAAAAAAAAAACAAAACAGGAGTTGTAATGGGGTCATGATGATAAGGCTACTTAAAAGGGTGAGGGGAAGTATATTACCATAGATGTTTTATTCCCACCCCCCCCCCAAATAGGAAATTAAAAGTGCCAGAGGGGCAGTTACACTGAAAATAGCCAAGCAGCTGAGTTATGTCTGTCAAATTTTGCCTAGCATCAGTTACCTTCTCCCAGACTCTACCTTTGCCAAGAGTGCTGGAGAAGAGAAACTCACTGAATGCAGAAACATGGTTGTTTTCAAATGTGCCTATGAGCTTGACAAGATATACCCTGCACAGGTCTGCTCTCATTCTCTGCCTAACATACTCTTAGCAGCATCAAATTATGTCACTGCAAAAGAAAATCACAGAAACTGCTCTTTGGAACAATGCTTTACTTACTTCCTTGCCAATACCTTTCAAGTTACACATTTTGCTTGAAATTATGAGAGCTGATTAAAAACCTGAAACCTGAACAGAGCTCTTCACTGTTAAAACCAGTCTTGCCTCTTTAACACAACTGGGGAATTCCGTAGCCTCAGCAATTTGATTCAAGGTACCTTCAAGGCGCTGGGGAAAGACATATACCCCACAGACGTTACCAGGGTATAGGCAACAAAGCAGGCTTTTTTCTTGAACTATCTTTCCCTTTCAGTTAACCATAATTGTTACCATCTCACTTGCATTTCCTATGTTAGCCTCCTTCCTCCTCATAACCTGGGAAAAAAAAAATGAACAAAAGCAGACAATCCTGTGGAAAAGGAAATAAAAACCCAGCAGAAATGGAGGTCATGCACCCTCCTCTCTCTTCAATTTGATTTGTATGCCAAGAACGCTAGGGTTATCAAAAACTTCTTAGCACTGTAAACCTTATTCTGACATATACATTTATGACTATCAAGATGACTTTTAGGAAAGTTCAGATCCTACAATTTGCATTTATGTCATCAGGAAATTGGGACATCGTTTATTCAAATGTTTAGACAAGATTTCACATGTTTCTCATTTGAAAATTTTATCTTGCATCCAACTGGGGAACTGAAAAGCAACACACACTTCCTAAAATCCTAACATTCTCCTTTTCAATAGTTTTGCCAGCTAAACTCTGGATGCCTTTGCATTCTGTCAGACAGAAGAATGAGTCAGCCTGTCCCTAACTGGCCTTCTAAAAAGGAAACTGAGAAGTTTGATGACATATTTGGATAAACACACTCACTGGATAAAGTTACTCAACTTTTTATATCTCTAAGTTTGTTATAAACCTTCAAAATCCATACAGAGTAGATTTAGGCATAGCCAATAAAAACCACAGATTATAAATAAATTTCATGAAAGCCGCTATATTAAACTGAAAGGACCTTGTAAATATGCTCATCAAGGCTTCATCATTGTAACACAGCACGACGTCCATAAATACACATTATTAATTGCTAGGCGTCCACATTCTTATTGACATATCAGTCCTATATAGATCACCTTTGGTTCAGAATCCAGTTTTCTCATGAATACCATTTAACAGCCAACACTGTAGCTCTGACCAAAGGAGCAACGAATCAACTCAGAGTTTATAGAGTTTAACTCTCCTGAGAAGACAGTGAAGTCTATTATGATCTGTATGTTCTTTAGGTCTCTCTAAGTGTCATTTTTGGCCAGGAAATAAATGATTATGGAAATATACAGTATTGAACCTACAGAAGGCACAAATACTGAGTTGACTTAGCCACCTAAGCCCTCAGTTTACCAAAGGTTAAGAAGGTATAAAATACCATTTTGGAAGGCATTATTTCTTTCAATAGTGAACATCCAACTAACAATGTTTTATTAAAGGAATGTACCTCACAGATTCAAGATCCTTACCTCTAGGAATTCCCATCTTCTTTAGCTCTATATTAACTTCGGATTCAAAGAAAGACAAGACATTACAAATAAAGCTTTTACTAGTTTCATAAAACAAAACATTGATTTTACTTGATCTATATATGAGGCTGTTTTCCATATGTGCTTATAAGCATTATCAAATTTCAAGATTAGTCTGATCTAAATTTGTCTGTAATCAAGCTTAAAATAAGCTACTATCTTATCACCTCAGATTTCACTCCAGCATTTCATTAAAGTGCGTAGCTTAACGTTTACATGTGCAAAGATCTGAGTCTCAATACAGCATATGCAAATTTGCCCTCAGGTATTCTGATTATTAAATGCAAAAATAGTTGGGTTTATGATACACAGGAGGCATCCAGAGCATTCCTTGGAAGAAACTGAGAAGGAGCCATTCACGATAAAAATAACAACATATGAAGGAATTTACAAAATGCTTGGAGACAAAATTAGTTTTTTAGACACCTGACTACAAGACCATCTCCATGGCTACATCTTTAAAATGGTCCTAAGCAGGTTCAGGCAATAAAGTAACATTTCAGTAAGGAGCTGAGAAAACGATGCAGGAAGAAAGGGTTCAGACTTTATTAGACTGTGGAAAGACTTTTGGAATAGGATGTACAAACTTCACCTAAAATAAAACAAAAATAGGCTGCTAGTATTTAAGTTTAAAATGAAGATAACTGTGTAAACTGATCAGAAAGTCAGCAGATGCAAAACCATGCACAGATAAGGATGACACATCAATTAGGGATGCAATCATTAGAATTCTGTATTGTTGGAAGTAAAGCATTAAAGTAGTTAACAAAGTTTGACAGAAAATAACAAAGCTTGAAGAACAAGGGTGCAAGGGCTCCTATACAAATGCAAGTCCAAGAATCCAACATAAATACTGTCTGGTTTTATATATATAAATATATATATATAAATATATATATAAATATATTTATTTATGTATATATATGTATATATATAATATATATATTTATATATATATAAAAATATATATATTTATGTATAAATACATCTGGTAAAGATGGACAAAGGGTGCTTCTTAAAGTGTATGACAAGAAAACATCCCGAGGAATATAATTATACTTTTGATAAAATATTTAGATCAGAATGAACTAATGCTGATGTAGGAGCTGTAACAAAAAATGATGTACAGCTGTAACAAAAAAAAAAAAAAAAGGAAGCAGGAAAGTGAAGTAAAATAAGATAAATATATTTTACTCTGTAAAAGCAAAACCAAACTTTCTGTGAGTTGAACCTCATGTATAAAGAGATAACCATATAAATGCTCAACTACTGACCATCAATCCAAAAAATGACACTTAGCACACAGTGATGAGAGGGGAATATAATAATGGGAATCTGCAGTTATTTTTACATGCTGGATGAACATCACACTAGGGTATAACAGAGAATGCCTATTTAAATATTTGAATATTTTGTAAAGCGTCAGACCATAAACTTCATTAGTAGGAGCAAGTTACAGCTTTCGTTTCAACTACAGCCATGAAATAGTCCACACTATAAATACTGAAAAGCCTGGGATGAGTAAGTTCTCAAATTCAACCCGTCTGAGGTAAGAGGGAACAAAAAAAACCCTCACAACCCTATAGTATCTAGCTTTATGAGGGATAAACACATAACACCAACAGAAATTTACTTAAACAGAGCATCTAAAAGAATAAATCACTTGAAGGCAACACAAACAATTTAACAATACTGACAAAGCAGATTTCACATAAATGTGTTATCAGCAAATCAAAAGCAACTAAAATACTCTCCCAAAGCCAACAACAGATTAACATAACTTAAATACAAAGACATCTCAAAAGGGAAAATAAGTGCAAGCAAAGATAACATACAAGAAATACAAATGCTGGCATGCTAAAATCCATCCATTAAAAGTGGCAAGTCTGCGTCCTACTCAAATTGCAGAACATGGAATTTCTCTGGACAACCTTCTCCTCTTATCACTGAGGCATAACATTAATTTGGTTCATTTGCCAAAACCTTAGTTGTTTTCTATTTGTGTTTTTCCCTAAGTGACAGCATTAGATTCCACTGTTTGGGAGTCAGGGAGGTTTTCACATTAGACTCTTCTTTATAAAGAATCCAGAAAGCCATGTGAAGTTGAACTGATAATAGAAAAAGCTTTAGATCAAATTTGTACAACACAAAGCAACAAGCTTACTAGCACCTTACCAGGACTAAATGGTATTTAAGTGTTCAAAAAGAACGTATATGAGAAACTGATTAACTATTAGCTGGTGGGTTAGTCCCCCGCTTAAAAAAAAGCCAGAGAAATATGAGGCACCACTAGCTTTTAAGTAGAGGTTCTAGGAATAACTCAAGCAGAAATTAGGACCAATTCCTTTGATTCACAATTAGAAGAAACCATATGTCCTGGGTTCAGCAGTAGCAGTCATTTTTCTCCTTCTTTGTAGCTGGTGCAGTGCTGTGTTTCTGACTTTCAGCCTGGGAACAGCACTGATAACATCGATGTTTTCACTTGCTGCTCAGTAATGTTTACTCTGACCAAGGACTTTCTGAGTCTCATGCTCTACCAGGGAGGAGGGGAAGCTGGGAGGAGGAGGCAGAGACAGGACACCTGACCCAAACTAACCAGAGGTATTCCATACCACAGCACATCATGCCCACTATATAAACTGGCAGCAGTTACCCGGAGGGTTAGATCACTGCTCAGTTGGGCTGAGTATCAGTCAGTGGGTGGTGAGCGGTTGTATTCTCTTCCCTTATTTTCCTTATCATAATTATTATTGGTGGTAGCAGCCATGGTTTTGTGTTATACCTTAGTCACTGGACTGTTCTTATCTCAACCTGTGGGAGTTACATTCTTTCAGTTCTCCCCATCTCTCCAGGAGCGGGAGAGAGAAAGGGGGGGACTGAGAGAGCGGCTACATGGTTCTGAGTTACAGCTGGTCTTAAACCATGACACCATACTAAAGCAGAGAACTGGCAGATATGAGGCAAACATGAAACAACCCAGCCAGTTGAGAGCAAAGCAGAATTATGCGCCAAGTTTGCCCCCCTTCTCCATCTGTTCTTGTACTGAGTAATTCTTTGCCCTTCTATCCTCCTGTTAATCCTGGTATCTGCAATGAAGCAAGACAAACTGAGCTCACAGCAATTCATTTACCTCTTTCCCATCACGAGTGTGTTTTTCATGCACTTTGACGTGCATAAAAACAAAACGCAAGGGCCTGACTAGTTACATCGAATTGTTTGAAATTGTTTACAAAAGCCAATTTTAATTGAGTTTCTTATGGCTGTGTGCCTATCCATCATCCCATTTTCTCATCCCTCAGCTAATTCCAAATGAAATGTAAGATAGATGCAAAGACCTCGAAATTATTAAATACCTACAGGGTTCTTGAAAACAGGTATCTTTTAGTGTCCAGGATAATAAGCAAGAGTCTAGTTCAACCCTGACAAAAGTACATTCCAGGAAAACTTTGTGTTTATCCTAACAGGGGGGAAAGCTTAGTAGCCTGCACATTATTGGACACTAAAAAAATCCAGCCATGAAACAAACTTTCATAATTCATTGTGTCTCACTATACAAACAGATTTTTACCCCAGCAAGTAACACTGCTTTTACAAACCTTAATGGAAACAGCTACCTATTACTACTGCACCTAAATGAAGCCAGAATCATGATTTGTTGTTGCAAAAGCTTAATATTTGGAGAGTTGGAGAACATCATAATCTTCTCCCTTTCCTTTCTTCCTTCTGAAAAATCAAAGAATGAGCTTACAGGAACCCATGCAGAAGTCTCCTGAAAATACCTATAATGAAAAATGTAGTCAAATTTTCAAGAAGTAAGTACTAGCATGTGAGGTCATTGTTTCAAAAGAGGTCAGGCATGCAGCCTTCCCCCTCTCAGAGAACTGTAGCCAGACTTTCCAATGCACTCAGGCATGCATCAGTTTGTAACAACAGGGAGAAGAATGAAGATGCTGATCTCACTGGCACAGCTAGGCTTTTAAAAATTATTCCAAATAAAGCAGCACTCTCCTACCTCCAACAAAAGAGGGAGAGGTTAGGGGTTTTTAAAAGAAAAATACTAAAAATATCTTCATTTTCAGTCATCTTAAAAAAAGCTGGAGAACATATCATTAGTCCTCTTCAGTTGAATCCACCAGAAAAAAACTGATAAGGCATAATGTATAAGATGAATGCTTAAGACACTGAAGTACCTTCAAGAATTCTCAGATCCCAATACGAGCTGACACTGAGACCACCAACACAGAAAAAAATATCATGAATCATTAGAACACCATTACCCCTTCTCATAGCATCTGGACTTTTACCTTAATTCTTTAAGAAATTTCTCCTCATGTTACCTTGTTTATTCAGCTGCTGTAATTACAAAAGGAAAGGAGAAAACTGATGACTTGTTGTATAACACTGAAGAAGTCATTCTACTTCCTTATTTAACACTAACTCCTTACTTACCTCGAGTGTAAAAATCAAACAATGACACAACACTAAGCCATTGCTGGTGCCAAGCACTATCCATTTCCATTGCACTTCGGACAAATACGTAGGATAAGAGAGTACATACAACTATGCAAGTACAGAGAGATAAGAGAGCATATACAACTACAGATCATGAAGTATATACTAAGCAGACAGCCCTCTGAAAGCACTGTGCATTGGTTTGTTTGGTTTTTTTAAAAATGTTTATTCTATTTGATCCATCTCTCCTCAGATACTTCAGTCATTAGTATTAAAATAATTCAATTTCATTTCCTTTTGGTTATTATCAGCAGCTCTACAAAGACTACTTATTTCCTCAGTCGTTATGCCAAAACACATATTTTTGGTTGCAGACCAAAATGAATCCTAACCCGCACCTTCTCTTCAGGTAATGTTTCCGTTTCTCCAATCTTACAAAGTATCCACACTGTCTCATAATAGGTGTATTACCCCACCTTTTAGTAGCTTACTTCACATGGAACAAATTTTGCCCTCCTAGCCCTCATATTCCCCTCTCTGCTTTCAACTGTAGCTGTAAATTACATTCAGAAACAAAATGTAAACTTTGTTCCATGTTTGACACTAAAGCCATGATTCAGCTTATAGATAAAAACATCTGAAGTACATGACATTTGGATGCCTTTGCTGTGAACCAGGCACCCAAGCTCGCAATGCTGTCCATGGAAGTCAGTTCATGACAGTTCCACTCCAGCGACTGAAGACAAACGTCTTCCCATGGCTTAAAATCCCACTCCAAAAGTGGCAACTTACAGATAAGTCAGCTAGGGACACCACTCCTTTCTGCAGCCTCTCTTTGAATAGGCAGTTTGGCTGTTTACGACATTTTTAAAGCAACCATTCGCAGCAAGGTTTCTTGCATTTCTCCTTCATGTGTTGGTATTGAACACTGAATCTGACTCAGATTAACCATTTCACCTTCACTGCATCTGCCCATTCAGATTTCTCACCATTCTACTTCTGTTTACACAATCAGGCTTTGAGTTTCAGTTAAGGGAAATACCCTTTTGTAAGAAAATTAATTCAGCAAGAGAAAGGAAAAAACGTGTAAACACCAAAATCCAAGAAATAACTGGAAATGACAGATTTTATAGAAGCCCAGTAACTTCTACACTGCACTCTGGGTTTGGAGCGAGTGGAATGTGATGAGTAGATATGCAATGTACAGTAGAATGAGTCAATTCTCAGAAGGATACACTTGGTAGTAAAAGACAAAATGTTTAGGAAAATGGTACTAAACCCACAAGGTTAAAAAAAGAAAAGTGAGACAGAGATAAAGAACAAACCTCTTACTGATGTCTTTTCCCTTTATTCAAGTTGGGATATTTATCAGCAAAGGAAAAGAAAAATACAGAATGACATTTTCATGGGAAGGGGAAAAAATACAATCACTGTTTGGTTTCTACCTGTCTGGATAAGTTTAGAGTTACAAAACATATTTAACTTAAGAACCTGAGCTTTGTTTGAATGTTTACTTTATAAAGTCTCGGAGCTGAGAAGCTAGCAGAATAAACTGTGTATTATCATTGCCAGTGTAAATTACAGGTTTTGTTTGCCATAGCAATGAGATGCTGGCCAAGAGTCAAAGGAAAGTAAATAATTTAAAACAATCAGTTACATTCTGAGAGAGCTTGTTTAGTGTTTAATAAGCTCTCCAGGGATGGAGAAATTACTAAAGCACATTGTCTTGACATGAGCTAAAATGGCTCTCTCTCATCACAACATTTTTGGGAATTAGACATTACTGCATTAGATAAAGATAGGCCTGTACACACACACACACATGCATAAATACATGCTCGTATTTTTGCATTTAAGTATATTGAGACATTTTAGTTGACAGGTTGCACATCTGATGCTCTTTATTGCATTTCATCTTTGAACTGAAATGTCCATGTTCTTTAAAATTTCTATATGCATTCTATATGCACTATACATTCATTTATATATTCCCTCATCCATCTACAGTCTCTGCAGTGGCTCTTGTTTTATATATTAAGAGAGGACACAATCAAATGTAGCATGCATAGTGCATCATAAATGGAGAGTAAAGACTGTTCTTTAATGTATCTCACATTATGAAGAAGAAGAGCCTCTATTAACATAAAAACGTGGTAACTCCAAAACTAGAATTGTATCAAAAAGCTCGATGTTTCTTTCCTTGATAAACAGGTTATGACATTGGCTTTTACCAGAGCTGGCCTTCTTCAACCTGGAGAAAAGAGGCCTCATGAAGAAGTTATGGAAGCCTTTCGGTACCTAAAGGGGTCAACAAGATAGCTGGAGAGGGACTCTTCATCAGGGCATGTAGTAATAGGGCAAGGGAGAATGGCTCTAAACTGACAGAGATTTAGATTAGGTATTAGGAAGAAATTCTCCACTTTGAGGGTAGCGAAGCACTGCAACACGTTGCCCAGAGAAGCTGTGGCTGCCCCATCCCTGGAAGCATTAAAGGCCAGACTGGATGGGGCTTTGAGCAGCCTGGTCTAGTGAGAGGTGTTCCTGCCTGCGGCAAAGCAGCTGGAACTAGACAATCTGTAAAGTCCCTTCCAACCCAAACCATTCTGTGAGTCATTCTATGATTCTATGAAGTTTCTGAGCCCAAGAGTTCAGGACATTCCGCTAAGCCTTTAGATGCAAAACAGAGACACTGAAATTGGAATCACAGAATGGTCCTATGGTGCTGCTGCACATGGAATGGTCCCTGGTGCTGCTGGGCACCATTCCAGAACGTGTTCCATTAGCTTAGGTACCTGTACCACCTGCTGCTTATCCATCTCATGAAGAATACAAGAAAGTTTGACCTGTTGCTCCTCACTGAAAATAGAATTTAGGAATCTGTTATGCAATTTTGCCATTTTCCTTCTTTTTCAATCAAACTAGATTTGATTTGGCTAAGCTTTATCCTAAGCTTTTTTGCACTGTGTCACTTTGAACTGCTGCAGGTTACTGAAGTGAGTAAAAAAGTGAGGCACAGCTTGAGTCCTGTACACTTCCACTGTTTGATAAACAGCTCTTACTGCAAGCATACAAAATAAAATGAAACAAATTTTCATCTCCAAGGATATCAAACAAGAAAAGCTGCAGTCTCTAAAATATGAGCTGCACACAGCAATGTGTTGCATTTCTCTCTTAAAAACAAAAGCATATTTCATACCTCCATTTTCTTTAGTAACATTCTGAAAAGACCAGAAAATCTCTATCTGAATTAGCAAAAAAGTATTAGGAAATATTAAAGTGAATTTTACTAAACTTAGTTTAGGCAATCTTTTTATTCTCTACTACCAAGTCGCTGTGAAATGGCAATGGCTGTTGTTAGTGCCCTAAATACATAAACAACTATGAAAAAATTAAATTAGGATGTTTGGGATTCCTAGCAGGCGGATGGAGCAAAGGGAAAGGAACTGGCAATGCCTGTTCCTGGAGGGGGTGGCAGATCAACCAGAAATATAAAATTCCTGACCTGCTAGCCATAAGCTCAGAGGTTTCAATAGCTGTCATCTATTTACATTGTTGAAATATTTAATTCGTTAGAGTACATGAGCTATTTTTATACGCTTTAATTTCTCCACACTAATTAGCTAACAACCTAGGAGTTTACATCTTTTTAAAACATACAAACATTCTGCTTAAAAGGAAATGGTATAAAACAGCATTAGAAGACATTCTAGACTTTAAAAAAAGCTAATATTTACATAGGGTCTCTACTTTAAACATGTTGCATCCTCCTCTTAGAATATTTACAAATTATCATTTGCAATAAAGCCCCAAAAGCATTAGATTTGTTTACTCTTTAGTTTATCTGGAGAGCTCTTCGGAGTATGCAATTCTTAATCATCTCTAGGCAAAAATATCAACATAGGAAAGCCTCTAAAACAGCAGCAGCAATCCAGGCCGGGATGGAGAAGAAAACAAGAAAACTTATCCCCAAGACCCAGAGAAGAAACTCATCCCAACAGAGTGAACCAACACAGCCTATATTAAATAATAATAATAATAAAAGCCTGAAGAAAAAAAAAAACCTCCAGTATCAACAGATGAAAGTGTTCAAGGCCAGGCTGGACGGGCTTTTGAGCAACGTGGTCCAGTGGGAAGTGTTCCTGCTAACGTGGTTTAAGCCCCCCACCCATGCAGTTTTACTCACTCACGCACTCCCCTCTCTTTCTTCCCCCAGTCCCAGGGGGATGGGGAGGAGAATCAAAAGAATTCAACTCTCACAGGTTGAGATAAGAACAGTTTAGTAACTAAGGTATAACACAAATCACTACTGCTACCATCAATAATAATACAGGAGAAATACAAGGAAAGAGAATACAACTGCTCACCAAGCCCGACCCAGCCAGTGCACCCCCGGTACCAAAAACCTTGCCATGCCATGCACCCCCAGTCCACCATCACCGCCACACCCTTCCAGGTCTCTGCTCTCCGTCTTCACATCCTGGACATGATGTGCTGTGGTATGGAATAACCTCTTTGGTCAGTTTGGGTCAGGTGTCCTGTCTCTGCTTCCTCCCGGCTCCCCTCCTCCCTGGCATAGCATGAGACTCAGAAAGTCCTTGGTCAAACCAAAACACTGCCAAGCAGTAACTATAAACACTGGTGTTATCAGCGCTGCTCCCAGGCCCAAAAATCAAAACCACAGCGCTGCACCAGCTACCAAGAAGGAGAAAAATGACTGCTGCTGCTGAACCCAAGACACCTGCCCATGGCAAGGGAGCTGGAACTAGGTGATCTTTAAGGTCCCTTCCAACCCAAACTAGTCTGTGACACTATGATTTAAAGAATTCTAGATTTTGAGGAAGCTCAAATCAAACCCCAGTTAGAAGTCTCAGCTGAGAGAACATCCCATCTTCTCAGCATCAGAAAAGGCAGGCTGAACCCAAATGTCACTGTGACATCAAAACTAGTCAGTTCATGACTCTACTCAAAATAGCTCATACCCTCTGCTGCACCAGTATGGCACGCAGCAGACAGGTTAGAACTGGTTAATCATGCCACTGTTTTTAGAACCAGCTGAATTATTGGTTGTTGTCCTTACAATACATTAGAACTTCAAACATCTTCCTATATCCTGTAGAAAGATGCATCACACAAAGGTCAGTGTTTTCTTACAGACGGTAGGGAGAGTCAATGCATGAAGAGATTGCTCCATTTCAAATTCTGGGCAGCAAATTTAATGTGATTTCAGATCAGCAGGTCTGTAAGTGAAGGAGACAGCAATACTTTTGGAAAACACCCCACAATTCCAGTGCTGAGAGGTCAAAGGCAGACCAGGATCACAAAAGCTTTCTCCCCAGTGCCCTGATGGCAAACCAGACAAACACAAGTTTAATACAAGAAGAAGATACTAATTTTGCCAGCACCACTAGCTGAGACTACAAAGTAGTCTACTGAAAACTGAGCATCAGACAGATCTTAATTCAGAGCATGGAAAACAATGAGTTCTCCCCTTCCTCCCCTCCTACCCCCCCCATCCAACTCTTGTGACAAACAACCAAACCAGCTCCTGAATTAGTTCTCAGGAGTACACTTAGCCAGAATTTTCTCAAAAATTCTGTATTCACAAACTTGAACATGAGCACCACTGATACTTGAAAAGATTATCTACCTAAATTCTCTACAAAGTAGGCAGAAATTGGGCACATTTTCAGAAGTCAGAGCTACACACCTGCACACTTTATTCAAAGCTTCAAAAACATGTTTCAAGCAGCCAATAGCTCATAAAAAAAAAACAAACCAGATCAACTGCTACAGGACAACAAATTGGCAGGTCTGCCAAGAACAAGTTACTAAAGCTCAGCTGATCTAGAGAAGGATAAGTCATTGTATTATGAGAAGGTAAGACGTAAAAGCACAGATTTCAGCTTTCAGTCATGGAGGCATGGCAGCAGCCACTGGCTCTCATCCAGCATTCATTACTTCAGGGGACTGAAGCAACATGCAGCGGTAGAGTCACTGCTGGACATGTGAAAAGGAAGGGAAAAAAGGATGAGTTCACTTGTGCTGAAAAGGTTGTTGGCATTACATAAGAAATAACTACCCATGCACGTGGGCTCCACGTCCATCAGGCAGCCCGCGTGCATCCGTTTGAAATTTGCTCTTCAGCGGGACAGCTGCCAGTCATGGCACACAGACATGCTGCAATCCTGTTGCTTAAAGAGGCTGCAGAAGCCATTTGGAGTTTCTCACATCGTAAAAGTGTCACATGTAGTTTTATAGTGGTGGAATACAAAGATGTAAGAGCCATGCACTGACTCTACTCTGCCACGTGACAGTGGCTATTAGTTGATATGTGTCAACGAACACACTGAGGCAAAAAACTCCACCTCAAACAGGACACATCCTCACAGCATTTTATGCTGGTATGACGGCCAACTCAAGGAAAAACTCCAATCACTGAAGAGTTTATGATATGAAATGTACTTAACTCCTTAGTGGTTACTCACTCAAAATCTTAGAACAGTTAGGGTTGGAAAAGACCTTCAGAAACTGGAACTCAAACAAAACAGCAGAAGGACCAAATTTCTTAAAATGTGCTCTACAAATCCAATTCATATTTAGGAGGCAGGACTCCACAATAGGGATACAACTCCTTGTCCCTTCTGACCTGCATCACTCTAGTCCACACTTAACTAGTTACAAGATTCTGTGCACATGGAAGTGATTCCATCAAAGTCAACTTACTGGGAAAAAAAAAAAAAAACCCTACAGTACAACTGAATGAGTTTACACTTCAGTAGAATAAGACATACAGAAGCTACCAAATAGAGTGTATTTAATAATTTTCTGGAAGCTTCTTTAAAAAGTCTCCTCTTTCCTCCAAAAAAGTCATACATTATTAATTTTTGTTGATAAAAAACAAAAAGGGAGAAGACACGTTTTCCCCCACATATTTATAAAAAGGAATAACCCTAACTTACTCCATGGATTTCTACAAATTCCAGATGCATTATTCTGGTTTTTGCTAACATGGGTGACAATGAAAACAACATAAATAGGTTTCCTTTTGAAACGCTTGTTTTCATTCCTTCTGCTGATGGCACTTGTGATTTCACTTACTCTGGTAAAGAAACTAGCTTAGATTTCTCAAGTTTTCAGGGTGTTAGTTGTTAACACAGTACTAATTATGGAGGGGTTTAATAAAAAGAAAAAAGCTAGAGCTGGCTTTTTATCTATTTTTAGAAGTTCAACATGGCATACTTTCCAAATTTAAGTAAGATTGTAAAAGCATCTGTCCTTCTTCTCCCGAAAATAAGCTACGTTTGCTGGCATAATATAACCAACTTATAAATTAGCTTTTCTTTATAATCTCACATAGGGCTTACCATCTCAAAATTAAACCACTAGACTATAAAATCCCAGAGCCAGAAAAGGACAGAGAGAAGACTGAACAAAATTAAAATGTCATTTAGTCAATTTTCCTTTTCCATGCAAGGATCCCCACAGAGTACAGGCCATAACATGACAAATCAGTTGCTGAGTTACAGTTCCCCAAGGACCCCACTACTCTTCAGAAAAGAGGTCATACTTCTGAAAGCAAATGGGGTGGGAGATATTCTCACAGGTTTTGATAAATCATTTTCAATAGAAAGAAAACCAACTGCTTTCCTCCTAAGCATTTTTTGAGAACATTTACTCTGGATTGAACAGTTTTCAGCTGCAGGCCAACTAAGTTCCAAAAAGGAAGCCCTATAGGACCACACTCAATTCTGACCTTCCCAACACTCTCACTTGAAACTGGTTATTTAACTGGAGGCACAAAATTAACTTGGGTAACAGAAAGAGGTACCTATGTTTTCCCCACATCACATAGTTTGCTTACAGTTGTGTTCACAGGGCAGAAATTCTTCTGTGACTACAGTTAGCAGGTTTCCTCAGCATCTACTTTGTACTGGAAACACTATTTTGAATGACACCTGTTTCCAGAACAGCTATTCATTTCACTAAGCAGTAAATCTTAAATTGCATTAAGCCATGAACATCCTTGCTAAATTAACATGGTAAAAAAATCCACAAAACTGAATATTAGAAAATAGGAGGCTTTCAATTTTTCCTCTTTTAAAATGAAAATATGAACAAAGGCAGGTTTGTGTTTTTGCATCCAGATTTTTCCCTCTATTCCCTGGCAGAAAGCCTCTCAATCTCGCACATCACCTTCCACTCCCTGCAAGAGCTCTTTGGACAGACATTATGAAGGAGCTACAAGATATGGGCTACATACAGAAAACCTGAATAAATGGAGCACACATTTTTATCTTTAAATAAATCAGTCCCTCAGAAGTGCACCAATTATGTGGCTAACATTAGGGCAACAAATTTTCCCTTGCCTTCCTATTGCCATATGCCTGTCATCTTTTTCCTACAGTTTCCACTCACTATTTCAAACATATGTTGCCACTTACGTGCCAAGAAAGGAATCTCTGAATTACCCCCTTCATATATGATGAAATGGCAGACTGAATGGAGCCAGAGAGCACACCATTAGCAGTTATTCACACTTCTGTTTTCTCTTAACTTCCTCTTCTCCAAAGTTTATGCCTCCAATGCAAGGAGATGTAGAACTATAAAGCCATCCATGACTCATGCTGCAAAATATATATCTGCAGCCATGTACCAGAGCAGCAATTTTTTGATTTTTTTTAAAAGGCCACCTTAAATAAACATTTTCTCCTTTCAGTTTCCAGATGGAGGATTCTTTTGTGAATTGCTTACCCAAGCATCAACACTGGTGATCCAACATTCTTTTCTTGTAAACTCACTGCTCCGTTTACCAGTGGTTTGCAGCCTCTCTCCCTGCAACTCTTGCTTCCCAGGGTCAGCCTAGGTGCACACATCACAGTTCCAGAGCAGCAGATCTCAAAAAGCATCTATAGTACTACCTGTGCTCTTTTTTTCTCCTCAAGAGAAGACCATGAAAAGACGAAGTCATGCACATAATTCTTCAAAGAATGGAGCAGGGTTGGGGAAGGAATAAATCATAAAAGATGAATGGAGGGAAAAACCAGAATGCACAAACAACCAAAAAGCAGTTTGATGACTTAAATTCCCACAATGCCAGGGCATCCGTGCCCCTAAGAGTGGTTCTTCCAGCACCCTGAAAATCCAGCTGAGTAACAGCCCATGAGGAACCAGAATCTTGAGCACTCTAATAACTCAGTGGAAAAAAACCTATCCACTGAAACTGATACCAGCAGCTACCTTTTAACCTTGTTAAAGTAAAACATGGGTAACTGGAAGTTACTGCATCAAGAAATACTTATTTTAAATCACGTTAAAAATAAGTCAGTGTTTTAAGAAAGAGTCAATGACAAACACCGTGCATAAGCAGGTGTGATGGATAGTATCAAGAGAAGTTACCAAAAAAAAAAACCTTTGGTGAAATAAAAGATTTCATTTCAAAATTTCCATCACTAAACTGAGTTTAAATAAAACTAATACCTTCACTATTTTCTTTTTGCATGCTCTTGCACTAATTATCAGTATCAAAATTGCCATGTGATAATACTGGACAGGGTTTTTATTTTCAGTTTGGGCTTTGGGAGGCACGCTTTTGTTGGGGTTTTTGTTTGTTTCTTTTTAATGTGAGGAGATACAGGCACAGGTTTTCCAAGAAAAAAAAAGAAAAAGTGGAACCGTATATTTAATGCCAGAAAATTACACAATTGGAGGAAAAAGAATTAGCTTTTATCTCCATTTAAATTCTCTAAGAGCATTATGAAACCAATAAAGATGCACAGCCTGAAACCTGGTATATTTTTCATTTTGTATAGCCATTGTTCGCTGCTTAAAGGCATGGGCTTATGCTTAGAATGGAAACTATACAATGTGTCTTACTTTTACACATTGTTTTCTTATCTAGTGACTTTTCCTAGACATGCTTGGTTATTTTTCCCTGTTTTTTAAATGTAACTGTTATCCTGGGGTATTATGGTTGTTACTTCCAAGGTGTCCTATGAAACCAACTGCAATTCGTGCAGAGTAACACTTTTCCCTAATTCTAGCACAGTGGCCCCAAAGTGAAATGGCATTATCCTGTTCTTATTCCTCTTTAGTGTCACAGATTTCTGCCCTAACTGATATCAACCTCATCTTTTCTGGAAGTTAAAAAGCAATTATCGTATTTCTTAACAAACAGAAATATACTAGAGCATAGCTCAGACCCCCATATTTCTGCTGATACAGTGGTGAAAAATGAAGATAACTTCACCACTTCCATCACTAACATGAACAAAAAGGGCCCCACAACACACTTAATGTTGTTTTTAAATTGTAACCTTCTTTAAAAAGCATATAAGGAAAAGGAACAGTCAGAAGGGTAAAGCAGCAACTACTGGGACCCAATAAGTTTCAAATGCCCCACTGTTAGTGAGGGGCTGCAAAAGTTCTTGGGTCCTTTGCAGAAAAATGAATAACCAGGCTTTAGCCAGAGAGGCCAAAAGGCAGGAAAGTCATGTGCAAGCTCTGCTGCCAAAAGAGAAATCTCATGGGCTGATGTTTTTACTACCAACATTCGGGGGGGCTGGGGAGGGTGGGGGTGTATTTTTTGTTTGCTTGTTTGGGGTTTTGGTGTTGTTTTTTGTTTTATTTTTTTTTATGTGACCCACAGAATAGGGACTTGCCTGTTTATTTTATTTAAGATGAGGTTTACGAAGTGCAGGTTCATTAAAACTAGACTGAGATTACACAAAGTACCATGACAAACAATGAAAGACCAAACTTCGGTATCACTTTCATATAGCTTGAGAACTATAAACTCTGCATCACACATTCCACCAAAAAAAGGTCTTACTAAAAACCAGATCAGTTCTGAACTGGGCTGATTAAAGTTGCCAGACACATAAGAACAATTCTGCACATATGGTCCTTAACAAGTGAATAACTCTAAAAAGTAGTTAAATTAGCTAGAAATGCATATTTAATATTCATAACCAAAAAAAAGTTTCTTTTCAGTATTTTTAAGAGGATCCTTTTCCAATAAATTAAAACTATAGCCAAAGTGGAAATTGGTCTGCCTCCTTCAAATTCATTAACAACAGGAATTACACCACATGAAATTTCTGCAAATCAGTCTATAAACATAACTGTAAAACTCTTCTGGTTCTTTTTGTTTGCTCCAATTCAATTAAGTACATTTACAGAAAGAAGGTAAACTCTTAATGAATTTAAAATCTTAACTTTTATCAGCTACACCCTTTCCAAGCAAATCCCATCCCCAGTCTATTATTTCACTTCATAGTTGTTGATAGAATGGTTAAGAAATGGTTAATTTTGTAGAATTACATCTTCCATACACAACTGCTATTTAGCATCCCACCCTAAGTGTACAATCAACCAATAAAGACTTTGCTCTGATTATGTAATGCAGATATTTGATATCCCACTTGAGACCTCTTTGGGATATAAAGACAACTATAGCATAGTGACTTTGCAAATAAGATGATGTAATGCTACTTTGGAAGCAACAAAACATCTGAGCATGTGCACTGTGAAGCACACAATCCAAAATCCTAAGTACATTTCAGTCCGAACCATTCAGTTCCTGGAGAGCTGTGTCTCCCTTTCCTGTTTGCTGTTCGGCTCTCACAAACTTTC
The DNA here is from genome assembly GCA_017639245.1 of Myiopsitta monachus. Lineage (NCBI taxonomy): Eukaryota > Metazoa > Chordata > Aves > Psittaciformes > Psittacidae > Myiopsitta > Myiopsitta monachus. Next base: position 8,022,993 of record CM029927.1, read on the forward strand.
TGACGCCAAAAACAGAACCACAATTTTCTTCAGAACTATTCACAGAAAAAAACCCAGAACCAAACTCACCCTCACTTAAAGTTAACATATTCTCAAAAAAAAAAAAAAAATAAATAAATCCTCTCCCAACTTGTATTTATGAGTAAGAACATGAAAAATGTTTTCTGGATAACTTTAATCAATGCGTATGCCCAAAAGGCAGCTGCCAAAAGAACACATGCAAGATTTGTGCAATTCTTAAAAGTTGTATGTGGAAATCCAACTCGTATCAATGCACCTATGGCTTAAGAGTTATGAAGGTGTTTAATTTAAGACTGACATTAAAATGTTGCAAGTGAACACATACCCAGAAGGTTCATTGTTCATCCGTGTAGAAACAGTAACAGCCTATGCTTCCCATAAGACCACGCACACGCCCATACAGCTTTTAAAAGACTGTCCCTTTATGCAGCTTTATATAAAGCAGTTTTCTTATCTCAGAGATCAATGAAGAAGTGTTTTTTAAAAGAGAAAAAGAGGTTACTGAAAGTAAAATATTCAAATATTCACCGGAAGAATCACGGTAATTCTATTATCAACTCTGTTAACCTGGTGATGAGGCTGCCATGAATAGTGAGAAAGACAAAACAACGTCAGGGTCAGAAGAATTAAGACAGATAAACAAATCAAGCCCAAAGCTCTGCCGGAAAGCAAAGTGAACATTCTTCTCCATTGTGAAAGAGGTGACCGCTTTCACTATCCTCAATGCCATGCAATTGACAGCAATAAACTGGCCCTATTTGAAAAAAAGATTCCTAAGATAAATCCATGCAGAAAAGCAAGACACTGCCATTTTCCTTTCTAAACTCAGATTAATGCAAAGTAAAAAGCATGCATTTGAGACTCTGTGTGGACTACTTCCTGATTCCGGACCCTTTCCGGTTTACCTCCCCAGGGAACAACAGTGCAATCCTAAGTCTCCCTGCATTCCAGTACAAATGCTAAAAATGCCTTTTAATCATTCCTTCCCAGCCACTTCATCAGACACTGGCATCTTCACACAGAAGAATCTTCCCTTCACCTTCCAATAATTCTCTCATGGATTTTCTTCTTTTAACATTACAACAGCAAATGGGAACATCACCTGACAAATATTAGCCTCTTTCATTGCTTTTGGCTCCAAGATGCACTTAAGAAATCAGAGATGAGAACAGAATAGCAAACGAACAGAAAAGGCTTGTTAATATCTAGTGAAGTAGTTAAAGAAATAAAATTTTAAAAACAAACAAACCAACCAAAACATAACTGTACAGGGTGATTGATTGGGTCTCCCTGTTCCCCTGCAGTTATGAAAAGAAACAAGTTATTATACTTGCAAAAGGATCCACAAACATGATTTCCCATCTTCCTTTTGAATTACTTAAGATATTAATGTTATTTCCTGAAGCCTGTAGGAATTCACTGCCAAAAATGAGCCACTTTCCTGCTTTTGAGAAGTACTTAAAATAGAGAAGATACTTCCAAGAAAGCATCTTCTACAATACTGAAGCAAAATTAATGAGTCAAAGTTTGGTAAACAACCCAAATTCTCTGACATCAATACATGTGGAACACATACTGGCATGGCATTTAAAGCTAAGGTACCACAAAGAGCCCACAGTCACTTCTAAAGAATAACTAGCTGGAAGAAATCAAAACCCTTTAGAACTGTAAGAGCTTCAGAAGTATCCACAACTCCTTTGTGTGCATTCACATATGCAAATTATACAGAGCAGTTCTCAAAAGATCTGGAGGAATTTCAGAATTCAATCCCATTCAGACCCTGCTCTCCTGTGCAAAGCCACTGATAAGGGTTTGCACAAGCTTCTGAGCCATGAGTGCTTCTGCTCCAGGGATATCTATTCCCCATCAGAATTGCTCCAAGCACTCTAACCACCCATCACACTGACCACTGAGCAAACTATACATAGCAACATCTTTTTTTGGGCATGACTTGAACTGACGCAGATATACATGGATAGCTGACAAGTTAAGGCTCCAAGGCTCCATTTACATTCCCAAGGCCCAAGGTCAAAGGCACTATGTAACTCCCAAATAAAGCATTTACTCTTGCCAAGCCCTGCATAACCTTACACCACTCTGGATACATCTTAGGCTTCTAGCAAAGTAACTCCTATTTTATAGAGTTGGATCCATGTATACTCCTCTACTCAGCAGCAATATGAAAAAGGAGAGTTCTGTTTTATGCGAGAATTGCCTTTGCTCATCTACTGGAGAGATTCTGAAATACAAGCAAATAAAATCAGAAAAATAAGGTAAAACAAATACGCAAAGCACAAAAAAAAAAAAACCAAACTAAAAAATCATGTGTCCCAAAACACAGACACCTTAAGAGTATGAAAAGCCAACCTGAATCAAATTCTAAGAGGTCATGCACAACTGTGTCTTAACTTAACCAACACATGTTAGGGATTCAGAAAATACTCTTTTGCAGCTTCTAGTTCTAGGCCTCTCTTTATCATACATGGAATCCATACACTTCTTTATGTATCACTTTAAAAGCTAAAGTAAATAATAAGTGTCACCTTCCACAAAAGGTTGCAAGTACTATCATAAGTACCATATCATAGGAACTAGAGTTGCTTTTCTCCCTCTGCCATCGCTACTGGCTAGAGTTATGCACAAATATTAATTTATACATACAGTTATGTATTTACTGCAGAGGGGACAGGAAAGACACATGGGGAACAACCCAAACATTGACAAATTCACCATACTTAAATCTTTGTTCTATAGCATCACCTAAGAGCACAAAGGTCTATAACATTTTGTTGTACTATCCTTGACAGGAAAAAACTGCTAAATTCCAAAGATACAAAAGAGAACAACCTGAAATTATGTGTCCATTTAAGAAGTCAGCTTGTTTAATTTTTTCCTGAGTAATAACACAGCCTGCTTACAAGTGAAATTATTAACAATTAACAAATCCACCATAAGATTTCATAGTGGAAGAAGACACTTCACCTCAAGATTTTTCTTATAAGGGACTGCATCACTACAAGAAAGAATCTAATACATGCCTAGATTTAATCAATTCTACAAAGTTCATTATCACACACTTAATATACACACTTTTGTATGGACTGTAACTGTTATCTAATTTATCTAAGTAATATTAAACTTTGTATTTTGAGCTTCTGAGTTCACTACCCACAGCAAACAGAAGCCAGAAACGATGCTCTGCCAGAATTCTCTCAACTAAGTTACCACAAGGAAGCAACACTGAAAGGAACAGAAACTTTATCTTTACAACTAAAAATAGGTAACTGAACAAAACAGATTAAAAATACAGTATCCAACAACTAAAAAGAATCCCACAAAATTAAGCAGATCATAGAGCACCTGAGGAAGGTTGCAGGGAAGACTGTTTAAACAGCATAAGATTTTTAGGTATGAAAAAGGAATTTGTCTTTTCTTTAGGTGCTTGGAGAGAATTATCTTAAATCATTACTTTGTGCTTGAGTAGAATTTTCAAGCATGAAGCAATCTGCACGCTATTCAAGCATTCATCTCCTGAAAGACTTTCTTAGTAATAGCCCATCCTGTTGACATGACATTCAGAGACACGAGATCAATAAAAGTGTTCCCAGATAAGGACACAGCTTTAGTAGTGCTGAGTTTAAGGCAATGGTTCTTAATGCTGACATGTCTCATGCAGGCTGCCACCAAAAAAAAAGCCAAATTAATACCCTTTTATATTTGTTCCCCTTCCTCACTCAAGAGTTCTGTGGATTTTTTTTGCTGCAGACTCTGGAGCTATGGAGTGTCTGAGTCTGCTAAATACATTTCCCCAAGCCCAAGAGAATTCTTGAACAGTACCTGCTGTGGGCAAGACTAACACAAAGAACTACATGTGACTACACACTAGGAGATCATGAAATTCTGTAAATACTTTTCCAGACTAGAGAATTGAACCACACAACTCAGTCAAATTTCCTAACTATGAACCTATCAGATAGCTCAGCAATTCTGAGTCCTAAAGGGTCAATGTTCTACAAGTTACATCACATCCCTAGGAACCCACAATCTAAAACAGCCTGCATAGGATATATTCGCCTCTGCGTTATTTCAATACAGATTCCTTGAACAAGTATCAAAAGCACCAATAACTTCAAGTACTGCGCTTTAAACAGGGACTAGCGTATGGCTACTGAAATTACAGAGAATAAGGAAAACATTTCAAAATGTGTCTTTACCAGGAATCCTAACGTGAGGGGAGGGGAGAAGGAAAGGAGAGAGAGAGGGACACACGGTTTATCAAGGCAGAAAATATGTCTTTTAATACGCAGGTTTCATAACGGAAGTGCCAGCATCCAGAAACCCAAAGAAGTGCAAATGGGCCCTAGAGCATGTTTGTGTTTTACTCAGCTATTGCAGGCAGCCCAACAAAAATACCTCCTCTGCTTGCAAGGTTTGCCTTCCTTAGCATCCACATTCATTCTTCTACAACCTTACTGACTTTCAGACAAGCTCTTTAACAGCTATATTTTCACTTGGTTAATCTGTAGGAGGCAAGAGAAGCCTACTCAAGAGAATTATGACAATGAAACATAAGACTTGCAATACATTCTTTTATCCAGGATTCTCTCTACTTAACCACTAAAAAGGAGAAGTATGACAGCTTCATACCCCTCTATGTATAATATCAATGTCTCCAGCTAATATTCTTACAGTTTCTAAGCTGCATTCAAGTCCACATTCACCTAAGTGTGTGCCTCACAAGCCTGTGCTTTCAAAGCAGGCCACAGCTTCAAGTAACCCCTGCAAAATTTTTAACCTCTAGGAAACATACTGAATGCTAAATCCCTTCTGTGTGCTGGGCTTCACACTCCAAGGCACTGGTAGAACCGCATCACCCAGCAACAAGTTAAGAAACAATAGATGTGGAGGAAAAAGATGGTCAGTGATACGGAGAACCAAAGGAACTTGCAGCAACTTGATCTACTTCTTCATCTCCATCTGCATCAAAGCTTTGAAAGAAACATCCTCCACTGACACCACATTCAATACATGTCTATGCAAAAAGTTCACTCAACTTCACTCAAACCTGTGCTCTTATTATTCAAACAAGAACTAAACTGCTCAGAAAGAGGTCTGATCACTTTGAACAAAATGACTGAATTCACAGCTTAGGTTAACACACACGAAAGATCTGAGACAGGGATTCATGTGGAGTGAGACTTCAAGCTCAAAATGCTTCTGTCAACACCACTTCCCTGAAGTTCTACAAGAAGAATCCTGCTGTGACTGAATTTCAAAGGAAATGAAGAAAAGCAGGCAACTAATTACACAGCATCACATATTTTTTCTCAGTGCTAATGACTAAAGACTGACATTTAAAATGTGTTCTAAGCATGTTCACAGACATGGAACTTAGTGTCTTCCAAAGTACCTCGCCACAACAGTCTTCATATGATTACAACTCACTTACGCTATTTCATTAATACTGAAATGGCTGTCATGCTTCCAGAAATAACCCAACTAGACAGGCATACTGGGGAGGCAAGGAGCAATAAAAAATTCTCAGTGCTGTATACCACAAACAAAACAAGCCTCCAAGTGCGAACTGCTTCATAAAATAAAACATTGTGCAGAGTTGTGCTGTGCAAAAAGTCTTTTTCATAAAAAATTATCTTGGTCAAATATACAAGAGGAAGCCATCTCATGAGGAGATATGGAGCACTTGCCAGTTCTCTTTAGGAGAGAAGTCATTAGTAGTTAAATGGTGCAGTCATCAACTTCTTAAGGCGGTGCCCGACAAAAAGGGATCTAATTATTCCTAATATTTGGCTAGGAGTTTTATTTGTATCTGCCAAAAAAGGGAGAATAATGGAATCTACAAACAATAGGAGAGTTTGGGATAATACTTCTTCCGGCTGCCAAAAAAACTAAAAACACACAGTAATGAAGATATGAATCTCTTTCCGTCCATGGTCCACAGTAAAAGACACATGAATTTAAAGAATGTTATCTTTAGAATTTTCCCCTGTTTCTCTCCCTTGCCTTCCACATGCAATTTATCAGTTGTCAGTGCATTTCAGACTGTCATTAAACCATAATAACCTCTATATTTCTCTTTGTAATTTTCAGAAATTAATCTATGCATAATGATATAAGACCCTAAAAGATTCTTTACTAATGAAATCTAAGAGACCGTCAATCACAATGCTAGAAATAAGAAAGTCAAATTGGACAGATTTTTTTTTCAGGATGCTATCAATCCAAGAAAATAATCTAAGAGTGAGCCTTCTCCCACTGAGTTAATGCCAAAACTCCCACAGATTTCAGAGACAAGGCTGAGCATACAGTGGAAAAAAAAAATCCTTGAAGTCACATGAGTTATTAAAACATTAAACATCAGATCCCATTTAGGCAAGTCATTAAAATTCAACTTGCCAATCTTGCACGTGTTGCAGTTCCCCGGTATGACTTGCAAAGCTTTAGCAGACCACCTCCAAAAAAGCAAATAGGTTTAAGTAATGTAAACTGCTAATAAATGCTTTGACAGTATTTGCACTTCTATAGATGTCTATTTTCAGGATATAAAAGTAACCTAACAATTCAGACCCCACAGAGAATTTGAAAAGCCTGAGATGTGATCAAGAGCCTGATTCAGCCAAGCATTTTAACATACCATTAAAATCAGGCTTAGCTGAAGTCCTTTCCTTTTTCAACAAAAATACACAAGACTATGATTTAAGTGCTTTGTTGAACTGAGGCCCAAGTTCTAATTTCCTTTATTTATCTTAGATACAAAATGGCTAAAGGTAGGGGTCAAATGCTGCAATAGACAGGTTATGGGTTTAAGGACACTTGCTGCTATGAATTGCCATGGGGAAAAAAAAAGAGAAGTAGTTTAACAAAGGAAGTAAAGGGAGGATTTTAGATAGTTTAAGATAAAGTCTAAACAACAGCCTCAAAGTCTTTTAGCTTACTTGTCCTCTCTTTTCCCTGCTTGCTACAATCTTCCATCTTTCTAGCTTCTTGTTTTTTCAAAGTAAAATCCTGAGAGAATGTGGGTACAAACAGCAATATGTAACTATAAGCAGGGGCTAGATGAAAGCCGCCACAAGCAGGCTGCAGGAAGCAGCCCTGCATTGTCAGGGATGCACCAAATGATCCAAAGTTTCTTCAGCTGTCACAATGCTTGCAAATACACCAATGCTGAACAACTATGTCTAGTAATTAAGGAAACGGAGCTGATTTTAAGGAGCAATGGAGAATAAGACAGGTATATGCTCTTGCCCAAAGGCTTTTTTTCTTTCTTTTGTGAAGGTTACCAGTGCCAGGATTCCACCTACAGATACTGGAAGGCACTGTAAGAAAGTAGTAAAAGAAGGTTTCTCAGCAACGCTATGTGTTGCCTCAGATATAAATGTGCTTTTCAGGTTATAGTAATCCAAAACTCGGAATTTCAATGATATAGTTCGTTAACAGAGTTTGGAATAGTGCTCTAATGCCCTTTATTAAGTTGAGATAATACAAGAGAAGGAAGTCAGGCCTTTACACACTTAGCTGACGCTCTTTGATAAAGCTGTTTTGCAGAAGGTCACAGATGTGTGCTTTTGTATCGCAGAGGAGAATTAATTAACTAGAAGTTCATGCTTTGGCCATCCCAAGACATAAACACAGACTTATAAACTGGAGGATTTGCATTCTCTATTCCCAGCTCTAGCCTGCCCCCAGACTGTCAATAAACTTATCACTAGCTTAATCTCAGCTGAATTCCTGAGCAGAACTGGGCTGTAAGGATGGATTTTTGATTACCAGCTCTTGAGAAGTCCTCCTCTTCAAGGTTGTTTATGGTCTACAACAATTGTTTCATGTGGGTGGACAAAACTGCAGATTTTCATACCGAGACAGACTAGAGAGATAGGCTCTGCACAGGGGAAGGGGAAGATGCAATAAAATCACAGAATCATAGAATAGTTAGGGTTGGAAAGGACCTTAAGATCATCTCGTTCCAACACCCCTGCCATGGGCAGGGACACCTCACACTAAACCATGCCACCCAAGGCTATGTCCAACCTGGCCTTTAACACCACCAGCGATGGAGCATTCACTACTTCCCTGGGCAACCCGTTCCAGTGCCTCAGCACCCTTACAGGAAAGAATTTCTTCCTCATATCCAATCTAAACTTCCCCTGTTTAAGTTTGAACCCAGTTACCCCTTGTCCTCTCACTACAGTCCCTCATGAAGAGTCCCTCCCCAGCATCCCTAGAGGCCCCCTTCAGATACTGGAAGGCTGCTATGAGGTCTCCACGCAGCCTTCTCTTCTCCAGGCTGAACAGACACAACTTTCTCAGCCTATCTTCATATGGGAGGTGCTCCAGTACCCTGATCATCCCCGTGGCCCTCCTCTGGACTTGTTCCAACAGTTCCATGTCCTTTTGATGTTGAGGACACCAGAACTGCACACAATACTCCAAGTGAGGTCTCACAAGAGCAGAGTAGAGGGGCAGCGTCACCTCCTTCAACCTGCTGGTCACACACCTTTTGATGCAGCCCAGGATATGGTTGGTTTCTGGGCTGTGAGCGCAAACTGCTGGCTCATGTTCATCTTCTCATCAATCAACACCCCCAAGTCCTTCTCCACAGGGCTGCTCTGAATCTCTTCTCTGCCCAACCTGGAGCTGTGCCTGGGATTGCTCCAACACAGCTGTAGGACCTTGCACTTGGCATGGTTAAACTTCATCAGGTTGGCATCAGCCCACCTCACAAGTGTGTCAAGGTCTCTCTGGATGGCATTCCTTCCCTCCAGCATATCAACCAAACCACACAGCTTGGTGTCATCGGCAAACTTGCTGAGGGCGCACTCAATCTCACTGTCCATGTCACCAACAAAGATGTTGAATAAGACCATTGAAAATACCTCACAATTGCAAAGGGAACCAACTAAAATACAGAAATAGTAGTTTTCACTGTAAGCATTTGTATGCTTGTACACACATGTGAAAACAAATGCATGAACATTTAATTCCCAGATACTTTTCACAGATCTACTTACCTGACTCCCCCCTCTTCAAATCTTAACTGGATACAGCATCCTTCACAGCCTACTCTAAGATGGTATCCTTGCACCTCCAGTTGTCCTTTCTTCTAAAACAGAGTCCCTGGAGAAAGGGTGAGTTTGTAGCTGAAGATGAAGTCAACTTAACGTTGCCTTTACCAAGATCACCTGCATGAGCTTTTATGTAATTTAAATAATCTACACTTGCATAATGCTTTTGAGAAAAACTATACAAAATGTTGGTTCCCCAAAACACAGGATATAAAATATTATCCTGGTCTGTCCATTGGTGTATTCGTATAATTTTTTCTGAAACCACGTTGGAAGGGTCAGGATACATGTACTGCACTATGAGAGAGATTTGGAAGTTTTGCAATCAAGCATCCAAATCTGAACTTCCTCAGAAACTTACAAGAGGGTTCATGTGTACACACAAGCAGCACACTTCTGAGTAAGCCTTCACCCAACCACAATGAAAAGGGCTGGCTGAAATTTTCCAACTAAAAAATAAGTATTTTTTTCAGGCTACATTCAAGGTAAACATGTGCAAGGAAGCTAAGAGTCTTTTTGATGAAAAGCAAACATTTTAAATCGTAGTTCATCTTCGTACCTACAGACATCATCCCCCAAATAAACTGGCCTATGTTAGAATTATATTCAAGTATACTAAAACACACAAAAAGGAGACAATAGGACAGCTTAAGCCATACCAAAGTGTACCTGAAGACTAAAATTCAAATGTTGCAAATAAGCAAAAAGTGGATGCACCTACTTTAACACCACTGCACAAAAAAGTGTCGAATGCCTTTCAGTGGTCTCATTAATTTAACCCTTAGTGGATTTCAACAAGTTCTGTGCCTATTTCAAGTATTTCTTCTTTGTGTTTTCAATGTTTATTCACGGTGTACACTGAAGGACAGGGAATACAAGAGATACATTTTCATCTCTTCAATCTAAATCCTATTTTGGCTTCCTGCCTCTTTCCTAAATATTAAAACAAAAGACTCATTTCTTTAAGACCTTCTTACTAAAAATAGTTGGTGGGACTGCTTAATTGTGTTAGCTGAAGCACAAACATACGAAAAGGAAAGGGTTTTGTTGGAAAAACATTGAAGAGGGGGGAAAAAAAAAAATCAGATTTCATCTGGCCTTCCCATCATCACTTAAGAGAATTGTTTTGTAGTTACATCATCAGGAAATAAAATACTACCCTCTGAGGACCCCAACTCTTTACAGAAAGAAAAAAAAAGAAGGCTCAAAGTTCATATCGCCCTCAGAGGAGCACAGCTAAATTCACCGCTTTTGTCATATAAAATAAAAAAAGTCAGAAAAAAGCTCCCTTAGAACATCTAATTACAGGAGATGACCTGGAATTTAATTTTTCCCTCTAAAATTCTAGGCTGTGAGACTAAGTGGAAAACATGATAACTAATCAGCTAACAACTTCTAACAACTTTATTATCAATAATAGAAAGGAACTGCCCTAACCCAAACCTTCCGCACATTCTTCTTGGCCATGAACTAGTAGACAAATGAAATATTTCACACAGCCCTGAGCGTCAGCTGGAGCCAGAACACATTAATGAGCTTTTTAAGTTCTGGCTATCACTAAAGTACACCAGTCAGACCCGACGAGTCTGCACAACACGGAGCGCCTTATATGGCTAGGCAATGACGTAATGCTCCATAGGCTCGGGGCATGCAAAGAGCCTATCTCTCATTGTTTAGTGGGACTGCTGGAATGCTCACAGCTCTGATGCTACAGCTCAACGCCTCGCTCGCACCATGGAGCAATAGCTGACCCAGGATTTCTATAGTCCAGGAGTGCAAGGTAAGGGAGCGGGTGGGAAGCAAACTTCTTCTGGCAAGCACTGGCACTTCTTGCCTTTTCCTATCGAGATACTTCTTCTTTTAAAAAGACACTTCCGAAAAAAGGGGCGAGGACTGAGAAAGAACGAAATACCCCCGAAACAGCATCAGGAGATCTAGAAGATATCTGGTTACTCGGAAGTAGGATGACTATTTCAATTGGTAAAGCTGTATTTTAAACAATTCCTACAGAGCCAAAGGATGAGGAATTAGTGTTAAAGGAGGACGCAGTTATGAATTACACACACTTTCCAAATGGATGGATAAAATCATGACTGCATTTAAAGCTGTGGAAAGAGTCCAACAGCATTGTAATGTATTAGGTAGAGCTACTGCCTCTTTTTATGCTGCATTTATATGCATATGCTATACATTAGTAGATATGTATGCACAGATGTTTTTAAGCATTTACTATACTTTTGAACAACTTTGACTACAGAGGGACGTATAAATTGCACAAACATTACTCTGCAATAAGATTATGCTATGTCGGAAAGAAAATCTTAACTAGTTTTACTATTAACAAACTTCAGCTCCTACACACTGCTTCCCTCTTCTGTGCCTTGTGTGCAAGTGTCAAATCACAAGAGGACAGAAATGTCAGATTTTGAGGAAAAAAGACTTTAAATCCTTGTCATCAAACAAACGATGAGGCTTTCAAAAATCAGAAAACTCACTGGTCTCCTTGAGGCTGATTCTAAAAGGTGCTGAACAGTATCGCAGTTACTGCAATTCAGAGAACAGAAAGTTTTGACGAGGCACTAAGCAACTTGAAAGATTAGACCTTAGTGTGCTTACAATTCACATCTGTGCAGTACACAAAATTACACTGTCCTCTCTGATGATTAAAGACCTAACCCTGTCAAATCCCCATTTATAGGAACAACTGTAATTAAGTCAATTGTACTGTCCCACTCACAAATTCAGATTACTAAGCACTCCTCTCCAGTCTTATGTGCCACTGAAAATGTTAGAAAAGAGAGACTCCTTAAGACCTTTAAATTCAAATTCTTCTTAACAGTAAACCATGGTTTTGTCGTAGGTTTTCATTTTCCTTAATACAAAATTAAATCAGCATTAAATGTTAGGACACCAGAGAGAGTTTTTATTTTGTTTTCCTTCATTTGATGTTTTAACTCCTGGAAAATCCTTGTTCAGGTATATATTTAGGAAAAACCAAAGCTGATACAATCACATGCATTGCTGCACTAGCAAGCCTGTATGGATTTAGAGACTCAGTCAAAGTATCATGTGTGAACATTTTCATTACTTTTTTTTTTAAAACAAGAAAATATTAAGTAGTTACTTTCCACATACTTCTAAAAATGTAAATATATAGACACACATTTAATTTCAAAGATAATTCAGGTATTTCTGTATTATTAACCTTGGCATTGAGGTAAAGGTCACATCCATGTTTCCAAGATAATCATTGCTTTTACAAGCAAAGTTTACACCCCTGTTGATGCCTTGAGTCTGCCTAGCTACAAAATCAGGGAAGAGGGCACAGAATATTATATAGAGAATGAAAAGAATCCTAGCAACCAGGACAAATTTAAGTTTACTGTAGAAAACCAAAACTTCAGATCAGTATCCTAAGTCCCTTACAATGCCTTTTGCTCACTCTTCTGTCATACCTGAAGACTTGCAATCTATGTCCTGGCATACTTAGATCTCTTCACTTATAAATGATTACTTTGGTTTCTACATATCTTATATCAAATGGATTTAATGCTTAATAAATAGATAAGTTATAAAGTGTAAGTTAGCTACATTATGAAAACATAGGTTATGAACTGAAGTAACACAGTTTAAAGAATGTGAGTAGAAAGGATTAGGTGAAGTCAAAGGACTACAATATGATTAAAAAAAAAATCATACAAATGCAACACATGCAATAAACATCGACACTTGATAAAGGCAGTAACTAGAAAAAGAAAAAAGCCTACACATAGGTAAGAAACTATTTCAGCTCCTCTAAATCCAACAGAGGAGGGTAACATTTACCATTAACTAACTGCTTTAGCAATTTCCAAAGTACCATCTGTGCTGTGAATGCTGCTAGCCTAATATGAAACTTAACATCTATCAAAAGCCATAAGAACTCTATTTGCCACAGTCTGTCTTTCTTAGATCAAAAGGGAAAATATTCTTCACTTAACACCTACAGAACCAATTTTGCTCTCATTTATACTAACTGGTAAAAGAAGTCCACAATATTTAAACTGAACTATAATCTCTCACTATAGTTGTATACCACCACCCCACCCCAGTATTAAACTCTTTTACGAGATTTCTTAATATGTATCGAGAGTATCTAATTTCAAGCAATTAAAACATTACCTTGAATCACCTAACAGTAAAAGGAGGCAGCAAAGGAAAAGAATTATCACATAATTCAGTCTTCAACAACTGTATTTCTTTACTTTAATTTCTTTTCTTTTAGTAATTTTTAACAACATCCAATGTAAAGAGAAAGCATTTTTAAGAGCAAGTATATCCTCCAGAAATGAAAGTCAACTTCCTATCAAACTGCACTGACCCTCTGTTCCTTCCCCGCGATTTCCCTTCCCTCTACTGAAAACGTCGTGTACTGCTGACAGCAGAATTTTTAGATTTGATCCAAAAGAACAAGGGATATAACTCTCACTTATTTTATCTTCCCTATTAATACGAGAAAAATCAAGTATTATTTACCTAATACTGTGATGAATTACCATGCTTGCCACTGTCATAGGATAAAAAAAATCTGTTTTAAATCCCAGTTTTCCCTCTGTGGCAGTTCTTAAAAGGTTGGTACATTTCCTCAGGAAAAATTCTTTACCAGGCATAGTTTGGCATGGGCAAGTGAGCAGCCACTGCTCCTCTAGACCTCTCCCGCAAACAGCTTCTGACAAATCCTGGGTGTGGTATTACCTTAATACAGTTCATTAAAGAAGCAATTAAAATCTCTAAGTCAGAGAATCCTAAGGAGTTTACAGTGTAGGAAGACCTATCTTTAAAAAGCATCCTATAAATTTCAGTTCTGACTCATTAATAGTTCCCCTTAATACTTCAGTCTGCCATCAAGTTGATTTGAACTCAGAAACCATGCCTTAGCAATAAAAATAAATCATTTTCAATTGCTTAGGTTTGCGTTTCTTATATTGAATGGCTCTGCCATGGCATCCTTGAGGTTTAGGTTGAGCTTTTTTGAAGTGGGTGAAAGCTTGGTTAGTTCAGCCATTCATTAAACTAACTCTATTACTGAGCTCCAAGAGGTAAGAGGCATTGCTGAAAAACTCTAAATATAGTGCCCAGTCTTTTGATTTAAGTGAAGTAATGAACATGTTAAGTCTTAACACCTCTCAGTATGTTATGCTGATTTTGAGGTTTCCCGTGTTTTCTATCAGTGAGAGAGAAATCACTTTGATTGCATGTCCAGGGCAGTGTGTTGTTTCTGGAAGGTCAGTAACAGCCCTCACGTTGACGGATCAATGGAGCACACTCAGGCATTCACAGCTCACTTTCCTCCAGCGTTCACAAATTCAGGGAAAATATATCTGAAAGCCTTCTGTGGCAGTCTGTAGTCTGCAGTTAAAAACAGCACAAAAACAGTCCCTCCCAATGCATTGCCTCCACACCAGAACAACAGAACTGAGGTGACAGTAAAGAGGTAAATGTTCATGCAATAAATGAATGCTAGCTGAGCAAACACCCAGCAACATCACTGTATAACCCTCCTTGAATAACAAAATTGAAAGCTTGGGGGTGAAAGTTCAAGCCAACCTTGCTAGACAACATTTCAACACAAACTCAAAGTCCTATAACCTTGGTCATTCAAGTTGATAAATGCACGTACTTTCAGCCTGATGCAGAAGCCACCCTTTCTGCTACAGCTCATCACACATGTCACAATGATGTGACCTACCTACTTGACTTCAGCCTCGAGCTGGGCAGGGGACCTATGGACGACCACCAGAGAGTGGCTACTGAGGTAAATAAGCAGAACTTGAGCTATTTTGCTTCACACTGCATGCTCATAGAAGCTGAGCAACCAGAGCCCAAAACCACCTAACTGCTCATGCTCAAGCTTCAACAAACCTTCACAGTTGTAAAGATAGGGCACACAAAGCTCCAGTGAACGTAACTGAAAATGTGGATGGAAAAAACAAAATACTTCTGACAAGAAAAACATACATCTTGCATACATTTCAGGTAAATAAAACAACTCATTAACCAGATTTTATTGTCCTATATAGGTTTCCAAAAAAGCTGGGAATGAATACGGCAATCACACTTTAAAGAAATGATGGGTTAAAGTTCTTAAAAGATATGCCTTAAATCTAATATTCAAAGCAATTTCTTTTAAATTCATTACAGAGAGTGGACTTAAAACTTCGCTCTTTTTTTTAATTGGAGACACAAAGCTTACCTAGTGTTTGCATAGCAACTACTGCAATAAGAGAGTAATAGAAAGAGAAAAGGTGTTTAAAAATGAAGTGAAGCATCATGCTGCTACTACCATGAAAAATACACACAAGCTTGGCTGTTTAAAAATGGAAAGTAATACACTTATAAAACTCGCATTTTAATTACATATTGGATTTTAGCACATGGACAAAACCATATTAGAGAAAGTATAAGCTCACTGAATTCCATCTAATTTTTATGGATTTAATCAATGTTCTGGCAAAATGTATGTAACTTTCAAACACTAAGTCAAATTATGAAAATTAGGAAAATTTATCACCATTACTTGGCTTATCCCAAACAGGACTGTATTCTACTTGGCTACAGAAATGTTTCAGAAGCCACCTAATAAATGCCACAGTTGGTTTTGTTTTCAACTTCAAAACGCTCCCACCAGCCAAGCACACTCTCAGCCTCAGCTGAGCCATTCTGTTTCAGATCCCTACAAAGAAAAAAGGCAAGTGAATTAATTATATGAGTCTAATTGCTTTTTTAACTTGAACCTCAGGCTGTAAACTCCTCCACCTTTGGGGCAGCCAACCCATGACCAAAACATCTGAAATCCAGTGCTTAACTTAGTAAGCTGGATGTAGGTAGGTGGGGGAAAAAGAATTACATCTGTTAATTCCCAAAGCTGAAACATTCTCCTCACTTGCAATATAGTACCATATACTCTTTCATGTAAAGAGAAAAGTCTGTTCACTAGCAGACCATGTCACTCTTAAATTAAATACTGAATTGGCCTCAACAAATAGGCCACCATGAACCTTGGAAGGCTTAAGGCTTCTCCTAAAACACGTGTTTCTAAAAACATATCTAACATATATATATATGGGTATGTACATTTGCTTGCATACACATAAGCAGAGCAGGGAGATAAAAAGCCTCTGAAGCGCAGTCAGCAAGCACAGCTTCAATGTAAGTCAATTCAAGCTACATAAAGTATACTGCCCGTAAGAGGAATGCAGAGATGACATCAACCCATGGAGGCTTGTGCTTGGAGGTGCATACATTGATTCCCTTTTGGGAAAGCAGCAGACAGCAGGTTGACACGAATCTTTAAGCTTACATATTTTGCTAACATTCTATAAAGGAGGAGGGAAGAAAAAGTAACAATGGTATACAAAGGAGCAGCTGCTTTGGAAAGTGTCTGCTTGCTCTTGCTTTGTTCCCATCCCCTGCTTAAAGCTCTAGATGCCATCTTTGAACGTAGGAAAATTCTTCTACTTCAATCAGGATCAACTGGGTGGGGTGAATCAGAATTTGACAAGGTAACATTTTATAAGCTGCAAATTACCTTCTCATGTGTCTAGGCTAATGCAGTTAACCAAATAAACTAGCAAGCTCTGTCTAGAGATAATTGTGCCTTTTTATTTTCAGCATTAGAAATCACATCATAAATTAATGATAAAAGCTGAAATGTATTACAACAGAAACATACTGTACATGAAGGCATGCTCCTTCATTTTCAGTGACATCTGAAAATATAAAAATATAACCTAAACATCACAGACCATCAGCCAAGAGGCAAGAAAAGAGATCAAACAGGGCATGTAGTCAAATGTCCTTCAGTCACATAACAATACTGAGTTATAAATCAATTTGAGGTACTGTAACGAGGCAGAAAACTTTTGACTGAATTAACAGTTGTTTAAAGAACAGGGAACACTTGGAGTCTAAAAATCTTCATATGAAGGGGCAAGAGAAGCATACATGATGTTCTTCTTTCCTAAAAAAGCTTTTTTCTCTATGGCAGGTTGTGAAAGGCAGAGAAAGTAAACTGGAAAACAACTAAAGATGGAAAAATAAGTATCTCTCTTGGCTTTAGGAAGATTGTTCAGACCAATTTTAAAAAGCTTTTAAGAAACCATTGGTCACAGAATAGCTAGAACTAGTTAAATTCTTTTTTTTTTTTTTTTTTTTTGAATGGTAACAATTCCGGGGTTTTCCTGAGACATTTATTTTCCAAACCAAGCAACAGCTGCTGAACTTACATGCAAGTAGCTCATGCTAGATACAAACTCTCACTGGCACGTTGAGTGGACATATGACTAAAGGACTCAATTTTATTTTATGCTTAAGCAGGGCATTTGATCTTTAATGCAGTGAACTACCAAGGCTGCAGAAGAACAGAAAAATCTTACTTCAACACGTCATACCTGATACAACTGAGTAAAAGATGTTCTTTAGTTAAATAATTCATCACAGGTGAAGTGGGTACTTAAAATGTTATCAAAATATGTAAACTAATTATGAAGTAGACCTTGGTTAAAACAATAATCATAAAAAAAAATTCTCAGACCATCACCCGTAGCTCTCCACTGTATCTTCCTATCCTGTAGTCTAAAACAATGTGCTGGTCCTCTCTGAAGATCAGTTTGTAGAACTGATGTTGACCATGTAAACTTAAATCCCAAGGAAGAACACTGATGCTAAGGATTAATGTGCTTTAAACAAACATGCATTGACTTTGCACCTTTACGAGATTCACCAAGACCTCCCAGGCCACTGTGGCCTGAGGTCCTACCAAGACAAGAGAAAATCCAACTTCCAAACATCCCACAATTCAAATCCCAACACATTCAGATATAGGAGACATACAAGGACATTTAACAGGATTTTATTAGGACTTATAACAAGAAAGTTAATTATCTCCCAACTAGCAAAGTCCCCAGAACCGCAAAGCTTCAATACCTAGAACTGTACCCAGAAGCAATTTGTAATCTATCGGAAATAGGTTTTATACAATTTCTGAAGGTCACATACTGCAAAACAGGAAGCAAGCAGCACTCTGCATCATTTGTAGTCTCAAAGCCATCTTTACCTATTTAACCATGCTGCAAAGCATTACTACAACTTTTTTCACCTGTGTCCTCCAAGATGAAGTACAGGACAACTCCACCTTAGAGAAAATGGACACCTTCACATTATCAGGTCTCCCGGAAAGAGATGCATATTTAGCTTCTAAGCAAAATCTTTGTTTGACATATGTGTTATTACTGCTCTTACTGCTCCCAGTCTTAGCTACTAGAAAAAGTTGCAACTGTCAAGGCAAACCTGATTGAAGTCTTTTGCCTATTTGGAAATCCTCAACTACATTACTTCAAGAAACCCTGTATCAAGGAAAATTTAAGTACTGCAAGCTAAATTTGCAGTAACAATTAAGGTTCATGTTTTCTGTCCAAAAAAGGAATGGGGTGCCACCCAAGCCCAGTCTTCAAACACTCAGAGTTTATTATATATACAAAGCTACTTCAGGAAGTAAGCACACCAGAAAATGAGCTAACTTTTGTCTTAAGATCTATGTATACAGTTAAGATTTTATGGGTATTAACAGGACCCTCAAGAAGCCATGGAATTTATCCTCCTGCAGAGGAGTGACACCACCTACGTCATTCCTGAGGAATGTTTGTCTAATTGTTTTTAACTAGCCCCATCTCTCCAAATAATGGCAAACTCAAAGCCTTCCAAGACAGTCCCATTCAGTACTAAAATACTTTTATTCAACTTTCAATGTTTAATCTATGTGGTTCTAATCCCAATTTCCACACATAGATTCTTGTCACATGCACTGAGCATATTAAGAACATATTAAGTCTGCAGCCAACCTCCACCTGTCTAAAAGAACAAGTGGCCACTGTAAGTGATCAGCTTATCCAGCAGTGGCAGCAATGAGGATACCTTCAGTTCAACAGAAGAAGTATGTACGGCAGTACAGAAAGTTCTAAATTCTACCACTGCTTATGACTAAAGATATACAAATCAGGCCATGGTTAGTGTAAGAGATAGGCACAGTGCCTATTCTGCCCATGGACAAAAACGTGGCTGCAGACATTTACCTGTATATAAAACGTGTGTTAAGATCATTTTAGAGGACATCCAGTTCCTGTAAATGTTATGGCAAAACAACATTTACGACTAAAAGGTATCCTCTGAGTAACATGAGGTGTTATTGTTGGCTTAGTGCATTTTCTGTCATACCAAAAATATTAACTAATTGAAGTTTAAAAAAGGTTGCATGAATCGGATCCTTGCACAATTATGCCAGCTCTGGTCAAGACAGCAGCACTAGCACTGCCTCAGGTGAATCAGACGCCAGAAAAGCACCTATTTTCCCAAATTATCCCCAAAATAAGTATCCATAAAAGAGGCCCACTTTGAACCTACACACTCTGATGCTATATACAGAACAAAAAAATAAAATATATATATTAAAAAAGAAAAACACAAAGATGTGTCTGTACAAATAGTAATTTTCTATTTATTGAAACTGCTCACAGAAAACTTGGATTGTTTTCTTAATCTGAAGCAAGTATCTTTAAACTGAAAAGTGTAAAAAATTACTTGTGGGTTACAAACATACACAGAGTTGAAGCAAATAACTCATTCAGGGAATCAGAACTTCTGCAAACTCCTCACTCACTTGAGGGATGCAGATTAAATAGCTAAGACAAAAACTCAGCTCTCCAAGTACTACACTTCCACCAACAGTGAACAGCATGGCAGTAATAACTAAGTAGTATTTGCCTCGCACAAACTACACACAACTGGGGTACTCACTGCTACTGGCAGCCTGACTAGAACTGTCCAGAACTTGGGCAAGCTGTACTCCCGTGTTTGTGCCTAATCTTTCCATGGGGAATGGAGGGGAAACCATCTAAAAGACAGTTTTCAAGAGCTCAATTAAATCCTACTACCATTTTTCAGTTGCTACAACCTAGCAACAGACTACAATGGTAGCACTTACTGACACTGACACTCCAAACAGACAATACAAACACATCCACCTGCTCATTGTGGGGGGGAGGGGATTAGTGGAAAATCGCTGTCCTGTTTATCTTCATTGTACTGACTGTTTTAAAACACTGGTGATTTTTAAAACTTCTCAGTAACTGG
Source organism: Myiopsitta monachus (assembly GCA_017639245.1). NCBI lineage: Eukaryota > Metazoa > Chordata > Aves > Psittaciformes > Psittacidae > Myiopsitta > Myiopsitta monachus. The sequence goes on from CM029927.1 coordinate 8,043,260, forward strand.
TCAAGCAATAATGTTCTAACACAAATGCTTGAACTATACATTTAAAACAAAACTCAGGTTCATAAAGATGCAAGATCTCTCCCATCAATTTGTTATCATGCAGTATCAAGTATCAACCTATCAAATGCAATCACTTCAATGACACAATCATTTAAAAATAGCAAATTATAAAAAGCAGTAGTTGTCTTGGGTTATTGTGTGTAGTTACCGTATTAAATCCTCTTTAGCTTAATACTCATTCCAAAAAGAATCTGTTACAGTAAGACAACACTGCTTTTCCATTTTAATAAATCTGAAGTTCAAGCACAAAATTCTACTTGTTAAAGATGAAGAAAATACAAAAGTGGGACCTGGATTAGTAACCGAGAAGTTCTGCCTCGCTCTCGTTGCTTTGACCCCTATACCACAACTCTTGTGGTTCATCTTTCCATTTCCTTCTGAAAGCTTTCCATCTGCTAAACTATAATTTCCTGGCTGACGTAAATTTGAAGAGCTCCAAATTCTGGTGTTGCATTTGAAATTACTTGATTTATTTCCAACTTTACAGGCCATGTGGAGAGAGGGTGAGAGAGACAGAGGAAACAGGGGGGATGAATACGAATTATGGTAATAGGAAAAAAACCCAAACTACTAACAAAACCCAAGTCATATTCCCATGGGCCAGTTAAATTATCAATGTGTTTTGATTCAAACAGAAGATTAACAGTCACGCCACATGCACAATTTTACTCCATTGAAATGCCAACAGTAGTAGATACTGACTTCAAAGAATACCTGAAATAGCTGTTAAATCTAGGAAGAGGGAAGAAGAAAGAAGAGTGCATCTCAAAAACAGTGACACATTAGAGTCCAGCTCAAAGTTCACTGTGTCATGTTTCTAGCAGCTGAACGCTGGGACCCAGAGTTTTTAAGGCTAATTTCAAGTAAATCTCATTAATAATTGCGGTCTTCTCAGGTCAGCATTCATTTACAATTGTTTTTAAGGATACACAGTCAAGGAAAAAAAAACTAAAAGTAAAAGCCTGCCAACAGTTTAATAGGATAGCAACTTCTTCATCCTCCCCTAAAAATCCTGCACCTTCCTATTACAATCTCAGACACTGAGGATGGCTACCATTACAAGATTAGAAATGAATGGACAGAATTAGTAACTATCACCTTCCACATTCGAACAGTTACTGCCACAGAAAGCATTCATATTTTTTTACACAAGACTGATATGCAATTTCAAAGAATATCCGGATATGGAAAGAATATAATCATAGAAAGGTTGGGGTTGGAAAGGACCTTAAAATCATCTAGTTCCAGCCTCCTACCATGGGCAGGGCTTCACACTAGACCATGTCAGTCCAGGCCTTGTCCCACCTGACCTACATAATTCAAGTCTGAATTTTATATTCTTAAACTGAGGTTTCATAGTAAAATAATACTGAATTTTAATACTGAACTAAAATCAGTGCAACTGTAGGTGAACGTTAATCCAGTCTTAGATATTATATTAACCAACACAAATTTGTTAAAAATTTCTCAAGCCGTTTACTGTCACCAAATCTACACAGGATTTTAAAACATTTATGACTGCCAATATCCATCCCTATATTGCCAGGAAGAATTTTCAGCAGTTTAGTAGTTGTGAAATCATGGTCACAAACAACATTACTGCTCCAGATTAATTAATTTTTAAAGGACTGTATTATCTGCATACATTTTCTCAGCATCACAGCTAAATAGATCTGGTTATCCATTTGAAATTTTGCCCGTTAACCCAGAACTGGCAACACCATTCATCATATATGACTTCTATTAAGACCTGTAAAGCAAGTCAGCATTTTAAGCATCAGATAAACCAATAATTATTCTTTGGGAGCCTCTGCAGTAATAAGCAGAACTCACATTCCCCTTCATGTAAGTTCTCATTTTATAAAACAGATTTCCTTATCAGGAAATTGCCTTACATGCAGTCTCTTACAGTTGAGACACCTTTTGTGGAGGTCCACATCCTAATATAAACTAATGAATTAAAATATACACATGCAAAAATACACTCGAAAATGCATTTTAAAGTAAGTGTTTGCATTCTGTTGTGAAGTGCTGACTGATTCAGATAAAGCCAACAGATTACACAACAGCTATGGTATGCTGTTGCTGCTGTAATTTCAAAGGCTTTTGACTTTCTTTGTGACAAGGGGAAAAAAGCAGCATTAATAAAGATAAGAGAGACCCATAAAAGTAGCTATAACATATGTCTTCCTAAAAACTACACATCTATAATTAGAATTGCAGGCAAAGGAAAAATGAAAAAGAATAAAATGCACAGGCACCCCAAGAAACCCATTCTAACAAACCCAAATTTTGTTGCAATAAACTGTGGAAGACACAGACAGGCTGGCTGTCTTTCAAAAACAGACACATAACCGCATTGGTGTCAATAATTAACAACTGCTTGCAAGATTCACCAGAAATCATGAAGCATGTTTCTTCTCTTATTAAAGGCCAAGCCATGGCTTATTGCTAACTGGGAAGAATGCCTCAGAGGAAGAGGCATGACTTCATCTATATTTAAAAGCTTTCAGGTTAAGTGTTTTTATTTGCATTATACAGGGGAAATTCAAGCACATGTTCAAAACTTTTAGAAGCAAATCTCCGTCATGTTACAACCTGCAGAACCTCCAGAAAGCTACATCTTTTACCTGGAAAAGGGTGAAGAGCACAAGCTAGATAAAAATATGTACCTTTACGATTAAAAAAAATAACCAACAAACAAACCAACAAAACATTCACAATCTCTGTCATTTCTGCAGAATAATCTGATAAAAATAAAGATATTGATAAGGTACATATTAAAATCTCCTCAATACTTTGGTGAAAGGAATGTTTAAAGTACAGCTTTACAAACTAACACCTATTTAACTTGCATCCACAGCTTTTTCTAAAGCCATCATTGCAAGATTGCTTAAAGAAAAAAAAATAAAGTATTGGTTTTATCCTTATTGTTCTAAGAATAAGGATTCATTCAAGAACAAACTGAAAGTATTATAAAATAAGGGTCTCATGCTTTCTTGGGTTTCCCTGATACTCAGAAGGAAAAGCCATCCCCTTAGATTGCTCTAAAAATATAAACAGCATTGATGTAATACAGGTCTCCCCATAACAATGGAAAACTCTAGCTAAAGACAAAATGATAGCGCATGACACCAAGACAATGAACTGTTTTGGGAGTTCCCATATCTTGTAGAGAACACATTATCATTATGTTGCTAAATATAATGTAGTGTAGCCAAAGCTACATACACTTGGGGAGAGAAGAAAAAAAAAAAACCAAATCAAAAACAAAGACAAAAAACAAACAACAAAAGCAAAAACCAAAACTATTGTAAAGCAAGACAGCACAGTTGAATGTATGGGATTAACACCAAGAAGCTATCATACCTATACTAAGGAAAGTGATTACGATGAAGAGAGGTGACCAATACAGTGTCGGTAAAGAAATAAAAAGGCAGGCAACTCATATTGCAAACCACCATGACAGTAAGCCACTAAAAAAAGGGGTAATATATAACAGAAGTTCTGAAGAAAAAGTAGTAAGACACTACTCTGACTCTGCATAACTACCTATCATTCATATTCATAAAAAAAATGAATGTTAGGTTTGAGACCTCACTTGGAATATTGTGTGCAGTTCTGGTGTCCTCAACATCAAAAGGACATGGAACTGTAGAAGGTGCAGAGGAGGGCCACAAGGACGATCAGGGGGACTGGAGCACCTCCCATATGAAGATAGGCTGAGAAAGTTGTGTCTGTTCAGCCTGGAGAAGAAAAGACTGCGTGGAGACCTCATAGCAGCCTTCCAGTATCTCAAGGGGGCCTATAAGGATGCTGGGGAGGGACTCTTCATTAGGGACTGCAGTGATAGGACAAGGGGTAACGGGTTAAAACTTAAACAGGGGAAGTTTAGATTGGATATGAGGAAGAAGTTCTTTACTGTGAGGGTGCTGAGGCACTGGAACGGGTTGCCCAGGGAAGTAGTGAATGCTTCATCGCTGGTGGTGTTCAAGGCTGGGCTGGACAGAGCCTTGGGAGACATGATTTAGTGTGAGGTGTCCCTGCCCATGGCAGGGGGTTTGGAACTAGATGATCTTAAGGTCCATTCCAACCCTAACTATTCTACAATTCCATGAAAACAATTCCCAACGCCTGGTTTTGCTGGCCTGGATTCAGAAAGAGTTCTTGCAGTCCTATGACGTCAACTGCTTGGAATTACCTGTGAAAGCTTTGACTAAATGATATACCTATCTCTGCCTAATATGAAATTACCTAATAGTGAAATTCAACTGAAAATGAAAATAATAAAATATTTTATTAGATAGGGGAGTGCCTGTTTATTTTTTTTTAGCCAACATTTTTTGACCTTTGCGTATTTTTGGTAAAATTGGCCTCTCAAATACTCTAGACATGCTTCTTCAGAAAGAGAGCATTTTGGTTAACAAAAAGTATTTTTCTGCCACAAAAGTACTTAGAATGTCACAAAATGCTACAGTTACAGCACTTTTTCAATTAAACATGTGATTCACCTTAATTCAAATGACATAAGTAATCAAGCCCTGACCTGCACAACTCAGGTTCCCCTAAAATAGCTGACCAAAACCAGGCGATGAATTAAAAAAGAATGAAGGCCCACACCACCAAAACCCCCAAACATTTTAGGGTCCTTTTCCATTCCTAAGTGTGTGTGTACGGACGCACTTGCATGACCTACTGAACCGTGAAACAGAAATTCAACAGCCAAAGAAAAATTCTTCTGCAAATATTAACAGACTCCCAGTTGACTTCTTACACTATCAATCTCAACTCTGTCCAAGAAATCATTATCTATTCAGCACTCTTGAGGGCATTTTCTGTACAGGAATACATGAATAAGCATAGAGTTATCAAGACAAGTGCAAAAATTTCAGTACACAATATACTAAAAAAAATAAAGGAAAAAATGCTTAACACAGCACTTTTTTCATTTTAGAAGCACATTAAAATCTTTTAACTCATAGCTTCTACACTATGCTCCATAATTTGACTTCAGTGGAGTGATATAAATTTTTTGTTTTTAAAGAAACAGATCTCTAGAAATGTGTGCTTGCACTTCTGTTTGAATCCTAAAACTGTATTTTTTCTTTTGATTGAAGGAAACATTTTCAAACACCCTAAAGTCTTTAGGCATGACCAAGCAAACAGAATCTCTTGAATACCTTTTTCAGTTTATACAATGAAACAGGTCAGATACCAGTAGTTTAGGCACTTGCATTTAAACAGCCCTTACAACACAGACTTGATCAGAAATTGGGTTAAACTACCTCAACCAAGCACACAGGTTGAGCTGGAATCTCAAGTGCTTTGCTGAAGCAAGTCTGCCTTAAGCATTAGTGATAGCTTGAGAAATGAAATTATAGAGAAGACAGAAAAAAATATTGTACATACACTGATGCTCACTGGAAAGACTGTTGGGATTATTCACTCAAACATTTGTCAACTTAATTTATTATTTATGCACAATTATCTTATTTGCATCATAAAAAAATATACAGCAACCCCATGATGAAGTTTACAATTGTTGTTTACTATTTGGTCTAAGAGTATTCTTTCTAAAGCAATTTAAGAGACACCAGTCACTGGAGCATTACAGTTTCATTTGGCCAGAAAGACATAATCTAATTAACACAAAAGTTTTAGGTAAAATACTGATTAATTTAGGTATTAAAATCCTCAGTTAAGTTTGTGTTACAGAACTAAATTACAGTGAAGCAAGTTAAAACAAATCAAATGCTAGTAAGCCCAAGTCTATTTTAACAGTATTAATATAAGATGTCTTAACGTCATGCAAACACAAAAACTGAGTTCATTCCAAATGAAATTGTTAGCTATGTTTCTGTTATGGTTTTATATCTATGGCAACAGTAAATCATCAACTGAACTTCACTACTCAAGCACTTAGAGACAAGGGTGGGGAGGGAAGAGAGATTTTTACATTAAAAAGAACTCAAAGTAGCCCTGAAAAGCAGACAAAAGTTTATGTGCCAAAAACACAGTAAAAAGCAGCCTTTGAAGACAGTGCAGTCTTCTCCCCAGTTACTGTTCTGTCAACCAGCAGCATTCCTCCAAGCTCATTTTGCAAACTTCTCCCTCTCTACTTCTGTTATTTCATGCCTGTTTTCCCCACCATGTTAACTGACTGTGGTAAAGAATGTGGGGCTGCTTTAAGTCTCTGATATTAACTCTGTTTACTGCTACTTCCCATTCTGTCAATCTTTCATATAAAGCATTTTATTACATTCAATATAGTGCAGCTTATGCACTAAAAACCAGTGGGAAAGGTAAAGATGATGTAAAAAATTTTGTTGTCATAGACTCCTATACAACACCATCATTAAATCAGACAAGTCTGGTGAGCAGTTGTATAATGTATAATGGCAAGGACTTCCTCTCTCCGTGCAGGAAAAGTACAATGCTGCCAACGGGTATGCTGCTGAGGCAGTCTATTAAATGCCCAGAAATACATGCCTCCAGTCAGTCAACAGCTAATGAAGAGCTGTGCAAAGGAGGCCACTATCTAAGCTCTTCCTGAACTAAAAGGATGGCTGTAACAGGAACTTGTCAGTGGGAAGCTGCAAAGACACACCACTTGGACAAGGGCATCACAACAGTGACCAGAGACAAATGTGGAATAGGAATCATATGTTCAAACAGCAACTTCTAGAGAGTCATCGTATTTCAGGAGGAAAAAAAACCTCTAAAAAAAAAAAAAAAAAAAAAAAAAAAAAAAAGGCAAAGGGTCCTCAGCTAATGAGTGGTAATTCTGTGCAAGTACAGTACCGAGGTGCAACAGCTCCCTCATGTGATCTACATACCACTGGATAAGTACCATACATATGTAGAACAGTCAAACACAAAAATTCTAATACTTCATTACTTCAACCTAGGCTTTTCAGATGTGTCTTTAATACCAGAATATATGTTTAGGTGGCCATAATCCAATTGAAAGGAGGCAAATGTACTTGCCAAACCGCATCATACCTCAGACCATACTCCACAAGCATCTCCCTGAGAAAGAAAAGGCTATAGAAGAACCTAATAATTTGAGGTATTAACAAATTAAATATGTTGCATCTTGGGTAAGACTGAGTACTAATATAAATTTATAAAACTAATTTTGGAAAACCATTACGAAAACATTCAAGCATCATGTACAAGCAGGGTTGCACCCAGGTGCATCTGCAAGTTTTGGATATAAGACTGAATCCAAGCCTAACAGACAGCAAGACATTTGGGCTTTCTCAAGTTCAAAAGGCACAACCTGAATACCTGTTTACCTATTGAGTGCATTTGTGTGCGTGTGTGTGTGTGATACAAGGCCACAAGATCTGCATTTCTACTGCGAACTGACTTACCTGCAGTTTTGTTCCGATGTGCTGCTTAGAAATTGATACCAGGCAGCCTGACTAACTGCCTGGTGCAGCTGCATTTCCTTCACATACTTTAACATCCATAAGGTTTAATCATAAAACATCAGGATGGTTTATAAGCAACTTGAAGTTATTAGGTGGTTTATGATGCTGTAAATTACACGTGCCCTTGAGGGTTGTACTGATTTAATTTCTCAACCACTATGATAATCACATTTCTTAAAAAGAACACCTGCATGCACATACGTAGCCTCAGCCATCAGCCAAGATCCATATTGTTCCCATGCAGAATACCAATAAATTTTGTTGCATTAATACCTGTCAAAAGCTTAAAATGTAAACACAGATGCATAATTGTTGAAGTTGTTAAGTCTAAGTGATCATATTGAAGTGTCCATTACAACAGAACTTCTGAATAGGAAGTAAGGCCTGCGAACACTTCCATGATGCTACAATGAGAGGTCTGCTTGTAGTTACAAGTTCAAGTGGATGTTCATGCACATCTGAAATAGATGTCATAATATTTCAAGTGTAGTTTTAAATGCCCATTAAAATGGCTACAAATACAATATTATTTCCTCCCACAGATTGAAAAAGCTTCTTGAACAAGAAACAGCATATCAGGCAAAAAGAGAGAAGGAAGACAACAAGAAAATAGCTAAACTGAAAGAAGAACTGAGTAAACTGAAATCCTTTACTTTAATGGTGGTGGATGAACAGCAAAGACTCACTGAGCAGTTGAATCAACAAAGTAAAAAAATTCAAGAATTAACCACTTCTGCAGAAGAAGCGCATAAGAAACTGGCATTTGCTGAAGCAAAAATTCAAGAAGAACAACAAAGAGCCAGTAGGCTGAAGGCTGAACTTCAAGCCCAAAGCAGTAAGACTTCCCAAGACCAAGAAGCAATGATGGCCAAACTAACCAATGAAGACAGTCAGAATCGCCAGCTGCGGTTAAAACTAACTGCTCTCAGCCGACAAATTGATGAGCTGGAAGAGACCAATAAATCTTTACGAAAAGCAGAAGAAGAACTGCAAGACCTAAAGGATAAAATAAATAAGGGGGAGTGCGGGAACTCCACACTTATGACTGAAGTAGAAGAACTACGGAAACGACTGCTGGAGATGGAAGGAAAAGATGAAGAGCTCATAAAAATGGAAGATCAGTGCAGAGAACTTAATAGAAAGTTAGAAAAAGAAGCATCACAGAGCAAGAACCTTAAAGGGGAAGTTGACAAACTTAACAAAAGAATTATGGAGCTGGAGAAATTAGAAGATGCTTTCAACAAGAATAAACAGGAATGTTACTCCCTGAAATGCAACCTAGAGAGAGAAAAGATGTTAACGAAGCAGCTGTCCCATGAGCTGGATGGCTTAAAAGCTAGAGTTGGTGAGCTTGAAGCAATTGAAAGTAAGTTAGAAAAAACTGAGTTTACACTTAAAGAAGATTTAACAAAGCTGAAGAGCCTAACAGTGATGCTTGTGGATGAAAGAAAAACTATGAGTGAAAAAATAAAGCAAACAGAAGAAAAGCTGCAAGCCGCAACTTCTCAGCTTCAGGTGGAACAAAATAAAGTGATGTCAGTTACAGAAAAACTAATTGAGGAAAGTAAAAAAGCACTGAAATCAAAATTCGATGCAGAGGAAAAAGTGTCCAGTGTTATAAAAGAAAGAGATGAACTGAAAAACAAACTGAAAGCTGAAGAGGAGAAAGGAAGTGATCTTGTTTCCAAAGTGAATATTCTAAGAAAAAGACTTCAGTCACTGGAAGGTGTTGAAAAAGAACTTAAAAATAAACATAAGGAGAGTACTAAATCCAGCACCTCCTTGCAGCAGGAAAACAACAAAATCAAAGAGCTTTCTCAGGAAGTTGAGAGGCTCAATCAGAAGCTGCAAGAAATGAAGGCCATAGAAGATGATCTTATGAAAACTGAAGATGAATTTGAATCTCTTGAACGAAGATACGTCAACGAACGGGACAGAGCCAAGCTCCTATCAGAAGAGCTGGAGGCTGTGAAAACAGAAATGGCTAGATATAAATTAACAGAAAAGGTAGAGTCCAATCAAGAGCAGCGCCTTTTTAAGAAGCTCAAAGAAGAGGAAGCCAAATCAAGTCATCTTTCCAGAGAAGTAGATGCACTGAAAGAAAAAATTCATGAATACATGGCAACCGAAGACCTAATCTGTCACCTCCGAGGTGATCATACAGTCTTACAGAAGAAACTCCTCCAGCAAGAAAACAAGAACAGGGAGTTAGCAAGAGAAATGGAAAGCCTCACGAAAGAATTGGAGAGGTACAGACGCTTCAGCAACAGCTTCAGGCCCGGTCTCAATGGAAGGAGAATTTCAGACTTGCAACTTTTTTCTAAAGAAGTCCAGACAGATCCAGCAGACAATGAACCGCCTGATTACAAAACCCTCATGCCTTTAGAGAGAACAGTCATAAATGGGCAGCTGCATGAAGACAACAATAATGAAGATAAAGACAACAATGAGGAAGAACAAAAAGTGTCTTTCAAAAGCAACTCATCCATTGCAAATGCCGTGAACAAAAAATTATGGATACCTTGGATGAAGCCCAAAGAGAGCCATTCTCAAAATGGAAAGATTCATACAAAACAAAATGGAAACTGTGCACAGTCTGGAGACCTAGTGCTAAGCCATACACCAGGCCAACCTCTTCATATAAAGGTAACTCCAGACCACGGACAGAACACAGCAACACTTGAAATAACTAGTCCTACTACTGAAAGTCCTCACTCCTACACAAGCACAGCAGTTATACCCAACTGTGGTGCTCCAAAGCAAAGAATAACCATTATTCAAAATGCATCCTTAACACCTGTAAAATCAAAAGCAGCAGAAGATTACCTGAGCTCAGAGCAAGTAATTTCTCCTATTACTATGGCTACTTTTGCAAGATCTCAAACTCCTGAATCATGTGGCTCTTTAACTCCTGAAAGAACAATGTCTCCTTTGGCTTCACCAGGTTCAAGTTCTCAGGAACAAATACTCTCCTCGGAGCCTTTGGAAATGGGAGCCAAGCACACCATTTTTAGAGTATCCCCAGACAGGCAGTCGTCATGGCAGTTTCAGAGATCTAACAGTACAGGATCAAGTGTAATAACTACTGAGGATAACAAAATCCACATCCATTTAGGAAGTCCTTACATCCAAGCTCTCACCAATTCCAAGCCTATCAGCCCTTGTAACCTAGTGCAAGACAACAGAATTCCAGCACTAGCTAATGGCCTACCCAATAAGTCCACCAATAAAATCACCAGCAGTATTACTATCACACCAACTGCCACTCCTCTCCCACGGCAATCACAAATTACAGTAAGTAATGTCTATAACTGACCCCCATCCATGCTGACACCCTTACCAGCAACCCATCCTGTTTTTCATCCCAGCAAGAATTATTTGGAACAGCCTCTTTACTTTGGGAGAGATCCATGCATGAACTATGCAACAATATATGGAACTAACGTAAAGTTTTGCCTGCTTAGTGTTATCAAGCGTGCACTTACTGTATATCTTCTCATTGAAATACAGTTATGTAAAATATTTAGTCTTGCACTTGTATAAATGCATCTTTATGTATTTCGATTTTCAAAATAACTCACATCACTTTTAACTGCAACTTACCTTGGTAAAGTATTTTAACATTACAAAAACAGTAAATAATTGGTTATTTTTATCATTGCTTGCAGAATATTTTTTGTTCGTTATGTGTGATTTGTGTTTTTTTTTGCATGTATGGTAGAATTTTAATTAAGCCATAATTTTGCCTGCTAACTTCAGATAAGACTTGATTCATTATCTTCCCTGTTATTTCCCAACTCCTTCTAGCCTTCTCATTTCAGATAATTATCAGTACACCTCACACTCAAAATATTAAGTACTGTATCTTGTTACATATTTATGATGCATATATGATATGTTCCAGAGCACAACCACCACTTCTTCTCCCCATCTTTTTGTACACTGTTCAGTTGAAACTCTTTTTAAACTTTCTTGCAAACCTTTCTTGTAAGTGAACCAAGTTCAGAAGCTTGTATCATAAAATTATTCTTCCCACACAAGGCGGAGCTTTTTCCAATACAGTAGAAAAACTGCTATCATCTAGGTATGCTGTAAAACAATAAACAGCAACACTTACATTGTTAAATGATTACTCAAAAGAATGTATTCACACATAATCCTCAAATTTTATCCAAGCTCCCAGCCATCAGTTTAACATATAATACAATCACACAGGTACCCTGAAGAAGAAACAAGATTAGCAAACTATGGCATATCTTCATGTTTTTCAAATAACAGGCAGAGAAAGGTTGACAGAAGTGCTAATAAGTAGTACTAAACCAACTCTCCAAACATATAGGCTTCTAGGACTAGGGTGAATAGGAGTACCATTCAGAATGGACAAGACAGGTTAAGATATTTTAATGATGGAGCATTAGTACCTAAGAAAAGGACAGAAATGTAAGCAATTCCACCCTTTACACAGGTGCTAAGCAGTCAATTCTGGCCTCACAGAAAATATTGCTAATAGTGGAACAACTTCACGCCGAATGTGAATCAGTCCACAAGACCTGGAATGCACTTTAAATGTCTTTCTCAAAAGCTGTAAACCACAAATGTAAATTGCAAAGCTTGCTTCTTATTTTAAAAAATTAAATGCCTATGTAACTTATGTTGGGAGGAGAGGAGGGGGCGATACCTTTTATAACAGTTCAACCTCCTTATCAACAAGGAAGTTTGCAAGTAAGCAGAAAGTCCCTACTCACTAGACCTTTATCACTATGCTGTTTACATTACCTAGAGAAAAAAAAAATCTGCAGCATAACTTCGCAACTGATTCAGCAAAGGACTTTGGCACACGCACCCATATAACAAGGGGACTTTATAAGTCGTTTTGATGGACAGGAATCTAAATTACCACAACTGTATGTTATAACTGATTTTAGAAGGAATGGTTTCTATTGAAAAGCAAAGCCCACTACTCATACATACTTCAGTCAAACTAACAATGGGGGCAGAAATTTGTAGAAATTTGTGGTAGAAATGGACATGACAAATGTACTACAGTTAAGCAGTAGCAATTTTAAAAAAACCAAAAAATGTGGACCTGCACAAGCCTAGCTTAACATCATGCATAACCTGATACAGCATCTCCTGAAGATACCAGGCTTCATAAGAAGTTATTCCCATCTGTTTCGGCCTGCTTTATCTCCAATGAAATGACTGCAAAAGTGAGATCTGATTAAGGTCTGGGTGAGAAGTACATAGTGTTATCCTGCAATGTTGCCTCCCACCAACTTCAGCAAAAGTCATTGATCAAGACAGCTGCCAGCACTCAAACAAGTCAAGATTATAATCATTTTTAAAGTGTGTTAATTATACAAATTAGTTAACTACATTTAAATTACACATTCTTAACAGCACAACTCATTCAAATCAAAATTCAGACATTCAGAGTTTAAAGCTAAGTTTTGAATACAAAACCCAGGTGAGAGTTCACACTACTAAGAAGTTTAATTATTAAGCAGGACAGTACTTCTGTTGCTGTCTTAATTCTTACACTCAGGATGGTTTACCAGTAACTGATCAATTAACAAAAGACAAAGGAAGCAGCCACTCACTACCATTAACTCCTAAGTAAGAAGCATCACTGCTGCTTGTAAATGAACTTGCTATTTCCTAAAAAACTTTTAGGGATGGTTACATTCCCCTGCCGATTAAACAATCGGTGTGTAGATCTTAACTGACTTCACAGTGCAATTTTTGTCATTCATTTCAACAGATTAAAAATCAAATAATTACTTTGCCTGAAAATAATATTTGCAGAATAAAACAGGTCCACTCTGTTTCAATTCAGAGATCTATTTCAAAGCATAAAGCAGAGAAGAACCCCTGGATCTATTTGTTGAGAGCAGAAACTTAACTGCTAGAATAGAAAAGTTAGCTGTAATTTTATAATAAAATAACAAATAGGAAGAATATCTTAAGATACCAATTTACCAATTTACAATTACCAATTTACAAATTAACCTCAAGTGATCATACCATTGCTTCATATTTCAGATTATTTCCATTTTGCTGACTAGAAATATTCACCTACTTCCTTGGCAGACAAAGAACAAACAGCAGAGCAAGAGAAAATTAAATGAATTGTCTGCAAATTGGTTTAAACACTCTGGGGGAAAAAAAAAAAAATCAAGCATAATCATATAAGAATTCAACCAAATAAGGCAGGGTTTTTAGGAATTTCAAGCATTCCACAAATGGCAAGTATTGCTATTAATTTGGAGGCTGAGACACTTGTTTTCAGCATTTGCCCAAAAGCCAAAAATCTGACAAATATATAATGAACCAATTAAATGTTAAAGGGAAATATGGTCACAAAGCAAACAGCATATATCAGAGGGATTAAACTGTGAAAGAGAGCATAAAAGCAGCTTTCAGCAGATCATAATATCAACCCTCCTCTTTTCCAAAATTCTTAGCAACCACATCCTCTGAAGTCTAAAATCTGCCATTTAGAAAGGGAGAATTAACTGGTAAAAAAATGGCAGCAGTTATTAACTTCCCTTCACCTTTTCAGGCTTTTTTTCAGTGAGTGATTAAGGGCAGCTCAAACACTTCGGTGATCAGCATTTTTAAGTCATTTTTTCACTGTAATTAAATATTTCAGAAGAAATATTTGTAACTTTTGTCCTTATAGGGAGGATGGATGAGGAGAGGGTAGGAAAAGGAGTTAAAAAAAAAAAAAAAAAAAAAAAGCAATAGTGATATTCTGAGAGCAAAGAGTCCATTCATCAACTTAGAGATAGTATTTCAAGTTACTTAAAAATCTCCCTCAGGTAGCTAATTAAGAAATGGAACTGACAAAATTACAGGAGCAGCCAGCTAATCTTCGTGATCCGAAGCACAGCAGATAATAGGGTGTCTGGGAACAAAATGTAAAGCTGTAATAAGAAAAAAGATCTGTATGCAAACATCTCATGTGAGGCTTAAGGAGTTGTGTTCCCCATACTGGGAAAAAAAAAAAAGTAATCAGAAAAAGAGTTGTACAGCATTACTTTTTGATTAAAATTGAATGGATGCTGCAGGGTTCGGTGGTGGAAATGGAGTAAGCATCTACAGGATGACTTTGTCACTAGGAAACAGATCTTGAGACGGGCAAAACAGAAACTGACAACTGCCTAATCTCCAGGCTTAAGCAAAGACTACCAGAACATTACCAAGAAACACCACAGAAAAAGATCTTACGGTTCAAGTATAGCACAAGTGGGTGCATAAATACATTTTAAAATTAACACCAAGTACTGTAAGTGGGAAATTGCTTAGAAAAAAAGACCAACCTTGAAAATTTAAGAAGCATGAAGCGTTTTCATGAACCTCCAGCCAGTGGCCCCAAGATGCCACTGAATTCTCTCTGCTACCATGTCATGCAGTGACCCACCATACTGTGGGCACCCAGAAAGCCTCAAATATCAGAGCTACCAACTAAACATGACTGTCCTCTATACACCGAGCAAGGTGCTCTTGGGATACAGATTTTTAAGACAAGAGGAAAGACCTGTTCTAATCAATGACTCTCCACTAGTCAAGCGGTGGCCTGACGTCACAAGGCCTTCATATAGGAATGAACAAAAGGAGGTCCCTCCCCTTTCTTACCTCTACCATATCTCATAGTCCAAAATGCTGCCATTTCAGTTACACTGTCATCGCTGTTCAGAAGGTAACACTGTGAACCAGGTCAAGAAACAAACCTGGATTTAAAAAACAACAACAACAAAAAAAAAACCACACAGCAAAATACCAAACACAAACCACCACAGTCCACAAATCTTTATGAAAGAAAGGAAAAAAAAAAAAAAAAAAAAAAAAGCAAAACCCAGGATCTATGTCACAGTAAAGCTCTGCAAAAGAGCTATATAACTGACAAGGCAAGCAAAAAGGATGAGCACTTTATGCTGGAATCACTGCCAAAGCCCTGGTCCCATCACCTTAGATGCTACCACTAGTGCATGAAGATTTATAACCTAGTATGCAAACACATCACAAAGCACTCCAAATATACAACAAGTATTCATCTGTTCCATTAATGTCCTTCTGGAGTAGAAAGAAGAAATCACTCTTTTAGGACAGAAGTTAATTGACTTGTGCAGAATCACAGTAAGGCAGCTTCTATTGTGATTGGAACCTTGATTGCTTCAAACTCAAAACCGTTACCCTTTTAGATACACCAACCTGGGCTGGGCAAAAGGTAGAGGGTTTTTTTAAATATAATTTATATATATTTTGGAGAGAGAGAGAGACTCTCATTAACACACCTTTTATACGGCCTTCTTAGAGGAAAACAGCCAACTTCTGTTCCTAGACAGAAGAAAAGTCATGATGGTAAAAGCAGAGGATTTTTTTCCTTTTCCATGCAGAACAGATTTGGGCCCAACCTGGTTACCCCTGTAAGCTTCTTCAACATATATATTAACTAATATGAGAAAAATATATGCAAACCTTTTGAAAATACAATATTGATACTGAAGATATTTTTGTGTTAAAAGGTGTGTGTAGGTACGAGCACAGTTCCAAACACTGTTAAAAACTGCATACCCAAACACATATATCCCTATCTGCCCACAATCTGTACAGAATAATACCTGCTGCCAAGAAGCTCACTCAACAAATGGCAGCACAGCTTTAAACCAAGTGAATTAATGATCTCACACAGATTTGTAAACTACTGTATTATACAAAAACACTAACGGTTAAGCACCAGAAGAAACATTTAAGGGCCAGCACTACCCTCTCCCGGACAAAATTAATATTGCAGTGTGTTTAGTATTTAAAAAGGCTATACTACTTCTCTTGGCAACTCTAGCTGCACTGAACACGGTGCCCGAGGTCCTTCCTTGCTCCCAGCAGCAAGGAAAGCAGCCAACTGCATGGTCGTGTTGATCACCCACTTGTCCTAGCGGAGCTGACCCACAGCATAACTTTACCTTTCCCTGCACCTTGTCACTTACCTATTAAAAATCAGTTTCTAAACTATCTTCTGTTTAAAAAGATTATCGCATTTCCCAGTGAAGACGTCCCAAGAAAAGGAAGGCACATAAAGAGAATTTTAGTAAATAGAAATACAACTTGTGCCTCCAACTCTGTCCAACCATACTGCTTTTCTCCACTACCAGGAAGTAGATTGGTGTTCAGGAAATAAGACCATGGTGACACAGTTGGGTACCTGAGTGCAAATCACATAACATGCATGGAAATTACTTCTAATCTTATATTTTTCTATCAAATAGGTCATATTATTGAAATCAACAGTCTTGTAATAGGCCAAGTATCAGCAGAAGAGTAGAAATCACAGAAAATGTAGCTTAGAAGGGACCTCAGGACATTTTCTAGGCTATTCCCTTACAACAACTTCATTTAAACCTTTCCAAACAAATGCTCAGTTCATCCTTTTCTAAAAAACTTCTGCAATGACAATTTGACAGTCGCTCCAGGAATCTATAAGAGGGTTGAAATATCCTTGCCACTAAGAATCTTGCTAATTTCTAAACTAAGTTAACTCCTGCCACTGGACTTAGAAAATTATTTTCTCAGCAACAGACTTTCACATATTAGAAGACAATTACCATGTCTTTCCTCAGTTCTGTTTTCTCCAGCTTAAAAAAACCCAATTGCTTTCCCATTTAACGGACCAAGTACTACAACTATACTGATTACAAAGCATTTTCCCTTTACAGAGCTGTTTATATTGGTGTGACAACGCAGTGCCCCATGCCAGACAATACGCTGCATAAAATCTTACCAGTGTTAATAAGTACAAAGATTATTTATACCACTCCCACTTAAACATTATCATATAGTCATGCCCACAAGCAAGCTGCATGAAAGGAAATGCAGAGCAACTGAGAATTTTCCCTCTGGATTCCTAGAAGACAGATGCCAAGACCTAGTGAAAGAAAAGGAAATATCCGAATGCCCTGTGCAGTTGAGGAGGCCTAACCTGAAATTTCAGCCAAAGCTGTTTGGTTTGGAAACCAAAGGGAACATTCAGGTTCATTGCTTAATCTTATCTCATTCTCACTTGCAGACCTGGCTTACCTTCTGACTGCAGACAATCATCCAGGTACAAACTTAAATGTGAAAGGGCAGGCTTGTTGTATGTATACAGATACTTGACTTTTGTGTGAAGGGTCTTCAGCACCATCCCCTGGCCATTTTCACTAAAGTTGGAAATTATAATCTCTGTTACTCATATGCCTTGAAGTAAAAATCTAAACAGTGAAAAAGAACCTTACCTAAAGTTCTCTCTCCTAGATCAATTTCTACATTGACTGTAGCAAGGTAAATAAGAAAACTTACAGCAGTACTCCTCCCTATTTAAATGAATACAGTACAAACAGGAAGCAAAACACATATCAAAGAGATTTTCTTAAAAAAGAAATTACGACTAAAGGCAGGACTACTTCAAACAGCACATAGACATATTTTTCTCCCCCTGACCACCTCCCACACACGCATTTGCCTTAGCCACTCCCCAGAAGGCAAGAATTGTATTGTGGTATATGCCCATATGATTTAACAGATAAGCCACCTCTGTGCCCATGGGGAAAATAACTGAAGTATGTATGGAATATATATACCATGATATTTCAGAGCATGCTTTCACAGTTCATTTACTCAAAGTAAGAAAGACCATTTTCACAGTCATGTGTGCAAATTCCACATCTGTCACCTGTGGAGTGTTTGTCCCTGTCCCTGAAGTACCTGCTGTCACTCATTATAAAATAACAGTTACTGGGAACCCGTTCTCATTCTTTCTCCTGCCAATTCTTATTACAGGTGATTGACATCTACTTCATAAGTTAATTTAAAACTGAGGAAGTTAAATGATCCTTATGAAACTGCACCTTTCTTGATTCTTAGGTCATTACTTGCCTTGAAAATGAACTCTAATTGCTTATTTCCAAAAACGTAAGCACTACTGACAAAAACATTGATATCTTTCTAACACCTTAAACTAATAAATGCTATTGTATTTCCAGACAGCCATACCACAATCTTCTCACTTCAAAAATGTGGCTACTTTAATGTCTTTGGGGTTGGTTGTCTTTGCTGCTGCAGTAATTATTCGCCAATATTTACTTAGCTGTGTTTAGATATATTAAGTAAAGGAAAACTGTATGACTATTCAGGTAGCTCCGTGGCAACATTTTGTACCTAACGCTGCTAGAGAACACTGGTGGGAACATGCAAGGGCTCTCCAGAACATGAAAGGCAGCTCAGCTTGGTTTTTGAAGGATAAACATGTTTTATTTCCTCTTCTTCACTTGGAAAGATGATATAAAAAGTGGCCTACAGATGAGAACTCAAGGAACCATAACTAAATAGCAATGATGAACACAGAGACAGCAAATTCAGAATACAAGTGAGTGTCAAAAAAAGGAGACTGAAAACCATTCACCTTGAAGGATAAAACAGAAAGGATGTATACATTTGAAGACATTCTTGGTGCGCACACAGATTTCCCAGACATAGATAAAAGTTTAAAATTATATTGAAAAAGGCCTCCAAAATACATATATATATATGGCTTTTTTCAGTCATTCAGGTGTACCCAAAAAACCAAAATGAACATCCCAATACACATGTATGCTATAGCCAATGTATTTGCTTACATGCCTCCAGATGAAGTAGTAGGGAAGGAACTAAAAGAATAGCACAGAAATTTTCAGTACACATACAACTAAGTCAATGCAGAAATTTCTATGTTACTTCCAAGTGCTTTCCAGATAATTCCCACATAATGCCATTCCCTCTTTACTGGTATATCTTACAGCAGTTTAAGCACTGATGTCATCAACTGACCCAAAATGTTCTTTTTACAACTCATACCTGAGATTCATAGTTTTTCAAGTTCAAAAACAAAGTTTAGTCCTTGGTCTAGCCACACATGTAATTAAATTAAAAAAAAAAAAAAAGTGTCAATGAGTGTTTTCCTTAAAGTTATTAAGCTTTTCCTCTCTAGAATTTTTATCAGGAATGATGAAAAATAAACCAGTTTTTACATGTTGAATAGGGAGAAAGAGAAGCAGATGGACAGTTTGTTAAATCCCTCCCTGACAACTGAAGATACGGCCACACAATTCTATTGGCACGGTCACTGAAGTGCAAGATTAGTTGTCCTGGCACAGAAACATAACGCTGTTATTGTTTATCTGCATAGGAAAAGAGCCCTATAATACAATTGTTATTCTAAAGTCTGAGTCTATGCCAGCAGCTGCACCAGCTCAGTTATTGCAGTTATAAGCAAATGTAACACAAAAGACAGCAATATAAACACTGTAATTAGACCAAACCTTGACAAAGTCATCAGCCATAACACAACTCTCAGCAGTAAGGGATAATAATTCAAATGTATTCAATGCTGTCATTCAGAACTGCAAAACAGAACAACATTTTGAATCACAAAAAGAAAATTTTGCCTGACATGAAATCTGAAGGCTCAGAAGGCCATATGGTAAATGGGGTTTTAATGAAGTAGAAGCTGAAGGAAATAACAGGCCAGAGCACAGGAGTTATTTTCACATGTAACTTCCCAGTGACTTAGTAAGACTTTAGAGCCTGAATACCAGTTAGATGCACAACACCTGTAAAAATCTGGGCCTACAAATACCTTCTTGAAGTACTAACTCAATCAACTATGACAGAATCCTCCAATGTCTTTGTACCCTATGGAATTTCTGAACTGGAACACTTCTCAAAAACAACAAAACAAACAGAAACTACAAACCAAAACAATCCACAACTCTTTCTTAGAGATATAATCACACTTTAGCATGCAAGACTTCAAATATTTTTATCTCAATATGCTATTCAATATGCTACATGAATATGCAAACATGCAAATATTTATCTCAATATGCTTAGCAAATGATGGACAATCTAACTCTTTTCATAGTTAGAAAACTGAGGCATATTTTGTATTACCTCTTAAATTTACATCAGACTGTAGCACTGCTAGGAACAGCCCACCCAAAATTTTATTCTCAACACTGTGCCTCATCTACCAGGCCATACCACATAGTCAGAAGGCAAACTGTTCCAACTTAGTACTCCAGGAAAACAGTACAGCAGGCACACAATTATCCCCTCCAACATTAACCCTTTCTTAACATGGTGCCTTTCGTAACTAAAGCAAAACACTTTCTAGTTCCCTGCATACTGACAAATAAGTGATAAACTTAAGATGAACACGAAAATGTATGTCTTTTTTTTTTTTTTATTTAGCAATTAATGACAAGTTTCAGTTCAGTTTTAGTTAAAGTACTGGGAAGCAGCTCAAAAGAAAAACTTTGCTGACACCTAAAGGTAAAATCTTCAAGGAACACATGGCAAAGAAAACTGCATCTCATTTTTGCTTACTCAAAGCCCTGATGCTGAAAATCAAAACATAAAACTAGCTATACACATTCAGACCCAGGAAGGATCTATGTATCTCATCTTTGGTAGTAACTAGCAGTAAATACTTAGGAAAACCCCTCTTTTACATGCTCTGGATTTCAATCCATTCGGATTCTTTGATATTCACCAATCAAGTAGATAAATTAAATACAAAGCTGTATTCTCATTACCAAGGAAAGGAAGTTCAGACAAACAGTTCTAAGAGCAATGTGTTTAGTTTTGCAAACTGGAAAAGACACTGATGAGCTAAATACACTATTTGTCTCTCCTCACTAATGCATTACTTATTTTCTTGGTTTATCTCAAGATTACTGATGCGTTCCGCCGTTCAGCTCCAACTCGGATCCCCAAACCAAAGCCTACAAGCACAACCAAAGTACCTATCAAAATTCCTGTTGGACATCTCAGCAAACCACTCCAAGACAGCAGCTCTGGAAAGCTACGCGTTGTAAGGACTGTGACTAAAACCTGCCTTCAAAGCGGAGGGAGAAGGTAAATAATTTTCTATGATCTATGATGTAAAAATGGATTTAAGCAATCTGAATCTCAGCAGTAGTTTCCATCGGGGAAAAGCTTGAAACCATCCATGTGATCAGCACATCAATGGTCACCAGTCACAGGACAAGAGACATACAAATTCTCAGGAACCAAAGGTTCTGCAGGGGCCAAGCTCTGCTCCTGTTTTTCTGGTGTAATTCCAGAATGTGGTCCTCATAGTAGAGAAGCACATGAGGCACAAATAAGTTTCTACTATAAATTCAGTTTTGACATGTTCCACAAACAAGAATGCTAATGTTGCCTCAACAGATGTGTAAAAACATATGGTCAATCAAGAAGGGATGAAGGAGGTGCCATTTTGTTTTCAAAGTTGGTCCAGTCAAGAACTGTTTTAGTATAGGTATCTTATGTTCAGTAGTAAAAACAGAATGAAGAGAGGTATCGGAAAATCTGTTCTTTTATAAAGCATAGAACTTTAAGAAACGCAGAGTTCCTTGTTGCGCCAAGCATCACTTTCAAAGGATGATTTGAAAATTAACAGTTTTCTCCTCAATGAGTTAACTAACGATTAACCCACTACTATTCGTGCAGACATTAACTTTGAAAAATAGATATAAGAATTGACATGGATATTGTTTGCACTAGTTGTGTAAAGTTTACCATTTTATTTGGACTATTGTATTTATATTTGAGTTCACTTAAACAGTAGTTTGGAAATACTCAAAATTTGTGTCACACTTAACAGTAAGTTGTGACTTACATAGAAGTGCAGCTTTGTTCCTGCATTCCTCCACAATTTTGCCCTTCCTTTCAACTGCTCACATGCAATCAAAATAGGTAACAACCACATGCACAAATCTTCATGAAAGTTTTTTTTAACCAAACTCTTTGTACAAGTAGTTCGGTAGTTCTAGTTCATCCATGACAGAATTTGCCTTTTGCTTTTCTTACAGCATAACCTTCTTAAAAGACTTAAAATTTACTCAGTTTCCTTTCAGCCATTGCACAAAATCAATCAGAACATTAGAAGAGACTCCAGGTTCACTGTTTCCAATTTTCTGAAAAATAGCAGTTGTTGCTCTGACAAGAAAATTTCTTGCTGTTCCACTTTAGAAAGTTAAAACTAGCAAGATACAATTACTGCAAGAACTCCCCACCCCCCCTCAGGAAATCTGTAATACCAACTAACATAAGTTACTGCTTTGGAATATAAAAATCAAATTTCCCTGGTATTAATGTCTCCCTCATTCTTCTTCCCCTAACAGAGTGCATTCCAACAGTCTAAATGGCTCAACTGATAATTTGTGGGAAAAC
Source organism: Myiopsitta monachus (assembly GCA_017639245.1). Lineage (NCBI taxonomy): Eukaryota > Metazoa > Chordata > Aves > Psittaciformes > Psittacidae > Myiopsitta > Myiopsitta monachus. The sequence goes on from CM029927.1 coordinate 8,066,008, forward strand.
TCCTTTCACATAGGTCTTTCTTTAAGAACTGTCAAATCCTAATTCCTAAATAAAGCAAAAGTTTGTGGTGATCACAGTGCCACAGCCAGAACTGCAATCCTTTTGCTGAAACAAGGAGAGATTTTGATACATTCAGTTACCTGATTTCTCCTTTTATTTCACAGCTAAAATTTTAATTTAACTACTGAGACAGTACAACACGTTAGCACTGCTGCGTGACTATTTTTGCAAACCACAACAGAAAACTAGGCTTTCCTCAACAACTCCAAAAGAAAGTCTCTAGGAGTACTGAAATAAGGAAACGTTTAAAAAGAACAGTCTACTGAAAAAGTACTTCAGCTTGTGTCCTTTGACACAAGACACACTTGTGTCAAAATGCAGAAATTAAAAGAATGACTCTTCCATATTAAAAAGAAAAGTCTTTGAGTTTTATTCACTAAATCTGCAGGTAACTATAAACCTCCAAGGCTCTGTGTCATGTATGCACAGATCCAAATAAAATCCATTGAAGTACACCATTGTATGCTCTGCAGCTTGCAGAATGAGGGTATGTAAATGTGAAGAAACACAAATTTCTAACAGCACCTGTTGACTTGGCATGTTTATCATTGTTCAGTAGAAGAACAAGTTTCATCAGAAGGGATAGTAACTCATGGATGCGCCAAAAAAGAGAAAAAAAGATACAAACCATACACACATCTGCCAACAGATCTTAGCTTCAATCAAGCAACAAACTCTCACTGAACATGCTACAGTGAGCAGTCTGATACCCAACAGTTGCAAATCACATATTGATGCTATCTGGCACCCTTTATTGCCAGTCTACAGAAAGAAAAGAAAACCTCTGGCAAAAGAAATTAATTCCCACAATAGCATCCGTTGCTTTAGAGCCCATAAAGGACTCCACAAGTCTGTCAAATCATCCACCATAGTATCATATTAGACTTCTTACCTATTTGTACTGCTATCATAGAAGAGTTTCTCTGTCTTTTGCTCCTGTCTTGAGATGACATAACTACCTATGAGCAACATAGCCAACAAAGGCTTTTACTTAAGAACCTAAACAGACAAACGGGGATATTACACTCTTACGGGATTAAGGAAGACACAGAAAGCATGGAGAATGAAAGACAAGGAGTGGTAACATAAAAGGAGGAAACTGGAAGAAGTTTTGAAAAATAGAAGTGCATCACTCTCCCTCAAACTGCTTGGGAGATGTGGTATGCTGGCTATGGGCAAGATACAGACAATTACAGTACTGTGAGAAGTGCTCTTTCTGTTCATGGAGAGAAGAGAAAAAAAGTTGGTGTCTTTCACCAACACTAAACAATCTCCTTAGTATTTCTTAACCTCTCCCTTATAGTTCTGAATGCAATATAAAAATCACATTCAGGACTGGACATAGTTGTGATATGAACCAGAAAAAGGGATGGGAGAAAACCCTGCAGTTAAATGACTCTGGACATGTGTAACACTAAACACTGATAAGTAGACGATAATCCCTAACCACTCTCTCCATATATCTCCTCTCAAAGTTAAAGGTTTGCTGATGAAGTTACTGGGCAAGATTCTTTAGTTTGTGTCAAGTGACAAGGTAAATAGAAGGCTAATCCCTTCAGGGTTTTTTTCAGTTGGGTTTTGGGTTGGGGTTTTTCTGTTGTTTTGTTTCTTGGGTTTTTTTACATCTATAAACCCTGCAGCAGAGTAAATATTCATGTCTCAAAGCAAGAGTAATTACCTTTAATCTTTAATATGTATTCTAAAATAATGATTGGCCAAAAGCAAATTAAGAATTACTTTATATATATATATAAGGATATCTATTTTGTGTTTTCATACCCTTTAAGTGAGCCTGAACATCTTTCATGCACTTCGTCTTAAAAGCAGCCTCTTCTAACTACGAGTTACTAAAATCTAAGACACGTTTGAGGGCTGAGTTATTAGGAAGAATATTCCATTGGCCAGGACTTCTTCTAGGGCTAGTCTTAAAGGACTTGGCAAAAGATCAGTACCTAGAAAGTATATTTTGAATTCTGCTTTGTACTTACAGTTGTGGCAGAGACGCTTTTTTGAAATAGGTCAGCAGTAGTTGGATAGTAAATTTTTTTTTTTAATGAAACTTGATGTTTCACAGAAATAAACTTGATCAAGTCTATCAAAAGCGCTCACTAATGGGCAATTATTTTTTGTGTATTGCTGCTTATATTGTATATTGTAAACCCTGATTTCCTATTTTATGCCAACTGATTTAAAGCATTTTATAGTATCCATAAGATGTGGTACAAACTAACCTTTGATTTTACATCTGTTGTACCTGAAAAATAGCTACACAAAATAAAAGTAACAGATGTTCTTCTTTTCTCACGGCTTGTGTCAACTTAATACAGTAACAGTCTCCACATAAAGAGCCTCCCAAGAAGTTTACAAAGGTAGGATATGTGGATCAGAGTACATGGTCTGGACAACACTCACCGGTAATCACTACTTGCAACATATTCAAAGAATGTTCTTGGAGTAAAGCGTACATAGCACTTTTAATACAGGGCTGGATTAGATACAGTCTCATCTCAAAGTCAGCTGGTTTATCTACCATGTCAAAAGTTTATCATCCAAGTCATAATTTGTATCCCATTTCTAAAGGAAAGCTGCCAACATTATAAAAATCAGCTGACACTGATCATCCAGCTTGAAACCTGTCTGGCAGAATGCGCAGGCTTTTAAGATATTTAGGACTCTTGACATTATATTGAATAAAAAGCCCTCCAAAACACATTAACAATCAATTAATCAATAAAATAAGGCACTATAAAGCCTTAAAATTAATTTTAGTTGTCTTGCTCTACCACACTAAATTCTATTATATAGTTTTCCACAGTAAATCTCAACACACAACCACAGGCTGTAAAGTGCTTTAAGACACTCTGAAAAAAAGCCAAGTATAGGAGACAGATAGTATAATAATCAGGCAAAGCGACAAATCAGCCATAGTACCATGCTCCAAAGAGCAACGGCTGGAGAAAAGCTGTTTCCTGCCCTTTGACAGTAACACATTGCAAAGGTGATGTCAAGACACCCCAGTAAGCACACGGCTGATGTTTTTCAAGAAACACAGGTACTTCTTCCCTCCAAAGGTCTTTTAGAACTGTAAGTAACTTAACACCGGTAACAGCAATCAACACACAGTATACAACACCGTTTCACCAAAGAAACTTGGTTTGGAAGAAAACACAGTTTAGAAGCTAACTGAATGCAGGGGACAACGGAGCTCTGAACTCAGAGCAAGCGGTTTTCTTCCTCGCACCCTGCATCCCCCGCCTTTTAAAATTCGCTTAGATGTATTTTTGTTGAGTGGGCTCCTGTTACTTAAGTACTTTTATTTTCGTTTGTTGCTTCAAACCATAAATACCCCGAGTCTGAGGGGCAGAGATAAGACATCATCTGGATGCGGAGATTCTGCTTACGATCAAAACCGCCATCGGTACCAAGCAGGGAAAAAAGCAGGCACAGGAAGAAAAAAGTGAGTGAGAGGAAAACCAGGAGAAGTAAATTAAAAGCGGAGAAGGGAAAGGCGGAGGACTGGAGGGAGCAAGAAGTGGGAAGGAAGAAGGGGGGGGGGGGGGGAATAAAACAACCCCACAAAACCAAACAACGAAAAGGAATGAGGAGGGCCAGGTAGAAGGGGGCTGGCCCTCAGGAAGCCTGTTCCTAGCCCAGCATGAGGAGCGAGCTCCAGGAGGAATACCTGGACTATTGCTTGCCACTGCCGGGGAGTCCCACCACGGATCGTCCAGCACATCCCCCATGCCGCTGCCGCTACTACCGCCACGCCGGGACCGAGAGGCGGAACGGCCCGTGGACACTGCGCCTGCGCGCTGGCACCGCCCGCCCGACGGGAAGGCGAGACCACTGGCAGGGGATTCGTCTCTGCAACCCTTTCCGCCCCCCGCCCCGTTTTACCACTTGCGGCATCCCGAAAGTAATCGGTTAGTACGAGCTCCCTCCCCTTGGTACCAGCGACCAAGCTCGTGATATTGTTGTGCTCGATTAAGGTGAAACGACACCAACCAACCAGTTTTATGATTTATGAATGCAAAATACAAGGTATGTGGTTAGATGTAATAACTGAACAATGACTACTTTAACTCGATAAGCAAGTGTTGTGCCATGTGTTTTTACTTAGTTCTGGTCAATATTCAATAAAAGAGATAAGAGGAGAAGCAGTACTCACACTCAGTGAATCCGAGCACGATGTCAGCCACTGGGCAATTCCAGAGTCACCCAAGTTGGAAAAAGCTGGCACAACCCAGAATTTCAGATCAAGAATCTGGTATTCATTTTACATTTAGAATCCAGATTCTAACAGAAGCTCTTTTCTGAGGCATGGGAAGGCATTTAAACCCCTCTAGACATACAAAAAGCACACACAACTATTTATAACTATTTTTAGCAGGGCCTCTTGTGATAGGATGAGGGCAATGGTTTTAAACTAAAAGAGGGGAAGATTCAGGCTGGATGTGAGGAAAAAAAATTTGACACGGGTAATAAAATACTGGCACAGGTTGCCCAGATAGGTCGTGGGTGTGCTATCCCTGCAGACATTCAAGGCCATGCTGGATGTGATTCTGGGCAACCTGATTTAGTTGAAAATGTCCCTGCTCATTACAGAAGGGCTGGACTAGATGACCTTTGAAGGTCCTTTCCAATCAAAACTATTCTATGATTCTAAGAAAGAGAAAGGGAGAAAAAGAGAGACAGAAGTATCACCACCTGTGGATCCAGCAATGTCTCATTGATCCTCTTCACCCAGGGTATTCTCAGTGGTGGGAGCTCACCCTCTGACCTAAGCCTTGCCCTTTTATGCTCATATTCTTTGGAGTGCTATCCATAATTTGCATACGAAGTATAGAGAGGTGTTACTATGATAATGATGGGCATAGTTTAATGAACACATACACAGTTCCAAAGTTGGGGTTCTGTGAGGGCGGTCATTGCCCCTCATATTGTGGTGTCTATGATTTGACTCCATCCTTTGAGTCAGCTCAAGTTAAGCATTTTTCACACTCCTGTCGTGGCTTATCAGCTTCAAAAAAAGGGGTCACACCAATCCTGTCTATGCAGTATCAAGACATCCTTGATGTTTGCTTCATTTGTGCTAATTCTTGCAAGGCCTCCCATGGTCAAATGCAAATGGTGCCTGAGATAAACTCAGTTTCCTGACTCTCACCCCAACCCATGGCTCAATCACTGCTGGGCTCAGGGCTAGATGTCTTCATCCATGGTGGTTATAGGTACACATGATCAGAAGGAAGTATAGCAGTAGAAAAAATACATGTAATCATACATCGCACAGTAGCTATATCATTAACAATATCTTCTTTTAACAAAAACATCCTTAAAGTTAATTCTACAAAACTGTTCTGGGTCCAGCTATAGCAGTCATTTTTCTCCTTCTCAGTAGCTGGTGCAGTGCTGTGGTTTTGACTTTCAGCCTGGGAACAACGCTGATAACACCGATGTTTTTAGCTGCTGCTAATTAATGTTTACTCCGACCAAGGACTTTCTGAGTCTCATGCTCTGCCTGGAAGGAGGAGAAGCTGGGAGGAAGCAGAGAAAGGACACCTGACCCAGATTAGCCAAAGGGGTATTCCATACCACAGCACGTCATGCCCACTATATAAACTCGGGGGAGTTACCCGGAAGGGCTAGATCACTGCTCAGGTCAGGCTGGGTATCGGTTGACGGGTGGTGAGCGGTTATATTCTTTTCCCTTGTTATTTCCCTTATCATTATTATTATTGGTGGTAGCAGCAGTGGTTTGTGTTATACCTTAGTTACTGGACTGTTTTTATCTCAATCCATGGGAGTTACATTCTTTCAGTTCTCCTCCCCACCCCTCCGGGTGCAGGGGGAGGAAAAAGCAAGGGGAGTGAGTGAGTGGCTGTGTAGTTCTGAGTTACCAGCTGGGCTTAAACCACGGCAAAAACCAAAATGTGTCCCAGGCCAAGTTTGAGGACTATGGCACTGGGAGATCAGAGGAAAGTGACTGTCCAAAATGGCAATCACAAGGCAAACAAACACATATTAAAATAATAATTACAGCAATAACTAAAAGAATAATTGATCCAATATGAACTAACAGACTGTGTATGACATTTTGTCTCTTCTGGTGGTATAATTCACTGGTGGCTTCATTGTCTATGTGGTGACAGAGGAGTATCTTTTTGCATTATTCCTGGGTCTCCAGCAATGCAGATGGTCATAGTTGTCGACTGCAGCTCTTGTGGTCAATGCAGTGGCTGATGGCCATGCTTCCCTGGTCCACCAGGGCTGGGATTCACATATGCAGCAATTAAACAGATTTCCACACCTTCATGTCAGTGAGGAACCTCCTCTGGGGGAATCTGGGTGGCACATGCATGGTTTGGGACTGGGTACTCTCATCGTGGATTTTTTCCCACCTTGTGGTTCGGCTGTTTTCTACCCACTAAGTTTCAAGTGGGTCTTCCAGTCGCCTGGGAGGTGGCTCAATTATAGGTGGCTCAATTATAGGACATTTTTTCTAAAATGTCCCTGGCCCAAGCCCAGGGAATTGGAATTGCTGTGTATCCTGATTCCTGACACCCACCTGGAGTGACAGTTCCACAGAGTAAGGTGTATCCCATCATGATACATCAGGTGTATCCATCATGATACAAAGTACTTAGGTTAATAAAAGGTTGGATAAAATACTGGATTTTCTGTAGGATCCCATGGCAAGGGTCTACAACTTACACTGGCTCTAAATGCATTGTTTCCACCTAGCGTTTGGCATCTTTTCTTTATTTAACTGATAAGTTTGCAAGGGAGCTTTGATGGTCGAGACAACAGAGATACAGCCTCTGTGGTATACATATCAAATTCTGTGTTTTCCCACTCTGGGTGGTAGTGGGTTGCCCAAGATTCATTCATTAAATAGGGCATATATTCCCATATTGTGGTATTTTCATTAAAAATAAAGGACAAATTTACCAAAGATATGAAAAATTTCAGCCCTTCCTCAGAAGATGAAGGATATGTAATACACAGGCCTTGGTCCAAAGAGTTCCACATTTGGGCAAAACCTTGAATCAGCTCCCATGCAAAATTAGGACTGCTACTTTGCCATCAATACTCCCAGGAGGAAAATGATCCCTCATGAACATTTGACGAACTTTTTTTCCTAAGTAACAAAAGTAGCGGTTTAAAATGCTGGCTTTTTTTGTTGCTTTGTTAATTTTTTAAAGTGAAAAATCTTCATGAAGTGGGAAAAAGAAGAAAGGAATTAAAATTATTACCTTCTATTACCTTCTCCTTCACAATTTTTTTTCAATTGCATGAATCTGGTTTTATACTGTAAAATACTGTCTTAATTAAGATTATTCATAATCTTTTGTGAGACACAAATAAACATAATTTATTTTTTATTATATGTTACCTTTGAATGAATACTCTTGACTCCTCGGGAGCAGGGTCCTGCACGTTAAGCAGGCGTGTATCTTTTTCCACAGGAGCGGTTCACTCGAAGTCTGGGCACTTAGGGACTGGAGCATATCCCCCAGGCGACCTGTCAGACAGTTAAGGTGGCACTGTCATTCCACTGTTATTTACCGTAAGGTGGCACTGTTATTCCTTGTATAAATTACTTGAATCGTTTTCCTGAATTTTCATAGAGCATGGTTGTTTTTTTTTCTTTCAGAGTGTAGACGGGTGAGGAACGTGCGTGACCGAGGGCTTCAGTGTTGTGCTGCCCAGGATGGCTAATGAATGCTACCAAATGATTTTTGGCCCTCGGAAGCAGGGGTCTGTGTTAAACTTGTGACTTTCTCTGATTGGCCCAATACTGACTGTAAGGGGAAGCAATTTAATAATCAAACCTATGCATAGCAAAGCAGTTCATCTTTACGAAAACCGAATATACTCAGAGTTTTCACAGAATTACTTCCCAGCCGCGGACGCCGATTTCCAAGCGTATTCTTGATGAAGGCAGCTGCTGCTGACCGGAACTGGCGGCGAGGCCGTCCTCCCCCACCCAACGCGAAGCAGCACAGGAGAGAGCGGGGAGCGCGGTCCCCCTCAGCACTTCCCGCCGCGGCGGAGCGGCAGCCCACCCCGCAGGGCTGCCCCGGGACCACGGAGGGGGCAGCTGCTGCCGCCTGTGGGAAAAGCCCCGTAACCGTATCCTCGCCACAGTAACCACTACAGACCGCCAGACCTCCCATCCCACAAGTCCAGCCCCGGAGCAAACCCCACCTACCACATCCCAGCTCCCGCCTCTTCTTCTCACGCAAGCACCGCCTTCCTCCCATGCCAGGCTTCCGTACTTTACGGCCAGCGCCCTCACTTCACGACAGCACAGGGGAAGTGAGAACGGGAGCGGGCGCGTAAGGAAGCGGGGGGGTGTATTGGGGAGAGAAAGAACGCCGGCTGACCGCGCTTTGCGGCTGGGCGAGGGGGCGCGTCAACAGCGATGGGGGAAGAGGCGCCGCCGCCGTCGCCGCCGTCGTCGACGAGCAGCTGGTGAGTTATGGCGTGTCGGTGGCCTTCCTCCCTCTCCCTTCTCTTCGCAGCGGGGCCGAGGAGCAGAAGGCGGGAGGGGCCGAAATACCCCTTGCCTGTCGCCTCTTCTCCCCCGCCCTCTCCGGAGACCCGCCGCGTTTGGGGTGTGGGGCTGGGGCTGCCCCTGGCGCGGTGGGGGAGGAGGCGGTGGCTGTGGCCGCGTTGCCGTCGGGCTCTCGGCGGGGATGTGGTGGCTTGGGGAGTTCCCTGGGACGGGGGCGGCCCCTTCTGCCCTCCGGGACCGGCAGCCCCAGGGCAATGGGAGCCTGGGGCGAGCCTCGGGGCAAGCGCCTCTGGGCGTTCAGTAGCTGCCTGGTCCCGAAAGAGGAAGGGCCGCCGTGAAAACGAGGGAGAGACGGGCCTCTGGCAGAGCCCAGCCCGGAGCGAGGCGGTTGGTCCAGTTTAAGATTATAGGTCTAATAGGCGGTAGGAGCTACTCGATGTGTGTGCCTGTCTTCCTGGAGTGGAGTTGGTTTGTTCAGTTCAGCTTCCCTTTCTCTGTGTACCCACTCAAGCACGGGTGACAGCAGTACGTTCTGACTTGTTTTTTGAATGATTTTGCTTGCCACCCTCCTCTAGTGCAGCTATTACCTATAATGAATTTTACATTGAGCCTCTAGGACGAGAATAAGCACTGTTTCTGGAGCATGTATAGGATCATTTTGATGGTAACAGGGATGTGATTTTGGTATTTGTTGCATGCGTGCTTACTCAAGACTGCTGAGACTTAAATTAACATTTTGTTTTAAACCCTGAAGCTATTCTTACAGTACCCCACATCTCCATTTCTGTGCATCTTCACTTTGTTTTTCTCTCTGCACTTATTTATTGCATGTCATTTTCTTTTTCTGTGGCTTTGTGACACAGCATTGCTCTTTGTCCTTTCCACGTACACACTTTGTAAAACAATTCTCTTACGGACTTGCTTTTTATGATCATTTCCATTCTGATGTTTTTGCTTTTAGGATTTATTTCCTGTGGTAATTTCAAAGTTTTTTGCTAACTATGCTCAATCTTACATGCACTTAGATAGCTCACTATAAAAAAATCCAGAATTGACACAGATGCAGGTGGTATTTGTTCTTTGTCTAGGTTGGTTCTACAAGTACGGCTTATGGATAAAATGGCTAAGTATCATTTACTAACAAATGAAAGTGAATTGGTGTAGTTTCTTAGCCTTTTTTGCTTTCAGTTACAGCTTCAGAATTTATGAAGAACTTTCTAAAGGAATCGAGTTGCATAAGCATTATTTTTAAATACAGACCTGACTGCTGGGACACATAATTAAGTTAAGGGCAGACTCATTGACGGTGCAGTCTTGACACTTGGAAATATAACTGTGGATATCTAATAAGAGCCGTGTTGAAATATCTTTGAAAAATACTTCAAACCTCTTTCATGGCTAGTGTGGAATGTTATGATCCTGGATCACAACAAACTGCCAAAATTTCTGTTGAGAATGCAGCACTGTGCTGTTTCCAGACATATTTCAAGGAGCACTGTGCAGTGTTGCCATTCTGACTGGCAGCTTCAAAATATAACTGTAGTGAATTTGATATGCTGCTGCTACTAGAAGAGGCAAGCTGGAAGGTGTTCCTTAGAAGTTTTGGAAGTCATTATAGGGACAGTTCAAGAGGTTTATGCTTAAATACTCCATTAATATGCCAGAATACATCCTGTTACTAGAGCTGTACCCTGTGAATAATGAACATAAAGTTGAATTTCTTATTGCTTAAGAGCTTCTCATGGCTCTTTGGTTCTGTTGTGTTTTGTTGGTTTTTTTGTTTGTTTGCTTCAGTTTTTGTGGGGGGTTTTTTGCGTTGTTTTGAGTTTGGGATTTTTTGGTTTTTGTTATTTTGCTTGCTTGGTTTTTGTTTTTATGCCAGTTTCAGTGGAATACTTTCTTTTTCATTTATTGATTTAAACTCTGGTCTTGTATACATACCTGAATGTTGAATGGTAGTTTTTCTAAGTATGGTATGTGTAATTTGAATGAGCTTTTTGATGTAAATTACTGTATTGTCATACTTTTGAAGCATACAGGACTCTCCAATAACATTTCACATTTAAAAAAAGAACAGCCAAAACATAAAATGATGTGTATGTACACCTGAACTCCTTTGCGATCAAAACTGGTAATGCTGATTCCTTGTCCTCTGTTCAGTTCCTTAGGGGGATCCAAAGGCAGATGTAATTTTGTGTTCAGAGTCAGTGACAGCACCTTGAGCATGTAGAAACTAGATATGCTTATTAACATAAAATGCCCATTTGTATTTCCTGGGTGAACTTGCATGTGCTGGTGGGGGCACACACTAACTGATGATGAATTAAACCCCTCAATGTCTATACTGACTGCTTGGTGGTTTTGTTCAGCAAAACCCAGGAAGATTTGCCACAGTACAATATAATTCAAAATGAACCAAACCCCCTCTACACCACCACCCCAAATTTATGTATGGAGTTATTGAAACATGAGATTATAATCTTTTTCTTCAGTAAACACAGGAATTTAGTAACAGTTTTGTTCTAAAAATGAGAAAAAATCTCAGACCTTAGTGTAGGGTTTTTTTGTTGGTTTTTTTTTTTTTTTTTTTGCTATTTGGCATATTCTCAAAAAATTAATTTGATAAATTGCTGGTGATATTTGATGCTGAAAAACATCTGTCAAAACTAAGAATGCTGTGAAACACAAAGGAGACAGGTTCAGCTTCTTTTTCAGGTTCTCAAACAGATAAAAATATAAACAGTAACAAATTAACTTCTAAAACCTTTCTTGAGATGTTTCTTTAATACTTGAGCTTCAGGGAACTTGATCAAGTAGGGTTTTTTTACTTTAAGATCTGTACTTGAAAGTCAAGACCTGAACTAACTAAATATAACTGTAGCCACAGATGGACTTTTCCTGTGCATTTAACATTGCATTGGAATCATTTATCTCATAGGTCCCCAAATACACTCACTCTGCTTCAGACAACAGGGTGACAAAACAAGTTACATACATACTTTTCTGTGCTCAGTATCAGGATTATTAGTGCTTCAAGTCATATTTCTTCTGAAAGTGCATGAACAAAAAAATCCTTTGCAGTTAAGCATGAAATTAGCACACTTAGGAAAAAAAAATAGAAGATGTCATTAAATTAATGTTTTTCTCCAAAATTCCATTAGAAGGAAAAGAATATTCAGTGGTGTTCTGAATACAATAGATATTTTGAGTAAATGTGAGGGATTGTCTTTTTGTTTTTGTTTTTCACGGAGAACAAATACTCATTGCTTTTTATTTAATGCAGCTCTTCTTGAAGCTTTTTTTCTAGTAGTCAAGAGAATCCTCAATTAAAAGTAGGAACCTGAGTAACCAGATTATATAAAAGTGTATTTCTGGGAGTGGGAGGAAGAAGGTTTCATGCAGATAGTTTCCTATGGTGGGAAGTTGTGTTCTTTGCTGTGGAAGGTTGAATGATGACTATAAAAATAAACTAATACTAGCAATTGACTTTGGAAATTTTCATGAACCCTGTTCACTTGCCTGGTTTTCTTTTAAGTAAAGCTTTTTTGCTGTTACTCTATGTTAAAACCCTAAATGTTATTGTGAGCTTTTTCAAGTAAAGTACTTTACTTAAAATGGAGCTTAGTTCAACCTTAGTTTCAAAAATAATAAAAATGTATTAGAATAAATTAGTCCAATCAGGCATTAACATGGATACGTACAGTCAGTCCTCATAATTGTGATGGCAGCATAGTGATATATGTGCTTGGTTTTGTGTGCTACGCTTAAAAGAAGAACATGAAGACTTGCAGACTGGGTGTGTTTGATGTGCTAGGAGACAGTGATGTTGTAGAAACTAAAATTGATGATATAGTCGTGGTAAGGAGTCGACTGGTAGCAGCCTCACTTCTGATTTAGGGAAAACAGGAATGACGTGCAAAGATGTTTAAGGCTACTTCTCATGCTGGAAGTGGTGCTGGCTTACTAAAGCATATAATGAGCAGCTGTGATGAGTGTGCCACTTGAGGAGTGTTGAAAAAGATAATCAGATAAGTTTTTCAAGTGTTACATCAACATCAGTGGTCAGCATATGGGAAGCAGTTTGGTAGACTGTAAGTGGGAGTGTTTGTTTTGACCCTCTTTTAGGCCACTGACTAATATCTTTCACAGGCAGGAGTAAATTCAGTGTATATGGAAAAAGAGTGATCATCTTGTTTTGAACTGATAAGTGTGTTTTAGGTAATGGTTTTGGTACATGTAGAAGATACCTGTTGAGCTGTGAAAAAGACACATTAGTATTACAGGTGTGCCCATCAGAAATTAAAACTTTAAACTAGTATTTTTTCCTCAATGTACTTTGGCTTGGACGAAGCAGCTCAAAGGGACCTCTCTTTCCTAATAGCAAATGAGCAGATGTAATGGAATTTAGCAGGTACATTTCAGGCACTGTAATCTACTGTAATCTCTAGTTTTCTTAATATTATATGCCTTTTTACATGTATTTGTAGTTTATTGAAACACTTCCTCCTGTCTTGCTGTTCATATCCCTACAGTTCTTAGTCCCTTCGTTAGTATCTATAAGTGAGTGTTATGAAGTACCTCATATATAAGTAAAATAAATAATACTTTTTTTTAAAAAAAAAGTGGCTGAAACTGAATTTCCAATAGTTGATAATTTTTATTATCTCCAGTTTTCTCTCACATCGTAAGTGCTTTAGCTAAAAATAATGGTGAATATCCATGGTGTTTGTTACCTGTTGATTATAATATGTCACCAGAATGGCATGAATTTCAGATATTTTTCTATAAGTATGGAATTTACTCCAGATACACTAATAGCAACTTTGTGTATTTTGACATTTAGAAAAGTATGTCTTATGGGAGCTAAACTTTCAGACAATGGCTTGGATATAGGCCGGAATGCTATGCATCTAACCAAAATTTTGAATACCGTCCAGAAATAGGGAGTGTATCCATGGTAGAGCAGAAAGTAAGGATGTTCTTGTCTGGAGGAATTTGCCCATAAAGCAAAGTACTGTGTTTACTCCAAAGTGTAATAATTGTCTATCAGAACAGACGACTTCCTAGCTGATCTTCACTCATGAAAGACAAGGATCCAAATTGCTAGCAGTTTACTGGAATATTTATAGCACAGCACTGGAATATGGTGAAACGCAGCTGGTGGACATTTGTTCAGGTATCAAAATCACTTTAATGCTTTGTACTTTGCAAGTTAGCCTGAATAGAATGTTTCTTAGAAAAGATTTTTCTTAATCTTTGAGAAGTCCTTACTGCACACTTGTAAGCAGTCTTAGAAGTTGACAGAGGAAAGGAGTAGCTAATTGAATTGTAATAGAATAATGCATTTTTCCACCCCTGCTGTTATTTCGTTTAACTCAGTGTTGATAACATCCCATCTTTTCATGTGGGAGGTGGGCGTATCAATTTCTTGCTTTTTAAGGTGAAGTAGTAAGCATTTCCTGTCATATGTACAGTGTACGAAGTGTGAATGACAGTACTTATGCAGATTTTGCAAATAGTAATATATTATCAAACAGAGGAAGCACATATTTTAACCCATGCACACCTTTTGAAGCTGTTACTATTAAGTACTAGAATTCGTACACTTGGGCCTGTGAAACATTCTTTGCAGGTGTGTTTTTTGTAGTTTATGTACATGTGGTTTTAAGTGTTGTTTCACATATATTAAATTATCTGTTCTTCCTCCCCATCCCTCCTTCCCCAAATAATTTTTCTTTGGAGGATATAGGAACAAAATTTAAGTATTGCCATTTGAGACGTTTCTACCTGAAATACAACATGCATGCAGCCATTGCATTCATCTTCACATGCCTGTTTAATGCTTGGATAATATTTGTAGCAACTAATTGTATTTTGTGTGCTATAATTCAAGACCTAGTGGTTGCTCTCCAGGCTGTCACACATAAAGAGGTGCACAGAAACCTGCAATATATCTTATAAGAGCATCTAGCTCTCTTCAGCTGATGTTTGATGTTGGCTTCTGTTGAAGTTGGGTCATCCCAGAGTTCATGAAATTCTTCTGAGTACTAGGTCTTTTCATGTAAATATCCTGGAAATATTTGATTTTTATTCAGGTTGAACTGATTTGGTACTTTAACTTCTCCAGCGTTGATTGTTATGTACATGATTGACAGTGTGATAGGTGATGTAAGTGCCAGTGTGCATGGGTGCTCCCCTCCCTGTTTCTGCCTCAGGAAAGGGGTAGTCAGCTGTGCAGCCTGTAGTTCTAAAAGAAGCGAGCTTTGGGATTTTTTTGTAAAGTACTAAAAGTACAAGAAAATAAGGAAAGTCACACTTCTTGTAAATTGTGTTTTCTTTCTTCCAGATCTTCAAAATTACTTGAAGAAAATAGACTTAGTTGAGTCCCAGTGTACATTTCAAATATGATTTTAAAATGCCTCCAAAAAGCACTGGCAAAGAAACTGGCTGATATAATGCAAACAAAAATGTTTGCTCTTCAAACTTGTAAATACTTTGAGAAGTTTTAAGTAAGGTTATAGCTTCTGGCTAATTAAGTATATGCATACATTCTTACAGAATGGCAGTTTTAATCTTTTGATCAGAAAGGTTGATACTTAAGAAATCAGCAATGGGTGTCCTAAGAGACCAAACTTGAGAACCTTAGTGTCAAGGAGTCAGTTGTGGATATATGCAAATTAAAGAAGTAGCCAAGAGCTCCACAGCTGTCATTCTTTTTCCATGCGTATTTGGAATTGACTACATAGTGTGTCATGTGGAGTAATAGAGAATTAGACTGATAACCCTTTAACATCTATTACTCCATGTGTATAAATAGATGTGTTGCTCACAAGGAATGCATCTTCATGCTTGAATGTCTGTCCTGGATAAAGTCATGCTCTTGTGTTTTGCTTGGGCTATGAACATCCTGGATGTGTGTTTAGCTTCTCAGGTATATGAAGCAAAGCCCTTCTTCAGGCATATGTCAGAGCTAGTAGATAACAGATAAGGAAATACAGAAAGGGAGAAATTTGCCTATGGGACCTATGTATCACTGCCATTGCTGTTTTTCCAGTGAACCTCGTGTTTTGCCACTGCTCTGCTACATGATATTGAAATTCCTGAAATCACCAGATGTGGTTGTCTCATTGACAGCATGGAACCGTTGAAACAGTCTGCAGAAGCTATCAGAGAAATTACAAAGTAATGATTTCTGAATGTGTTCGTTATCTATGAAGCGTACAACCTTCTGTTGTTTACTATGGCAACTTAAATGTCATTACTGTTTGACTGTCTTGTGAATTTGTGTATTTTACTTTCTACAGTATTATTAACATTTTTGTATGTTTGAATTCAATCTCGTGTGTATGCCCACACTTGCAGTACTAGAACTAGTTAACTAAATCTGAGTTTGACTAAAAGGCTCTTTCCCATTTCAGAGAAGGATGGGGCTAAAGCTGACATTTGAAATAAGTTTTCTGGCTTCTAGGTCATCTAGTTTACTTTAAAGAGCTCCACCATGTAATTTAGGTGTAATGTTTGCTTTGAATGCATTGTGTGTGAGTGAAAATTTGCTGTGTATCTCTTAAGTTGTACAGTAGAACTTCTTGTGTGTAAACTGAATAGGAGTTGAACAAGCAGCCTAAAAAATAAAGGACAAATAACATTTTGCTAATACTTATTTTTAGTAATTGCCAAATTGCCTTAATATATCTTTATGTATGTGTAGGTTTTGCCTGATAGTAGCTTCCAGTCTACATCTGTTTAATAGAGAAACATTGGAAAGTACTGTATAATTCATTTTTAATAAACGTAAAACATATCATTATTGTAGGGAAAAAGATCTTGCAGATGCTTTAGAAGAAGGTGGCTGTGATCTTGAAACTGTGAGAAACATTGTTCAAGGAAGACAACTGCCTGCTGATCTGAGGGCCAAAGTCTGGAAGGTAAATATGATCTTAAATCAAGAAACAGGAAATACTTGGAGTTATATTTGATTTGAGGTAAATTATTTAATTACCAGGCATCTCTGTAAGAAGGGCTGTATGACTGGAATTTTAATATGCATGTATGTTGATTCAGTTTTAGAATATTTGTCTTTATTGAGTTAAATTACCGAGTTCAGTAATTGGGTTAACTACAAAAGAACACTAAAATGTTTAGAGGGTTTTCTATTTTTGTTTTTAGATTGCGCTTAATGTTGTAGGAAAGGGGGACAGCCTAGCATCCTGGGATGGCTCTTTAGACCTACCTGAACAGAGTATAATTCATAAGGATTGCCAAGAGCTAATTGGTAAGTTCAGTTACATTTAGATCACCTGTGTGAAAACTTCTGTATTCTCAGTTGTTTTAGGACTTTGTTATTTGACTTAAATAATCTGAATTATGTTTATATTTTGGAGAAAGCTTTCAGGAGGAAGAATGAGAGAGCAGAGAAAATCAGTAATAAACATTAGAAAACAGTAGTTTCCTACCTGTAATCTGCCTCTGGAGTGTCACACATTATGGAAGTTTAGAGTGTTATCTTGTTAGTATGTATGGTCGGGCATCTTCAGGAGTTGAAAAACTTGTAATTTTTTTCCAAGCCCCATCTGTTAAACCAGATGCTTTCTCTATAGTGTCCTTCAAGTTTTTAATTGTCTAATGACTGGTTCTTAATCTGAAAAGCAGATGTAGCACCAAAATGTATATAACCTTGAAAGGAATACACTAAACATAAACTAAACAGACTATTTTTAAGGAACACATTTTTTTTAATACAAATTCCAGCAAAAATGGTAGGTTTTGGTTTTGAAAACAAGAAACTGGCAAGACATTGGAAATAATATTCCATTACGTCTGTAAGGACCTGTCACAGGATCTGGTTGGCAGCTCATCACAAAAATGGCCAAATCCCTGATACCATGGAACAGCATTATTATCAGTGATGGAGTCAATGCTGACTTATAAATAAGGATACTACTTCTTCTGGCATCAATTAGAGAATCTTTCTTATTACCCATCATGCTTTAATTTATTCTTGCATAATTAGAAGTTAGGGCAGAGAGTGGAGTTACTGCATGCATACATGTCTACCCCTTTTAAAATGCAGTTCTATGTTTTATAGCTCTAGAATGGGGGAATTCTAGAGAGAGGTAAATTCTCACTGTGTTATTTAACCACAGTGCCTTTTCAGGAATATGGAAAAATGCCCTGGTTAGTATTTATAACATACAAAATTAAGCACTTCAATGTCTGTTAGTTTTCCTTTTGTCTTTAGTGGCAAATACTTTGTAATATGTAACAATATTAAATGGATGAAACTAATTAAAGTTAGTTCAGAATGAAGGTTCTATAGAGATTTCTGTTTGGGGTTGGATTAAATCTCTCTATTTCAGTGGTTTAGCAGAGCAAGTAGTATCCAAATTCAAAGTAAATCTTCAGATGGCATTTGAGTTCTGTGTATTATTTTGTTGTCCTGAGAGGTAGAGAAAAGGAAATGCCAGATATTGATTTGTTTTGATGGGAAAGTATTAAAGACTTCTGAATTAAAAACTGCATTAAAAGTAGTGAGGCTCATAGTTGTCTTGTAATTAAGGGGGAAAATGTTCACTGGAAGTTTAATGCCCCTGCATTAATGTAGTGTAGGCATCTGTCTGTTCCAGACATAGCAAGGTTATTCCTTCTATTACTGTAAGTCAGTTTAGCTATAGTAAAATTGAAATTATCTGGGTGGATTAAAACATAAATTTATTTATGCGATAAATAATTTGTAAGAATATTTAATATTTGTCATTTTAAAATCTCAAGGTGTTTAAATATTAATGTGAAAATCCTATGAACTTCAACTAAAGTCTGGTTTGTTTCACTGCAGTCTGTATAATAAATATCAGTGCATTTAACTGAAGTAGGCTAAGTAGTTATTTCATCATATGAAGGAAGGCATAATTTGGTGTATGGTACTGACATGTTTTAGTATGCCTTTGATTCATTGCCTCAAGTGAGGTGGATGCCAGTACTTTTTCTTAAGTGTTGTCAGCCTTTTAAATAAAAGCCTATGCAGAAAGATGCTTTGGAACTAATTAAAACCTAAGCTTTGTATATGTATTCAACTCAATGATGGCAGTATTTAAGAAGTGTTTAGCTTGTTACCTTAATTGCATAACTAGTTTTGCATCATTTTTTTTTGAGTCAATCTTCATCCAAATGCAACAGTATAAATGAAGGGCTCAGAATTAATCTGTCATTAAATAGGGGACATCTTTGCCATAAACATATTTTATATAATGTAGTACATTGTTTCAAATTTTTATAAATGTTTATCTTCTGAGTAACAACAGTTCCAAATCAAATTTAAAAGCCAGGTGTAGTTGTAAGTAATCAAATCCTTTCTCTTTTCTAGGTACCATAACAGCCCCAAGTTTAAAATATTGTTAGGAAAATTACATTGAAACAGAGATTAAAAATGTGTTTTATATGCTAATACTAACTAAGTTTGTAATATGACCCAATTTTAAACTACTGGTTTTCATAAATTAGCATGTCAGTGGACTTCTGGGGTGTTGGAAGTATGCACTGTGGATTGATCTATGTTGAAATTCAAAGAAGTTATTGTAGAGCCAAACAAAGTTATGTGCTTAACACATCAAATAGAGGGGCATTCGCTGCATTAAAAGAATCCACCTCTTTTGTTTCATATAGATCCTGGAAACACCAGACTTCTTTCATCATGTTGTGATATTTAAATGCCTTATCATACTGGAGTTATAAAATCATTTGTATTTTAGTGCCTTTTGGAAGCCATTCTGTAATCATTTAATTCAAGCTGCTTAGTTTTGTTTGTCTTTTTTTGCTGCCTTTTTTCTTTTTTTTTTTTTTTCACCCCCCCTCCCCCCCCCCCAGTCCATATTGGTACAATTGTGCTATGAAATAATCTCATTCAAATTCTCTGTAAGGTCATTAATACAGTTTATATTTCTGTGCCTATTTCAGACCAGTTGTCTGTGCCAAAAGAGGAGAAGTCAGTACTACTTTTGGATATTGAGTCTGTTATTACTTTTTATTGTAAATCACGCAATGTTAAATACAGTTCTTGTCTCGGCTGGATTTATCTACTCAAACCTCTGGTGCGCCTTCATTTGACACGCAGTGATTTGTACAACTGCTTTTATGCTATCATGAATAAATTCATTCCAAGGTAAAGCTCTCTTTCTTTTGCCTATGTACTGTTTCATTGGCATTAGAGGTCTTTTCTGAAAGAGTGTGCATGTTGGTTTCAGCTAGAGCAGCACTGTTAGTAGCAAAGTTGTCAGATCCCTTTATATGCTGATAAATTGAACCATTTTCGATACCTTATGTTTTGAAGTCCAGGAGATACTCAGTTGGTTTAAGATGTAAAGAGCTAGCAAGTGACTGATGTAGACTCAATGTGCTTTTTGAAGAACAGCTGTTGTTTCATGCAATATCAAAAATAGTTGTTTAGGAACTATCTAATTCTCGTATGTTATATGAAAGCAATTTTCTTTTCACAGCATTTTTCCTATGTAAAATGCTTCTGTCTTTGTTACTACAAAGTATTTCATAAGCACTAATTAAGTCTCACAATTTGTTTAGAAGAAGTAGTTAATATTTTCCCTGTTTTCTACTGACTTGGGACTGAAATTCTTTTATAGGTTGTTAGATTGTTATTTTATGAATAAAAATGGAAATGGAGTGTCTCATGCTGTTGTATAGGTGCTTTCAGTAAACTATTTTTTTATTTATGTTGGAGTAGCCCCATGACATTCCAGCAAGGCTGCAGGGGCTTCTGGTTAAGACGTTGTGGAATAATACATGGATAGTCTGTAATTAAATGTCTTAGTATGAATACTTGGAGAGGAGATTCCAGCTCAGCTACGGGATGTGTGCCCATAACATGGAAAGTGCACATTTGGTGCCATGTTAGGAAACGTTTATCTGTCCTGTCACTTGACTCATTTAGAATACTGTTAGGCTCTGTGAACTGTTTGAGGGTAGTGGCATTATGGTCAGGTAAATCTGACGTCTGTACTTTTTTAGAAGGCTTTCAGAGTGTTTAGTATTTTAAGTTTCTCTGTAAGAATCTAGCTGGTGCTTCAGCAAGAGGTAGGCTGGTTTCTATTCCCTCCCTCTGCAAAATGGCTGGACGCAAAAATGAAAGACATAGAAAAGCAATTTGTAGTAGACTTGCAAATCTCCACGTAGGTCAGTTTGGTCTCAATTCGATATTTGGCTGCTGGACCATCACTACTATTTGATAAAAGTTTCATTTTTAACTTTTGTTGGTTTTGTTTTTTAAATCATACGCTTCTTATTCGCACTTTCTCATGTTTTGTAACTCATGAAATATTTATTGGGAGTTTAAGTCTAACAAAATATTGAAAATAGGTGAAGGAAATGTGCAGCATAATCTGTTGTACTTTTTTTTCATTATTTTTTTGAAGGAGAATCTCTAGCAAGACAAAGGAAGAATAAGGAGGGGAAAACCCATAATAGGCTATTTTAGATGAGGGACGGTTTGCCTTTTTTTTTTTTTTCTTCTTTGAAAACACTGTTATTCTCAAGGCTTTTGGTATAAAGTGTCCTGTGGATACCCACCTTTCTTTTGCTCCTGCTTTTTCTCTAGAATGGTGAGCTTTCTGAACTATACAAAATTAAGAAACAGTTAATATGGAAGTCCAAGGTCATTAGTATTCCTTGGACCATAAGTAGAAGAAAACACTGTCTCGGATATGAAATTGAGCAATGATTTGTGTGAGAGTTTCTACGGTAGTAAACTAATATAAAAGCTGCTGGATAACGGAAGTGTCTCCTCCCAGGGAGCACATGAGGAAGGTGCATTACATCTGCTTACATTACATCAGTGTTGCCTGTAACAGAGGGTATTGAACAACTTCATTCAGTTAAAAAAACAGAACAAAACAAAAACCCAGCAGCAATTCTCCCCCCAAAAAACCACCATGGTCAAACCACACTCTCCTAAAGTGAAATATAGGTTAGTTTCCAGGGCAATTTACTTCTGTTTAGCTAAATATCTCTCTCTTTTTTGTTTGTCTTTGCTTTGCTTTGCTTTGCTTTTGGTTTTTATCAGTCCTTCCAGTGGCTGAGCCTGCTGCCTCTATGAGGCTTTCAGCATTGGAAGTGATGGATAGGTACAGGAATTCACAATTCTTGATACATGGGGGATTTTATTGGATTTGGGGGGGGGGGGGAAGTTGGGAGGGGAGGTTTGTTCTTGGTTGCTTGGTTCTTGTTTGCCTTTTTTTTTGAACTGGGTATTTGTTATGGGTGGATTACTGTGGTAGGTACCAGAAGTAAATAATTGAGGAGAACAGCTCAGAAAAATGTCTAAGCAAGGATGTTCAATTGTCAGTATAAATTTAGAAAGATTCTTTTTAAGTTATTTTTGGGTATATATTTATTCTTCATGTTAAAAGGTGGTAAAGGATGACTGACTGACTGGCTGGAATAATTGACCATAATGACCATTCAAACAAAGTAGGGTGCAAGTCTAGATACTTAGGCTAAATTTTCTTCTTTTCACACTTCAACACTTTTTGTCCTCTTAATTTAATGGTAAGTCAGAGTTCTTGTGATAATTTCAGAGAAGAATCCCCATATATAATCTGCTGTGAATGTTTCCATTTCACCACACTTGTTTAAGAAAGTTGATAATTGTGTTTGGAGATCTGTGTGTCAGGTTTCACATTAGTTTAAGTTTTTAAGCACTTGAGATTTGTTCATAGTGTCTTTAAAAAAGCATTTCTTAATTTTAAATACTGTTTGTTTCCTGCTTAATGAATTGACATTTAATTGTTATTCATGTATGAAATAAGAAACTTTTGTATTTCCTTTGGCTGCTGTATTAGAACTATTTTTATGGGGTTTTAATTCTATTTTCAGTTGGCAATATTGATACCATGCAACCCTTGCTTACATATGTAGATCTGTTCAAAATACTTTTGTATTATATACTTCTGTCAAGTAATGGCAGTGTTTTGTTCTTTCTCTCACTTTATTAATACAGTGGGGATTTCAGTCTTTGTGGGTTTCTGGTTTGGTTTTGAACTTTTGAGGCAAATTGACTTTATGATCAGTCCCTCTGACTTATAAGAACAATGTAGGAAATTACATAATCACAACCAATAAAGAATTGCTACTGGAAGTCTGACAATTGAAATGTTACAGAGAGGTTTGTGATTATTTTCACTGCTATTTTTTAGGGATTGTTTTATGAAGGGGAGACCATTTCATCTTTTTAGACTGCTTCTTCAGTATCATGAGCCTGAACTCTGCTCCTTTCTTGATACTAAGAAGATGACTCCAGACTCATATGCACTCAACTGGGTAATAAAGTGAAAGTAGGGAAACGTAATGAATAAAAATTTCTGTTAAAATTTAAGTATATGTTACTAGTTTGTGCAAGAGTAGTACAGTAGATTAGAACTGCATATATTGAAATAATTTGCATGTTTTAATGTAGTGTGGGCTTTTTGTCTTGAGTCATTTAACATAAGGTATGAGGTCATTAAAGCCAAATTTTTATGGTTCTGGATGTTAATTGAGCCACTGATGTTAGTAACTACTTTGAATAAGTAAGAATGAAAGCAAATGACATGCTCAAAAAGTAAGCAGCTGTGATGTTAGTTTTTATAGTGGGCAGGTGTATGGTTTTAGATATGGATAAACATGAGCCTAACAGGTCTTTTAAAGCTAAATTACAAATAGTTTTAAAAACCTCCATGCTAATAGATATATTTGAGTGCCTTATATGGTGCTGTGCCTTTTAGGATATAGGCACATATATTTTGCAGCTCTTCATTTCCTCCTCACTGCCTCAAGTTGGGGTAGTTATAAAATTGCTTACCTCAGTCTCTTTTTTTTTTTTTTTTTTTTTAAATAAAGTTTGGATAGCAGCTACAACATAAAGCAGCAAAAGTTTCATGGTTTAATGGTCGTTAGTATATTCAACACAAAATCGTGATACTGTGCTTGCAGAGGCAAAGTCTGTAAGTAAATGAAGACTTTGACTCATGAACTTTTCTAGGCATTTCTTTCATGCCTATTGGCTTTGTAAAATTTTTGTGACTCCCATGTACATTCAGTTTAAGAAATATGACTGAAATAAATTAATAAACTGCAAGGTCCTTATTTGTGGGGGGTTTTTATTATTGATTTTGGGTTTTTTTTAAGATTTCTTTTTTTAGGCTGCTACCAATTTTAATATAAAAATGTCTCCAGGAAGAATTTTCATGTTCTCAAAATCTGCCATTTGCCAATCATCAGCCTTGAAAAGAGGAATCAGTTCACTTTTACTACTGAATCTCGTCTATCTATCTATATATATATATATACGCAATTTTCCTTAGCAAATATGAACTTCTTTGAAGTTGTTTATTAAAAGTTCAATGATTCAGTAGGAAAAAAAAATCTTCCCTTTGAAAGGCAGGTAGGCGAATGGGCTAGTGCAGCTGCCAGACCACAGTGTCATGCTTTCTGGTGAGCAATCTTAAAAAAAAATAATAAAAAAATCTGAAGCCTTGTTTTATGAGATTGCATTAAAATTTCTTGTTTCATCTGCCAAAAAAATCTATATAGAGGTATTTCTAATGGGTAGCAAAACATAAGCAACATTCAGAGACTTGTCATTGCCTCATTGTTCCGGGACATTTTGTCTTCAGATTTGTATAGATATTCTTACCTTCTGTTATAGAAGTATACTAGGAAGTGCTGAAATATTCCATGATAGTGTTTAAAAACACATACCGAGCTTTTGAAAGCTGTAGCTCTTTTGATACAGAATTAGTATGCATCACTGCATTCAGTAAGACCTCTGAGGCCAGCTAGTATGCATTTGAGTTAGGTATGATTGCAGATACTGTCTGGCATGTATGGAAAAAAAAGTCCTACCTTTTTTTATCCACTTTGAACTCTGCGTATCAGAGATGTATTTTTAATTGAGAACATGGGAACAGGCAAAGAGTTTGTTGAATGTTAGTGAAAATTTTCTGTTGCTTGCAAATGTTTAATTACTCAGCCATAAAGCATCATAATGTAATATTGAGCAAGTGACATTGTCAAACTAATGTGCCACCGTGTTCAATTAGCTTGATTATACTGTGAAAAATAAAGAATGTTGTTTACAGGATCATTTCTAAGTCCTGTTTGCTAAGCTAGTTGAGTAAATGCATTTTTTTATTATTGACTCATTGGAATAGTTGGTATTTAGCAGTGGCTATGAGCTAAACTGTATTCCAGCCTAATTGTGTTATCTCTGGTTGAATGTGCAAGACTGACAGTATACATCTGAGTTTGCATTCACACTGGGCATATTTGACAGATAATCTGTAGTATTACTGCAGTGTTTCCATAAAAATTGGTTTTGAGGGTAGGACCATCTTTCAATATGTTGTGCAAATGTATGGTTTAGCATAATGTTGTTGGCTTTATTTTCTTTTAGTTATCTTCTATCTCTGTTTAAAAGGTTACCCCAATAAGATTTTTCCTGGTTATTGCTTTTTTGTCACACTATTTTCTGAATTTTTAGCTTGGAAGCCTCTTCTCATATTACTGTTCAGCAGAAGTCACTCAGGCAATATGGGATGGATATCTACAACAAGCGGATCCATTCTTTATTTATTTCTTAATGTTAATTATCCTTGTCAATGCAAAGTAAGTGTATAGTTAATTCTTTGGAACATTCCTTGCTGACACATTTTAATCCATTTTTGTTTCATTTTGGTTTTACTGACTTAATCTATGCCTGTGATTTCACTGTTTTCAGAGACGTTATCATAGCACAAGAATTGGATAAAGAAGAAATGATAAGTAAGTACTCCTATGTAATAGCTTCTCTTATTCAGCTGCTAGTGAAATATTTACCACATAGTACAATCCCCATTATTATTTTAAATTACTAAATAACTGAATTATTTATTTCCCTGTGATTTTTCTCATTAATGAATCCCCTTACCTACTAATTCCTGTCTTACTATTCCTTTGCCGCATCATATTTACCCTGCCTTTATTATTCCTTTCTTGTGTTTAGTACTCCCACACCTAGTTTTATGCTTCAGTTTGGAGCACTTGAATCTGACTCTTTAAGTCCAGAGCAGCAGTTTTCAAATCTTTCTTTAAGTTTGCTGCACTGGGTATTTTCCAGATTATCTTTGTATGCACTTGATTTGAGCCTAGTTCATTGTTCTTGCGTTACCCTCTTCAGGTTTTTAATAGAAATTATACTAAATTTCTTGTGAGCCTGTTTCACCTGCCTTTGGGTTTGTTGGTTGATTTGGTTTTTACATGGCATAATACAATATAATTAATAATCTCTATTAGTTAAAAACGAGCATGCTTGAAATTTTGCGTCTTTGCCATGTACTGCAGAACTACACCCTTACCATCCTGGATCCATATAACAGTTCTACTGATTAAGTGTTGTGCTTTAGGGGATTCTCTTGGTCAGTCCTATTTAGAAAAAGCAGCTGACTTGGTATTACAACTGAAAACTAAAACTGTACAGATGTAAGAGCATGGTAAAAAATAATTTGCATAGAAGGTTGAACTTCTAGCAAATAGCATAGGTTTCCTATGGATAAGGAGTATTTCCTCTACCTTCTCTTTCTACCTGGAGAGTGAATCGACATTCATGTTTAATCAATAAACTCAATTGTGTTATGCCTTGTTGAAAATTAAGTTATTTTATGATGTGAAAATATGCATGGTGCTTCTTTTCTATGTATGAAATAATGGTGCACTTATGTTGTTTGTATATCTCAGAGTTCTTAGAAACTTCACCAGCCAATCTTGATTTAGAAGATATAGAAGATCTCTTCTCTTTGGCACAGTATTACTGTAGCAAAACTCCAGCTTCTTTCAGGAAGGTAATAAGAAAGTAGTTTTGAATTTCTTTTCTTTTTGGAGTCTGTTTAAGTTTCTGCTGACAACAACTTTGAATATTTCATTGTGACATTTTTGTTTTCCTTTTCATGTTACTCTGGTGGTATTTAATGTTGGGATCTTTGGAAGATAAGAAGGTCAAGTGAAACATGTTAGAGGGAAGCTTCCCTGCAATATTCTGACTTTATGACTGATGACCTTGTTTTGCAAACCAGGCTATTGTAAGAACTGATGAAGTGAAAATGCTATACTGACATAACTGTGCTGTAGTGGATGCACAGCAGTCCTAGCTGTACTTCAAACACCAGTCACTTTCTAGAGATAAAGCAGTGAATCACCTGTGACTGTTCTTGCAGTTCATCCTTACTCAAGATATCTGACTTCAGTGAATTCATTAAACGAAAGTAGTTGTGAGTTATTGCCATTTTATGTACTGTCTCTCATATGTGTAGACAGTTATATGAGATCTTCTGGGGGAGGAAAAAAATAAAAAGGACCAACCAAAGAAACCCAAAAACCAGAAGTATTTCGTCATCTTGGTAGTGTCACCACCTTGCTTGTGAAAAGTGTGTTTGTGATGGAAGGTCAACCCTTGACAGGATTTAAAAAAAAAAAATTAAAAATCAGTTGATTAAATTTTTTATGGTTTTGTGAACTAGATCCATGTGTACCTGGTTTAGTATTTGTGACATGGTGGATATAGTTTTGCTTTAAGCCTTCACATCTAAAGACAATGGCTTCAGTTAACTTTTTTTTTTTTTTCCCTTGCCTTATTAGGACAACAACAGTCTTTTTGGCAGCAGCTTGCTGGGCCTCAAAGATGATGACACAGACTTGAGCCAGGCTCTCTGTCTAGCAGTTTCTGTGTCAGAAATTCTTCAAGCAAATCAGCAGCAAGGAGTTAGTATATTGAATTACTATTAACCTTTCCTATTCCCCCCATTCTTATTTGTGTATCAAAAAATATATTTTAAGTGCTGATAGCATGAATGAATATTTGCTATTTTAGGAAAAGTATTCTTGTCTTGAAGTTGTCTCCGTTGTAAATGATCTGCTTACTGCAATGTATTTATACTGTAGTAACTAGAGCTACAGCACAGGGACCTTCATACAACTGATTTGAATCTGAGGAGTGGGAGTTTGAAGTAATATCTCACTAATTTGATTTCCTTTCCTAATGTAGTTATTGTAGAGGAAAATTTAAAACCATTATTCATAGAATCATAGAATAGTTAGGGTTGGAAAGGACCTTAAGATCATCTCGTTCCACCCCCCTGCCATGGCCAGGGACACCTCCCACTAAACCATGTCACCCAAGGCTCTGTCCAGCCTGGCCTTGAACACCGCCAGGGATGGAGCATTCACAGCTTCCCTGGGCAGCCCATTCCAGTGCCTCACCACCCTTACAGGAAAGAATTTCTTCCTTATATCCAATGTAAACTTCCCCTGTTTAAGTTTTAACCTGTCAGCCCTTGACCTTTCACTGCAGTCGCTAATGAAGAGTCCCTCCCCAGCATCCTTATAGGCCCCCTTCAGATACTGGAAGGCTGCTATGAGGTCTCCATGCAGCCTTCTCTTCTCCAGGCTGAACAGTCAAAACTTTCTCAGCCTATCTTCATACGGGAGGTGCTCCAGTCCCCTGATCATCCTCATAGTCCTCCTCTGGAGGCTGCTCTTAACCTTTTCTCTGCCCAACCTGTAGCTGTGCCTGGGCTTGCTCCAGCCCAGGTGTAGGACCTTGCACTTGGCATGGTTAAACTTCATCAAGTTGGCATCAGCCCACCTCACAAGCATGTCAGGGTCCCTCTGGATGGCATTCCTTCCCTCCAACGTATCAACCACACAGCTTGGTGTCATCGGCTAACTTGCTGAGGGCGCACTCAATCCCACTGTCCATGTCACCGACAAAGATGTTGAACAAGACCAGTCCCAACACTGATCCCTAAGGGACACCACTCGTTACTGGTCTCCAGCCGGACATTGAGCCATTGACTGCAGCTCTTTTCCTGTGGCCATCCAGCCAGTTCTTTATCCACCGAAGTGGTCAGCCTATGAAATTGATGTCTCTCCAACTTAGAGACAAGGATGTCATGTGGGACAGTGTCAAATGCTTTGCACAAGTGCAGGTAGATGACATCAACTGCTCTATCCCTGTCCCTCAGTTCCATAGCCCCATCCTAGAAGGCCACCAAATTGGTGAGGCAGGATTTGCCCTTAGTGAGGCCATGCTGGCTGTCACCAACCACCTTGTTGTTTTTCATGTGCCTTAGCATGCCTCCCCGGAGACTCTGCTCCAAGATGTTACCAGGCACAGAGGTGAGGCTGACTGGTCTGTAGTTCCCTGGCTCATCCATTTTCCCCTTCTTGAAAATGGGGGTTATATTTCCCTTTTTCCAGTCATTGGGAACTTCACCTGACTGCCATGATTTTTCAAATATGAGGGACAGTAACTTAGCAACTTCATTCACCAGCTCCTTCAGGACCCGTGGATGGATTCCATCAGGCCCCATGGGCTTGTGCATGTTCAGGTTCCTAAGATGGTCTCGAACCAGATGCTCTCCTGCAGTGGGCCCAGGGTCTTCATTGTCACAGTTCCTGTGTCTGCCTTCCAAGACCTGGGTGATGTGGTCAGAGCATTTGCTGGTGAAGACTGAGGCAAAGAAGTCATTAAGAACCTGAGCTTTTGCCAAATCCAGGGTAGCCAGTTCTCCTGATAGCTTCTGGAGGGGGCTCACACTGTCCCTAATCTGTCTTATTTGCTGTGTACCTATAGAATCCCTTCCTGTTATCCTTAACATACCTAGCCACGTTTAATTCCTACTGGTCCCTAGCTTCCCTAACCTGGTCCCTAGCTTCCTGGACAACATCCCTGTGTTCTTCCCAGGATGCCTGTCATTTCTTCCACGTTTTATAAGCCTCTTTTTTTCTCCTCTAATTTTCCTTAGCAGTTCCTTATCCATCCAAGGAGGTCTCCTGGCCCTCCTGCTGCACTGCTTCTAGTCGGGATGCAACACTCTTGAGCTTCTAGCGGGTAATCCTTGAATATCAACCAACAGTCTTGGCCCCCCCCCCCTGCCCTCTAGGGCTTTATCCCATGGAACCTTACTGAGCATGTTCCTGAAGAGGCCAAAGTCTACTGTCTTGAAGTCCAGGGCAGTGAGCTTGCTGCACTCTCTTCTCACTGTCCTGAGGATCTCAAACTCAACCATCTCATGATCGCTACAACCAAGGCTGCCCTGGAGTGTCATGTTTCCCGCCCTTTTGGTGAGCACGAGGTCAAGCATGGCACCTCTCCTTGTCAGCTCCTCTATTACTTGCAGAAGGAAGTTATCTTCCACACAATCGAGGAACCTCCTGGATTGCTTGTGCTGGGCCGTACCGTCCCTCCAACAGATATCAGGGTGGTTGAAGTCCCCCCTGAGGACAAGGGCCTGCGAGCGTGAGGCTGTTCCTGTCTGTGTATAGTGTGCTTCATCCACAGGGTCTTCTTGATCAGGTGGTCTGTAGCAGATCCCCACAATAAGGTCACCCATCTCTGTTCTCCCTTTAACCCTGATCCACAAACTCTATTGACTGATCACCTGTCCCCAGACAGTTTCATACTGTCCAGCCTATCCCTAACATAAATAGCAACTCCCCCTTCCTATCTGCTGGGCCTTACTTTGCTAAAGAGCCAAAATTCAGTACCTTTGAGAATAGCGCTATTATGAAATTATCTGTCTTCTGTCAATGATGGGTTTAAACAAACAGAAAAAATTGATTCAAGATATTTCTGTAATAGTTAATTGCAGACATACTTAGATGCGGGGACTTCACTTTGAGCATTTAAGACCAGTAGGTGGATAATAGTACAGCTAGATTACAATGTTTCTTATTGACTACTGGCTTTTTATAGCAGTTTCCAGGCCTCTTTCATTATGCGTGTTCTTCCCCTCTGCCCCCTGTCCAAGTCGAGTATCTGTTTATATCCTGTTTAACTGAGTGGGATATAAAGCTATCCTTATGTGCTATGTTAAGTAGTAATGGGATGTTGGATTGGCACTTCAGAGTTGTCCCTTTTGATGTCTTGTTGATGTGTGCCCTAATAACCACTATATTTCTTCTCAGTAGAGGTGAAATAATTAAACTGTGTGTATTGCACTTGAGTAATCCTTTATGATGTGTGAGCTGATGTATTAATGGGAAATTGCTATTGGAATACTGTTGGTGGTCTGGTAACTACAGAAGTTCAGATTGATCTCATGAAATAAGGTTTTTCAATAGGTGTTAGCCCCTTTAAGTGGTTCCTGTAGCATTGGTATTAAAATATATTTGAATTATATACTTTCCGATCAATAATTACACAATTCTACAATTCCGTAATGGACAAAATCCTTTCTGTTTCAGGAAGGAGTAAGGTTCTTTGTAGTGGATTGTCGTCCTGCAGAACAATACAATGCTGGGCATTTATCAACAGCATTTCATTTAGACTCAGATTTGGTAAGTATGCTTTTTATTTCCTTACTGATTTTTAAATCCTGATTTAAACAGAAGGAGAAAGAAATGTCTGTCTTGAAAAAATAGCCTATCGTTAGTTTATGCTCTGTACTGCAGTGTCTAGCTGTGTAATGAGGTTTCAAAACTTAGCTCCCCTAAAGGAGCTTGGTAAAACCATCATTTTACTGAGAAGTTTAGTCCTTAATGACGTTAGAACTTGGGATTCCTGACTTCCTGTTTTTTAATTAGAAGTGGAAACCCGTACTGCATAAAGCCTAGACATTGCTTGGAGGAGAAATATCTTTTTAGCATTGTAATTTCTACTGAAAGGTGTCATTATTTTTAACAAGTAGCAGTTTTTAAATTTCTTGTTTTCCCCAGCCAGTCTTAGTACAGCCTGCTTGTAAGGAGCACATGTCTTGAAAAGGATTTAGTTGCTCCTTTAAAATTTTTGCAGTGCAATATGAGAGAGGAAGTGCATTAATTTGTGAACTGAGATGTACTACAGACTAATTACTTCATTAACAACTTTACTGTAATTTCCATTTGATTATTAATTCTTAACT
The DNA here is from genome assembly GCA_017639245.1 of Myiopsitta monachus. NCBI lineage: Eukaryota > Metazoa > Chordata > Aves > Psittaciformes > Psittacidae > Myiopsitta > Myiopsitta monachus. The sequence goes on from CM029927.1 coordinate 8,097,502, forward strand.
GAACATTTAATCATGTTTTTCTTTATTCTTTTTTTTTCCCCAAATCATTTATGCTTCAGCTGTCTTACAGTGTATTCTTCACTTCTAGATTAATCCTCTACTACTACTCCCATTTCAAGCAGCCCGTGGATGCTGCATGCAATGATTTCAATGTATATACCCATAAAAGGCTTTTTTAACTTTCTTAGTTAATAAACTCAGTTCTGCATCTATTATCTTTCTCTAATTAAAACAATGCATTATTCAATATTCTTTGCACAAGTATTATATAGTAGAGAAAAAGAGGTTCAGGGGAAACCTTACTGCTCTCTACAGCTACCTAAAAGGAGGTTGTAGTGAGGTAACTGCCTCAAATTGCACCAGGGGGGTTTATATTTACCTTGGATATTAGGAAAATATTTATTCGCTGAAAGAGTTGTGAAGCATTGGAACAGGCTGCCCAACGTAGTGGTTGAGTCGCCACCCCTGGAGGTATTTAAAAGACTTGTAGATGTGGCACTTGAGGCGTGAATTAGTGGTAGAGTTGGCACTGTTAGGTTTACAATTGCACTCAATGATCCTAAGGTTCTTTTCCAACCAAAATGATTCTATGATATAATATTCCTGGTTTTAACATAGATCAGAAATTATTCCGGAAGAAACTTTCCCTGTGGTATGTGGGTGTCCTGCTAGCCTTAATTGAACATCATATTCAATAAAGTGGAAATGAGCAATATAAATTATTAAAATTGTTTATAATAAAAATATATGTAATCTATATTATAATATATAATATATATCATTATAATAAAAACATAGTAATACATGAAAAAGAAGTCCATGAAGACAATTCTTCAATTGGATGTGATTAGTTCATATGTATTTAAATTACATATTGGAATTAACTTCTGCAGTGTGAGTTGGTATGGTTAGGATCCTTCATGAACCATGCTGGGTGAATGTTGCTAGGTTCATCTCTGGTTTTAGAAGTTTAATGCCAGGAAAACATTGTAAGGTGAATGATCTTTGAGATAAAAAGTCATTAATGGAACTTCAGTGCATTTTATACACTTGTACGTGTGAAGTGCATACAACTTGCTTTAAGGGAAGGCAATGGGGAGAGCACTTTGAAATCCATCTGATTTAACGGTAGTCTTAGATGAAGTAAGATTTAGCACCTGTGCAATAAAGCATTAGCATTTGGCTCTAGGAAAACCCCACTTAAAATTCAGATTGACTTACTGATGGCTAGATTGTGTATTTGTTACTTTGTATTTAGTCATTTGATGCAGTGTGAAGGCAAAGTAATGCGAATTCCTCCCTTCCTTTTCCCTCCCCCAAATCTAGTTACAGGTCAGTATTTCCTTATTAATTTCAAATAGCCCTTCAGGACACCACAGCCTTGACTTGTTGAGAGAACTAAGAATCTCACCTATTTCTTTGTACTCCTGATTGTAGTTTTATTTTTTCCAAATCTTCATAAGTAAATGAGAAAAAAATACTTACCACTGAGACAAGAAGAGGACCTTGCCAGCACCTAGAAATTCTAGGTATTTTTAAGGGTTTCAAAACTGCAGAGTTTGAATGTGTTGTACTCAAGCATATGAAATAAGGAAATCAGTCCCTCTGCCATATTGCCAACTTAATGCAACATGAAAGTTGCAAGGACCTTTTCTACTAATATTTAGTTTTTGCAAAAAATACACTAAAAAATTAGTTAGCTGCATTTCTTTCCTGGGGAGAGCAAGGTAGAGTGAGGGGAAAAAAAAGGACTATTTTCACTGTTCTTCAAGTAACGTGAGGTCTCAGTCAGGCTTTTTTGTGTGCATGTATCTTGTACAATGCTGATATTGCCTTCTTTGTGCTCAACAAATTATAACAATTTTTAATGTCTGTATCTTTTCACAAGTGGTGTTACAATATTCTGGTGTCAAGCAGCACTTTTTGTTTGTTTGTTCCACAGATGCTTCAAAACCCATCAGAATTTGCACAGTCTGTAAAATCCCTTTTAGAAGCACAAAAGCAATCTATTGAGTCTGGCTCCATAGCTGGTGGGGAACATCTCTGCTTCATGGGAAGTGGCAGGGAAGAGGAAGATATGTATATGAACATGGTGCTAGCACACTTCTTACAGGTACAACTAAATTGCTGTTGATTTTAATAGCTGAAATAAAGCATCTCTGCACATAACATCAATACTGAATGACAAAATATTTTCCACTTAAAATCTTAAGTGTTTTTACATTACTCAAGGTTACAGTTTTTATGAAATGAACCTGTGTGTCAATACCATGCTTGCAAAACTAATTTCACAGGTGTTTCTTCAACCAAAAATGTCTTTTCTGTTGCAGAAAAATAAGGAGTATGTAAGCATTGCCAAAGGAGGATTTATGGGTAAGCTTATTAATAATGAGCTTTGGCTTGAGAAAACTTGATGTATTAATGCTGTTAATGTTTTTACTAGGCTTTGGCTGAAAATCAGCTAAAAGAATAACAAATAGTTCTCATTTGTCAGTTTTTTGCTTTGTGCAAATCAACACTGTGCTCTTGCGCATTTGTGGTTAACTGTTATGGCTTACCCACATTTCTGAATGGAGAAAAATTTAATACAGGATGTGGGGAAATGCTCTCATTCTAACTTCTTGTCCTTGATGTTTAGTCTCTGTAGATTGCAGGTCTATATGGAGATGTTACTTCATAATTGCTATTAACTTGTTTTTTCTTAGACCATCAGTTCATAATTCTGCAGTTTATGTTTCTGGAGTCAATCAGGTTCTACAACCTGATTGTGGAGAGATTTATGCTACAATATAAGTATAGAGACATTACTAGACAATATGTGCAGTGTCTTAACAGTTATCTTTAGGATCAAAGCAGTGATTCATTTTTAGTTGCTGCTGTATTTTAACCATTTTAATAAACTCAAGATTATCCTAATGCCATTTCACTACTGAAGGAAAAGCCAGGGATGATTATAGTAGTATCTGGATTTATCTGTTTTATTAAATCATGTGAGGCAAAAATTGCTACTGATTAGTCTTGGATATACGGCATTTTCATCAACAGACTAGTTCCAGTGTAGTTCTGAATGTTTGTTTTTTTTTTAATGGTCTTTTAACAGCCCTCCAGCAGCACTTAGCAGATATCAATGTGGAAGGACCAGAAAATGGATATGGCCACTGGATTGCTAGTACCTCAGGCTCAAGAAGTAGCATAAACTCTGTCGATGTAAGTGAATTTTAAGCTTAAGTGGTATAGTGGAATGGGAGCTGCGGGTGTACTGAATTTTTTTATATATTCCTCATTTTGTTCTGTAAAATAGATTGCTGCAAGTCATTGTTTTCAGTTTTGTATTTAGTTTCCAACTATATTCACTGCCTAGCTGGAGGTGACCTAAACATTTTTATCCTCTTGAGAGGAAGAGCTTGCTGTGGTCATTATCCAGCAGAATATGTAATTGACAATGCTTTGTCCTGTCTCCTCTTCACTCTGGCAATAAATTACTATAAAACCAGCATTCAGTTTCATGGGAAAGCTCAAAATTGTCTCTTTTCTACAGCTAATATGTTGTATGTAGAATTCGGCTTTTAACTTGGATAAGATTTATTGTTAATAGAATTCCTTCCTCTCTAGATTTTTGTAGCAGAGTGCTTAGTAATAAGGTTTATTAAGCTTGCTTTATTGGATCATCTTTAGCTCAGACACATATCATTGCTGTCATTTGATAGAACTCTAAAATAGTACTTACTGCTGTAATTAATGCTGTACTCAGTACCAGAAAGTAGGTTACTATTTTATAGCCTGTTTCCTTTCTTAAACTAGAGATGATGTATCATTATTTTTATTCGATTATCTGAGAGGAGTTACTTTTACAGGGTGATTCTCCTAATGGTTCAAGTGATGGAAAAGGGGTAAAGTCCCTGGTGAATAAAATGACGGTTGCTTTAAAGACTAAATCTGTGAACGTGAAAGAGAAAGTTATTAGTTTTATTGAAAATACATCTACTCCAGTGGACAGGTATGTCATTAATATCTCACTGTGAATTAGCAATGGGGAATGGCTTCCTGTTTCAGGTGGCTAATTTTTAAATGTGAAAACTGTGCTAATTAGGAAAAGAAGTTGTCTTCCAGTGTCAGCTTTTAGATTTCCTATCCTCCTCACAATTTTGTTATGACACAGTAAAGCTGCTGTGCTGCCTTAGTATTGAGAGGCCACTGTGAGCAGCCTTATCTCTTAAATGTGTATCTGGAATTTGTCACTCCATGGTAGTTTGACTTCTTACAATGTGTCAGTTCTGTATTCGCTCTAAAAGTCAAGAATTATTTCATTTTTATTTCAGTTCCTCTCCATCCTTGACTCTTAATGGGTGCATAACAGATTTTGAGCAGGGGTTTTATTTTGGTTGGTTGGGTTTGTTTTGTTTTGGGGTTTTTACTGCCCCATCTTGTCAAGTATTAATTAACTTTTTTGAAGATCTTGATTATTTTTTTTTTTATGTCCTGATGTAAAGCTGCTTTTCAGACCCAAAATCCACTCTTCTTCATTTTTTGTATCTTCAAATAAAGCTGGGAAGAAGAATGTGCAAGCATGTTAAAAGACACTCTCAAAGTTGGAAGTCATCGTTCCAAATACTTAATAACAACTTTCATCTGACAAAGCTTTACTTGAATAGCCTGTTTTAGAGTTCTTTAAAATGCAGCCTTTGGAGGTTTATATTGCTAAGACATTGGTATGCAAGAACCTTACAGAGCTGGTATAGGTAAAAATTACTGTTTCTTTTTGGGTTGGAAAAGGATTTTTTAAAATTACTCCACAACTAGAGGCAAAAAATTCTTAAATAGCACTCAGTAGTAGTTTTTGTTGTGTGGAGACTTACATGTAATCCATACGTAGCATGAGTAACGCATCTTTTAGTAGAACTTTTAAAGATATTTCTCAACCTTGTGGCTAACTGTCATGAAGCTTTTATTTATAAGCATCCTCCTTGAAGAAGACACATTGCCAATATAGAGCCTTTCAATCATTTATCTAGATTTTTCTTTTTTTTTTTTTTTTTTTTAATTTTTTTTGTTTGTTTTAATTCTTCTGTTTTGTCCTCTGCCCCAATGAACTGTAGAATACCTTTCAATATTCCTTGGCCAGACAGAGCAAGCCTGGAGCGGTAAGCTTGATAATTAAGCAGTCTGACTAAACCCACCTTTGTCGTACTTAGCATGGCATTGAAATATCTGTAAGCATTGGTTACACTGACAAAATTGCTCACATTTTTATATTAATTTAGGGGGGTTACTATATTAAAGCTATTAGTTTTTACAAGTACTGGTCAGGGGACTAGAGGTAGAAAAAGAATATATTGGCAGTGCTTTCTTAGTTTCTGCTTTGTTATTTCTGTTCCTTACTATTGCTTTTTATGACTTTTTTTTTACTTGTCATTTCCCTGTATACATTTTGTTAGTGACTTGTATTAGTGAAAGATACTAGGAGCAATCATTGAACAAATTATGGCTTAAGGTCTTAGCAGGTGACACTACAGCTATGAAAACGACTTGCTAATAAACTGTTCATAAAGCGTCATCAGAGCTTAGATGTAACGGGGAACCCATACATAAGTTCTGTCTGGAAATCTTAAAATTATCTGGTTCTCATCATATGGTGATAGAACTTGCTGATAGAAACCGAGGTTCTCATTACTGGGAAAATAGAAGTGCTGAGTTAATAATATGCCTTGCAACTCTCCTTCATCTTATTCACATATCTACTGCATTTTCACACAAATGCGGAATCTCTTCACATTCATCTGAGATTTGCTGCCTTATAGTTATTTCAGAAATAAAAATTGTGACTTGAGGTTATATAAAATTACTTAGCTTTTGTCTCATAAACTGAAAAGCATGTAGATTGGTGCTGGGAAAATTAATGAAGGTTTTAAATTTTGAGTTTTCAAGGATTTTGGACCAATTCTTTCAAGTAGTTTGCACATAATTTGACATAGGATTTACCCATATGCATGACAGAATAGCGGTGTGCAAGCAAAACTAACAGTAACGATGTTAGCCAGTATTCTTAAAAAAAGTGGGAATATCCCAGTGTCACATAATACATTTTGTTAATTTAGAAATCCTAAAGATTATGGGGATTTCTTCCTGCATTTTGTTGATCAGTTTTTAGAATATTGTTAACTTAAAACACTTGGTGAGTGTATTCTGTAACTGAAAGACACTTGAATCTGTATCTGTAACCAAGAAGTTGTGATACACTGAGATTTTACTTAAGTTATTTTACTTGCTACTTTCACTCATAGCATATCTTCTTCCCTTGGGGAAAGGAATATAGATCGTAGATCAGTAGACTGTTCTCTTAAAACCGAAGCTCTTAAAAACCTGGAATGGCTTTCTTTTCCCATCCATTCAATTAGATCCACTTTATATTTATCACCAATATATTTCATTTTGAAGGTTTGCCACTAAAAGGAACTGCATTCAATTTATAACAATGTAATGATGGCATTCCATGTAAACAGATTAAAGGAAATCCATTTCTAGTCTGAAATGTTTCCAGATTTTTATAAGATAGTTTTTTACTTTCTCTTGTCTTGACTAACTTTGACTTGCAAACACCAATAAGATCTTCTCTTAAATCCTCTCTGTGTAATTCAATATAACACTATTTAGTTGTGCTTTCTTACTCAATTCATTATGTATTACTAAAGCATATTTACAAAAGCCTCCATAGATAAGCACTGCCCTTTTGAATTGTCAGTGTCATTGATGCTTATTGTCTTCAACACTAATGAGCATGGTTTTGTATGTTTATTTTTTGTTTTGTTGTAGAATGCATTTCTGGTTTGGGTGGGGCTTTTCTTCTCCTATTAAATATTTCTTTGGTTCTGTCTACATTAGTAAACGAAGGTTTCTTTCTTGACTTGCAAATATGCTCTCATGTGTAAGTACGTACTAGGATTCATATTACTGTGATGGTTCTGCAGTAGCATGTAAACTGGAGTTTTTTGTATATACTTAAAACAGGAACTAGGGCACGTAGTTTATAAGAAATATGAGGATTATGGGGCAGAAGGTTATAGGATTGAAATGGGAGGAAGGGACAGATGTGTTCTGGTTTTGTTTGGTTTGGTTTTTTTTTTTTTTTAAAAAAAAAAACTCCAACATGTTGCCAGTTCTAGAGGATGAAATAATTCAGCCTTTAATAATTCTTTTTTTTTTTTTTTTCCAGCAATCACCTTGTTTATGACTCTCTGAACCTTTAGATTTTCTCATTTTTTAGGTATTCCCAGCAATTGAGGGCCAGAACTTTTAACCTCACAGCTGGGACCATATAATCACAGCATTCTCAGTTGAAGCATTAAAATATCTCAAGCTTTGCAACTGTTACTGACAAACACTAAGACTCAGTTGTGCTTTTGTGTCATTTAATACAATTTATAGAAATAGATTCAAATGTGACTTTTGAGGTCAGTATATGCAGAAATGTAGGAATTTGGCACATGATGGAGAAAATGATGGACAAGAAATCAGAAGTCACACTACAAGTGAGGGATTATAATAACCCCATGTCCTGGGTTCAGCAGTAGCAGTCATTTTTTCTCCTTCTTAGTAGCTGGTGCAGTGCTGTGGTTTTGACTTTTGGCCTGGGAACAGCGCTGATAGCACCAATGTTTGTAGCTGCTGCTCAGTAATGTTCAGTCTGACCAAGGACTTTCTGAGCCTCATGCTCTGCCAGGGAGGAGGGGAAGCCAGGAGGAAGTGGAGACAGGACACCTGACCCAAACTAGCCAAAGGGGTATTCCATACCACAGCACATCATGCCCAACCCAGAAGGGTTAGATCACTGCTTGGTCAGGCTGGGTATCGGTTGGTGGGTGGTGAGCGATTGTATTCTCTTCCGTTGTTGTTTCCCTTGTTATTATTATTATTGGTGGTAGCAGCAGTGATTTGTGTTATACCTCAGTTACTGCACTGTTCTTATCTCAACCCATGGGAGTTACATTCTTTTGATTCTCCTCCCCATCCCTCCAGGAGTGGGGGGAGGAAGGGGTGGAGGGAGCTAATGAACTGTGTGGCTGATTTACAGCTGGGATTAAACCAGGACACCCCACTTTGAAGTGCTTAAGGTATTTTGTTATCTTCTGAGGAATGAAAAATGAGCTTCTAGACATGTTAGTTAATAGTTTTCATTTTCTCCTCTATCCCATTTTGGTATCCTTGTAAAGTTGTCCTGATTGTCGTGAAAAGTTTCAGTTTCGTGCTAGAAACTTCATAGCATGTTGTCAGACTTCAGGTCTCTATTGTATTTTGCCAGAAGTTGGGTTTTGGAGGGTTTGTTTTGGTTGGTTGCTTTGTTTGTTTTAAACAAAAAAGTATTTATTTTCATGTTCTTTATTACAACAGTCAGCCTCACCAAGTAACTGAAAACACGCTTTCACTAACCAAAATGCTTGGGTCAGTCACAGCTTCCTTGCAGGCAGCTGCACAAAATTCTCATCCTTCTCAGTTGCACAGTTGTGTTTACATTTTGCTAATATGTTATTGTACGTGTCATACCATCGGTTTGCAACTTGCTTTTCTTCTCTCACCCCATGTTACCTCCTGCCCGTTTCATTGCCAACAGACATGTGAGCAGCAGTGACAGAGTAGGAAAACCCTACCGTGGTGTGAAACCAGTATTCAGCATCGGAGATGAAGAGGAATATGATACTGGTACAGTAGCAGATTTTCCTTTTACTTAGAATAGCTTATTTAGACAAAGCTATTAAATTTGAGAGATAAGAAGAGCATTTTACAACTGTCTTACGACTTGACATTTTTCTAACTGTCATCTTGGATTGTGTTTGTTATGGTTGTGCCTAGAGCACTATACTGAAAGTGTAGTTGGAGCTAGACTTTAGATAATGTGTATGCACCTCTCCAGTGTTTTGGACTTTGCTTTTTAGCATTGCATCTATTAATAATTGATTCATCTCTTGATATGCATGTAAAATGCTGTGGGAAAAACATGCAAATTTTATTGATTTTATTTTTTTTTTTAACCTAATTGAAAAATTACAAACAGGACACAACAAGACAAAACAGGAATTTCACACTTTTCACAAAGAGGAGGGTATCTTTGAGACCAGTGCTAATGTTAGAATGGCGCAGTCCTAGCGCTGTCCTGGTTTGTTTTGTTAGCGTTAGCTCACTCTCAGCCGTTGTCATCTCACAAGTAACTGTTCTGTGCCCAAAAGGTATACTCGGCTTCCGTGTGAGAAACAAACAACTAGACTAAGAATCTTTGACTTGCAAAAGAAGCATTTAGGAAGATTAATGAGAGAGATTCATAGGATCTCGAACTCTTTAAATAAGAGTGATGACAAACAGCTGATCATTGTTTGTCTGCTGTAAGAATTGGGAAGGAGCAAGATGGAAATATCAGGCAGAAGCTTTAACAGTAATGAAACACTGCTCTAAGTGCCATGTAATTAAGTTTGCACAGTTTCTTGAGCATCCGTTATAGTGTTTGGCAAAGTCTATGTGGATTCAGAAGACTACGTCCTCAAAGACCTGTCTAGAACATGTTTTTGGTAATGGTTCTTTGCTAATTTCTATTTACATTTGCTTTTAAAAACACTATTAGTAAGTAAGTAGAATCACTGCAGTGATCTGAATAAGCAAAACCAATGCATATGAAGTAAAGTTCATGTTACTTTGGTACAGGATTAATTCTGAATTGCTTTGAATAAATAGTTTAACAAAGCGTAGAAAACTGAGTACTGTGCACCCATGTAGTTGATGTGGTTCTGGTAGTCCTTGCCAAAACCTGTTGGTGTTGTAGATGCAAAAAGTTCACATGGCTACAAGGCAAGTCTGGACTGCAAGTGTAAGAAATCCCCTGAGTTGAAAATAGTTGTCTGCTGAGAGAGAATTAAAAGAGAAATATCAGATATGTATGCCCTTTTCTGTCTTACCTCTGAACAGTGGTTTATGGCTAGGTAAGCCTTGGCTTGAACCAATGTAGCTGCAGTGGGTTTAAGTGAGTTGAAAAATTGTTTGATGTTGTGTTTGAAAATATTTTTGGTTGTTTTTTTTTTTTTCTTATACCTCTTCCCTTCAAAACAGATGAAATTGATAGCTCTTCAATGTCAGATGATGATCGCAAAGAGGTTGTCAACATCCAAACATGGACAAATAAACCTGATGTGAAGTATAACTTCCCCTGTAATGAAGTAAAAGAAAATGGACATATGTTTCCCAGGTGCTGGAATTAGTTCTAAGCTTCATCAAAATGTCTGTTGTGATACATATTTAAAATATATATGTATATCAGCCAGTTAAGTTATTCTTTATATTAAACTAGGAAATAAAGGTGTAAAACGACCTAGAACAAAATGTTAACACTATATTTGCATTCTTGCATTTGCAGTGTTACAGAATGGTAATTATGTACAAAACCTAATATGAAGTCTTGCTCTGTAAAACAAGATAGTAAGAGAAGTATTCTCAGTATGCATAGGCTTATTTTTCAAGACCAGGTAGACCCAAGTACCTGTGCCTCCTGTGACTTTTTTTCTTTTCTACTTGTTTGTGCCTTGTAGTACACATCCATCTTGCCCCTAAGATTTAGTGACCTTGTTAATCCTGCAAGTACAGAACATGTTTTGGCTTCCTCAAAGAGTACAAACCCTGTGGAATCTGGGTAACAGAAAATTATGATGGACTTTCTCTTGGTCATGGTCAGAATTGGGAACTTCCATCTATCTCTCTCTAAGTAGCTTATTTGTAGAATTTAGCTTTCTCAATAGCTGATACTCATTTAACAATGTGTTAATTTAACATGTGTTCTTCTTTTCCTCCAAGTCATCTCCTAGTAACAGCAACTCATATGTACTGTTTGAGAGAGATTCCATCACAAAAGGGACTGGCTTACATACAGTCTCGACAGGCGCTCAACTCTGTAGTGAAAATTACGTCTAAGAAGAAACATCCAGAACTGATCACCTTTAAATATGGAAATAGCAATACTTCAGGCATAGAAATTTTAGCAGTTGAAAGGTAAGCCATTTCGGTAGCAGAGATGTAAGTAATAATGATATCCAGAACACTGTCAACAGGAAATCAGGGGCATGCTATAATTCCCATAATTGAGCTGAAAAGTGATATTTTTTTATTTAGAAATAGATAATTCAAATGTGAACTAGAAAAAAGTCAGCAGAATGAGGAGAGTTTACAAGACCCAGCAGAGAGGAACTCCATGGTCTGCAATGACAATTGCTGGGGATGGGATGTGTGCAGCTGGTTTGGTTTTTTGTTATATGTCTTAAATGAAAACAAAGCGGACAGTACTGCAGCCAAAAGTGTGGATTTGTGAAGAGTGACGTTTAAGAAGGTAGTGTTTCTTCTGTGTTGTCTTTTCTGGGACATCAAACTCTTCCTGTGCACTGCACAAGGAGTCCAGAAGCCTAACCTCAAAACTCTAAACCCCTGAAACTTGGTTCCTTAAAGTTAGGTATTGCAATGTGCAGCATCTGTGTGCTGAAGCTGGGGAAGTCAGAGGAATGGGTAAGCTGGTTTGGTTTTTTTTTTTTGGCACTAACAAAGCTGGTGACACCAGTTGGACGTTTTCTCATCCTTTTCTTTGGGGAGAACAGCATGCAGGGGTGCTCTGGTTTTACGAGAAGTGGGAAGTGAGTTTCCTAGCTAACTAGGGAAGTTGTTTTATGCCTGTTGACCTCTTAGAATGAAACAAGTTGGGTAGTAGGTCAGACACAGGTAAACGAGAAGGTTGCAGAGAACTTTGCTGCTTATTGAATTATTTCATCACCACCTCGTTGACTGGAGCAAATCTAGAAGAGAGGGGGTCGTAAATACTCTAGAGCTATCTATGAGAATTAAAATAAAAATAGAATGAGGACTGCTGTGATTCAGTCAGACTGTGCTATCTGTAGAGCTCTTAACCTCTCTAATAAATGCTACTGTCAATTAATGAAGAACTTTTCCTTTCCAGTATGGCCTGTGAAGTACTCCTCAACAGTTCTAAGTTCACAAATGAAAGTGTTTCATAGTATAAATGGGAATTAAATGTTACTTTCTCAGGAATTTTTCATCTCAATATATTCCCCTCCTGCTTTTCCCTAGGTTGTGCCAGAAGAAAAATCAAATCAAGAATTATGGAATTAATGCTCAATAATTTTATAGTGAATTAATGATGTTTTGTTTTTTTTTTTTTAAGGTATTTGATTCCAAATGCAGGTGATGCTACCAAAGCCATAAAACAACAGATCATGAAAGTATTGGATGCCTTGGAGAGTTAATAACTGAAGACTTTGTAGAGAATGGTTTATAAAGAAGCAACCAAGATACTGTATGTGGACACAAGCTGACTGTTTCCCAACTGAATACTAACTTAAGAGAATTTTTCTGTTTGCTGATGGGAGTGCCTGAGTAGCAGGCTTAAGATAGGATAAATTATTATCAACTTCTGAATGGGATTTTTAACTTTTTAATTATATTGGTTTTGTTTTCAAGAAATGTTTATTATAAAGGTCAGTTTTTCATTTTTAATGCAGCTTTAACATGAGTCATCTGCATCTGCAAGAGAAAATGCAGCTAGGCTTGCATTAAGTGTCTTAAAGCTAAGAAGCACTGCCAGATATGGAGAAGCAGTTGAAAACAGAATGGATTTTAAATTAGTGTTCCTTGAAAGTAAAATGTCTCCATTACATACAGTGTATAAATTTGACTTTGCCTACTGGATAGTATCAAGAACTGATTGATACTTGGGTTTATGAGCAGAACATAAAGATCCTAGCAGTACTGGATCCTTCTCATTAGAAATGGTTAAGTCCAGCTTGGGCTGCAGATAAATGGGAAAAAATGCAAGCAATCTGTAAAATTGACTTTTAAAAAAGTCTTATCCACTACTAGGTTAAATAATTTGAAATGTTAGTAGGGTATTTTTAAATCCTGAACCGAAGTGTGCACAATAGGCTTTTACTACAGGGTTGTGATTTTTTTGTTGTTTAGTTATGCAAAATTTTGCATTTCATAGGTTGAGGCTGTTTCTCTTGTAAAGACGAATGTGTGCATTGAAATTGAAGTTAATGCTTCTTGACAGAATGTAACAGTTGAAAATAAGTTACCTTGCTCCTCAGAAACAGAATGTGTAAGGTAATAATTAGGCCTTTAACAGCCTTCAGTTCAGCACAGAAGTATGTGCTGATTGAAGGTGTGTTCAGCAAGAAAATGAACACACACAAAGTGAAGAGATTCAAGTACTATTCGCCTGTGATAAATGTATTCATTACCTGTTGTCTTCATTGTTTCAAGCATTTTAACTAACATCATCTAAACTAGTAAATGTTTCAGAGATAGCGACTGTGTGATTGCTTATCAGCAGCTTTCCACTTGTTTGAAGAACTGGTCTCTTGTTAAATAAGTTCAGTACAGGAGTGTCCTTATGGCTGAGGCATAGCATCTTTAGAGACTGATGTGGAAATTACCAAAATTAAAACCTGTGAATTGGTGCAGCCTTGGGAGGTAAAATAAATGAAACTGACCTTTATAAAAAACCAGTCATTCTAAGTTATCTTACTTGGAATCAAGCTGGGGCACCTTAATTCTGGGACTAACTCCTTTTTTTTTTTTTTTTTTTCCTTTTTTTTTTTCTGTCTTAGTATCTGAGTAAACACCAATAGAACTTGAACTGTTGAAGATATTTGCATGAATTGCACCTGGGCCAGTGCTCACGTATTTATAGTTTTTGCCCAAAAGCTGTTGTATTACAGTTTCCTCTTCCTACTCCCTTCTGAAAATTTCCTGAAGAGTCTCTGACTCTGCCTACTTCAGCAATGAGACTTTTTTTCATGTAAAGTTGTGTTACTGTTTATAAACTACAGTTGTAAATAAACCAGTACAATTTGAACATAACTTGTTCTGCCTTGAAAGCATTTAGTTGCATGCAGTTTGAGTTTTCTGAATCAACAGTTTTTCCTAAAGGTATTTTGTAAATGGAAGTGAATTTGATCTTTGGAGCGGAAGAAACTGATTATGGATCATAGGGAGCTACTGTCAGTGACATCTTAATGTAAGTATTTTAGAATTCAGACTTTGACTGATTTCATTAAATACTTGTGGGTGAGCCATAGTAAACATTCATGGAAAGGTCAAAATGATTGTCAAATAGAAGTGGTTGCTACATAAATTCCAGGCTTCTCAGCATAATATTTTTTAGATTAGAAAAATGTTGGCAAAATGATGCAACACATTCTACTAGTCGTTGGCATGGTGGTGTGTGGAAAGGACACTCAGTTGTTAAACAGATGTGTTTGGGTGTTAAATACGGAAAGTGGGTAACATGCATGCTTCTCTGAGGGTAACAAATACAGACCTTTTCAGACCTACAGAAAGTAAAGCTACAGTAAGTCAGTTCTTGAATCTCTTCTGTGTATGAACATATATCCAAATCTAATTACTTGTAATTTTCTGAGACAGTCTGCAAGTTATCAACAGACTCCTGATCTTACAAAGCTCAGCCCAAAGTATGAATAATTTCATTGCTGTTTTATGCCTCTCTACCCACAACGAAAAGGCTGCTCTTGCCTCATAGCGTATGCATCTGCAGTGTGTCTGTTACAGAACTTGTACTGCTAAGCAGAAATTCCAGTTACAGTACTGGAGTGGCTGTTTCTGAAAAGAAAAAGCTCTTCTACTTCCTGTCCATCTTGGAGGAAATTTTTTTAAGTTGTTTTGCCAGAGGTTTGCAGCCTCTTGTTTTCTTTTGCAGGCCCTGCTGTGTGTGGTGGTGGATGTGAGATGACAGCTTCTGTTTTGTTGGGGGCTTAATTTTTATTGTAACCTGTTTTGGTGCGAGAAATAAGGTCTGTAACAGGAAAAGTCCACTCAGAGTAAGCTTTTGTGTCAAATGGGAGCTCTTTTGTGTTTTGTAGCCAGGGTCAGTGCTTCTGTGTTCACTGATGGCTCTTCAGTTCTCACAAATCCTTGTAGATTCTGATCTGTATGAGAATTCGTGCAGAACTTCACTGTATTACCCACCAAAAATACTCTTGACTGTGGAGGTGCAGTTTGATTTACACTGCCTTCTCCAGATGTAAGTGAAGATTACTTGCTGTTCTTGCAGTTTAGATCCTGTTAGGCCTTACATGTGTGTTTTACACGTGTAAGATACGGATCACCCTGGGTTACTCATTTTATCTTTGCCCCTTCTGCTCTCATCTCTTTTCAACTTGTGGAGATACTATTGCATGAGCAGTACTGCCGCTACACAACATGAGCCTGCAGTTCTACTAACTGGCTTTTAAAAAGTTCAAGATTATAACGTAAGTACCTGAGGGGAGCACTCAGTGTTTAAAGCTAGTAATAAAAAGAGCATGGCAGTTAGTATTAGGAGATGCTTTTCTCATAAAGGAAGATGGTGATGGGGATGTCCCAGGTGAATAAGTTGGCTGTAAACTCCTACAGACCTCTAGGAAGGAGTCCTTAGCAAACATTGACACGTGCTAGGGCTGGCACACCAGCTCCGTGGACCACCAAGAGGCTGAGATGCTCAGCAGTGTTTTTTGGCAGGTGCTGATTTGGCACCACAGCAGTACTCCCAGCAAAGCCTCAGCGGCACTTAGGCCCCGAGATACTTCATCCCCTGAACCTTCCTGCACCGCTGCGTGGGGAAGTGCCGCGAAATCGGGTCGAGGAACGAGCCGGACGTCTCCCGGCAGGGTAAGGTTGGTTTTGACACCGGCACTGCGGAGGGAGTGCGCCTGCGCTTTTCCCGTCGGGACACTGGCGGACTACACTTCCCGGCAGGCCTGGCGCCCTGAGGGAGGAGCCGGGACGCTTCAACATGCAGGCAGTGCCCGGAGCCATGGCCAGTGAGTGGTGGCGGGCGCGGAGGCGCGGGTCTTCCTTCTCCTTCTCACGCTCCCGGCTGTCCCTCCCTGCCGGCCGCGTCCCTTCGCCGGCCCGCGGCGGGAGAAGGGCCGGGGTGGCATTGCACCTGCCGCTCCGGCGGGGCTTCAGCCTCCCGCCCCGGGCCTCAGCTAGTCAGAGGGGCCGCTGTCTAGGGCCGGCTTCCCGCTCTCCTCGGAGCTCTCCGCGGAGCTACCGCCTATCCCCAGCCCTCTGGGGCCGCCCCGAGCCGCTGCCGGCGCCTCCTTGTCCCCACTGGGTCCACACCTTCCGCTGTCTGGACACAACCAGGCGGCCGCAGACCCGGCCGGTGTTTCCGAAGCTCTCGGTCCCGGACGCTGCCCCTCAGGCTCGCAGGAGTGGGAAATAACCAGCCAGGGGGAGCTGCGCGCCTTGGTACGGGTCGGTCCTGGAGCCGCTGTCGGTGCATCTCGCGGCGCTGGTGCCGTGATCAGCTTGTCAGGGAGTGCGATCTGAAACAAGCGAGACGAGCGTAGCTGCTGATGTTTTTAAAAACTCTGCTTCGTGGTGATTCAAATACGGACTATTCTTTTACTCTGATACACTTTCACCTGGTTGTGGTTTCTGCTGCTGCAGCTTATCCTAAGAATTGCTTTTAAGGAAGTTTTTGAGGCCTCTTAGCAAGGCTGGAAGGAGAGGTCTTGGGCCTCCGCAGCACTGTTGAACGTCTCTGTTACTTATACATCTGATCATTTTAAGCAAAACTATGAACACAAAACCATGTGTTCTGTTGTGGCTGAGCTTTAATTTTGCCCTTTTAACAAAGTGCAAAACCGAGGGGTCGGGAAGATAAGCTTAATGGCTTCCTGGTGTTTTAAACATTATGAGAAGGGAGTTAGTTAAGAAGTTAGTTAAGATTTTTCTTAGTAGATGGTTTTGGGGTTTTTTTTTGTTTTGTTTGTGGTTTGGTTTTGTGTGTGTTTGTTTTCAGAAGTGAATTTATGCCAAAATGTAAATCTTTCTGGTGTCAGATTTCTCTGAACTTGTTCAACAAATATGGGAAAGTTTTAGACACATTCCCAGTATGGTTATCTAGGTGTGGAAACCAACTATGATTGCATCTATTCAAAATCTCAGTGAAGCTTTGTTTTCTTAATAACACAAATACTGAGAGTCTCACAAAGGGTGGCAAAGTGAGCACTTAGTCATTTGCTAATGATCAGTTCAGGAACAGTCTGAAGACAAGGTGAAATTAGCCTAGAAATTAGCTGCTTAGCAACTGAGGATGAGAACTAACATAGGAAGAAAGATACTCTGACTGTTCCTTACCTGATCTCGTCTTCACTTGAATCAGTTCTTCCTGTTTACCTGACCAGCGAGGCTGTGTGTTGCTTGCAGCTTTTTCTTTATATTGTAGTGATCTCTGAGTGCATCACTATGGGAGTTTTCCAGGGAAGGGAGGTGCTATGAAACTGAGGTACTTCTCTTTATGAAGCGTTTCATTAAAATAAATAAAATAGGCAAATGCTAGCAGCATTTTAGAACACAGTGCTCATCAGGGATGGGCACAACAAAAAGATAGGCTCCTGAAGCATGTAGCGTGTTCTCCCTGTGTTAAGAGACTGTTTCCAGAGTCGTAGGTGGACTGCAAAATGAGTTGGAAGTGGTTTGTGCTGAGACAAGGAGGCACAAAAGCATAAGATGTAATCAGATCTAAGTAACCTTAAATTTGATGGCTTTGTAATGGAAAATAACTGATAGTGCTTGAAGGTAGGTGACATAGGTTTAGGTCCTTCCGACCTCAGTACAAAAAGTGTAAGAAAAACAATAGGAAAACAGGACCTGGGGATGGGGAGTATCTGGGACTAGCAGATGTCCAGGATGGGCACAGCTAAACTAACTGATAGGTAGGACAGGATGATGGCTATGTTTGTAGTGTTAATGAATCCATTAAGCTGGTGTAGACATCTACTGGGGAGTATCAGACTAGCAGATGTCAGGATGGGAGCAGTTAAACTACCTGATAAGTAGGAGGACAGGATGATTGCTTTGTCTGTAATGTTAATGAAGCTGGTGCTTCAAAGACTGCCAGCAGTTATGAAGATTGTTGGAAGAAGTAAGCGGCTCTCAAAGACCACCACCACATTTTTGTATGTATGCAGAAAACTGACTGGAAAATGATGTAATTCATGTGTAGCCTCATGAATATGTACGTATGCCCAAGTGACTGTGTAAGGATGGCCTGTGCGGCAATACGGTGGCACCTTAGGTGGAGCTATCCCCCTGTCTCCGGGCGCCGCAATAAATACGTGCTTGTCAGCTTGAAAACGTTGGCGAGTTTGTTCCTGGAGTTTTCTCCGAATCAGTGCATGTGTCAATATACAAGTAAATCTATTTTGTTAAATGTTCATTAGTGAATTGAAATTTTGAAGATTTTTTTCCTGGGGGAATTTCGCTGACCAAGTTTTTCTTTTCTGCCACTAGACTTCCGCCTAGCTCTTATTCAGCTCCATGTGTCTGCTGTTAAATCAGACAACCTTCAGCGAGCCTGTGGGCTGGTGAAAGAAGCATCAGCTAAAGGAGCTAAAGTTGTAGCTCTTCCTGTGAGTACAGATAATGATCTACATAGTACCTATAATTCAAACCCTTGGAAACCCCTTTCTAGTGTTACTAATGCATTATGTTCCTGTTTCTCTCTGGATAACTTAGATGTTTGTATGAGGCTCCAAAATAAGAACAACAAAAAAGAGCATGAGTTCCGACTAGAGGCATACTTAGAGGGAGGGAGGAAGAATAAGAAAGTACTGTCTTTTTTTCTTGTGGTATAAGAATCTGGGTGAATTTTTGCTGGTTTAAATCCCAGGCAGTTCTGTTACTGGTATGTTCTGGTTTCACCAAAATGGCACTGTGGTTTGAGGCTTTGCAGAAGCCTTCTGTGGTACAAGTGTAGGGAAAGCCGATTTTCAGCTAAAGTATGTTGGTGTGAAGATGAAAGGGAAAAGGTATACAGTGACTCTTTTTGCTGTAATTGTTCCAGATTAGATAGTACATGAGAATGAAAGGACACACAAAAGCACAAAATGTAATCAGTTCTAAATAAGGTTATGGCTTTGTAATGGGGGTGCTTGAGGGTAGTTTTAGGTCCATAGGACCTTAGTACAAAAAGTGTAAGAAAAGTAAAATAGAAAAACAGGACCTGGGGATTGGCGCGGTCAAACTGGCTGATGGGTGGAGGGACAGGGTGATTGCTAAGTCAATGAATCCATTAAGTTGGTGTAAACATCTACTGGCAGGTATCCGGGACCTGCAGATGTCCCGGGGAGGGGGCAGTGAAACTATCTGCTCAACAAAAGGACAGGATGATTAAGTCTAATGTTAAGGACTGCCAGCGGGTATGAATGCTGTAAACAACTCTCAAAGACCACCATCACCTTTTGTGTACCTATGAATATGAATGTATGCCCAGTGACTGTAAAAGGATGGCCTGTGTGGCAATACGGAGAGACACGCTTGGGGGAGCTATCCCCCGTGTCTCCCGGCGCCGCAATAAAGAATACCTGCTTGTCAACTTGAAACTTTGTTGGCGAGTTCCTGGAGTTTGCTCCGAATCAATTAACACAATAGACATTTCTAACAGGTAATTTGTGGCTGAATTGTGATTAAAAACCATTTCTCTTATGACTTCCTTCTGTGGGATCATAAATAGTCGCTTAAAATTACTGATAATTTCTGATTTACTTTCTGGACTTAAGTCAGGATCACCTTGCTGAATTTTCACACAGATGAGGGTGCTGGCAGGGAGGCAACCTTCCGAGTGCAGCTTGGAGCTTTTTCCTCTCTTCCAGTGGGGGAGTACATTCATTACCCCTGTGCCCTGCAGCATCTGGCTCAAAAGTGCAAAGTTCTTCTCTGGGTGAACTTTTAGTCTGAATTGCTTTACGGTCAGAATGTTTTCCCCCTGCTGTCACAGGCAGGACAAACTGTCACAGTTCCTTTGTGCTAACAGTTCTTGTGTTGCAAATGTCACCTTTGATTATTCTGGCAGAGATTGTCTATTATTTGCTAGTTTCATCATGTGTACAGACATTGAGTTTTCCAGACCTATTTAGTTGAGATACTCACTTTGCCAATGATAATCTGTGGGTTTAGAGTAAAACCTGTAAAACAAGAGCAAGCATTTCACAGACTTTTGGGAGGTAAATTTTGTTCAGGCATTAGGATGTGGGCATGAAATATTCTCTTCACTTTTTAAGTCACACTAATGAAGAAAGGAAAATCACAGGAGGTCGTAAAATAAGGAATGTAAACACAGGAAGAGGTAAATCTAAGTATCCTGAGACCTAGTATCTGGGAAGAAACTGATAAGGTTCTGCTTTATCAGTTAAGTTCAGCTGAATGACAATTGCGCATGCGGCAGACTAAAGAGGTAAAAAGTTCAACCTTAAAAGTCTGTGTAAAGGTCACTGAGGAAGGCTCTTAGACCCTCACCCAAGACCACCAGGACACAGTGCGCATGCGGAAAAGACTTGCGAAACCAATTACCATACGAAGCGGGAGCAGATTTACACATTACAGCACCTTAATGAATATGTATGAATTTGTATAATATATGTCCGAGGTCTGTGACCAGAAGGTATGTGCAATAGGAGTGATCCCCCGTGCATCCAGCGCTGTAATAAAGAATAAGCTACTTAAACAAAAATTGACTTTGACTTTGAATCACTATAGAAAGAACTAACTTGCGCTGACTGTATACTCTACACTTCTGCAGAGGCATGTGGCAGTTTTCCTGTGATGTGTTAGCTTTGATGTGTTAAATTTATTTTTCATTTCTGAAGCAGGAAAAATTTGTGAGAGAGAAACAATTCGTAACGCTTATGGATAGAGAAATAAAAGCAGAATACATCTGAATCTAGAAATTGATAGGAAGCAATTCAAAGATCTGTCCCTGTATTCTTACTACTTTGGAGAGCACAGAACTAGATGATCTGTGCAGACATTCTACAGTTTTGTTCCAGCATCAAATTAGGAGCAACCTCATGCACTGCTGCTATAAGCTGGCACAGAGCTCTGCCTGTCCTCTTGAGCCCATGGTTTCAGTACCACCCTGTCTGACACTGCAAGGTGCTAGATGCAGGTGGGGGCTGCTGGCATTGCTTTCACTTCCTTGGAGTTCAGTCCTGCTTTATCAAATGCCTGGGAAGCTCATTTGACAGTCTACAGAGACTTCCCTTCTGCCCCTTCTGTGCACAGACTGCTGTGGGTTAGCTGGCATCTTGCTGGCCTAGTAACTGAATATGGGGCAAAAAAGTCCATCCAATTTTGGTTTACTTATTCAGCTCAGTAGAATCCTCTGCGGTTGTTAGGAAGTTTGCCTGAGTCGTTAAGGCATAAATTTTTATTGTGCTATTCACAGCTGGATTTTGATTTTTTTATATATATATATTTTTTTTAGGGGGAGAGTTGTGGTATGTGATATGTTTTGTCACAACTTCCAGTCTGCAGAGGTAATAATTGAGGCAGATGCTTGGGCGGAGAATCACCTGCTGAAGAGTAGGTGCTGGTACTGTTTGATAGCCTACCTGTGGCCTTCAGCTGTACTTCCTTAGGGGACAGAAAAAAGTGTTGGGGGGTGTCACACATCCTCACAGAGCTGTTAAATATAGTGCAGAGTAAAAGTTCTGGATATCTTGGACATCTCAAAACAGCTTTTAGCCGTGTAGTTTAGACATCTAAACTGCTCTGTTAATCTTACTGTCTAAAGATTACATGCCTGGTTCTGAGGGATAGCAGATCTTTAACTAGAGCCTAGGACAGAAGACGCTGTGCAGTTGTGAGGAAATGGTGTTTGAAGGATTGGTTTGGTTGGTTTTGGTTTGTTTCTTTTTTTTTAGCAAAAGAATAAGTAATTTTGAGAAATGCATGCTTTTGCATAAGTCCTTTTGTAAATGAAGACATCATGGGCTGTGGATGAACATGAGCATCTCAGTTTTGAGGGGATTTATTTAGCTTGTAACTTGTCAAATAAGCTAGGACGGAACTTGGCTCATTATTCTGATGAGAACATCCCTTGTGATCTTGCTTAGCCTAGACGGATAAATGTGCTAGTCTTGTTACTTGCAGCTTGCACGATGCTCCTAGCTCATGTTCTGTTTGGCATGCAGTCACTCCAACACACCTACTGCATTTTCTCTAATTGTTAAAGCTCTCTCTGGCCTCCTGAGATACTTTCTGGTTTGCTTATTGAGCTCCTGTAAACTAAACTCCTGTAACTAAAGATTGAATGAGAACGCTGATAAAGAAGAATTAAAAAGATCAAGTACATCTCTTTGCGGTGGTGTTATTGGATTTTTGGATTTTAACTGTTGTTTGTTTGTTTGTTTTTCCCTGAATTCCAGGAATGCTTTAATTCTCCCTATGGAACCCAATACTTTAAGGAGTATGCAGAGAAGATCCCTGGGGAATCAACACAAAAGCTCTCAGAAGTTGCAAAGGAGTGCAGCATATATCTTGTTGGAGGTAGTTTACTCTTGGTAACCTGTGTCAGTGAGGAAAGAAATGGGCCATGTCTGTTAATGCCACTGGATCGTAATTCCATATAATACATTGGGTGGCATTTTTGTTCTCTTCCTTATGAAGGATCCATTCCAGAAGAGGATGGTGGAAAACTGTATAATACGTGTGCTGTCTTTGGGCCTGATGGTGCAATGCTGGCAAAGCACAGGAAGGTAAGATGGCAGAATATTGCTGTTAGAAGGTTTCTCAGCAGTGTTACCCGAATTATTTTATCTGTGCCTGAAGGTGATGGGCAATAGTAGAATCTTGCATTAAGAATGAGCTGTGTACTCTCAGTAAAACTGTGTGTGAATTTTATTTGGGATATGTAAACACCCCTTCCAAAGGCAGTCATAAATTTGTTCTGAGTAAGGATGACAAAATGCAGAAGGCATAATTGGCTTTTCCCAGATGCTGGGAAAACTGGGTTGGGTTTGTTTTGGAGGGTGGGGGGTGGTTGCGGAGGGGTGGGGTTTTTTTCTCCCCAAATACCTTCAGACGTATATTTCTGCAAAGAAAAAACCTGCTTTAAGTCATCTTTAGCAGATTTCACAATCTTAAGCAATGTTTAGTTGAGATCCTGACAAAAGAGAAGTATGGGTAATGATAACTAGAAAACACATGCTCTATAGAAAGAGGCTGAAGTACCAAGAACAGAAATGGTTATTAATCATACTATAATTACAGGTTCATTTGTTTGACATTAATGTTCCTGGGAAGATACAGTTCAAAGAGTCTGAAACACTGAGTCCAGGGAATAGTTTCTCAATGTTTGATACTCGTGAGTATAAGATATGCCCTTTCTGTAAGGACTTCTACCACAGAAACACTACAGGAGTTCTCTTCCCTGTCATGGATTCACTGTCAACCCAGCAATGGATTTTTAGACTAACAAACAGGTTTATGTCAGGCATTTGAAAACCATGGCAAATGCAGTTTAAGTTTGTTCCAAGTGTGTATGTCACTTCTGAAACTTCCAAAAAGGCAGTGTTGTTTGGAGCAAGTGATTGCTGAGGGACAGAGTGGAAAGGGTTGAAGTGTACATCATGGCACTTCCCTTAATGAGCAACAGTCCTATTGACTTGTTAAAGAGAAGTTACTGTATTTTTTTTTTAATAGCAGTTACATCTTTAACATGTTTTTTATAGAGCATGCCTTGAAAAAGAATATAGGTAGCAAACAGCTACACTGGCACATTGTTTCATGTGAGGATGACACAATAGTGGAGACTGTAAATCCCATTCCAGCATTCTTGAATCAGCTACATTCTTTAGTCCACCAAGAGCAGTGAGTGCTTTTTTTCTTGAGAAGAAAACAAATGGAAAACCTGCAGCTAAATCAGAGAGGAATGCGTTACACACAGACGAGCAGTAACATGATTTTGTAGAAATGGCTGTTTTTGAAGGATAGATTGCTTCTCACGGTTTTCCTGTCATCATGAAGCATGAATTCTCCCCCACAAGTAGCCAGTGCTTGTTACAGATAAGGATACACATTTAAATATAACTTCTCGTGTTACTGTAAGACATGTAAAACAACAGCTGGCAGGGAGTGTTGATTGCTTTCATATACTTCTTATAGTAATATGACTGTTGTCTCTTGTATTTTGAGAACAGCATACTGTAAAGTGGGCCTGGGCATCTGCTATGATATCAGATTTGCTGAGATGGCTCAAGTCTACGGACAGAAAGGTGAGGCTGGGTCACCTGATGGAGCATGGTTAGCCATAAGGCCTGACCTGTGCCGGGCTGTTAAAGGGCGGTACGTACTGGGCAGTGTATGTGATTAGGCACTCTTACCCACACCCAGTAACACTGAATGTTTCTTGTGGCTGAGGATTTGTTATTGAAATGAGTGTCTGTTCTCCTTGAGCAAATTAACAATCATTTCCTGACACACGTTTGCCAGTGGGGTGATGGAGATGGGTATATTCCCACCCTCAGTGATGTAGGGCTTTGCTGATGTAAGTGATCACTTGTATAAGCATGAACAGGCTCTGGTTCCATTTGGGGTGATACTGTAACCTTGCCTTGAGTCTCAATGTGAAGGACCACTCTAGGATATATTATCTTCCTCTTAATCATGGTTAGGTTCTAATTTTCTTTTACTAAAGGTTGCCAGCTGCTGATCTATCCAGGGGCTTTTAACCTGACAACAGGACCAGCCCATTGGGAACTGCTACAAAGGGGGCGGTAAGGACAAGTAGCAGCTTATCCTCCTGTTCCAGAGGGAGCTTTAGCACACAGAACCCAACTCTTCTTGTGTTCCAGATCACACTATGCACCAGGGGTGGTGCTGCAGGGCCCCTCTGCTGTCAGAGCTCTGCCATTCCTCAAGCCTTGCATAGGACACCAAAATGATTTTGCTATCAAGGAGAAAAGCAATAAATGCTTATCCTTCACTCCTGTCAGCCTCTATGCAGTTACACCCTTTCAAGGGCCTTTTCCAATGACTCTGTAAGCACCCCTCACAGACAAATTCTAGACCGAAGAGCTGATAACAGTTTAATAACTGGTCTAACTACAGATAGAAATAGACTCTGAGATTCCTGAATGCAGTATTATTTATTCATTTGGTCAGCTTCTGTCAACTTTGCTACATTCTACCTGCTTAACTCTGGAGCAGGTGCTAGAGTCTTCTGCTTTTTCTGACCATTATATCAATTACAATATTGCTACTCCTTAAAAGGATGTGTAGCTTGTCCTTCAGATTGAATTCTTTCTCTTCTGCTTAATAAATTGGTGGTATTAAAAAAAAAACCATCTAGTCACTTTTTTCTCCCCTTTCCATTATTTTCCTGTGAACACAGAGCTGTTGATAATCAAGTCTACGTAGCTGCCGTATCTCCTGCTAGAGATGAAAAAGCATCCTATGTTGCCTGGGGACACAGCACTGTAGTAAATCCATGGTGAGTTCAGAAAACAAAACAAAAACAATCCCCCCCCCCTTTCTTATTTAAAAGGTAAGTTTTACCTGGCCATAACATTTCAGTCCCACATTTCCAACTACTCTTCAAAATCTCAAGTCTTTGGTAAGAAGTACCTGAGACTTAAGCCTATATTTTCAAAAGCATGCTTTAAAACTGACTGAAAAATGAGAAGGAAACCAAAACTAGTTTAACAGTATGTATTCTTTTTGGTAGCAAGAAAGCTACTTAATTCTAGCATCTAGCATTAGTTAAGCTACAGACCTTTTCAACTTGTGCCTGAAGTTTGGTCCATTATGTACTATGCATTATGGTAATTCTCTGTGCAGAACTGAACCATCTTAAATTACTTACTTACACAAAACTATTCTATTTCTTCAAATAACACTGCTTTGACATAAAAAAGAACAAGAAGAATGTGTTCAGCTAGGCAAGAAACATATTCTGACTTAAGCAGAAGTCACACAGGTGCCCAGGAGGTAAAAGTGACCAAATCTTCAAGCAGTTACTTCTCTTTCAAAGAAATCCACTGATGATTTATTCTCTTCCAGATGATTGCAAAGTAAGAAAAGCTTTGTCTGTGGCTTGAGCTTTCAACTTTGTATGATGAAAGCAGTTATAGAACACCTAGTGGGAGACATGATAAATAATGTTCAGTAGCTTATGCAGAGTAAAAGTACACTCCTGTTAAAAGCCAGCAGGATCTGAAAGGAGGTTAGTCTTTGCCACATGCGGTTGTCCCTGGTGAAGTTGTTTCCTGCCCCTTGAGGTATATTGCATGCTGACATGCACAGGGTCTTACAGTTGCCTTTACCATGATTCCTGATGCCTGGAACCACCGTTGTGTTAAGTATGCATATGTCACATATAATATGTATCACATACAATATGTACCACATATAAAGCCTTAGAAGCCATTTCTGTCATGCCAGACTTACAAATTACAGTGCTATTTCTCGGACAGCCTATCTTTACAGCTGTAGACATCAAGGGAAGAAACTCCACTTTGTACAAACCGCACTAACTGGACCGACACCTTGAGATCTCTTTTAATGCCGTGAACAAATGTGCTTCATTTTTCAGGGGTGAAGTCATAGCCAAAGCTGGGGCTGAGGAAACAGTTTTATATACAGATATAGGTAAGGGTAAAGGGTTTGGGTTTTGTTCTTTTTTGGTTTCCCTGCTTTTTTTCTTGAGCACAGGTCATGAGACTAAGGAGAGACAGTTTTGTAAGTCTGCAGGCTTGCAAGTGCAATTGAATGATACAGCATCTGATGCCTTCTCCGTTGCTAGATGAAAGCAAGAACACGCAGTCCTCGACTACCCTGTTCCCATTTCCTTCCTTATGAGGAAGCTGCCACCTCAGGAAAGTGCAAAGTTGAGGTTTCCTTCAGCCCTTGCTGCCTAGCTGCAGTGCC
Source organism: Myiopsitta monachus (assembly GCA_017639245.1). Taxonomy (NCBI): domain Eukaryota; kingdom Metazoa; phylum Chordata; class Aves; order Psittaciformes; family Psittacidae; genus Myiopsitta; species Myiopsitta monachus. Next base: position 8,124,253 of record CM029927.1, read on the forward strand.
CTGCAGGCCCGTTTTCCATGAAAGCTGCTCTTTTCCCTGCCTTACCCCAGAGCAAGTCAGGAGTTGTCCTTTTTGACTGTTGTTCTAATAGCTCTTTCTCTCCTTCCCTGCAGATCTGAAGAAACTTGCAGAAATACGTCAACAGATTCCTATTTTAAGCCAGAAGCGTTGTGATCTCTATGGCATAGAGATGAAAAAGTGAAGCTCGATGAATGAGAGGGTGAAGTTGGCAAAATGGCTGCTGCTTTCCTCTTTGGAAGGCTTCCTGTATTAACTGTTCCACAATCTACTGCTAAATGTGCCAGTTTTTTAAAAAATTAAACAAAAAAGGCAAAAAGAAACAAACCACAGAGCCCCCCAACCACCAAAACCAACCCAAAACCCAATCAGCCAACACAGGCAAAACATCTGCTGGTGTATTTCTGAAATTGATCCAAATACAACTTTCCTCTCTCCTCTTGTACTCTAGTATTTCACAGTAGTTTACAGCTACACTAAAGATGGAGGTAAAATCAGTTCAACACAGTAGTAATAAATCTTGCTTTTTACATATCACAGTGTTTTAGTTAGCTTTAGGGGAGTTTTTGTGTGGAACATAGAAATGGGAACCTGGTCCTGATGTCAGTCAGCTTTGCTATTATCAACATTTCAGTAAATTATCAAATAATCTAGAAGCATGATTCTTCCACCTCTCTCCTCAGCTGTATGTGCCTTAAAGTTCCCTGAATGCCCAACATCTATACTTGGTAAACTTATAATTTCATACACTAAGCAAAACAGGCCAAATCCTGCCCTGCACAATTTAGGGGTAACAATCCAAGAAGCTGCCAGACTGGAGTACTACTATAGAAGAATCTGTATCAGGATTTGGCTCATGTCTTACCTCAAACATATGTATTAAATTCTCCTTACTGCAATTCTTGTTTGTTGCTGAAGTGGTGCAAGTTACTGTTTTGTTAAAGCAATCCACATGCGGGCACACTTTTGCTCTGTATACTGCTTCTTTAATACAAGTTCTGACTAGGTTTTAATTCTGCTGGCTGGCAGTCTTCGTCTGAAAAGGGTGAGTCAGTCAAAGGGTTAGAAAACTTTCTGCACTGAATGAAGTCTTTCTGCCCACTGTCTTTGAGAAGACAGGTACTTTAACTGCTCAGTGTTTAAATGCATTATTGCTACCAAAGGCCAGCTACCATGAGCTGCATGGGAAACATTCCTCACATCATTGTTCTCGCTGCAGAGACTTAAACTGACTACTAAATGTGGCTTTAAATGCTTAAAACCAGCCGCAGTACGGCTGAAGGAGATTTCAGAATGCAAAATGGAGAAGGTTCTGTCTTGCTGTAGCTAACTGCCAGTTTCCCTCAAAACCACCTTACCTTTTTATGTTTAGCCATCCTCCTCTTCCCACAGCTGCTCTCCTGACCTATTTTTTAATGTTCTTTTGGCTTCTCTGGAACAAGTTAAGTCTGTGTTTTATAGAGGAAAGTGAATGGTAAAATTAAGCCAAACCCTGAGGCTTCTTTCCCTTCAAAAGACAGGTCGCACCATTTCACGCCGTGGCATTATCTATTCCAGCACGCATTGGTCTGTATTCTTTTTGCTGCATTTTGGTGTACATACTGTACTGGAACTCTTAAGAAACAAGCCACAGAGCATAAAGTGAAATGAAGATTTATTTGTTGAAAAATAAATATTAAAAAAGCAACATTTACCATTTGAGTCAAGTCTCCTGCATTAAGATTAGTGCCTCCCACATTCTCAGCCAGTAGCATCCGTGATGGCCATCACTGGGCTCCAACTCCTGAATCATAGCAGCTATTACACATCCATGTTTCTGAGCTACCCCACCCATCTTCCCCTTCCCTCTCCTCTTTATAGTGGTTTAAAATGCAGCAGAACAGGAGCTAAGTACTACCTTTGGAGAATTATAGTGCAGGATTCTCATGGGCTGAGCACTGTATTTTAAGAATGCAAAGTGCAGTCTGCACAAGCAACAGAATCCTTCACTTGTGCCCTCCTCCCCTGAGATCTCCAGGAGAGAGCCCCTGCGAATCTGTAGTGAGCTACTTCAGTAAACTCATCTGAAGAGGTGACATGAGCTCAATCCTCTTCAGCCTGTCAGAACAGTTTCTAAGCACCTTAAGTTTAGCAGGATGTTTTAGGGGATCTCCAGTGTTACCCACTCAGAAGCAATACAGACAGGACTGTGAATTCTGTGGGGTTCAATGAAAAAGGTACACTATCCATTATCAGCTAGGTAATACTTCAAGCAGTCCCTACTCAATCTCTGTGTTGGCAGAAAACAGGCACTTTAACTATCTGTATTATAAATATGCACCAATATTCTGTAAGTAAGTAAGTATAGAAAACCAGCCAGTAAGAAACCTGAAAGAGCTCCAGAATTTCAGCCTGCAAGAATTTAAAGTCTTTTTAAAGAAACAACAGGAAACACAGTAATGCTTATTGTATCAGGCAGTGTTATTAGCAGTGCAGGTGGGAACCTTGGTTAAAGCTCCACCTAAGCTGCTCTCAATGGTTCCAAAATAAGTTACAGTACAGCTCCCTTGTATACATTAGTTCCCTCTTCACTTTCAATCTACAATTAGATCCTAGTAATTCAAGTCACAACTTCTAATCTCTGCTTTGGCAACGCTGTCTCCAAGATGAACAACAGGGATTTTACGTGATCAGAATTAGGACACAAGACAGCTATGTGTAGAAGTGACTTCCCAGAGTGCCTGGACTACACCAGGTTTATCCAAGCTTTCACTACAAGCTTCCTCTACAAGCTTCCTATGTTTCAATAGATATATTTTCTTTAAATAGCAGCAATACTTGTTTCACTTCTTTAGCTCTCAATCCCTACTAAACGAAGCTTTGCTCAGGGTTCCCATGCACACCTGGCTTCAAGTAAACCCTTAACTGTATCAGCCATTCACTAAAGGGATTCACTGGCACACACAGATTAATGGGGGGTCAGCCACCAGACTCCCAGCTTTCCTGGCTGGATTTCCTTTTTCCCCTGTAATATTCAGCTCTCAAAATCATATCTCTGTGGGTGAGGGGTGCAGTCACAGAGAGAAGACTTGTTAATTCTATGTCTCCTCATTTTTTCTTGAAGGTGGGAGAAGATGAGAGGGAGTCAGTCATCATGATTGTTCCCAGAGTCAGAGCAACCTCAAACAAGCACAGAGAGCACCACTGCAGAACACTTTCATCAAAACCTGTCCTTATACATGTCAGAGAGAGATACTTGAAGGTAATATTTATTTTTTCAGTTTACAGGTGATACGTCATTTACAAAAAAAAAATTACAGACAATGCATCCTTTCAGTGCAGTTTCAAACTAGTTCAAGAACAGGCCAAAGTCTGTGATGATTTGGAATGCTAGTGTTCAACAGCACATGCTTTTTCCCTTAATTGATTGGGTGGGGTAAGGAATGGGGTACAGGTGGGTGAGGAAGAAAAATGCCAATGTAAGTAAGGCCATGCGAATAAAAACTCCTCAGGAGGACACAAGTCAGTCTGGCGTATTTTTATTCTCAGGTCATGGATGCAGAGATTCAGAAGTTCCAGAAGACAGCTGACACTTGTTATGTGCACTGTCCTTAGAAGCTGCCAGTACCTTCCAATGATTTCAATTCTACACCAGTGCTATGATTTCAGATCACCTACTGAGCTAGTTAAAATATAATGATTAAATCTTTATGTCTACTCCCCACCATTTGAATTCTCACTGTAGTTGCTGAGAGAAAGCAAGGTCAAGCTGAAAATACAGCTGCTGCAATGTGGTGGCACAACTAAAGAACAACAGGTTTGACCACAGCATGGTTCATTTCTTTAAAAGCTGAAATACAGTAGACAATTCAGCACAAACCAACCTACAATTTCAGGATGGAAAAAAGCCCAAATTAGCCTATAATAAATTAAGCTACGTCAGTTAAGTACTGGCATAGGTTGATCCAATCATCAATCCAGGGAGAGGCAAGATGGACTGACTGGCTTTCAGATCCAAAGATCAACCCAAAGCAGGAGAGCCCTCTGTGAAGTTCACAGCCACAGGGAAACAGTTTATATCGGTATTTAATGATTTCCTGATCTGCCACTTGCGTAACAGCTGCTTCCTCTCTACAGTATTTGCATCCTGGACAAGACAGAGCCTAAGGAACAAGAAAACCAGTACAGATTCTAGATCCATTATTTGAAGTTTTAGCCTGTGCTTTGTTCCTTATCTCACTTAATCCCGCCAAGGATCTGTTATAAGGAGTAGATCAGAACACTGCAGTCTCTAGACTGAAGAGAATTCAAGCAGTGGATTAACTGTTACATTTAAGCAGAAGCACCAGAGATGACAAAGATTATATGCAAGCAAGACCTTACCTTGGGAGCAATACACCCAGCAGTGCTTTCTGTTCTTTAAAGTCCCTCTGAACCCTCCAGAACAATTTCCTGTGACATTGAAGTAAGGACCACAGCACAGGAACATGGCCTTTCTTCCAGTAAAACCTGCACTGGAGCAGTGTTACCTGACCTCTTTCCCCAGCCAACCTATTTACTTGCTCTCCGATATAGTATGCTAGGGCTTTCTGGGGTGAGGATAAGGACTATCAAATTAATTCCCTAATAGCTGCCACAGGACTATTTCTAAGTAACGTGTGCAGAGAGTGGGAGGGGCTTTAAGGGAAGATTGTGCATGCTTGCATGTATTTACAGGGATTCTCTCCACATCTGACTTAAAAAACCCTATTATTAAACAGTTTGAAAATTATTTTTTTCCTTTTTTGCAAAATTAAAATCAACCCTCAAAGATTAACTGCATATAAAAAAGGAAACCTAATTTACAGCACTGACTAGTATTACCCTTAAAATCAACAGGAAAACCCCCAACATGCTGTTATAATGGTAGATAAAGCAAGAATTGCCCACATTATCACCCAAAATGAACCAGTTGTGAAGTTTTTATTTGCATGGCCAAAGTATCTTCCTTTTGTTCCCCTGCAACTTCATTTCCCTTAACACACCTTAAGGTTTTTACTGCTGAAGGAACAAGATGCAACACTGCATACTTCCTTGAACAACCAATCCCACAACACCTAAACATTTAACAGATGTAGCAAATGACAACACCACGAACGGGAAAAAACTAAGTTCCACCATTCAACACGGTCTGCAACAGCATCTTCAGGGCTGGCCGAAGTGGGCAACTTCACTTTAGAAGGTCATTTCCTCCTTGTTTTTTTTACAGTGTTGGCGGTTTCAATCCATACTTCTTTGCAACTTCTGTCTGGGCATAGGCAGCATCACAGAGTGAGTAGAGGTGGGCCATCTCCATTTCAGATTTGGCCAGGTTGATAGCTTTGTTGAACATTTCAATGGCTTTATCCAGATTACCCCTGAAACAAACCAAAATGTAGTCCAATTAAGACCAGCATAACAAACTTTCCATCCCTACAGCATCTTTTTTTTCCTCTGACTTACACTCTCCACTACTAACAGTTTAAAATGACTTTGGGAGGAACCACCACAAGAACTTGTGATCATGATGAGCAAACTGAGGGAAGTTGTTACCAAGCCTAAGCAACTATGACAGCTGTTAAATAACTTTCCTCTTGAGAGCCCCCATGGGTGGTACTGTGGGATAAAATGTTCTCTACAGGACACCAAGTTTACAAAAAATACCGATGGGACAACTAAGTAAACTCTCATCCCCCTTGAAAAAAGAGTTTGTATACTTTAGAGGAAAACTAGCACACAGACAAGAGCTCATATTATTTGATTATGAAATGCTTGCCAAATGTCTCACAGGAACAGTTTAAGCATCTGTCCTTTTGATGGCTAGACATGTAAAAAAACCAAACAACTATACTCTCAGCTACACTTCAAACTTCTGCCTAACTGTAATAATCTGTTACAGAATAGTGTATTAGTCTTTCCCCTGTGAACTTGTGAACTGCAGTCCTGTTGGAATTAAACCCAAATTGTCAGCCTTGGGAGTATAGTTTGGGATCCTCAGTACAAATGATCCACTAAGATTGTGTTTAAACACTACATGAGGCACACAGGAAGCCTAATAATGATTCGGGAAGTCACAGAGTCATCTGCATGAAAACAGTGAACATGGGAACTTGTCAGATCATAAGCCATAGAGAAAGGAAGGCTTTACCCAAGAGTTACAGAACAGAAATCAGGACTCCAGATAAGAGCTAGCCTTGCACAGCACTCGGGAGAAGACAGAATCACAGAAGATCCTAAGTTGGAAGAGATCCATAAGGATCACTGAGTCCAAATCCCTGCTCTTTGAAGGACTACCTAAAACTAAACCATATGACTAAAAGCATTGTCCAGATGCTCCTTGAACTCTAACAAGCTTGGTACTGTGACCGCTTCCCTGGGGAGCCTGTTCAACTTAAAATCCGTAAGGATATCTAAAGGACTACTGTAAATTCAAAAACAACTAAGAACTCTTAACATTCCAATTCAACATTACCTCTGCACTTCAATAGTTCCCATGGTCTCATATGCAAAATCACATTTGTTATCGATTTCAATTGCCTTGCTTATGAGTTCTAACCCTTTGTCTAAATCTTGCTTCCACTGGAGCTGAAGTAAACTAGAAGAGAAAGGAAACTCAGAACAAACTTCACATACTTTTCCCAAACCCCTCATCATATAAGCAAAAATAAAATCCCAACTGTATTTAAACCTAATGCAGGGTACCAGTAACTTTGTGGCTTTTAGAAACATGTATGTGAAAGTCAATTTCAATAGGTGATGTTCAATGACTCTAAAGAAAGGCTAATTCCTCTTGAGAAGACTGGTTACAAGTTAATTTATGAAACAGAAAACTTCAGTACAAAGTGAAATTAAGACAGGGCTAAAGTAGAAGCCAGATATACTTCAAGTAGATATGTAATTAGGAATGAAACTAATGAAACTTTCCTGAAACTTATTTCCAGTTTAGTCACGAGAAACTATAGAAATATATTTAACAACACTAAGTTGTTTTTACAACAAAACATTCAATTCAGGTTGATTCATCTAAACATGCCAACTGGCCTTGACCAAAAGGATTGCAAACTCAATACATACCCTTTATGAACATATGTAGTGGCATTGTCTGGCTCAAGGTCAATGCATTTATCATACATTTCATCAGCCTTGCCAAACTGCTGTTGATCAGTTAGTGCCTGCATCAGAATAGAAACTTGTATGTCAAAAAGCAGCCAAAACATGCACTCTGTGGTAGGCTAATTCTAATTAAAACCATATTGACAATGCCAGATTAGAGATAGCTCTCTATCATTAAGCAGGCCACGCACATCAGTTACCAGAGTTAAGTTTCAAAATTCAGTGCCTAGCTTTAAGTGCGCAAATTACTGACCACAGTACCACCTGTAATGTTACACAAGCAACATGCTAAGTGTACTGCAAGTAAAAGCCATTCTGAAAATCTGTACCTGCAAGTCTCAACTTCTTCCTTTCTCAAACAACTGTTTCAAAAGGAAACGCATCCATACTTGCCTACCTACTTAAACTTGGAAGATCACATGCTCCATACTAGAACCAAAAGTACATTTTGTTATTGAAGAAATTACAGTCTCCAACACAAGTGGACTCTCTACATTTGTACTGAACTCTACTTGACCAGTATATGTCACTCATAGAGTGAAACTGTTACCCTAGGACCACACATTTAATTCCCAAATTACCTAGACAATCCATGACATCCATCAAGCCAGATGCCACACACATGCAGGAATTCAAGGGGAAGTGTATGCCAGACCTCTTGTCTCCTAATAACCACCCTTGACTCTCATCACTTATATTCTGCTCTACTGATTCCCCCTCTACTTCCTATACCCCCAAACACCCACACCCATAAATTCAGGTATCTTATTAAAGCATCATGTATTAATCCCAGAACTTATTTGTAAAAATCTTCATATATTATTTGAAGAAATGCATGTTATCAAAGATAAAAGGTGCAAGAGAATGCAGCATTTTCTTTAAGACAGAGACAAATATACCTGAGCATAGAGTGCATAACCTTCAGCACACTTTGGAAAGTTTTTAATGACATCTTCGAAGCCTTTCATGGCTACTTGCACAGGCAAAGCATTACTTCCTGTATAAGCCTGGCGATACTATTCAAAAGAAAATTAAAAAAGAAGGAAAGAGTGAAACGCCACCACAAAACCAGGCTCATCAGGCCTCTACCCACCCTCCCATGAGACGCATGCATTATGACAATTACGAGTTCCAGAAAAGTGACATGCCTGTACATCTACAAAATCTGGTTCCAGGAACCTACATATATGCAAGTCTGGTATAGTGGACTCGGAGAGGCGAAAGGGTGAAAGACGGAAGCCATTAGGCCTGATCTGCACGCAGAGGTACTGTACTAGCTTGAAATAGGGTTGGGTTTTTTCCCAATTTCTTGAAGATGACTATTTTCCACATTAACACTTTATTTAGATTTCATGTGATACAATTAGAACAATCTACAATTAGAATGATCTGCCACAAAACTGGAAAAACTATCTACTCTTTGAATAACAAACAGTTCAAAATGAAAGCAGCAAACCCTTACTGCAACTGAAGACACTGTTGCGTATTTTCCCTACTTTATTAAAAATACATTCAGATGTTTGCTGCCCTATTTTTCTGTTAAGTTGAAATAAAGCAGAGAAACACAGTATGTTTTACAGAAAAGAAAAAGCACCCAGATAACCAGCATGTTACCTACCAGAGCAAAACACTTCTGTGCTTGAGCCAAAGCAGAATCTGGTCGCAATCGGATACATTCATCAAAGTCTTCCACAGCTTCTTCAATTTGGTCAAGCAGGATTTTCAGCTAGCCAGAATGAAAGAAAATCCTATTTCTGCATTTAATCTGTGCTTCATACATGTAAGTGATAATTCAGTTATCATTAGTTACTCTTTTCGTCTCCAGTTCAGGTGCAGAACTGCCTAGAAACCTACAAAAACCATGACTAAAAATCACTGCCATAAAGTAACACAGCCACCAGTGAAACAGGCTTCATACACAAAAAGGCAAAGTGCATGTGCAGGGATTGAGAATGCTTGCATTTTAGGCTGTAGCAATTACTGCTTCAGCATTATGTCCAGTCTCCAAAACTATGCCATACTTGCCCAAGTTGCTTTGCCTCGCTGTAGTTAATGCCCGTGGACTACTTGTATGTCATAACATTTTTGCTTTCCCAGCTTGCATTTCAACTTCTTTGACATTCTCATTCCTCCACAAGGGAGGAGCTCACTTCATCATTCTTTCACTTCACTGTCAAGCTCCCGTAGAACACCAATTTGCAATCTGCAGAAAACTTTCATTCCCCTCAGTTACCACATAACACCATTCTTATTTCTGAGCATTAAAGAGATCTAATGAATTCATGGAGAGAGGCACTCAAGCCATAGAAGTCTTCCTTATGAATACGACTTAGCACATCTGCATATGGGAGTGTTTCCTTTTTTATTCCATCACCTGTTATATTACACTTCTGTGGAAGCAGGCTTCTCTGTGTTCAGAAGTTTGTCAAAGACACAGCAGCATCACAAGCCAGAGAGGGACGAGCTGAACAGATGCAAGTCTAGGCCACAGTGTTAGACGCTGAGTTATCAAAGAACACACGTTACATCTGCTGTAACAAAGCTTCCTTCTATGCAGATGCTGCTCTGACATATCAGGCCCCTTTGCTGGGCAACTTGTATCTGCTGTAAATGTATGTAAGGCCTAGAACTTTTAAGTCAGTTTGTACTGATAGAGGGCAGAACCTCTGTTACTCTGCATTTTTCCTACAGCTATAGGAGCAGGCTGTTTCTGCCTGACCAGAACCAGCAAATAAGACTATGTGTTTATTCTGCAACAATCTCAAATTAGGAGTTCATGGTTTTCTGCCACAAATAGTGTAAAGTGTCTCCAATAATATACAGATCTTTATTTTTTATTTTAGTATATACTGAAATATTCAGGTACTGGGACAAGATCTGTAATGTGCCTTACTTGTCCTCGATGGTGGTAAACATCTGCATTCTGAGGATCAATATCAGCAGCCATGTTGAAATCTTGAGTGGACAACACAGGTTGCTGCTGCTGCATATACATACTACCTCGTTTGATCAGAGCATTAGCTCGGAGCTGTAAAACAGGTTCAAAGAAACATTAGCCACTACAGCATTCCCCCAGATTGAAGGCTTTGTTACAATTACAGTAGATTTTTCATTTGACTCATTTCTCCTACTGACAGATTTCACTCATTCTAAGCAGGAGTAAATTTCATATTGAATCTAAATGAATCAACTCCCTTTCTTAATTTCAAATATGTCAGTCTGTGCTTCCATCTCAGTGGACTTTCAAGGCCCCAAAAATACTTCCATAAGACAGGTTCCCTATACTCAGAACTACACCAATATTTTGTGAAGCAGTTCAATATGCAAGTACAATTAGCATTTTTCTGTTATCTATGAACCAATATTTTGGGCTGGGTAAGCCTCCAGTTCATTCAGCTTCCTCTGTTCTTTTGTTTGTACAACTTAGCACAGCTGTCTCAGAAAAATGAACAAGTCTTTTGAAAAAAATAAGACAAAGCAGTAAATAAACCAGAACACTCCCATTAAAGTATTTGAAAATACTTTGAAAAACAACTTATTGCACTATAATGCAAGTTTATCATCTAACTTCTACATTTTCTCAACCCAAACTATAATCCAGATGTGACAGATTCTTACCTTCACATTCGCATCTTCCATGCTGATGACCTGATCTAGGTCTGGTTTGGCAGCATTTGCATTGCCAATAAGTAAGTAGAAAGTAGCTCTCAGAAGCAAAGCTTCTGCCATGTATTTTCCTTTTGCTTCAATTTCTTTTGTGCTTTCACTGATAATTTTGTCATAGTTCTCTTCTTCCATATATTGTTTTGCTCTCAAATAGCCGGAGCTGTAAATGATGTAAGAACAGTTGTGCATATACATACATACACACACACATTCACTGAACCCTGCAATTTCAATTCAGATTTTTCATTTAATCGTAACAAATACTAACTTTTGCTATACTCAATTACAACACCAGCATAATAAATAGTTACAAGTATTCTTGGACAAGCCATCGCAGACTGAAAACAATTCAGACAGAGAATGACCAAATTACATTTGAAATGATGAATAAAAAAAATGTTTTAAAGCTCTTGAACTTGAGCTTCATTTGTCCCCTGAAATTTTATTTCATATTAAGGGCAGTGATAATCTGCTTTAAAACAAGAGGGCTGGAATGGAAATCTGGGGCAGAAAAGTTAAACATCAAACCTAGCAATGTGCTGTTTATATGGAAGGAAGGATTTAACAGCAAGATTTACGGTAAGCACTCCCTTGTCCTCAGCTAAATGTTCTCAATTCAGTGAATCTGCCTGTAGGTAAGGACATTCTAAATTACTGGGGAAAAAAAAAAAATATCCTAACACTGTTTGTAAGGGTTTCCATACTGACAGCAGTGATATCTTCCAAAACTAAACCGGAAAGCAGCATAGTAAGTTAAAGCACCATTCACAAAGTCCTCAAGCACCACTCAAAAACCAAAAAAGCTCAAGCTTTTCTTTGTCAGAACAAACCTCTCATTTATGTGCATTTTGATTCCAGAAAGTTAAAATGCCCTTTTAGCCCAAGCTGTTATAAGTTCACAGTTTTAATTAACAAAGACCCTTTTCCTAGCTTGTCTTCTCCCTTCCAATCCAAACACTAACTTGCTCTCTTCCTTGGAAGCTCTCCTTCAGTATAAAGCACTCCTTTCTCCAGAAGCATCATTCAGCACTCTTTAGTCCTCCCATATCCTAAAATTTACTGTGATACTGTTGTAAGTATTTAGTATATCTCCCCAATATCATTGTCCTTTCTCTATTTAGTAGAGCTTTGGAACTAACCAGTCAGCTTTCATAAAAGTTTCATTTTTAATACTGATCTCATTTCATAGGCTCACTTTCTTACCACAGGATTTCCCATGCCAAGTACTACAAAAACAACAGCAAGTTACACTGAGCAGAATGTAAAAATCACTGCAAACTAAGTTCCAATACCAAACAACTCCCAACTGTACTGTACACTCACTTTTCTTTTACTTCAGAAGCCTCTCCCTCCTTATCCTTATCTTCATCTGATTTCTCACCCTTAAGCAAAGGTTGGGAGATTATATCATCTGTGAAAGAACTGAAGTAGGATTTAATGAACTGTGGTGAGGGCATCAGAGGCTCACGATTCTGAAACAGAGAAATGTAATTTCAAGTCGTTAGATGGTAAGATCAGATGGTAAATATATGGCAAAGGATAAATAAATATGATTATAAAAATTTCATTCACGAAAGAACCAGTGTTTGACTTTCCACTCTCATTTGATAGTCTGATACTTTTGATTTGACATTTTGACATTTAGCCATTATTTAAACTTCAGATCACAACACAACACCCATCACCACTAGAAATAAAGTGAAGATATTAAAGAGGAGGGAGATAGTAAATTTCTGCATATGTGGCCAGAAATTAAAGACTCTTAGGGTATCGTAAGACATTGGGTAGATGTACTAAAGCATTATGTGTGCACATAAATTAGGTGAAAAATGTGAGCTGGCGATTAAAGTATGAGCCTAAATTCAAGTAGATTCTGAATGAAATTTGCCCTTTTCCTCCAACTTGCCCAAGAGAAGCTGCTATTTATCATTGCTATGAAGACTAATAAGGCAATATCCTAATTTTACATGGAGTTTGGCCCAGATACCAAACATTTTACTTGAAGTCCCAGAAATAACAGGTTTCAGGTACAAAATCCTTTCTACAGCAAATTAACACTCCTTGCTCAAAACAAACTCCGCACATGAGAATTACAATTCAGTCTCTCCTGCAAGAAATGTCTGAATGCAGTCTTCTTTATTAGTTCTATCATAATCCTGCCTATCTGAAGCATGCCTATTTTGTGATGCTACCACAACACACTAATAGCACGATTTGTTTTGTTACCTCAACAGCATACATTTACGTGAGTTTCTGTAGGAAAGAGATTCAGCATCTCAAACCCAACATGGATTTTAGTATTTCAACCACCAGCACAAAAAGCCAAGCAAGAATATTTTAATAACAAGCAAGAATGTTTCAATACCTATTCCAACTTCTTTGTAAATCTACAGCCACTTAAAATGACTGCTCCTTGCTACCCCTGTATTTGCATAGTTCTCTTTTCTGCAGTTTCCAAACATTAACACAAACACATCTGAGTGCCAAAATAGAAAAGTACAGGTATGAGGACCTATTCACAGAAATAAAAAAGAAACAGCAACTGACTTGGACAAACTGAATGTCAGAAGTAATCTGTAGTAGTTAGGAAATGAAGGCATATTTCTCAAGACGGAATCGGGAAGTCTGACCACCACTAAATAGATGTGACTTCACACTACATCATTTTTAATTAAGCAATGCTTTTCTTCCTCTTTTAGAAAAGCCACCACCCCACCTTAAAAGAATGTTATTTTACCACTTTCTAAAAGGTAGGAATTCTGCTGTCAACTTAATCTTTCCTACATGAAATTTGTATTTATTAAACCAAGAATAACCTGGGGCGAAAAGTCCTCAATCATAATTCTTCTCATTGTAAGTTACTCCTTACATATGGAATCAATATTTTTATGCATTTTTTATTATGATGTATAAACCTTCCTATCTCAACACACATCCCTAACTCAACCACCTGATATGCAACAGAACATTTGACTGCTGCTGTTCCAACATAACCTGTTTCCATTATGTTGCAAGTCCGGAAAAGCCCCACACTGGGCAGCACATCAACTTCGTGTGTGCTGAATGTCATAATAAATTTGATTATTAAAGGAAAACAGTTATTAGGAATAGACATCTCTACTGAGGTTTAAAAAACTTTGGACAGGTCCCAAAAGAAAACAACGTTGATACAATGGTAGCCTTGTACAAAACTGTGTTGATTCTTACTCTTCAAAAGACGAGGACAGTGACTTGCTTATACAGCACCGACAGAATGCCAACAACCAACATTTCAACAACCAGTCAGCTGAAATCAGAATTTGTTAGCAATATCACAAGACCTACCTTGTATTTCTCTTTGGCCTTTTCTTTTCCAAGAAGTTTAAGAACTTTATCAGCTAATAACATGCTCTGCTGGTTTTGGAAGGCTTCTAAAATGCAGACTGCAGTGACATCTAGGAAACAAAAAAAAAAATAAATCACAGAAGTGAGATTAAAGATAAATTCTGATAGCCACTAGAGTACACTGAAACGTGCCACTGTTAAAATGAGTCTGCCAAACTAATACATGTCCTGTTCCAGGGTAAAAGCCTCTGCTTCTAATTTGCTGTATTTACCATGTTTTCCAAGATATAAATTTGTAACCCAAATGATCTTGTGATAAAAGGACTTCATGACAGTGAATTAAAGAAATCGCATTTATTTTTATCTTAATGGTTTTATCTGGAGACAAACACACTCTGATGAACAGTGAAAATGTGTATCTCCACCTGAGGCTCTCACCATTCTGAAACTCTGAGGACAGTAATTACATTCATCTCATGCTCGTGTTAAAAAGTGCTAGCACAGCTTCTCTTTTGGGACTGGTCCTAACTGTCTACTCTTAAAATTCATATTCAGATCCATTATATCTTGATTCTTCCTCAGTTTAAGAAATCTTACCATATTATATCTCTCTTCTTTTTCCACCCGTTCACTTCCACGTCTTTGGAATGGATCAAGTTTAAGAAAGATACCTTGCTAGCTGGTTTGAAGTGCTAGGCCATATCATATCACTTTCCGTCACATACAGAAGCCTCTGCAAATGTTACCCCATTGCTACCTGAATCATGCTTTGCAGTGTGAAATGTGCTCTTATGGTACATTATTTCTCTGGATTCCCAAGTTAATGCAATACTACCACTGATTCTTCCTATTCAATTTTCACTTAAACATCAGTGAAGATGAACAGGGTTTGGACTTGAAATTCAAAAAGCGTGTTGTTTGAATACATTTGAAAAACGGGTGTCTTACTCTGGAGTTTTAGTATAGTTCCTGTAATTCTATGCTGCTGTACTATTATGCCATCATTTACACATAAACTCCCTGCAACTCTGGCACAGACAAGAAGCACACTGGAGTCCCCAGGAAAACACACTGCACTCATAAAGACTGCAGTGACCTATGTAGTCCTTTTTTACTCACTATGGTCTTACAGGGAAGAAAGACATTATGCCAGAAGATAAATACATACATAGATAAATAAGATGTCCACATCTTATTTACCTTCTAATTTAGCAGACCTGGTTCTTAGCTCTTGCACATACTTAACAGATCTGACAGCCAGAGCACTGCCTTATTTTCTGTCCTTCTTTCATAGTGAGCACAGATGAAAATTTCATTTGCCTTTTAACCTTACAACGGCAGGAATGACTTCACTTGATGAATTTTAAAAGGGTCTTTCAAGCAGTGTCCCTTAGTTTAAAAGGACCCTCAGACAACACACCTGACCTGTAGTTCTCCTTAATTTTCATGGCTTCTCAATCACATTTTCCTGACAGTTCAAAACATATTCTGTTATGAATAGTATCTGGAAGGATTTGACACAGTTTCTACCAAATACATAGTGTTAAAATAAAAATAAAATAAAGTAACATAAAATAAAGTAAGGTAACATAAAATGTTAAATCTGTTCCAATTTTCATCACAGTTATACATCAAAACAAAATGCTAATTAAACTGTTTGCCTTTTAATACCTGCCAATGCATTTAAATGACTGTAATAGTCTTGCTTCTGACCATATATCTCCACCTGCAAAACCACCTTGGTTTCTGTAGTAATATTGTTTCGCTAAAATAAACAGGGAACAAAGTTTGCTTACTGTACAAAAGTAAACAACTGCTGTCTGCATTATCCACTAAGCATGTTAGATGAATTCTATTCTAAAGTGTAGGAGCATCCTCAAAAATAAGACCATGAGTGGCAACAGTAACATCAATTTCTCAGCAGCTATTTCAGATATAAGCAGATGAGAGCTTGAAAACTGGGAAAAGGTTTCTACTGACAAGCAAATAAAATCTATTTGCAGTAGCTATGAATGGTTTTAAATAAATAATTCTGTATTACTGTAGTTACAGAAGTAAAAAGAAAACCATCCCAGAAGTTACCTCCAAAGCACCTGAGTTAATTGCACTTTGAAGTATACGCATCAAGAGACACTCACCTTCTAAACATTCCTTCTTATTGTCTAGCTTCTCATGAGCCTTTGCACGTCTGAAGAGAGCTTTTACATATTTAGGATTAAGCTCAACAGCCTTTGTGCAGTCTTGTGCCACTTCTGTCCATTTTTGCTGTGGGTAGAAAAACAACAGTGAGAGAGGCCCCACTCAGCTGCATTATATCTGCTTTCCACTACCAACTCCAGGGTCATGCCACCTGATAGTATCATCAATTCCCAGGGCCCTGGTTCTACCTGCTTGCTTCTATGTCTGCAAGTTTCTCAGTAAGAAACTGCCAGGCACCACTGCAAGCCACCTGCACCAGAACAGCCCTAAAACAGGAAAGTAATTCCTACAGAAAAACAAACCTAGGCAGTCGTACAAAGCATATGGGAGAAGACAATGAGCCAATTTGAAGAAAAAAGATTTAAACATAATGAAAACCAACAAACAAGTTCAACAAAGTGCTAAACCATTCTAAAAGAAAAATAAAACCAAAACACCAAAAAAAACCACCTTGTTATTTCAACTTACTACGCTATGTTACTATAAATGGATGGCAAATGAATATGTAGGAGTAGAACTGGTCAAGAATATTAAGAATTAAAATTTCATTTATCTGCAAAATTGATTATTAAAACAGGCTTTTCTAATAACTTAAAAAAAAAGGAACCACATACACCTGGGATTCATTACGGCATGAATTAGTTGTAAGTAGTAGTTGATTAGACAACATCTGGTTTGTCTCTCCTGTAACTTTCAAGACTAGATTTCTCTAATCACACAGTCTCTTATTTGATACTTCATACTTTACAAAGCCGATTTTTCCACTCCTTTATACAAATCACTAACTTGACCTCATAAGCAAATCAAACAACACTGGCTGACTTCTAAAACTAATATCAAGTATACTTAGCTACCAAGTAAATGTTACTTCCACACATGCAAAACTTAGGCTTTAGCAGAATTTCTGGGATATTTATTTTTGAAGTAGCATCCACCCAAATATTTGGCCTTTCACCTAACTTTTAACCTAAGTTAAAGAAACATTCCAGTATAGAGCAGCAAAATTAACTTGTATGCAAAAAAACTGTTCCAGAGGATAAGAAATTAAAAACTTGTCTTACAAGAAAGGGATATAAGAGATAAATAACACAGATTGAGAATAGTTAACAGAAGAGTTTTATTTGTATGTGAAAAAGCACGATGAGCTAGTGAAAAATAACTGCAAGAGCATCTTGTGAAGGCAGCAGATATCACCACCTGGGATCTTTCAGTGGACAAAAGTGACAAAATACACAATTTATACTGATTTTTTTTTTTAAATAAACACAATTCCCTTTAATTTCTTACCAGTTGTTCATATGCAGCAGCTCTATTTTGATAGAAGGTAGAAAGATCAAGGTTTTTCTCAGGAGGGCACAGGCTGATAGCCTCAGTATAACACTGAATAGCTTGCTCATACTTTCCTGCTTTAAAGTATTTGTTTCCTTTGTTCTTAGCAGCTTGTGCTCTATCAAGAGGGCTCTGAAAAAGGAAGTAATAGGACAGTTCAAATAAGAAAAGCATCACTGCACACAAGCTATGCACTGATCTTCAAAGATACACAATGGATCTGAGCAGAAAACTCTAGCCTAGACTTCTGAAAATCTCACCCCTCTCATTTCCTGGAAAAACACAACAGATTTTCTTTTGCAAGTGTACCAGATAGGAGACATCAACTTTTCAAAAGATTCAGTATAATGGTATTAAACAATCCAGTAATTTCTTTTTGGAAAGCTAAACAGGTTTTAATCTTACATGACTGGTGATCAGTAGAACCAATAAAGATATGTTATTTCTCCAAAGACTAAATATGCGAAGACAACAAAGCCCTCCAAGTAATTCAAACAGGAAAAGTTTCCTACTCAAATACACAGAGCTTATGAGACCAGAGCTGACTGAGAAGACTATGAATTAAACACGGAAAACACTCTGTGGCAAACCTACTAAGCAAGAAAAATAAAACCTGTAAGGAAAACAAAGCTGTTCTGCCTTCTATACACTAGACAAACTAACTTTACAGCTAACTCCTCTACAGCTTCATCCAACCAAAACAAAGTGCTGGACCATCACAGTCATTCTTAGCTGCAGATGGAAACTTTGCTAACTGGCCTATGACCCTGCTAAATGAATCTTTACATTCTGCACTGCCTGCTGATCATCTGCTTTACTGCAGAAACTAACACTGCTACCTGTAACCCCTAGATTGACAGAACAGTTACCAAATATTGTGGTTTATATGGAATTAGATGGAAAAAGTTCTCTTTATCAAAGGGGTGTGAGCCACAGTCCAGAAAAATAGAGCTGCAAAAACACCTAATATATACCTTCTGGATTTCTGCTCCTCTTTGATAGCCTAGATTTAAGAATCAACATTTTGGGGAAGTTCAAGCTAACATGCCAGACCAAATTAACAGAGGTATGAATACACATGTAATCCTACTAACCCCTCTGAGGGAAAGAATATGAACTGGGGGCAGTAATGCCTTAAATAGCTGCAGAATTCACTACATCTCACCTGTTGAATGACACGCACTGAAAAGATCATCTATAACTTGCTGGCAATTGCCAATCCTTCTCTTTAACCATACTTCTGCTTCCTCTCTCACCTCATCCACTGCCAGCATCAAATTACACCCAGATTACTATAAGACAAACCTGAAAGCATCTTTGCATTTCATCAGCCTGTTTATCTTAAAGTCCACTCATTTCATGCCAGCCTGATCATTTTTAGCATCTAAATGATTTTTAAAACTGAAAACCTGAATGAAACCCAAGAGTTCCTGTACAACCCCTCTTTTAAGGCCTAGTTTCCAATCATGGAATGAAAGAATCAGATAACGGGTACTGGCATTCATTTTTAAATAAAAATAGGCATCCAAATAGAACAAAGGCACTCTTGAGAAGAGGCAAGTGAAACCATATAAGGGAGGGAATTTCTTAAATATCCCTACTGCCAGAAAAGTTCTTCTCACATGGGTCACCGATCACTGGGCTTGTAGGAAGTCAGTCTGCACATCTCCATTATTCACAGAACAAGATAAACAGCATGGCTTTTAGATTTTTTTTTTTGGGGGGGGGGGGCTTAAATGATTTAGATTCAAACTGATAAAAGATTATTTATTTCACCTGTTTCCACACACTGTGTGTAACTCTATGGATGTGCAGATCAGAATTAGAGTGCAAATATTTTTACTGACAGCTAAGTAACTATGTATTTGATAAGCTGTTTCTCTAAAACACAACCCAAGTCTGAAAATGTTACATGATGGTTTATCTCTGCAACCTTAGTCTGCATGCAATACACTGTTGAATTGAACAACTGGCCAACATTTTAAACTCAAAGGCTGATACAGCTCTATCTTCAATAAACCTATTCTGATAAGGACTTACATGAAAAAGAGTCACTTAGCAGCTCATACCCATGACAAATGGATCCCACACAGGCTGTACAGAAATTATGCATTTAAATTAACAAAATATTGTATCTAGAACTTGAAGCCCAAATGGTGATAAAACACAATGTCAGCTTTTAAACTCTAATTTTAAAAAATTATTCTGATGAGATTAATTTTCTTAACAATCATGAAACTCTTTAACCAGAGAAAACATAGGAGAAAATAGTGGATCCAATTTACAGCTCCAGTATAAAACTGATCAAATCAAGGAACAAAACCATAACAAAGGTTTTATTTCAATTTTGTGAAATCTTAAAGAATATTCATAACCTCTACCCCACGCTTCATAATTTCAGTTTATGTGACATATTTCAACTCAAATATCTGCAGTATAACCTGATGAAGCAAAACTCACTAAAATGCCGAATCTCATTAGTGTCTTCCTTTGGTACGCTTCTGCAGCTTGTTGCTGGGTTTTGCATTTTTTGCTGATGGTTTGGTTTGGCTTTTTAATTAAAGAACTCATGTCACAATATATGCTGCAATACCTTTCCATAATAGCACAAATGAGAACACAAAAATTAATTCTTAGCGAAAGATCAGTTTCTGAAAGTTTTACAAGCCTCAGATTTGACTGACAAAATGTTGTAGGGTGCTGCTTCTCATCCTTCAGTCCTTCTCAGTTGCTGCATTGACAACATACACAAACAAGAAAATGATTATGTATGTGTCATGGTTTAAGCCCAGCCATAACTCAGAAAACCATGCTGTCTCACTCTCACTCCCCCCACCTTCATCCCTCTGGGAGCAGAGGGGATGGGGAGGAGAACCAAAAAAATGTAACTCCCATGGGTTGAGATAAGAACAGTCCAATAACTAAGGTATAACACAAACCACTGCTGCTACCACCAATAATAATAATAAGGGAAATAACAAGGGAAGAAAATACAACTGCTTACCACCCACTGACCGATATCCAGCCCAACGGAGCAGTGATCTAACCCTTCCGGGGAACTGCCCCCAGTTTATATAGTGGGCATGATGTGCTGTGGTATGGAATACCTCTTTGGTCAGTTTGGGTCAGGTGCCCTGTCTCTGCTTCCTCCTGGCTTCCCTTCCTCCCTGGCAGAGCATGAGACTCAGAAAGTCCTTGGTCAGACTAAACATTACTGAGCAGCAGCTACAAACATCAGTGTTATCAGCACTGTCCTCAGGCCAAAAGTCAAAACCACAGCATGGCACCAGCTACTAAGAAGGAGAAAAAATGACTGCTACCACTGAACCCGGGAGAGTATGCAGACTTGATGCACAAGTTTCTGATTCCATTTTCTGGCAAATATAATAATACTCGACATTATTTTCCAACTTCACTGCTTCTCCTCACCTGACCCACTGCCATTCCTATGTGGTGCACTAGACATATTTTGCTCCTATAGTGAAGGTTAGACAAGAAAAACTCTCAGTTTGTCATCTTCCGGTCAAAAAATCTCTGCAACAAGCAAACCAGCTCACTAAAGTGAATGGAAGTCCACAATATATCATCTGCCAAGGCAGCATAAATGAAAACATCGAAAGTTATCTGCAGTCACATAAAAAGTAACATCTTAGGACCGCTTTCAACAACTGTTTACTAACAAGTCTTATAACAGAGTTTAAGCCAAAGGACACTTGTGTACTTGAGAAGCCCCCTATTATCTAGGCAACTAAATAAGCAGATTGCTAACTGTCGAAAGACTAGAGAGCACCAACAAAATTTTCTTAATTGTTACTTTAACCTCAGCAAATGTACTTCCCTCACAAAATGTTCAGAAACTGCATGCAGACAACAGCAACTTAGCAGCAACAGACTGCCATCTGTGAGAATAAAGCTTTACAGTAACCCTCAGCAACACCAACATGGTTAAACTGGCAGTTCAGAACTTTATGTATTTGAGGGAGATTATTTTTTAAAATGGAACAAGAAATTTGCTGCCAGCCAATGACAAAAGTGATTCACAACAGAAGCAAAAGCAGAGAGTTTCAGCATTTTGTTTTGGGTGAAAAGGATTTGAATGAGCCCTTGTCTGACAGATGACATAGAAGAGGACTACACCTTCAACCATCTTAACTCATCCACTTACAAAGAAAAAATAGCCCCAGTCTGAATCTCTTGATGAGATCAAGCAGGATTTTAAAAAAGGTGTTGTTTTGACTAACATCCATCTTTCATCTCATTTCTTATCTCAGACCTATACTAAAAAGTCATTAAGAGAGTATAAATAGTTTTGAGATTCTCCTTAGCACTAAAACCACTATGAGAAAAAGTATGTCTACGTAAGCTTAAGATGTAAATTCAGAGCGCAAGCAAGGATGGATATAATTAGAAATAATTAAGATCAAGATTACAGTCACCTTGCTTTTAAATGAATTTGCCATTCACGCCTACCACAAATAAGTGAGCTGCACATGAGCTACTCAGAGTCTAACAACTGTTGTACTGCTATCATACACACATTTAGGAGTTTTCTACACCTGTCCACTACAGCTGGCATGGAACATAGAAGACTTACAGTAGGTCAATAGTGAGATTGATTAGGCAACAGGTGCATGGTACAACAGAAATTACTTTTTACATACTTTGCTTAGATCAATTCAGTATAAGTATCGACATAAATATATCTAGACAAAGAAGTTTAATTTGCTCATGTACTGATCTAATGTCACAGCAGCGAGATAGGCAACATTTGGCAATTGCTGTTAAGACAGATAACGGAAAGAAGCCATACTAGTTGGCTGTTGATCCCAATGTAACACCATACAAGCCAAGGAGTTTGGCCACATTCACCCGCCATTGCACCCAAGGACTATGTCCAGCTCAGAAGAAAATGTGCAAAGAGAGTGAACTGCTATGAACCCAAATGGCTTTGTCTGCAATACACAATGCTGACTAAACAATTCAAGAATCTCTGTCTGATGCTTCCTCACATACCAAAACCACAGCACTGCCCTATATAACTGGTGAAAGAGTAAAGAGGTTAGATGTGGGCTGTCACAGACTTGCAAAAGGAAGTGATTTCAACTTAAGGAGAAAGAAAAAAAAATACAGAAGCAACCAACACATTGTCTCACTGACTAACCAGTGTGTGCCCCTGCCAAGACTCCTTGTATAAACTTGCTAAGTTTATCATGGAGTAAGTAAAAAACACCATTAATCAAATGGGTATCAATTAATGCAATAAATGCAAAGCAGTTTACTACTCCAACATGCTTAAGTTATGCAACACTCACTACAAACTAAGAAAGCATGTAAAAAACAACTGCTGTTACTGAGTAACTAAAACATTCTGCCTAAATTATAAGAAACAATGACAGCTTCTGTAATTAACAGATGCAATTTGACTTCCCAATCTCTGTGAGTCATCCACAGACACAGTTTTATCATCAGCACTTAACCGGTCCAATAATACTAGTTGACTGTACTTTTGAAAAGCTGTGCTTACAGGAGGCAGAATCTGAAAAGTAATTCAGTTCCTCCCAATATACTGCCTATGCTAAGGGCTTCTGCCAACACATCAGTCACAAATCACACACCTGATCAGTGCATCTATGCCAGGAGAATCCCCTACTGCAGGCACAGCCTGGGGAAAAAATGTGAGGCCTCTAAGGCATGTAAAAGAAAAGCTTGAACTGCATGCAAAATAATAATAAGTCTGAATAAAGAACAATGAAGATTTTAGACCCTATGTATTTTCAAAACAAAAAAAAAATCAAGGTTATGTATTCAAAACACTGAACAGAGCATCACATGAATACAAAAGCTGATTTAATGAAATGCACAAAAATGTCTGAGCCCTAAGTTGTATTTATGAGTAAAAGCTTAGTCACCTGACAGACACATACAGCTGTTGGCAGCACATTTATTACTGATCTATATGTTTTATTCTAAGAGACTTCCCTCTTATGTTCAGACTGTGAATTAGTGGCTTTAGCCCACTGTACAGATTTGTCTTTGAAATCCAAGTTTAAAAAAACACCCCACCACATTAGGAAGGCAGACCAATACAATGCAGATAATTAAAAAGTAAGGCATTTCAGGGGTGGTATTTTTGATCAATGGCCTTATTAATAACATCCGTAACTAATAAAATATATGTGGAAACATGAAATCTACATGGCACCACCACTTTGAGTGGAATGGGAAGGCAACCCTTCACACACACATAAAGCAGCCAAGGGAACTTGTAGCCACATTCTATTTCCTGGTGCAGCCATATTTTGACCAGATAGACAATTATCTCATGTAATCAGGTAAATCTGATACATTCTTCTACAGTTTTCCCAAGTAATAGCTCTCATTTCTTTACAATATTAGCAATGGCACTCTTCAGGGTACTCTGTATCATACACTCAACCATATCCATATTCTTAGATGCATAGAGTCTTCCAATGTGAAAACTTTGCAATTTGAAATTGATCCAATTATGATCCAATGTGAAAGAGCTAGACACACAATATTTTACATCAAGTGCTATATAACTGGTTTAATTGTTTGACATTCCTGCTTTTGGTACAACTACAAAATGACTATAAACCACTTGAAAGTACATACTTCAATTCAGAAACACAACCAAGAAACCCAGAGTTAACGCATTAATAGCAAAGTCACTGCAGCTGCACAAAGGTCACGAGCAGCCTGCAAACCAGAGCTCACACATAGCAAGCGCACCACCATAAATATGCCAGATACTGTCTGCAGCCACAAGCCAAAGTTACCATAGTAAACAATGTCTGAATTTGTCCTCTGTACACCACTTGCTCAGTACTGTTGCCCATGAAGGAACAAATCACTGCCTTCAAGTCCTGCATAGCTTTTGCAACTCACTAGGCTTCCAGGAATGCCTGAGAGTACCTACGATTCACTAGCTGTGCCACCTTCCTCACCACTCCCGCATTCCTGCCGCTGTCTGCCCACTTGGTAATGCTAATCTCCATCAATTAAATGATCCAGACCTGATCTTTTTCCAATCTCTCAAAGTTGTTTCCCCCCCCCCCCCCCCCCCTTCTGATCATTTCAGATGGGAAGTTTATGCCATGATCTGACAGTTAGAGCAATTCAGGTGCTACACAACAACCGGGAAGACAATGCAGGTACACCCTAATGGGATTTTCTTATCAAAGCAAATCAGTTTGCCAAATCCATGTTTGTAATGTTGGTCAACGGTAACCTCATCTCGGTAATACAACGTGACTATTATGGTACACCTGTGATCACAGATGTGTGGAAAGTGCATCTTTTGTGTTTCCCTAGAAAATATTTCACTTGAAAAGATTCGGACTGTATTTTGTTAAAACTCTGCTGTATTCTCAGACTAACACACAACAGACCACAAATTCCCTTTTCAAAATACTATTTCTGGAAGCAACTTACTCATCACTATTCCACATCTCAGAAGCAGAAACACATTCGCCCAACAGCAGCACGTTGTCAGATCCATACTCACCTGACTGATGTACACTTCATGACAAGATGCGTTCAGTAACGTGCTTTTCCTAGTACCAGTACCGGAACAAACACACATACACACTCTGAACAAAGTACTACCAACGGCAGCAAGACGACAAAAAACCGTGAATGTTAGGAACAGCCGGTGGCTAGACCCCCGCGGTTACACGGGCCGCCCTCCCCGCTGTTTTACTCTGAGCACGAAAAGGATGCCGCCCGAGCTGCAGCATGGCTCTATCCCCTCACTGCCGTCCCCCAGGGCCTGCATCCCGACTCCTGACATCCGCTTTTTAGACGGGACCAGTGGCCTGGCCTACCGGACTCTGCCGCCCGCTGACCGGAGACGGGCCACCCCCTGATACCACCGCCGAGAGAACACCCACCCTCCAGCCCCCCGCGGCCACAAGCCGGCGAGCTCAGCCCCGGACCCCCCACGCCCGCTGAGGGCGGCGGAGGCAAGCCCCGTCCCTGCTGGTCAAAGCCCCGCTTCTCCCCTCCCCGTCAGCGGGGCTAACGGCCGCAGCGCGCGGCGCGGGCCGGCCCGCGCCAACAGCCGCCGGCACGCGCTCACCGTCTCTTCGTGGCCGGGCCCATCGGGCTGCACGCCGCCGCCGCCGCCGCCGCCGCCGCACGGTCCGGGGCTCGCCCGCCCCTCAGGGGTCTTCCGCTCGCTGGCGCCCTTGCCGCCGCGGCGGGCCGCCCGCCGCCCCCACAGGTAGAGCGCGCCAGCGCCCAGCAGAATGGGCGCCCCCAGCACCAACGCCAGCTGCCAGCGAGACAGCCCCGTGCCGCCGCCGCCCGCCGCCTCCACGGGCTTTGAGGCGGCCATGACGCGCTCGCACCGCCGCCCGCGGGAGGGGAGCGGACGGGACGCGACGGGCGCGGAGGGAAAGGGTCACCGGACACCCGGGGCACGGCGGGAGGGCACGGGTCGTGCAAGCACTTCCGCCCGCCGCACGGCCAGGCCCGGCCAGGCCGCCGCCACCTGCCGGCGTGGCGGCGCCACCTGCAGGAGCGGCGGTGTAACCGCAGGGTGCCCGGGTCAAAGTTATCCTCAATATAAATGTCTCTCTTTTTAATTTATTAATTGAATCTGTCATTAAAATAACTTAATATGCAATACGGAAATTTTATATATGTTGTATTTACATATGCATTATATATATGTGTGTACATGTATACACTTAGCATCCTTACCTGTAGGCAGAGGAAGCTTGTATTTCTGTCTCTGCTCACTTCCCTAGGGTACTCAGCTGTGGATGACGATGAGTCGTCTGATACTTTCTATACTCAGATAACTAGTCGGCTCAAGTCTAGAAATTTTATCGTAGGTGGGAGAGAAGTGGAAGGAATATGTGCAAAGACACATATTGCACTGAAAAAAAAAAAAAAAAACTAACAAAAACAGTAGCAAGGTTGCAAAGCAAATACCTCAGGACCCCAACTAAGATTTGCCCTGCTAGACTTTGAGTCAACATATCTTGGTGCCCGGTAAACAGTTTGAGCTGCTGCTTCCTTAATTTATGGATTTTTAATATTTACATAAGCACATTTTGTTAAGCTGTGGGACAGCCTTTTCCCACTTTTCCCCATCACCCGTCTCAGCAGAAAAGCATTTCCTGCTCCACACAAGAAGGCTGCAGTTCTGTCTCACATGTCAGAAAAGAAGAAACTTGGACCATACAACAGAAAATACATATCAACAGTCTGATAGCTTGCTACTAGGACAGCCTGAATTCCATTCACATGATGAGCTACGAGCTAGCGTAGACCTTCACATGTACCTTGCCTGTACAGATTGGTAGCCTCAAGGACATAAGACAAATTTATGCTGTCAGAACATGGCCAGGAGTGCTCTTCTCTACCTTGAGAATCAGCCTACGCAACCTTTTTATTGCTTCAGGTGTCTTTTTTACTGTGCTATTTTGCATGTTTTCATCTTGCTCCTGTCCATCTGGGCCTCTGTCATAAATGCAGCTGCTGCAGTTTTGGTTGTGTCTCCAAGCTCTAATACACAACATCTGAAGATATGCTGTCTGAACACCCATGTACTCCAGGTCCGTCTGCTAATCACAGTCTCATCAGCCCCGGACAAGGTAAAAACTTGCATATCCATGACTAACTGGTCCTTTCACATCTATTACTCAGAATGAAGAGTCCTACATGAGAATATTGTATAAATACCACAAAACCTCACACCTACACCCACATGAATGAAACTGGAGTTTTATTGCTACATCTGTACTACTAAATAGGCTGGGGACAAGGAGCAAGGTTTAGTGCTGAACCTCTGTAATGCCAAATTGCCAGCAAGCTTTTTGGCATACGTCTGGCTAAGGCCAATTAGCATCTCTACAGCAATGTCTAGGCACCAGAAGAACACCTGGACATCTAGTACAAACCAAGAACTGCTTCCAGTAAGAACTTAGATTTGGGTCTCTCCCTCCTATGCAGTCTTCCAACACTATCCCAACAGGCTCTACAGCCTTGAAGCCCTCCTCCTTTCCCTTCTGCCATGTGCCAAGGCATGTAACACATATTCCAGTTTCATAGTATACAATCAACAGTTTCATTGGCCACAACAGAGGTTTTTTATTGTTATATCAGACACTTTGAAGTAAAAAAAAGGACACAAAAATTACAACAGTGTTACAACCACAGTGCCGTACATACAGCCTCAAGGAGACCTGCAGCACAAGTGTCATGTAGAGTGGACGTGACCAGTCTAGCCACTTGATTTGAGTGCTAGGAAACAGTCCCTGGCCCTATTCTGTTTTGTGGTATAGACAGGGCCTATATGGCTCACATCCACGGCTGGTGAGGAGAAATCAGATGAATTTTTACTGTGTGTCTCAAAGTCTTAGGGTCTCCCATAACTCTAGTATGGTAGTGAAAAGCAGATGATACAAGTTCATGTTGGCTGCCATAACCCAAAAATTAACATGTGGTTTCTTCAGGGGGGCTTTCTTCTACCTAGACAGACCACATTTCCTGAATACCAAAGGAAGAGTGGAGACAATAGAAGTCAAGAGACAGGGTGGCATAGAAACAATGGGCC
The DNA here is from genome assembly GCA_017639245.1 of Myiopsitta monachus. Lineage (NCBI taxonomy): Eukaryota > Metazoa > Chordata > Aves > Psittaciformes > Psittacidae > Myiopsitta > Myiopsitta monachus. The sequence continues at coordinate 8,152,484 of CM029927.1, forward strand.
ATTTGTCCTTCCTCCCACAGCTCTAGTTAGCTGTGTTCATTTCTGGCCACCATCAATATATCAGCTCTGCTTCTCAAAATCAAGCCTACTTTGGGTTCATGTACACACCTCCCAGGCATGTAACTGCAGGCAATTCTCCATTGGTATTGACAGCACTCAACAGCAACACAGAGAGCAGCCAACACATTTCCCTTGCCACCAGCTCCCTGTGGCAGTGTCATATTGAACATCACTGTAATGGAAATGTTAAAAGAAACCTTGTTGAAAAGAGATGAGAAAAGATTGACTTAATGTTTAAACAGTGCCAAGGGCTGCAGTGGGATGGGCTTTTGGGGGATGGTGTGCAGAAAGACTGGTTGAAACCACATCTTCATTTCTTCCTGTTGACAGAACAGTGTGAGGCTATTGGCTTGGTGGCAGAATTTGACCTTGCTTTTCCCAGTCTGGCTGGGAGATCTCCCCAAATTTGGAACATCTGTACATGGAATATGAAGAGGATGATGATATTTTCTTTGCAAAATGGATGAGCAGTTTCTGGGGCCACAATTTGATCGATGAGAATGAGAAAGAGGCTAGAGGCCACAAGAAACATCAGACACGACTCCTTAGTGAAAGAAGAGCCTCCCTTCCGGTAAGAGCTGCAAGCAGTTTTCTCTGTGTGTGTGTGGCTTATGTATAAATATAAATGCCATCCCCTGGGACATGGCTCTAGAGATGCATGAGAATGAGTATAATACACCTTGCCAAGTAAGTTCAGTTCCTGCTGGCAGCAGTTAGTTGCATTTTGAACTTAGCTGCCTGCCAGGGTCAGGCCTCCAGCACCTTTGGAATACAAGAAAACTGGCAAACTCTAAGACAAGCGATGATAGAACAAGAAATGTAGGAAGTGTGTAATGATTGCCTAACTATGTATCACAATCTTGCTCTATCTGCTCAGCATGGCCCGGCAGAGGTAAAAGCATTTTGGCAACTGGCACACATAAACGTTGTCTTTAATGAGTCTGTTCTCATGTATAAAACTGTATAACCTCGTACGTGTTCTTAAATCTTAGACCTAACTCTGCAACTATGCTGCCCCCAGGAAGTTGTAGGCTTTACTCCCTGGGATTTAGCTGTTTGCAGGTGTAACTTAAACCAGAGAATGCGGTCCCTCCTGGTTTTAAACATCTGACTCAGAAAATAAGGATACAAAACATAAGAAAGCTTATACTGTGAAGTACAATTTTAAGGTGGTAGCACATTCCTTATTCTTAAACAAAATATCTGAGAAAGGGGCAGAGTTTACATGCACAAGCAGATTTTTAAGGCAACTCACAACTATCTAACTGATTATCAAAATGAAGTTAAACTTCATTTAACTAAAAACAGCTGTTCACAGGCTGCCCTTTATTGAAGACAGTTGCTTTTATTTCAGCTCTAAAAAATGTTAGGTTGTCCAAACCTGTCTCTTTTTTTTTCCAACTACATCTGTTGGCTTACCAAATATACTATGTTTCATTTAAAACAATTTTTCACTTATATTCTTGAATTATTATGGCTGCAACAAAGCAAATGCTATTATACTGGGGAAAACCAGCTAAATTTTCCAAACTTCTTTTTCTCCCATGCTGTATTTTCATCTTGCAAGCTCTCCTCCACTGGATCTGCCATGTTCTAAGCTGTGGGATTTTTAATTTTCAAAAAAATTTGGCAAAGAGAAACCAAACAGACCAAAGCCACCTCCCAAGTTTTGAATTCATAGGCAGTCTGGAGAAGTAACCTTCATTCATTAGTTTTGGACTGACCTCTCATTTGTTATTTACACATTTGTTATTTACAATTATATTTCACCTTGGTCACAGACTGCAAGATAGACTCTGAGCTAAAGCTTTGCTGATAGGTTCCATCAGAATGTCTGAAAACAGGCTTATTAGTGTTTCTTTTTTAAGTACTTTTACTGTATTTTAAGTTTGTCCTCAGAGATTGACACATACATGATTTCGTTAGTCCCCAGTACAGACTAAAGAGTAAGAATATCTTTCAAATCACTTTCCATTTGGCAAGCTGCTGAACACATCTGCGTATATTTGTGTGTATTTGCATGTGTACACATATATTCCATTTGAAGCGTGTTCGTTTCTTCTGTTTGTTCAAAAGCTATTTGTATACTTAGCTAATAGCCATTCAAATACTTTGCTATAGCTGCATCCCTGAATCCATACCTAGAACTTAGATTAAGTTAGCTAAAAGAAAAATTGTGAATTTTGACATTACTGTTCAATGTGCTAAAGTTATCCTATAATCTTAATTATGTCACACCTTTACATTAATGCCCCACACAAATTTGTCTCATTCCACCAGTATTATACATGAGATACAAATTTCAACTGTTTAATTTCTCAGTGACAGAAACTGACTGGAGGAATGAGAAGGGAAACATTCTTCAGGGATTTTATGATTTAAGGATAAAGTTTGAGACAAATTTTTTAAATTGGAAATCTATGACTAGTTGGTACTAAAGGGCACTAAAACATGTTGTCTTAAACCAAATCTGAAGTTAGACAAATAGGCACTAGTTATTCCTTAGAAATATCTTCAGAAAGAGCATCTCCTTGTTAGGAGCAACAACTTGCTATTGCTATTGCACCTGTATGTGTTTGTTTTTTTTACACAGCTATTACAAATTATAACTACTGTAATATTTGAAACATAGTAGTGTTAGTTAAAATTGTCTGCATTTTATCAGAACAGTGCTATTAATCATAAGGAATAATAACTGAGGTTAGAATGCATATCTTCTGTAAGTTAGTATCTCCACAGCAGATCACATTATACCCTTTCTTCTGTCTCAACGTTGTAAATGATAAATGCTGTCTGGATGAAAATCAAGTCAGCAGGTTCTGACTGACACAGATGTTGGCAGAAGTTCCTTGTGCAGACACAATGGTACTGCCAAAGCAGCACTGCCAGCACAATTTGACTCCTATCCAGCGCTGGTATATGACGCATCAGCAATAGGGCAGTCCTGCCGCCATGCACTACATCTGCACCATGAGTGTTTTGGTATTACATAGCAAAATGCTAGCAGTATAGCATAAAAGGTGGTTTTGCATAATGCTGGAAATCACTTTCAGCTCCAAAATGGTATGTTGGTCTTTATAGCTTTTCCTGTGCTGTAGAAAGACATTCAAGCCACTGCTCTCATCTCAAACACAATGTTAAACTCCTGTAGCATTTTATCATGATAGACCTCCCCATAATACGGATAAAGTTTTGTCGAATAACTCCCAAATTAACAATATTTTTAATTATTTTTGTCCAATATCCCAGTATAATCCACAAACATTACTAAGATGAGCTTTGGAAAATGCTTTTGCTGTTGTCACTCTCATTTTACAGAGGGAAACACAAAATAATATTCATCCTTCACTGGCTCACTGTCAAGACAGGCTGAAACTTTCAACTCCACTCCCCTGAAAAGGGTCAGAGTTGCATATGTTGCTGTGGGCCAACACTGAATGAGAAAACTGCCTGGGGAGAACTAAGTCATATGTTTTCATCTCCTTTAGTTGGCTTGTTTCCCTGGCAAACATTAGACACTGTGCATGCAGCAGTAACTGTGATTACCCTTTTTGAAGTCTTCAGCTATAACTTTGCTTGATACGTTTTAGATATCCTCCATCATTTTGGTTCAGGACAGTTTCTAAAATCCCAGACAATTTGTTGTGTAGAAAACTTAGGAGGCAAAGGAGAACTGATAAGAGCTTTACAACCCTATAAATGTATTCACCTTCAAGTACACATTGCTGCTCACAGGAGAAAATCTAATAAGAAACAGCTAAAAGAGGGAACAGAACAACTGACTGCTGTTGAAATTTGATTTAAACATATGCTTTAAACTGAAGTCAGGCAGAACATTTACCACCATATTGTAACTACAGATCAGCTGGAGCCTAGGCCAAAACATTTTTAAGGAATATATGCTTGGCTAAAAGCTTCTTGGAAGGAAAGGAAGCTGTGGGACAGCATCTGAATGTCAGATGTTCCAAAATATCCTTAAAGTACTGGGGTCACTGTGTAAACTTCAGCTAACAATGAACACTGGTGCAGACACAGTGAAGATTAATTTTCTTTACTGACAGCTGTACAAGTCCTCAAATCAAGACCAAAAGATGGAAGCAATTATCTTGCCTCCAGCAGAAACTGGGAAAGAGAATAAGAAATCATATTGACATCAATTTCATGAAGTATTTTGTTTATATACTTTCTGTGTGGTTTAGATGGGCACTTAGCAAAAGATTAGCTGCTGTGTAAGTAGATACACTGAGCATGACTGGCCTTTACACAAAGGCTCAAGCAGAAAAAGGGGGTATTAAAGGGAATGAGAAACAGCCCCTGAGAATACAATTGGTATTTCTGGCTTTCCCAGTTGACATTGTTTAACCCCATCCAGCAACTAGGCACTACACAGCCTAGGTGGGATGGGGGAAAGAACTGCAACGGTAAAAGTGAAAAAACTTGAGGGTTGAGATAAAGACAGTTTAAAAGGTAAAGCAAAAGCTGCATGCACATGCAAAGCAAAACAAGGAATCCACTCACCATTTCCCATGGCAGGCTGGTGTTCAGCCATGGGAAGGAACAGCAGGAAGGTTCAGCTCCAGGAAAGCAGGGCTCCATCACATGTAATGGTGACTTGGGAAGACAAGCACCATCGCTCTTAAGGTCCCCCCATCCTTCCTCTTCCCCCAGATTTACATGCTTGGCATGACACCATATGGTCTGGAACATCCCTGTGGTCATTTGGGGTCAGCTGTCCCATGTGTGCCCCCTCACAACTTCTTGTGCATCCCCAGCTACTCGCTGGTGGGGTAAGAGGCAGCAAAGTCCTTCAGTCTGTGCAAGCACTACTCAGCAGTAACTAAAACATCACTGTGTGATCAACACTGTTTCCAGCATAAATCCAAAACATAGCCCCATATTAGTTAGTATGAAGAAAATTAACTTTACCCCTGCCAAAACTAGCACACCACCGCTGGCAAAACCTACCAATTTTGATATAAAGGAGCATTCACCATTCTTCCTTCCCATGCCTTTTCCCTTTTTTCACCTCCTCACCACTTCTCCAGTTTAAGAGCTAGTCAAGGTCAAATCCTAGGTGCCAGAGACTAAGGGGGTTTGCTAAAGAGGCGCAAGATGTAGGCACAGCGCAGCTGCTAAGGCAAGGACAGGAGCAGATACTGGGGTTTGCAGACTTTCGGCAAGGGTGGATGGCAGCAGTGGATGGACACCAGAATGTGCAGATACAGAGGTGATCTCTGTTGCCAGCAGCTGCTGAGATGGGAAGCATAGATTAAAGCAGTCTTTAGCAGCTCCTATTTACAATGTTACTAGGCAATCAATTTGGCACCAAACACACATATTAAATGCATGTACTAAATCCAAGGAACAGGAAGAAACCCAATTGGATTTTATGTAAAGCCAGTGACAGATCTGCTTCATCACTGAGTTTCATTTTATGACTCTTTCAGTTCTCCACACAATCTTCAGTAAGACTACTGTACTGTGCCAGTTATAAGCCATGCAATACTCATGCTTGAGCAGCTGCATTAAGGCTCTAGTCCTCTGTAGGGCTGTGTCCATAAGACAGCAACATGCTGACATGCACAAGCATGCTGTCCTTCTAGCTATGGTGATACGTATCAAGCAAAGGCACTGTGAGAGGAGGCACAACCACAGTAATGTGATTGCATAGATCTGTTATGTGTAGCTTTACCCTTAGTTGACTGAGGCAGATCAGAGGAAGACCTGTCTCTTTTCTGGACCATTGCTGCCACGTCAGTACACGAACTGCAGTCTTTTTGCTAAGAACTTAACTAAAAGTCTATCTGTGAAGGGAAATTAGAAAGCAGTGTCTTAGTAAAATAAAACATTTACAAATATTGCAAAACCAGAATTGACAGAATACCATCCCCCATTTCAGTTGCCCTTCTGGGTTTGTTTGTTTTTTGTTTCCTCAAACACTCTAGGAACAAATAGCAGTGATTTTTAGGGAGAAACAATTTTTATTTCCAGGAAAAAATATTCATTGATGGCACTAAAATGACACAGAAGACATTTAGCTTGTTGGACTTGACATGGCATGTGTCCTGCTGCCCCTCAAGCACAATGTGATTGCTTCAATGCTTTTTAAAATAACAATACAATATGACCTTACAGAAATCACAGCTGTATTGATTGGTTTGAAACCAAAGTAAAAATAGTATGGCAGAAATCATTACCAATACTCTTGGAGGCAGTCCATAATACTAGTTACTGAAGTAAGCTTATATCTGGAGATTGAACCTGTACTGTATGATCTGAAAATCCTTTGGTATTTGGTGCTTCTGTCAGGTGTAAGATTTACTATTTTTAGCACCTCTCATCAAGCCTGTCTAATGTGATGTAGTCACAAGCATATGGATGCACAGCCTTACTATTCAAAGAAAGGCTGCATAGGTCCCTGTTATGCTGGTAAACTTATGAATAGCAGCTGGACTAGAGTAAATGGAAATGTACACGGGAGATGTTTCAGGTCCCTTACAGTCCAAGGTTTGTAGATTCATGTGGCTGCTATATGAAGTCGGTTTAGTTTTACACCATTGTTTGTTAAAAAATAAACAAAACAAAAAACCACCCAACCCCAAACAAGCTCCCCCTAATACCCTACTGTGAGTGTAGGGTTTTCTCCTGGGTTTTCTTAGAAAGCATTTCAGGATCTATGGGACAGATTTTTAGTTGTCATAAACAATCACCGGTCCCTTGAAGCCAGCAGAGCTCAGGGTTACTCAGTAGCTGGCAGCTTAGCATCAAAAGCATATATGCCTTCAAACATGTATGAAGCAGCTGGGTACCTGGAGTGCCCTAACCTGACACCTGTGGGGGCCTCATTTTTGATACCTCCCAACTCTCTCCCACGATTTTCACTACCTGCATCTTATCAGTGATCAACTACTCACCCAAAGAAGCATCAACAGCTGGCAGGGTTTGGGGCATGCCTGGCTCTATGTGGTGGCTTTCTCACGCACTTCTTTTACAGGTCTATTTCTAAACCCCCCAATACCTGACTCCACAGGACACGGCAGTTCTGTATCAGTTTAATCTCCTTTACAGATATTCAATTAAACACAGCTGATGCAGATCAATAGTTTTTATCTGCATGTCAGGCCAAGGAAAATTGAACCACATGGAAACTAAACAACTATCTACCCCTTCCCCACTTTAGCCGTACAAGTGTAATTACAGGAAGTCTCATTTCTACCAATTCTGTGGTTGGGATGCATCCCTCAGTGCCTTGAAGGTGCTCCCTCACCAGTTCAGGACAAATGTGCCCAAGAAACCAGCAGAATATTCAGACCTGGACAATAAAGCATCTTGTCTGCCTATAGGCCATGCTGAAAATTTGATTAGACACAACTGGGCTAGAAATGATCACTTTCACACTCAAGTGAACTTAAGCACTTGATAAGACCTGGAGCACCTGTGGGTCAGGCCCTGAATCAGGCTAATTTGGCAACAAAAGACTGGATCTTTGGTTTCTGAGAGTCCTGCCTAGAACCTGCTGCCAGATGTAAGACCTGAGTTTCTGAGGTCATGAAGGGTCTCAGTTTCTTTCAGTGTCAGTGGGCACTAAGAGAACCCAGCACATTTTACATTTGAAGTGTTCATTTGGGTGCCAAGACTTAGAATACTCCAAAACAGAAATAAAAGCAAATTCTGCTGCTGCCTCTGGAAAACAAGATCTCAGCAGTGTGATTCTCTTTAAAAAGAAAGATATGGAATTGTAGGTAAGGTCCTTCATTCTGCACCACTGTTTGAAGATTACTTGGTGGCAAAAAGAATCTGCCCTGTGTGCTCTGTTTTAATATTCAATAATCAACACAGACCTCTTGTTTTTCAGGCCAGGCTTTCCTCCATCCACACAGCACGACTTCATGCTTCTACCAAAGGCTCATCTTCAGGCCATCTCAAGGGCTCCAAGGAATATCAAGAGGACCAGGATGTCAAATGCCACTGCTACAGAAAGGCAAGCAGAACACCTTCAGGAGACAGCTCACACCCAGAGACAAGATCAAACTCCATCCAGGAATTTGCAGAGTCCTTTGAAAAACAACTGCATCTCAAAAACAAACGCTCAGTTTCTTTGGTAGGTAGCAACCAACTTAAGATCACTTCAGAACTAAAAAACCAACCAAGTAAGAAGCAGGTCAGCTTTATCCCTGCTGTAATTCCTATGGCTTTCTCGGAGGAAGGGCACTGATAAACTTGAATTAGAATTTCTCAAATTATATGGTCCTTACAGTAGAGCAAACATGTTTAAAATGGTAGCATCATTTACGTGAGAATTCTCGATGTAGTGTTATCATCTAAACTTACTAAAAAATTTATATCTTCAAAAAGAGACCCCACATAGACTGTGGCAATATTTTCAGGGGTTTCTACAGCTGTGCCCCTAAAACATGACAATTTAAACCCAGGTTTTCTTCACTTTTGCCAAAGACCCAGCTCTCTGTCACTACTGCCTACCTGGTTTAATCAAATACAGTGTTATCTGTAAGTGATGTTTGAGAGGTTTCTCTTTTACCTTTTGGGACTCCATCCATTTGCTTTCATTAGTGCCACCACACAGCTGAAGCAGCAGCCGTTGCTATAAGTAGCTGAACATATTTATATATGAACATATGAGTATGTAAGAGCATGCAGCCAACAGCAGATTCTCCCCACATTTCATCCTTTTCTCCATCCTTCTGTCCTGAGAGAAGCATGTTCTACATACATGGTTTGTGTTGATGAAGTAGCCAACAACCACCTTTTGTCTACGACACTTTAACACATTTTTAGTACTATGATATATAATATCTGATGTATCATACAATGAAAGGAAAAGTATTAAGCCCTAAGTCACTTTCATGTATTAGAAGAACACTATCAAATTCAGTCACCCTATTGAAAAAGCTGTACTTGAATAACGACATTAGCACCAAATAACAACAAAAGGAAATATCTTTTCTTTTTTCAGTTTGTTGACACTGACAGTTTGCATGGGAGAGTGATCTTCAGCTGTCTTTACAGATCTTCTGTTCAGCAACAAGAGAGGAAAAAAAACCTCTCTTCAATAAGCAGCATCATTACATGATCAATCCCACAATTACAGTTTTGTATGACCAGTCCTCTAATATGCAGAATTATGGTGATGACAACTCTGTTATGCCATTGTTAAGATTTGAAATTCATTCTCTAATCTTACTTTTCCCCTTTAGGAACTACCCAGAATTTATTTCATTTGGAACTTCACATTGCCTCATATGCCAACCCTCACCAGTGGTTGCCTGGCTTATAATTTATCATTTATTAAAAGTGCCTATGGATAGAAAGTCTGTGAGTGTGTAATAATTGTACGATAGATATACTGAGTGTAAATACATCTTTAGTTCCAGTTCAAAACATGGATTCTGGTACCCTTCTGTAATCTGCAGTGAGGTGTGCTGGACTGTATTTTAATTACCTTTCAAGTAGACCAAATTGTTGTCATTCCCTCAGTCATCATTGACGTCTGGAAGATGTGAAGGATTAAGGAAACTCAAAAAACTGAGCAACAGGTGTGAAGAGATCTGAAAGGAAATTTGGAAGTGGTCTTAAGCTTTTATCTCCAAAGGGAGCATTTTTTTTGCTTTCAGGGATCTGTAGGTGCAATTCATCTACCATGACTGCACAGGTAAGGGAAAAGTTGGGGAAAGGTAATCCCATTTTATCTCCTTCCCTCCAGGTTGCTTTTTTCTTACAAACCTGGCTTGGAGGACACTTCATGACCATCAGCATTTGTTTTCAATGAGATCTTTGCAGCTAGCACTGAACAGCTTTCAGGCACATGAAGACGGATCATGCAAAAGGACAGAAACAATGATTCTGGGCTGAAATCTCAAAGCTCTTCCCTTTTTCCTTCCTGTCTGTTCTCCCCTTCAAGTCCTCCTCACAGGTGACCCTCCTACCAAATGCAGAGCATAATCAAAAGCATGTTGCCTCTTGCTGAGTTTTAGAGTGACTTGCTGGGACCTTGAATTTGGGCCCATCATGTTAAAGATGATCTTGCTGAGACGGGTGACTGGAATATTTTATTATACATTATTGGTGAAATAAAATAATGATTTTTTTTTTTCACGTTGAAATTGCTTGTAATACCCTGGTATTTTTTCCTTGTCTTTTAGCAACCTGAAGGCGTGAAGGAGAGAAGAGAAAGAGAAAGATTGCATTTGAGAAAAAGCAAGTCTCATAAGAGAACGGGAGAGAAATCAGAGCCAAGGAGAGAGCAGGAAGAAAATGAAGATTCAGAAGCTGGACCTGCAAAACACAACAAACTGCTTCCGTCACAAGCAAGCACTGAGAAAGGATATTTATGCACAGGGAGCTAGATTGCGTTAAGATAATGAATTTTAACGCTCCCCCTGAAGAGCAGAGGGAGAATTCTTGTTTTGCTTTGACTTGAAGTGGCCTGTTAGGTAGAATAAACCCTAACCTGTAAAATAAATGTAAAATTCAACTGCATCATTGATACCATCTTAATACTTTCCTGTCTTACTTTGACATTAGAAATGTGAACCTTGTCATAGGAGGAGTGTAGCAAGATCCAAGTTAGCAATTAACCACTGTAAGAGGGTTTCAGGCAAATTTAATATTGTGTCAGGACAGTGGTGGATGTTTAGTACATATGCGGTCTCCTCATTTAAGAGGAGACCGTGTGTGTACTACAAGCCATGTGAAGTCATCCAAAGCCTTGTTTCTCTTTTGACTGAAAACACACTTATTGCTATGTTTGGAAAGGAAAAATTATGCATAAATGGCCACCTGCTTCCTGATCCTAACATTCACTTAGGTTTGTCTTGGAAACAGGTATCTTTTTGCTTTGACAATATCCTGAATCCAATTTTATGGAAGTAATAAAAGAGAAGCCTACATGTTCTCTCCTGTATCTCACTTCTCTCTGCTTGCCCTATCACTGTGCAATATGACTCTTACTTCTCTTGTATCCCCTAAGCCCTCTCCCTATGTCCTCAGTCCCATTTCCCCAGTCACACAACTAGTTCTTTCTCTCAGCTTTTAATCTCAGCATCCTGCTTTTGTGGCCTTTCCCCTCTCCATTTACTACTTCATAGTCCTGCCTTGTATCTACCAACCTCTTTTGCTACATCTTTGTTTTGCTTCCTCAGAATTTGATCTTTACTGAAAGTTCTCCAGTAAAACCAGAGATGTTCTGCCTATCATACTTCTGTATAATCTCTTCAAGGGATTTCCACACATCCATGGTAAGACATTGCAACCCTTTTCCCTTTTTCTCTTTTCTAGAACTAGGGCCAAACCAAGGGAATAAGAACTTGCTCTGACTATGGTAAACAGGACTTAGGATAACTGTTTCCTCTGGCTGAAGGTCCCCTGAACTCCGGTGTAAATCTCATCAACTATAAGTTAGATTTCTTCACGCAGAGGACATCCACCTCCACATGCTCATAAGTGCATACAGATCCCCACAACCCCCCATGCCCCCTTTCAACATGTAAGTCTTCCCTGCAGAGAAGAATCCTGCCCTCTTTGGGAACAACTTCCCCAGGCCTAGGTCAGAGAAAGCCTGCTGTAGATAATGCAGTTAGAGTTCAGACTAATGAGGTCATGAGCAAAAGTAGAAGTTTGCTGGGTGTTCTTCCTGTGATTTTCTGTAGTTAATGAAGATCTTACTATTTTACTTTAGAGTCTTAATTTTGAATGTTCAACCTTTTAAAAGCTTAGGTCATCCTTAAAACTTTGTAATGCTTATCTCTATTAAAGGATTGTTTTTAAGTAGGTCTTTGGGGAATATATAAGCAAGCAAACTGAATTACTGATGCTTGTAAATTGCTCCTAATTGGTAACTTATATTATAAACTAATAAACGATGTTATAAACTGAAAAATGGTGTTCCTATGCATAGGTCCTGTCCTCCCCAATCCAGATTGAATTTTCATGAAGTTCTTCTGTCAGCCAAAGCTTCTATGCAGATGACTTTCCTTTTGTAGCCATAATTTGAAGACTTCATTGCGATAGACCTGGGTAGAAAAGAACACGGCCAGCTGTACTTGACTTCCTCAGACAGAACCTCTCACATACATCCCTTCATGTAGCCACCCGCCCTTACATCTCATGAGAGCTAAATACCATGTCTGCCCCAGCTTTTTATGGATTTCAGAACATCAGCTACTCCTTCCTCCCATTTTCTAGCCAGGTTAACTCAACAAGCCCAGAGGTACCCCAGCAGAAATTAAAAAAACTTGTATTCATGAGATTAGTATGCTGGTTGCACACCACACCTCATGAAATGAAACACCAAAAAGAGCTAAAATAGAAACCCTACATGTGCCTGGTTCTGACTTGCTTTCTACCATCTCTACTGAAGCACAGGCAACCTCATTGCCACAAAGGCAGCCTAGTAGATCTGCCTCCAAAGAGCTCCCATGTTTATCACTGAACACCATCTCTCAAATGGGAGAGTCTGTAAGTGTTTATACCCCTGTCAGCCCTGTGGTGTGACTCTGGAAAAAAAAAAAAGCTTTCAAATAATGCCCTCAACTGCCCTTAAATTGCTAAAAAATGTTTACTCAAAAGTGTTTAAAAGTGTTCTCTCTTGCTTCACATCATGTCTCACTGGACCAACAGTCCTTTTCAGTTTAGTCGCATGTAGTCTGGCACAATAGCATTACTTAGACTGAAATTTGCATGGTGGAATGAAATCATTCTCTGCAGGAGTTAACAGTTATTCCATAACAAATCAGGCATTTGGGAAGGAAGTTAATCATCCAAAGAGGAATGCGATTGCAATGGCATGGCTGATATTTCTGTTTCCACCAAAAGTAGAATTGGATTTGCAAGTAGTCAAAAAGACTCCAGAGGGTTTTCATTTTCACAGTAAGTCATAAGTTTGGTTGTGACCTTTGGTTTTCATGTCAAGACTGACATGAAAAATAGCCAGTGCTCTGATTCCCATCCCCAGTTCTCAGAGCAGCAGGGATGGCTGTGGCATTTTCTGCACCCATGCCCATTTCTCTGCATATGTTGTTTGCTCTTTCTGCTCTTTCCAAGAATGGGATGGCTGAAAGTTGGATCAGAGTCCAAACCTTGGAGACAAAGGAGGTTACTTAGTGGGAAGCAAAGACAAAGGGACCAAAAAATACCTTTTCCAAAATGCTCATTAAGAGCTAATTTTAAAAACCTGGAACTGTTTTATGAGAGAGGGGAGCCAGCAGGTAGAAGTAGTCTGGCACTCCTGTTGCAGGCTGGCTGTTGAAAGCTGATGTGACTCAGAGGCCTGTGAAGGACATTTTAAACTTGCTGCGTCTCATGGCTGATATGCTTTGGTAAAATGCTCCTCTCTGTGGATCCTTTCCAGTGCATCAGGCTAACTAGGAAGTGCTCCTGTGGGAAGCATTTCAAGAGCATGATCTAGTTACGCCCCAGTGTTTTCTGAGAGGGCTAAGAAGAGAATGTCAAGTGTGGTCACCTCATCTTTTAGGTGGTATTCCCAAAGCAAGATATTTATGCTTGCATGCTTCTGAGGTATTATTTAATTGCTGCATGGTTTTGAAGACGGATTTAGTTTTGGATACTTTTTAACATATCACATACTAATATATAAAATGACCACCCTGCAAAGGCAAAATGAAGCAATGTCTATATTTATGTGCACACCCACAACAATTTTTCTAGGAAAAAAGAGAAATATTTCAATGCATAAATAAAATAAAGCAACCACAATGTATAGCTGAGCGAGTACAATACACATTGAAAAAAGAAACCTAATATTACTCATGAAAAAATGAAAATGTTAATGTGTACATTTTGTTCTTTAGCACAAAAAAGATATTTGGGTAAGGACAGCTCTGGAGCTCTGGCTTTGAATGAATAGGATAAAAATCACACAAAGATATAACCTAACCAGATAGTCAAAGTTATTCACAATGAAATTAATCATAATCACGGGGCCTTGAGTTTATATAGGCATCTGCCAAAACCATTGAAAACAAACAAGTCTTGAAATACGTCCAGAAGGATATTGCAGCCAAAATCTAACCATTCTCTGAGAGAAATGAATAGTGAAATCCAACAAACTCCACAGATAATGCTCTGCCTGCACTTGTTCTGCCACAGCTTTGAGTAACTGTGTATGAACAATTGTTACAATACACCCATTCATCATAGAAAACATTGCTTGTAGGGTGTTGATTTTCATTTACTCTGTTGTTTTAGATTGGATTGACATATGATATTCCTCCTATTAGGAGGATCCCTCTGAATCCTGGCCCAGTCTTTCCTGTACTATGGAAAAGGATAACTTCTCTCAGCTGTGTCTTGTCTCTGAGGCCAGACAGAAAAATAAAAGAAGTGATACAAGGAGTATCAAAGACTAATATTCTGTCATATTTGATTCATTCTTGTCCTTCTTATGTTTGTCAAAATGCTTCAGTTCATGCAATTTCTAAACTAATTGATAGTTTTGCTGTACTGAGAAGGCTCACCAAAATCTGTGACAGTTATGTATGATTTTTCATTAAAAAACCAATGGACTCCTTACAGAGAGTCCTCAGCCTAGTGAATTTGTCTTATTTTGATACTGAAGTATCAAAAAGGAGCCCTTTTTTGCAACAAAGCTTGAGCAGAAGGATTCAGGGACACCGTTCCGCTGGGCTTTGCTGCAACTATATCCTATTATATAAGGTGGACACTAAGATTTTCACCCTTTGGGGAGCAACCTTTCCTGGACCTTTATGCAATGGATTGCAGTTGATTTTCTAGTCTTCCTATATGCACAAAATAAATTTTGAATGCCTTTTGTAAGCATTTTAAATCTAGTGTGTCTACTCCCTGAGGACTCCTATACAGAGAATTTTGGCTGTCAGAAAGTTGCTAGAGTGTTTTTAGGTTAGCCTTCCCACAGCTAGCACAAAGTTACACCTGAGAGGAATGGTTAGGGCATTCCTTTGTACTGATGGTCCCGGAAGCTATAAAAGGCCCCAGGGCGAGCAAAGTAACTGTGCTGCTCTCACCTCTGCAGAATTTTGTCAATCACAGGTTAGACCAGAATTTATAATTAAAAAAAAAATAATAAATTCATAAACTCCTTCTCCATTGTACCAAGTTCACTCAGAGTTGGAGGCTAGTCTGGACAACAGATTTTCCATACCTTTAACGCCTTTTGCATGGAACAAATGTAGACCCACAGTAGCATAATCCAGGTCTCTACTGTATGGCCAACATATATCAACCATAATGTTCATCACACATTCATGGTACCATGATGATCATCTTGGAATCATTGCGATCCAATTATCTAATCAAGAGCAATCCTGAGTCAATGTAGTTTAAGACCAATGAAAATTTCCTTTCACTTGAAGGAGCAAGATCTGGATTTGCGTGTTATTGGTCATGATGACTTGGAGACTGGCAGCAGCACAGAACCTTACTGCATGCACAGCTTTCACAGAGGTATCATGAGAAACTCCTAGGGCCTTATTTTCTGTTACTTTTAATGCAGAGTGTAGAGGAAGGGGATCATATACCAAATTATTCAGACCTTGACTAAATCTTGAATGCTGGTGACTGAAAGAGGTATGCCTGTATATTGAAACTGCTGCAGTAATCTTATGTTAACAGGTGCTACAAAGAAGCTGGGAGAACCCTCTGCATCAGTACTGTTTTTAGCAAAGTTTTATGCTGGTGACAAAAGGTAGAAGACGATAGGCCACATTGGAGCTGTTGCATCATTCTTTAAATAACTGTATTAGTGGAAAAGGTGAGCACCAGTGTTCTGAGGGAGCTGCAAGCAGCTGAGTGTTTCAATACCTGCAGTTCAGAGCTGTCACTGCAGTGAAGAGGTCAACAGTTCTCCTAATTCGCAGTGTGCCCTCCCAGCCCAGAAAGCCAACCATATCCTGGGCTGCATCAAAAGGAGCATCACCAGCAGGTAGAAGGAGGTGACCCTGCCCCTCTACTCCTCACTTGGAGTATTGTGTGCAGTTCTGGTGTCTTCAACATAAAAAGGACATGGAACTGTTGGAACAAGTCCAGAGGAGGGCCACGAGGATGATCAGGGGGCTGGAGCACCTCCCGTATGAAGATAGGATGAGAAAGTTGGGGGTCTTCAGCCTGGAGAAGAGAAGGCTGCGTGGATACCTCATAGCAGCCTTCCAGTATCTGAAGGGGGCCTCTAGGGATGCTGGGGAGGGACTCTTCATGAGGACTGTAGTGATAGGACAAGGGGTAATGGGTTCAAACTTAAACAGGGGAAGTTTAGATTGGATATAAGGAAGAAGTTCTTTACTGTAATTGTGGTGAGGCACTGGAATGGGTTGCCCAGGGAGTCTGTGAATGCTTCATCCCTCATGGTGTTCAAGGCCAGGTTGGACAGAGCCTCAGGTGACATGGTTTAGTGTGAGGTGTCCCTGCCCCTGGCAGGGGTGTTGGAACTGGATGATCTTAAGGTCCTTTCCAACCCTAACTATTCTATGATTCTATGATTCTATAATCATCGTTTAATAGTTCAGTCTGTCCAGCTCACTCCTCTCCATAAATTACGTGTTATAGTTAATGCCTATATTGATAACCTCAGGAAAGAGATTGAGGACTAAGTACTCCTCTCTTTGGAGCCTGTTTATGTAGGTGGCATCTGAGACATATTGGTGGAGTGGAGCTAAGTGAGAGAAGTAGGTATAACTGCTATGCTATCTGTACTTTCAAGCACAGAACCTTATCTCAAGACTTTCTGGGTTGATATCAAATACGTATAGAAAGCACTGGATACCACGTTCTTCTGGAAGAAAATAATCTTGTGTCTGGTCTGGATCCTGCTGAAGTTGTTCTGATGATAGCATGACTTAATCTAATAACTGTATCCTGATTTCCTTAATGTTGTTGATTCAGTAAATGTTTTGAACTAGGGATCTTAATTTCTTAAGGGAATATATCAGTTAGAGCTCTCAAAATTCCTGGGAAATAACAGGAATTCCTGTATTAAAATCCTGTTTGCTAGTACTCTTTTCCACTTACATTTAGCAGTGTATTCAAAAGTGACTGCTAAAGTAATCAACCAGTCCAACGTGTTGTATCCAGTTGCTTCTGTAAAGTCAGTGGCAGACTTGTCTGTGATGAAGAAGTCAAGAAGAGAGGGTTCTTTAGGACTGTGGAAGGTGAATATTCAAGGCTTGATTCCAGTTACAGAAGAAGAAAGAAAACAAAACTTTACTCAGTAGATTAATGCATTACAAGGTTACTGCAAGTGTAGCCTTTCATACAGTTCAGAGACAAACATTGAAGATAAAAACCTCTTAACTTCTTCTGCCTGTGTCTCAGAAACATGCCAGCGTTTAGGGCAATACATTTCTATGCACAGTGCAAATCAAAAATATGAATTTGCTACAAAATACATTGTTTGCAAGTTATTTCACTTATTGTCATTAATATATGACATTTATAGCCATTTTCCAGCAGAGGGAGACTGTCAATATCGAGTGAGAATATGCAACTGTAGTCTGCTGCAAACACAAGTTTGACATCAAAACTAGTTACAGTGCCAGTAGGAGACAACAGAACCCCCGCATCCCCCCCCAAAAAAAACCCAAACAAAAAACACCAACAAAACCAAAACATATAATCAAGATACCAAAATCACAGGAATATATGGTCAGATTTTGCCCTGTGTTGTTCATATGCAACTTTTATTAATGTGAAGGAAATCAACATAAACTGGTGTGATACCCATGGTAGAGTTTAGTCTGGTATTAGGGTCTGCAGTATTTACCCCACGATCAGCAGAAGACCTTGATCTAACTATGGAGATCATATATTGCTGAATGACTAGTTGGCAGCTCCTCACTGCAGGTGTTTCCCAAACTGTCCTCTTAATCTGCCCTCCATTTCCAGGATGCAGCCCACACTCCCCTGCTTCAACCAGTTGGAGACCTGCTGGTGTACTCCTGGGTGCCTCCACACATGTGCATACTGAATGCTCAGGCTGGAGGGAAGAGATGAGAAGCAACCCCATGGCTGCTGTTTTCCTGAGGGTCAATGGGTGACCAATATCAGAGACAGCTCACGCAGCTCCTGCCCAGGGAGCTGCTCCTCTTGTACAGACAGCCAAGCTTGTCTTCCCCTCTGCGGCAGCCTTGGGGTTCAGCAGCTTTACCCTGCAGAAGTTACCCCATTTCTGCTACCACAGAAACCAAGGTGGATTGTTTGCCCAAGCTTCTCTGAAACCTTTTTCAGATACTTGCCTATAGCTGGTGAGCTACTCCTGTAGGCCAAAATGTCCCTATCTTCACTACAGTATCTGCTTCTCCCAGTGCTCAGTCTTGTTTTCCCTATTTTCAATATTAAATGCAAAAAAGCTCTGGGGAGCTCTCCCCTAATCCTTACTATAGGAGAAATAATGTATTTCTTGCCCCAGGTATGCTCTGACAAAATAATTGTATGTGATGCCAGAAGTTTCTTCATGAGAAAAAGCTATAGCATTTTTTTCTTATAAGCAGCAAATGGTATTCCATAAATGTACATACAGAAAGATTGATAAAAACCTTTGCTTTTAGCAACAATTTAAAAAAAAACCTCATCATTTTCCTTCCAGATTGTGTAAGTTATATTTAGCAGGTCTATGCAGGTTTCCATCAGTAGTTTTCCGACTTCCTTACTTGTCAGGTATGCAGTTTGACTTTTCAAACCGAGATCTCACACTACCTTAACCAGCAAAAAAATCTCCATTCCTCTTGTCCTCCTGTGTCACCCAGAAAAAAATTACCAGTACTTACCAGTAAAAATTTTACCTAGTAAAAAATTACCAGGCATTACCAGTACTTTTCATATGCAACATAGCTGAAAATCAGCTACATTTAAAAATAAATTTCAAAACATCTCTGTTCATCAAATGTGACCTCTCCTCTACAGCAGTCCATAGCAAAGTGAGCTGTGACACATCGACCCACATTTCAGTTGTTCCAGTTCAGAGTTCCACTGATGCAGGGGGGTTGTCCAGCTTTGCTGGGCTGCAGACTGTGATTGCAAAGAGCAGGGATACACTCCTGTCAGGCTGCTTTGCTCTGAGAGTACATTTGGCAGAAGGACAGAAATGAGAGGCTGGGGAGTGTCAGCAGTCTTAAACCACTCAGATTGTTTGCACAGTTAATGTGAGTTACAGTCCTCAGCCTTTCACCATTATTTCAGTGGAAATCTGGAGACATAAAGCCATACTGAACTTCATTCTTCAAATACGTACAAATATGCCAATTGTAGGGGAATTACTCACTGTTGTGAAATGAAGCAAAAACCTAGGACTTGGCTTGGTATTTGACCCCGAGTGAGTACACCAGATGAGCTCTCTAGTGGCTGAGGTTATTGAGAAGTTATGCTATTGTAGACTTGTTCAACTAATCTGTTGCTGACCATCCTCTACTGAAAAATCCCACGTTAGTGCATGTCATTTTCCCCAGTGTGAATAATCTCTTACTTTTGAATATGAAACTTGCTGCATGAGCTGAAGCATAGTAAAAAGAAATGTCATTCCACATTCCCAGAGGTGATTTTCAGGCTTCTGTGTTGGCACCTTGCAGCCTTAAAATTATCTTTGCTCTCATCCATGACAAGATGAGAAAAAGCAAAGACTCTTACTCTTCAATGTAGGGACAGGGTTCATCTTTTTTTGTACATGTTTGTACTGAAGACAACCTCACTTGCGCAGCTCTCAGTGTCAGGGCATATATTAATTTCAAGTACTGATACTCTGAGAAGAAAAATATTCAGGATCTGCAAACTGCTTCCTCCTAGCGCTTCTTTTCCCAGATTTTTCTGTTCTGAATCATCATTATACGGAAATGGAGAAGTCTGGGGAGAAAATTGTTGCCATTAATATGCTTAGCATTTCTGGCTTTATTGCAGTAGATTCCCCATGCTAAATTGCTAGTTAGTTCAAAGGACTATCACCAATTTGAAACAATGATTCAGGTATTGAATTTGAAGTCTTTGGAGTTCCTCCCAATGAAGGTAGGGGTAAGATTAGCTTTTTTGACTGTTTTTCTCCAAGACTGTTTTTGCATGTTCTAGATGAAAGAGTTTCATAAGCAGATGGTACATTTTATATGCTAGGAATCAGCTTGACAAATTGCTGATCAATGCAATACAGAGAGTACAAACTTGAAAAAATATACTCTTTGCAGTTTCTTACAAAGGTCTCACATGCTACTTGTAAAAAAAGGAAAAGTGCTTCAAACAACAACATGATTAATAATTATTAATGTAAAGAAAAATTAAAATGTCATGTGTAATGTAGCTACATTTTTTTTACTGATGTCAGAATTAGGCCTAGAAACACTTTTAAACTTTACAGATTGAACCTGTATCTTCTAAATCCACCCAGGAGGAAATATCCCCACTAGCACTCCAGAACTTGGCTGTCATAAGATAGGTCTTTTTACAGAAATTAAATTTGTGTTTATTTTCTTGTTACACGTTGTACTGAAACCAGAAAGTCAGTGTTTGCTTTTCCCCAAGTCGCAGCCAATGCATGTGCTTGCTCTTTGTTCAGCTGTTGCATAAACTTTGTAAAGCCAGAATTATTTTTTGAATTTCTGGGCACTCATCTAGAGATAAGTTATTTTATCAGTGTCAGCTACACTTCTTGCTACATTTCCTCAGCTATAAATCAGATGTGGTGCTATGAAGATACCTACAAACAGCAAACTTTAGACTTGAAGTGGCCAGGGAAGAAGATCAACATTTCAGTTCAGTTTTTACCCAGAAACTTGTCATGAATGTGTCCTGTTGGACTGGACTAGGCTCAGAAGGCCCAGGGTTAGCTTCATCCCCTGACACTGCAGGGCTACAACATCACACATCTGTAATCTATAACCATGCTGGTGGCCGGGTGGCCTCCTCAGGAGGCCCAGTGGCATGGATGCAGCTAGCCAGGGTAAGAACAGCAAAGGCCAAAGGCACAGAACGGAGATGTGAGAAACACCTTGGAGATCAAGGTTATGGAGGCATCTGCTTCCACCATTTGCTAAAGGTACTGCTAATACCAAGTTGACTAGACTGAAACTAACTCGCCTGCCTCCAAGTGCTACTACTCACCTTCTGAGCTAAACTGCAGATGTTACAGTAACCCTAAACCATGTATAACTCTAATTTGTCTACAATATGCTCACAAGTATTTGGATCAAAGTATAGATGTGTGACTGTGGGCAAATGGTGAGGTACAGAGAT
Organism: Myiopsitta monachus; assembly: GCA_017639245.1. Taxonomy (NCBI): domain Eukaryota; kingdom Metazoa; phylum Chordata; class Aves; order Psittaciformes; family Psittacidae; genus Myiopsitta; species Myiopsitta monachus. The sequence goes on from CM029927.1 coordinate 8,173,763, forward strand.
AATGATTTTAATGTTGGTTGATGCACATGCCTGATACCTATGATAACTGATGAAGTAGAAGAGCTAGATATTTTATTAAATGCAATGTAATAGACCTGTGGAGCTTGGAGCCACAGACATTTGACACTATAATGTTTAATCCAGGTAACTCCTGTGAAAAGTGGTTCAAGCACTGCTTCCAAATTCATCTCTCAGCATTCAGGCTCAGCCCTGAAGAAATGCTTTTATGACTTGCTAAGGGTGCAATGCTTGATATCAGCAGTGAACAGCCAAACAAATGCCTTTAAAAGGCCTCTTTTGGAAGCATCTTAGCGACTCAAACCCAATGAAGACTTATTTAAAGTGTGTTCCTTCATGATTTCTGTGGATGCTGTTTACTTTGACTCCAGCAAGAATGGAAGGATTCCCAATTAGGAAGGTGTCGTGGTTTAAGCTGTAAATCACACAGTTTGCTCACTCACTCCCCCCTCTTTCTTCCCCCAGCTCCCAGGGGGATGGGAAGGAGAATCAAAAGAATACAACTCCCACAGGTTGAGATAAGAACAGTCCAGTAACTAAGGTATAACACAAACCACTGCTGCTACCACCAATAATAATAATGACAAGAGAAATACAAGGAAAGAGAATACAATCGCTCACCACCCAATACCAAGCCTGACCCAGAAGCTAACCCCCCACTTCAAGTCTCTGCCCTCCATTTTTACATCCTGGGCATGACGTGCTGTGGCATGGAATACCTCTTTGGTCAGTTTGGGTCAGGTGTCCTGTCTCTGCTTCCTCCCGGCTTCCCCTCTCCTTTGGCAGAGCATGAGACTCAGAAAGTCCTTGGTCAGACCAAAACATTACCAAGCAGTAACTGAAAACATCAGTGTTATCAGCGTTGTTTCCAGGTTGAAAGTCAAAAACACAGCGCTGCGCCAGCTACTAAGAAGGAGAAAATGACTGCTGCTGCTGAACCCATGATAGAAAGAATTTTCCAAGCAAAATGAAGAGGGCACAAGAGCTTATGGAAATCATGCTTGTTTGGCAGACATGAATGATGCAGCTGGGCCATTGTCCTGGGTTCAGAAGTGGCAGTCATTTTTCTCCTTCATAGTAGCTGGTGCAGTTCTGTGTTTTTGACTTTCAGCCTGGGAACAGCACTGATAACACCGATGTTTATAGCTATGGCTTAGAATGTTTGGTTTGACCAAGGACATTCTGAGTCTCATGGTCTGCCAGGGATGAGGGGAAGCTGGGAGGAAACAGAGACAGGACACCTGACCCAAACTGACCGAAGAGGTATACCATGCCACAGCACGTCATGCCCAGGATAGAAAAAAACTGGGGGGAGGAACCTGGAAGAGTTCAGTTCGCGGCTGAGTCGGGCTTGGTATTGGGTGGTGAGCAGTTGCATTCTCTTTCCTTGTATTTCTCTTGTCATTATTATTATTGGTGGTAGCAGCAGTGGTTTGTGTTATACCTTAGTTACTGGACTGTTCTTATCTCAACCTGTGGGAGTTGTATTCTTTTGATTCTCCTTCCCATCCCCCTGGGAGCTGGGGGAAGAAAGAGGGGGGAGTGAGTGAGCAAACTGTGTGATTTACAGCTTAAACCACGACAGCGGTACTGTTCAGGAAATCTTGGTTTTCTATTTTAGAAACTACAGTTTATGTAGTTAATGTGAAACAGTGTTTCACATCAAACCCATGCCATTCAAGTATTGAATGGTTGTCCAGTATCATTCATAGCACAGATGTAACACTCACTACAACATTAAGCATCTAAAGATAATTGGGTTTTTTTGTTGTTGAGCACGTTGAGCACATTGATCAGGAAGAAAAGTGGAATAGTTCCAGTATGTTGTTACTTACAAACTGGAAAACTGGAATAAGGTAAAAAGAATAAAGGAAGGTCTGAACTTGACTGAATGTACTTTTGGCCTCTTATTAACCTTTGATTAAAAAATACAAAGGATGCTCTGTAGTTTCTGTAGTCCATAGCAGTTTTATAGAATATTCTATAAACACACTTCTCTGTGGTTACTTTATTGCACATCACAATGGTCCTTGCAGCAGTGCAGAATCCCTGCAGGGCCTCTGGGATAAAAACTAATTTGAATTTTTGACAATGGAGGCACTCATTGTTACTTAGAATCACTTCTAAGTCATCTTAGGTATGGATGTAAGTGAGGAATCCCAGAAAGTGATTTTTGCTCCACTGCCAAAACAAACGCACCAAACCAGTGGTAAATAAATGAGGTAATTATAATTATCAGTTTCATTGACTGATATAGCTCAGTCTACTGAAAACTCTTCTGCAACAAAAGGATATTCATTAGGTAGGGATTAATGCCATTACTTGAGATGCATTCTGCCATCAAAGACAATTACAAAACAAGTTTCTCAGACCAGAAAGGGGAGCAGCTGCCACAGAGGCTGGATTTCTGAAACATTGTGTACAGAGAGGTGGTCCTCTTGGAAAATATAAATTGCCTTTTTCTCTATATTCATTAAATCACCCAACCCGCAAAGGCATCTGCTTGCCAGATGCTGAAGGGTATTTGCTAGAGTACTGTTTATCTGATAGTGAAAGTGTCACTTTATACTAAAGAGAGAGATGTGGACTGAACTGTCTGAGAAAATAACCAAGGGTGAAAAGGTGTCAAACAGAAACACATTGTTGATCTACATTTTAATCTTTGCATGAGGTTAATTTCACCTACAAATTTCCCAAAGCAAAAAGGTTTTTGGATGAAGAAAAGCAGAAATCTTCACTTAGGGGTCTTGGGGGGTCTAAGAATTTAGTCCAAGTTATGACTAGCTGGTGCCTCGGATTGGCCATTCCAACAGCCACAGGGGAAGGTTGGCAACACAAGAACTTGGTGCTGACAAGGGGTGGAAAGGGTCAGGGAGGCTTCTGGTGTAGTTTAAACAGTGCTTCAAATCTGATTATCAAAACTTCCTGTCAAATACTTCAAAAGATTTTTCCGTGTGTAAGGTTTGAGGGTTTTTCTGGTGTTCTCTGCTGGCTAATTTAACTTAGGTGGTGTGGTGTAAGACGCCTTTCATTATACTGTGTCTGACTCAGTAAGGTCACTAACACCATTTACTGCAGCGTGGCGTTTGTAAATAAAACTTCATCCTTTCAATTTCATTTTTAGACATTCTTCTTTTGGACTCAGGGCTCTGCCGTACATTCCTGTGAAATTACAGGGGCTACAGCCACGGATGCTCATTTTCGTGGAGAAAACCACTGAGGGGGAAAAAAGGGCAAATAGAGAAAAGCCTCCGTTATACCCAGAGATCAAAGGAGGCGTTGTGTGTCAGAAAGTCTCTTTACTTTTCTAACTTTCCCAACTTTCCCCAGCTTGCCCCGGCTAGCGGCAGCCTCAGCCTCCGGCCGCGAGCTCCGCCGTCACCGCCGCCCTGCCCGCTCCCGGCTGCTTTCCCTGGAAAGCGGGACAGGAGCTGGGGAGAGGCACCGGGAAGCGCGGATTCAGCAGAAGCCTCTCTCTGTCCCGAGCCCCTTTTATTTGGCTCTGCCCCAGGTCCTTCCCGGCCAGGAGGGGAGGAAACCTCCCGCCCCCCACGGGGCCGCCAGGGGAAGGAACATCTAGGCAGCCGCGGCGCATCCCCTGGATGGAGCAGCTGGAGGGTCCCGGACCGGCTGAGAAACCCCTTGGAGGTGGCGAGGGAAGGCGTAGGAAGAGGCTAAGAGGTAAGGGCAGCCCGGGTCTCCTCAGCCCCGGGAGAGCGCCGGGAAGGGATGGAGGTCTCCCCCGCGCAAGCTGCTCCTCCGCGCAGTGCGGGCAGAGCGGGGTAAAGGCAGGGCGGGCGGCGGCAGGAATGGGGTGTTTCATATTCCCTTATGAAAGGAAAATTACTGCTCCATGTTTGCCTTAGCTCGGTCCACGGAGGGCAGTCCTGAGGTAAAAAGCCCCGACGCGACTTTTAAATCCAAAGTAGCTTTGGCTGAGGTTGCTGGTGTTAAACTACGTCTGGAGCCCGGGAGTATTTTACCCTATGTGCGAGAGTTTTTGCAGCAGTGGTTCAGTGTCGTTAAACAAAGGGGGGGATTAAGTGTTAGGGGGTGAGTAAACGTTTGGTTTAGTTTTGAGTTTCTTGTGTGGTTTGGTTTTTTAACTCCCTCCCTCCTCCTTGGGTTTCGCTGATGGAAATGTACTTCCAAACTTGATTCTCCAGGCAAAATCAAGAGAATTTAAGTGTAGCCATGAATATTTAATGTGTGAGAGAAACCTTCAAATTAGAATATCTCAGCCAATCTATTCTATTTCAAAACAGAGTATCCCTTGGAAAAACACTTTCAGTCCCTGGATATGTTCAAATTTGATTCATTATTTTCAATGACAAACCATATTCTTCTCTCCTAATAACACTTATTACTTAACACAGTATCAAATATTTAATTTTTCTATATTTCAGAGCTTAGGAACTGAAGTGCTTAAAACCAAAATATTTATGCTTCTTAATTTTTAAAATGAATATTTGATAATATCTATGCAATTACCTACCTAGAACTTGTGATTTCTCCAGTATGTATAACTTTGTTTGCATCACCTTATCTTACTGTTTCTGTAGACCTCTTTAAATTAGGGTATATGTCATACTGTAAGTCACCAGTAATTTGCACTTTGTAATTTGTTTAAGGAATGTATTCTGTATCCATTTTAGATGAAAATTCATCACTGACTCTGGGATTACCTTGCTGAAGTTTGCTCAGACGTCTTTTCAGCTTTTCTGGGTTGCTCACGTGGGCTGGAGCTGGGTAAACCAGGCTGATTTCTCTCAGTTGTGGAGAGTGTGGGTAGAAATAACTGCTTGGAAAGGAGAGTCAAATGAACCTAAGGAGTGGCTTCAATAATCATGCCTGTGTTTAGGAAAACTGCTCCCTGCTAACTCTTTTCTTGCACACCAAGCCTGCCTGGAAGTATCATTTTACTCAGTACTGCAGATGGCCAGTACAGCAGAATAAAAAATGGGCCCCTTGTTTCTGTCTGAAGACGTATATGAATCAAGTGTCAAAACTCTTGTCAACTGGCTCCTACTCTGTTTGCTAGATGTGTCCAAAGACGCCCATGCTCACTTGCAATTGGCAGCAGTAGTAATTTTGGTTGTCTCTTCCTAGCTATGAGCAAGGCAAGTTCCTAAACCCAGAGATTGTAAATAACTAAGCATTGTTTTTGAAATATCTGAATTTTTAGTAGAGAGGCACTCTACTGTGGCGCTCCTATCTTATCGTGCAGCATGAGCCAGACCTTCAGTTCTGGCACTGCCTTTTGCTCCAGAAGATAAAAAGGAGTCTTAAGTCTCTCCTAATCAATTTCTGCCTAGGTTAGGGCCTGCTGTAATATTATAGCTCTATCTGAGCAAAATTCTAAAACTCTTGCTGCACATAACCTGGCACTTGAGACCTTTCTGAGGTACAGAGTGTAGCATCTGTAAGACCAGTGGTTTTGGAAGAGGATACAGCCCCTTGTGCAGCTGCTAGTCTGATTGAATTACAAAGCTCCAACTCTGTAGCATTGTTCTTGGTCCCTCTATTAATTCTGTTGCCTGAGGGGAAGAAGGAACTGAAGCCGCTGCTGCAGTAGCCTTGCATTAAGAGGACTCTTCAGTTTCTGCTAACGTTGCCTTAGCACTAACTGATTCCCATTTAGTGAGTATGAGGCGGTCCTGTGAAGAGGAACTATTCTTTCCCTGATGCCTTTTGATTTTTCTAGATGGGCCAACTCATACAGCCATTTCTCCCAGCTATTATCAATGTTTCAAACTGCCTTGCCACTGTCGCTATTTATTCACTAGTGTTTCTTGTCTGATCCACTCAGCTTTCTGCTGTTGAGAGTGTGTTTTCCCCAAGCAATAGTTGATAGGAGGAAGGTCACCCTGCAGGAGGCAGCAGCTACCGTGGGGCTCCTAGGGACAGAGAAGTGGCTGTGGTGGATGAAGCCAAGCATCCTCCTGCAGGAGGTGGCACTGTCATAGCTGCAATAGTTTGCTCACATACCCATGATAATTTACCCTTTATTTCAGGTAGTGCTAGGAAATACTAGGTTTTGTGGCCAATAAAGAAAATATGAATCTTTCATAGGAAAAAACAACTCTTATATATCCTATACAATTACAAGATTTTATTTCTTTTGTGTGTGCATGTTTTTTGTGATAATCTGAATAAAAGGCTCCAACTTGGCAGTCCTGAAGACAAAAGATTCATATCCACAGACTAGCAGTTGCTCTGAGCCAATGGTAAGATCATTAAGGAGTGTTTGTTGTCCCTGGATAACCCCTGGAGATAGCTTGCTTGGCTATGGAAGCAGAAAGAGAGTCAGCAGATACACTGAGAACATGGAAAAAGCCAGAAAACTGAGGGTCACGGGAGATAAAAAACTACAGTGAAGATCACTCAAAGAGCTGTGAAGGACAAGTATCTGGGAAGGAGTTGTTGACAAATCCAAGGCACTGAAAAAAATAGAGCAGTTCAGGCTGTGGGCCCAAACTCAGCGCTGGGAGATTGCCTCTTGGAGTCTCTCCTTTCTTAGCCCAGTATACAGATTTCTGGACATTACCTCTTTCTTGGGTTTCATCTGTGTCTTGCAGGCCTAAAGATTTTACCAAGGGTTGAATTCTTCTCTTACAGGCTTCAGAGATGCTTACGCATGATTTTTTTTTTCTCTTTTTTTTTTAAATCTGAAAATCCTTATCTCACACACACTTAAGCCAAAAATACAAAGGCTGTACTGTCATTTTTTAGCATTTCAAGAAGTCTTGAGTCCTGCTTTCATTAGCTTTAGTACTTAGTTCCAGTTTAATTCTGAAAGACCTATAGGTGCCAGCTAAGTATTTTCTTAACACCAGAGCAGTGATCTCATCTGGAAATGTGGGGCTGTAGTTGCTGAAATGCTTTTAGTCATGACATTAAATCAGTACTGCATTTAGTGAATAAAGTAATTACAGCAGACACCATTTTTCAGATCGGTGTTGGTCTCCATGATATTTACAATTTAATGGCTGCAGGGTAAAAGGCACTTTCCTTGTGAATATATCTTTAACTGCAAGCAGGAAACTTTGGCACTGAACTAAACTTATCTGCTATTTTCTTTCTCTTAGATGCATTCAACTTTGCTGGATTCCAGTTTTCAGTAAAAGTTGTATGATCCTAGCTTGCGTGATGATTAGGAAGTGTTTGCAAATGGGTTATTTCCTCCTCTTATCTGGGTGCATTATTCTCACTGACATCATGATCAATTCCTGCAGATGTTATGGATAAAACCTTTTTCTATCAAATATTATAAACTCCACATAATTTTTTCCCAATCTAGTACAGTTCAACCATTGCAGTATATCTTTGTGTTTAACTTCTGTTATTTTATGGCTCTGTAGCAGAAATGAATCTATTACGGCAGTGTGAGTCTGTGGCCTCATCACTTGTGTCATTTCTGGAAAAAACCCCTCATTTCTGGTAGACAGTCCTCTTTAACATCCCACAGAGCTTGATAAACACAGGAAATTGCAAGGCATGCTGCTGTGGCAGGAGAATGTGTAGGGAAGGAAAGCTGCCTGCTGCAGGGCTAGTTTTGGCTGTGCTACGGCTTGCGTCTCCATCCAGTGCAGGTTATGCTGCTTGAGCCTCTGGCTTTTTTTAAAGGGAGAAAGCGGAAAAGGGGAATTAATCTAGCTCTTCAAGAAGCCATCTAAGTAGCCATAAGTTTCTCTGTACTACTTGCAAGTTTTGCCTTAGTCCCCACATGGGTGGCCTTGAGAGATCAGGAATCAAACTTGTAGATGTTAGGAAATGTTCCTCCCCAGGAAGTTGGGAAGCTTTTAAATCAATCATGTAAGTCTGTTTCTTGCCTGCCTTTCATGCTTCTTCTGGTGTAAACAAAGTAATTTTCTGGATTAAAAGACAGCTTTTAATACCCACAAAAATGCATACCTTTTCTTGAATGCTCACTCAGAAACTGCCTTTGCTCATCATCCTGTCTGCTGCCAGCAGATCCACTATTCCCTTCTGACCCCAGGAAGTAAGATACAGCCTCAACCAAGGGATGAACATCCCAGGTGAACAAAGCATTACTGCTACATAGGGAATTTGTAGGCAAACATCAACAACCGCATTTGGTTGGCAAAGTTGGAGTGTAAAGCACTTGTGCAATACTATGCAGCTTTCTAATTGCTGGGAAAGCCTCAATCATGCAGTTTTGCGTGATTATTGCAAGAAAAACCATGCTTGGAGTTTTCACATATGAAAAATCAAAAAGCATCTCACATTCACAGGTAGCAAGTAGCTGTAAATTATTCTTGCTCCTCCTTTCAATCATCTGCAGAAAAGTTGCCTGGTACTTAGAATTTCTAAACTACATTGACAATTTTGTTTATTGCCATATTTATGCCTTATTACCTTTTTCTCCAGTTGCCTTGTGACCACAGGCCCCTGGGCAGAGATCCTGTGGGTGCACAGAGCAGGTATCAGGGGCAATTTGGTCAGCAATGGTCAGTATACGCTCGCTGGAAAGCCAAACCCTGTCATCCACGGTGAGGACTGCAACTGAGTCGTGCTGACTGTCTATATGTCTCTTGTAGGCATCGTACTGGCATTGCCTGGTGAGGTTAGGAGCAGGATTTGGACAGGGTTGAGGCTGTGCAAGCAGGTCACTCACTGCAGGTACTCATGCAGCACCTGGTGTGTCTGGGTGGCATTGAGGGGCAGTGGAGGGAGCATGAGCAGACCCTGCATGACCCAACCCAGAGCTCATGGCACTCAGCTGTGGGGCAGCCTTGGGATTTTCTCTACTTGAGTCTTTGACAGATGATGCAATTTAGGGGAAGGTGGTGGGCAGCAAGGAAGGTTTGCTGCCCAGAATGTGTCTGAGGCTCTCACAGCAACCCTGGCCCTGGAATCACTGAGGATAAAAGAGGGCCTGGGATTTGCACATGTTACAACTCCAGTCCTCCGTGATTTGTTTGCTACCTTATGGGATAAAGTTCTGTAAAAAAAAGAAACCCTCAGATTTACTGAGTATTATCATAACATGCTGTTGCCATCTTTATCCAATAAATAGCATCTGACATGCCATAACACGCTGGCTCCCTCAGTGTCATACTAAGCCCCCAAACTATGTGATATCACCTGATTTACTTGCAGGCAAAACTTCTCAGTCACATCAAAACTGTGGGTGGCGGCAGTTGACTTCTAGCCTCACCAAAATACACTCTCAGGCCTGATAAGAGAATATTCATGAATTCAAAGTTTAATCAGTTTAAGGCAATTTCTGTCATAATGTTTTCAAGTTTACTAAGGATTTAAAGCATAATTCATGTAAATCCTTTCTGAAGCCCCCTGTGCTGAGATTCAATGTTCCAAAGGTGCGCCACAGCAGCTGACTCGCAGATCTGATATGCTTCTTTCTAGAGAGATCCCACAAATAATCCCCAACATTTCTGGACAATCTCAAACTGAAGTTTACACTCTCTAAAGTGAATAATATGTGATTGTATTGCTTATAGCAAAACATCAATTTTTCTGGTTCTGTTTTGTTTATATTGGATATGCAACAGTAGCTGCTGTATCAGACTTTATTCCCTTGTTCTTAAAAGCAAAAAATAGTTTTAAACAAATCCTTGTAGATTACCCAGATTTAGGTCAGAAATATCCTGCAGTGATTGGAGCTCTAGCTAACCCAGGTGTGAATTTACAGACTGAGAATTACTTTTGAAGTTTTCTATGCCATGCACTACAAATGCCGTTAGCGCACTGTAGTTCATTTGACTCATTGCTGCTGTATGTAGTCTCCTAAAGGGAGGCTTTTCACTGATTTAATTTACCTTTTTAATCCAGTATCCCCCTTTGATGTGGGTGATGCAAGGTACAGGGTAAATCTTCCTATTTAAAATGCTCAGTAACTGTGTTGAATAATATCTAATGAATAAAGTCCTTCTAAGGAATGGTATTCAGTGAGATCAGACATATGGTGAGGAAAGGCCACTCTCAAGTCTTCCCCTCTTCCTTTCATGCAAGGAAGGGAAACAAACAATGTGCTGCAATGCCTTTCAGGCTAGGAAATTTTAGAAGAACCAGAAATTAAGGATTCCAAAACAAAACAAGTATTTCAAAGTTTAAAGGACAGTTTAGGCGACTGTCTAAAACTTTAGCTCCCATTAATATAGCCCTTTTTTGAGGCAAACTATGGTGCAGTGAGCACTGGCAGTGATGCACAAGCTGAGCAGATTCTTTGAACTAAAGATGTCCCAGAATGAGGTACCTCTTCAGCAACACCATGGGGCTGGGCCGAACCTGTGCGGCTGAGCCCCCAGCCACACCACACAGCGCCTGACTGTGCTATAGGCTGCTCAAGACCGAGCAGTGCTTTCCCCACCTGCAGATAAAACAGGCATAAACCTAGCAGAGCTTTCATGGTGTTGAGGGAGGCAGAGGAAGCAGAGAAAGGCTCTCCCAGCCCTTGGACTGCAACCTCCTCCTCCTCCACTTCCCAGCCCATCCTGGGCTAGGACCGGAGATGCTCAGCTCACAAGGAGGTTGATTTAGCACCACTAACACATGTTCAGACCCAGGGAGGTTTAGAGATTAATTCAGCATTTTGTGAGTGGGACGGAGGTGGTCATCCCTGTCCTGGTGGCTGGGGGCCCAGGTCTGTCATTGCTCGCCCCTCCTCACAGCTTTTGCTGCCTTGATCCAGGTGGCCAGCCAGCCGCCAGGTGAGGCAAAGACCCCCACAACAGCTCTGGGCATGGCACCCTTGCTTTTCTACTTAACAGAAGACAGGTAGGAAGCAGGAAATAGGACAAGTAGGAAGGGCAGGAGCCCTTCCCCAGACAGCAGAAATCCGGAGTCCTTTACATTTCATAAGAATAGGTAAACATGTCCCTCATTCTCCCTTTGGCTACCCCATGACTGCCAGTTGCTGCTTCCCCAGGAGCTTCCCAGGGCTTAGTGCAGCCACTTCTGCATGATTTCCTTCCAGTATGAAATAAAACGTATGTTCAGATGCCAGCACTTGGCATCTGTGAGGACACATTCAGAAATGGGCTTGCTTGGGCGACCAATATCAAGTTTCCCTTTTCTTGTACTTCACTAATACTTCCGTAGAAATTAGCTAAGTGGAGTTTTATCCAGGGAAAGCTTTTAAAACTCACCCCTCCCTTTCTGCAGCACTTATACAGGGAGACATCAGCTCTGGAAGAGGAGGGGGCAGGCAGCAGGGACAGGACATTCTTAAGCATCCCTGTTTAAATCACGGTCTGTCTCACGTGACATATGAACATTTGTATTTTTTTAATTCTCCTTTGTGGCTATATAGGTCACGTTTCCTCATGCACTTGAGCAATAGTCCTATGGCAGCTTCAGGACCTGTGCAAGTTTCTCTTCTTAGAAAAAATTCAAAATAATGCTTTCAGTGGAGCTTAGCCTCCAGAAAAAGGAGAGAGCTCACACTACATGACTAGGCAGCATTATGTGAACCATCTGCAAGTACTCTATGGCCCACAAGCTACAGTTTAAAACTTCTTATGCAGAGCTGACCGTATGAAATACTTACTGGAAAGAAAAATATACCAGAGCCTCCATATTCTATTCACAACCAGATAGCTACAGTGTAGTGTGGCAATCAGATTTGTAAATCAGCAACAATAATAACAGAAAATACAGATTTCCAATGCTTCTAAAGTAATTATCCTTTATTTTAACCTCTGCAAATATTTAGTATGCCTTTGGGTCGCACAATAACTCAGCTTATAATAACTTAAAGAAAAATTGCAATTTAATATTAGAACATGTCACTTTAATGAAGAAGCTATTGGAGCTAAGTTAACTCTCCTTAAAGTCTGGATGATGATCAAAATTACTAGGTTTTATTAATGTCACTGCTTTTAAATAACTGTATAACATTGACCAACTAATAACCTTATCACTCAGCATACTTGGTGTACTTGATAATGTGCATCTAATTGTGGGTGCATAATTCACGTATCAAATAGTGAGAATGGCTTGATGTTTGTAAATCATAACAAGACTTCCAATTGGAATACCAAATACAATTTATTAGTGAATAGCTACCCACTGTATCTATATACAACTTGGATTTCCTTCAGGCAGGTATTGTCTTGATTTCTGTTTGTGGAGTGAAGAAACAAAAAAACCCCTCTAAAGGTGAAAGAACCAAATTCTGAATATTCATTTGTTTCTTTTGCTAGTATAACTTCAACAGCATGACGTAGTGCACCATGGCATTTTTTTCTCTCACTTTGCCAACTGCCAGCTCTGTGTTTCAGGTCAGATGCCTTGCAGTTGGATCTTTTACTTTGATTCTGCACAGCTATGAAACAGGGGAGACTGGCTGGATGTTTGGAATAACCAACGAAGATGAGTACCCACATTAATTTTTAAGTAGAGTGTGAGTACTTAATTCAATGATACTTTTTTTGGTCTACGCAAGGAGATTCTTTAAAATTATAACCCAGAATTCTCCTGCTACTCCCATAATCAATCTCCATTTGTTTCACCTTCAGGTGTTGCCTAGCAGTAAACCATGGGCAATTTCAAAGGGCATGCCCTCCCTGGAAGCTTTTTCCTTCTTTTTGGCTTGTGGTGGTCAGTGAAGTATCCACTGAAGTATGCCTGTCGAAAAAACAAGAATGCTTGCTACCTTGGTTCCAGGGCAGGATTTCAGCGCCTGGAGTTTGTAGAGGGGATCATCAAAGCTGTCTTTGCCCTGATCGGTAAGTAGGGCAGGCCGACAACTGAAAAGGCTATGTCTTTTAACACTATCTTTTTTTTTTTTCTCTGATAAAACATCTCATTGTATTTAGGCGTTTTGTCTTTTAAACACCAAGAATCTAAGAACTAGTGGGGCTGCTGCTGTTAATTACACAGTTATGACCATAATAGGGTTTCCATCCATAGCACTCTTCTGGAGCTGAGTCTCCTGACAAGTTCACAGCTGGTCCATCTGGGTGTTCATACGCTGTTCACTACTTCAGGGAGGGAGAAAAGATATTTGAGCAAGGGGCTCTCACATGCAGACTGGGAGCACCAAACTGTGGGGGCATTGCTTTTCTGTTTTGAACCCAGCCATCTCAGATGTCTGTAGTCTCCACTGAGTTATTGGTAAAATATGTAAATGCAGATGCTTCTCCACTGGTGTAATTTAAAATGAAAATATTCACAAAGAAAGACTGAACTCCAGATGTTATTGCTGCAGGACTGTTGCAGCAGAGTGCTGGTGGTGACCTGTTTCTCATTCTGTTATGGACTGGCCTGGGTACAAAGACACAGGGGTGGTTTTGTGAGTTGTGCAGACAACTGGAAGTGCTTAGTTCTTGTTTACGTTCCAGCAGGCTGTATGTTAGCAATTTGTCTTTCTAGAATAAGTAAGCTAAATAACAGGGGGCCTGGGGAGCTCAGCACATGTAGCTTTCAAGTTGAAAAGGATCTTAATTTTTAGTATTTTTAGATTCTATCTGTCTACTCTTCTTTAGATGCTCAGAGTTGCTTGGTTTCTGATCAAGGTGCAGGCTGTGCCAAAATCCTGTTCTTGCTCTTCCTCAAGATCAGTTCTGAAGAGATACTGTGTGTACAGTACTTTGATATGCCTTAAAAAATTATCAAACCCGAACTAATAGCATTCATTTTGAGGTGTGAGTGGGGACGTCTTATGTAGAGATCTTCCAGTCAGTGTCTAGAGGTAGTTGGGCAGCTAAAATACTCATTTAGCCTTTTTATTTTCACCATGAAACAAAAAACTACTATTTTAACATATGGTAATTTCAATTCACAAATGTGGACGAGAAACCCTGGCGAGGACAAAGAGTAAAAGTAGCAGAAAAAGTAAACCCTGTTGTTCCCTGTGTTAGGAAATTTGAAATGAAGTGGAAAAGTATTGCATTTGCACTGCAGCTTATCTACTTATACAGCATGATGCTGGCACGTGCTTTATAAGCAATGTATTTAACTTTAAAGTTTGAAAGTGTAACACATTTTAAACCCTTCCCAAGCCTCACTGATTATATAAAGTATCTAAAAGCAGCTTTCCTCTTGCTGGAGTACTGCAGCTAGTTAGTAAGACACTAAGGGGCCAAAGTAAGGGAGGCAATGGAGCAGCAATTCAAATACTGACTTAGTATACATTCTCATGGGACTTTTAATAACTATATAGTGAAGGGATTTCCTTTTACGGCTTTATAGGAAAAATCCCCTTTGAATTAAGAGTCTGAACTCTGCCATCCTGCACATTGTAGGGGACTGAAATGGTAAACCTTTCTTTTGGGGACTTTAGCATGTGTTATATTCGTGTTTGAACCACAGGAGAAGGCAGCTGAAAAATTCAGTTAGAAGACTACTACATTAGCAATTGTTAGGAGAAAAAAATCAGCACAGAATAGCTGTTCCCTGCTGGAAACTGCAAGATGCAAATAGCCCAACCAGGAGTGGAGATGAAGCCTGGTTTTCCCTGGCCGTCCCTTCTCCGAATTATGTGATGCTTAATATATGCTTTAGCTCACTCTGTGGTCTTTCCATCAGCAAAGCAGCTTATTTCATCTCTCCTCCACCCACTGCCTATTTTCTTGTAAATTTATATCAAATTAATATCTTTGAGACCTCTGTGAATTTTCACTTGAATTTGGACACGTTAAAAACTTCACTGAAAATGGCTGTACTGGGCAGAAGGGAGGAAAACGTAGCAATCACCCGAAACAATCCTCAGGCAGCCAGACTAAATCTCAAATTGAGTGGTGTTTTGCTGCATGGGGATATATCTTTTTCTCTATTGCTTGTATAAAGACTTATCATCACCTTAAGCATCAGGACAAAAAGTTATACTTTTCATTTCATGTGCAGGAATGGTGGCTGAGCAGTTTGTTCCTGATGGACCTCATCTGAAGCTGTACAATTATGAGGAAAAGCACTGGGATCACCTTATGAACTGGCAACATGCCACCATGTACCTCTTCTATGGCATTTCAGGGTTGGTTGACATTGTGGCTCACGGGACCAGCGCATTGCCAGTGGCCATGGACAAGATGATGCTTTCCTTAGCAGTGTTTATTGAAGGTCAGTTTACCTCCTCCTGCAGAAGCGTGTGTGAAACTTGCACAGGGGAATGCATCTTGGGTCTCACATCAGTCTTAGAGAATGAGCCTGCAGGAGCTGGGTGTTTAACTCCCTGAAATGCCTAAGAAAGATCAGTCTTGGTCCTCCTTAAACTGCACTGCAGCCCAGAGCATGATCACACATCCTAGATGTGTATCTGTGCTTTCCCAGGTGGCTTAGATAGCAACAGAAATGTTGTAAAAATAGCAGCACAAGCCTGTTTTGGATAAGTGCTCAGTAGCTCAGATATGTGTTTCAATGTACATACAGATATGGCTCACAAGCTAGAGTGCTTTTTCACTTGTACAGCAATCACATGCTGAAATTGCACTGGAGACACACTCATTTTGTGTTTTCTGTACCCAGAGTATATCTTATAGCACCCCTCTTGTTACACTGCAGGGACAGATGAATGACACTTCTTGTTAATGCGTTAAATGGTGGCAGAGCTACAACTTCCCATGCAATTTCCTGCCCTGAACTGAAGACTGGGAGTACACACTACTTAAGAATTAGTCTTAAAAATTGCTGTTAGTTCAACTAAGAAGGTGATATTGGCATAAAGAGAAATGCTAAAGGTTCACTGTTTAATGAAAGCAGGTGCAGGGAGATTTCAAAGGAAGGAAGTATCTTAAAATGATCACTTAATTTATTCTAGGTTTCCTCTTTTGCTACCATCTTCATGGGAGAACCATGCTGGATGTTCATGTTCATCAGTTACTGCTGTTTGCCATCTTTGGAGCTGCTGCTTGCATATTTCTGGAAGTTTTCTTCCGTGGCAGTATTGTGCTAGAGATGCTTTGTACAAGCCTTTGCATATTACAAGGCAGCTGGTTCTGGCAGGTAGGTCACTTTTCTGACTTAGGAACTTCTTCCTTCACCAAAATTAGTGATTTGGCCCTTTGAAGATGTTTCATAGGGGATGCAATATGCCTTTTAAACGCAAACCTAAAAGGACTCATAGAAAACAATGTACTCTTGATGTCCCTTTAAAGAGATAAAAGTATTTCTTGTATTAATTTTACAGAAGAAGCAGCAGAAGCCATTTTACTTCTTGTGCATTTTATCAATAAAAAAGCTAAGAAGGCTTTCTTGAGCTCTCCCTTGTTCACTGGCCATTCTTTATGATCTGTATAACGTCCTGTTCCAAATCCACAAGCCAAATGGCAATGTTTTTAGAGCCCAGCAATATATGCTGTTCTTTATGAAGACTATTTCCAGTCAGCTGCTGGAGCAGTGAATAGATGCCCAGCGGAGTACTGGATGGGTGAGGCAATGCAGTCACTGACATTGCCCAGCTCAAAAGGTGTTTAAGCTCCCAATCTGCATTAAGAAACTGGGTGATGCAAAGCCTCCTGCTTTTCCAGGGCTCTGGAAACTGAGCAGAAGAAAAAACAGCTGAAACTGTGATATTTCAAGGATGTGGCTCCCAAAAGGACTCTTCAAAATGCAGCTTCCATTCCCTTACTTACTTGTGATTCTATCCAAGTAACAGATATTTGATAGTGACCCTGTCCTGTCAGAACAAGAGAAAGAATTTAATGAATTGCTGTGATCTCATAACAAAGAAATAAAAGCACTAGCGCTGATGTGTGCTTCATCTTATAGTGGAGAACTGAGGTCACTCCAGAGATTTTTCTTTCCGGCATGTCTAGACTGGCTTCCCTTTTTTGTATGCTGGCCAGACATGATGAAAAAGAATGTTTGCTGTTTCTTAGGAGAACTGGACACTCAGCACCAAATCAAATATCTAAATACTTGCTCTGGAAAGAAGACAGACCTCCTCAGCGGCAGTATTTTCCTATAAGTGAACTCAAGAACCTAGTGCTGCAGCACTTGGTAGTTTACTTTTTTGTTTGTATACTTTTTGTTGGTGATTTAAGAAGCTTTACGTAAGAGGAATTAGACATAACCATTTCTTTGTTGTCTGTCCAGTCTAATTTTAGAGCAAGTTATTTCTTTAGCTCTGGAGACAATGTGTTTCTTGTTTCAAAGTGAAAAATTGAAGAACTAAAAATACAAGCAATTTAAGTGTGGCCTTTTTCACACCTGCATGAGGCTTCAACCATATGTGTGACTAAAAACCACATACTGGCTGCAGCATGACAGATTTGTAAAACGTAAAGGGACTTTCTGCATCATCAACTCCCTCATTCATTGAATTCTCTGCATGGAAATGCAAAATGCACTCCTCCCATCCTCCTTCTTCTCCTTTTCCCAGCTCCTAAATTCTCAGCTGAACTGCTGAGCCATGACTCTGAAGAGTATTAGGCAGTACAGAGGACCAGTGCTTGTCGTACAGACCCCTGCGTAGCCACAGGATTACTAGCTTCCCACCTTCTGCATTAATATGAATTTGATCTTTTCCGATTCTGAGTACACTAATTAGCTATGTATTTCACATGGCCTTATAGCCTTGGGTGA
Organism: Myiopsitta monachus; assembly: GCA_017639245.1. Classification (NCBI taxonomy): domain Eukaryota; kingdom Metazoa; phylum Chordata; class Aves; order Psittaciformes; family Psittacidae; genus Myiopsitta; species Myiopsitta monachus. Next base: position 8,191,289 of record CM029927.1, read on the forward strand.
GAGCTCCATTTTTAAGTAATTTCAAAACCTGACCTTTTGCCTGGATGGCCAAGAAGAAATAGACTTATGCTCATCTTTATTTATTAATTTATTATTCATCTTCAGAACTATGTAGCACATTCCCAGACACTGTTGGGAAGAAGTGAGTCAGTGCAAACTGCCAGGTAGGTTTTCTTGTTGGCGATGTGTTTGCAGTTCAGACCACACAAGGCTGAGCACTGGCCCCTTTCCATACAGGACATAACTGTGATCGTTGTGAGACTTGTTGGGCAGGGTTATTAATTCTCTGGGCAAGAGCAGGGGGTTCCTGGGACAGGCTCTGCATCTTCAAAGGCACTCCTGCACAGAACTGTGTAAAACGATCCATTGCATCTGAGTGCGACTGCAAAATTGTTTTTAATAATAACCACAGAAATAATAAGCACTAAAAACCAAAAAAGATGTCTGCCTTGTGATAGGTAGCATAAAACATGATACGGCAAAGGATACACATCAGATGACATTTGCTAAATATCTATTATTTTATTACAGATCGGCTTTGTGCTTTATCCTCCAAATGGGAGGCCAGAGTGGAATCAGATGGATCATACCAATATGATGTTTCTGACCATGTGCTATTGCTGGCATTATGCCTTTGCTTTTCTTATACTTGCAGTCAATTATACAATCATCAGCTGGTAAGTTATTTGAAACACTAAAACTTTGGAAACTTGTCTATTTAGTCTAGCAGAAGCTTAATTTTAGAAATGTCTCACTGACAAAGCAAGTTTTCTACAAAGTAATTAACTGTAAGGTAAAATAAAAATAGGTATTGTTAATCAATGAAGACAACATGACTCACTGCTTCAGTAGATAGGGGAAAAATATTCATGAAGTACAACTCTGAAAGGATAATGCTTCTCACTTAAAAGGAGCTCTTTTTTAATAGTGTTCTATTATGAAATTAGAAGTAGGAGAAGGTTTTTTTTCCTACAGCATCTTCTCTCCCAGTGATCATCTCTAATTCCAGGTGACTTAGTCAGCAGGCTTCATGACTTTGAAGATTATTGGACAGGTTTCATTGCTAACAATTTCCTGGGATCAGACCTGATTTCTTTTCCACTAGCCAGTTTCCTCCCCCCATTTCTAAAGTTAGCCTTTTTTCTTGTGTTAATGCTGATAAAATTACAACCATAGTGTTAAATTAGTTATAAAAATGAGCCTGATTCTGCCATGTGTGATCACCTGCCTGCAGGACCTTACCAAGCCTTTGCCTGCACTGTTCTAAACATGCTTCTCTTCCCTCGGTTTACCCTTACCATCCTAATAGCCCTATTTTATCAGGCTTTGGCCACATGCAGTTCTTGCAGTCTTGCAAGAACTGAGATGCCAGTTCTTTTGGGATCTTTTGTCTGAAAGGCACTGACATTCAAGCCTGGGTAACTGGTTTGTTGTGTAAAGGACGGCAACTATAGAGTAGGTGACAGCAATCCTACATCCCTTCTGATGCTGGAAATGGCAGCTGCTGCAGCATGTCTTACAAACAGTATGTTCAGGTAGTATCATTAAATGTAGCACATACTAATGTCATGGTACATGTTTGCGTTGTGCAGTTGTCACTCATGCTAACATACAGCTATTTACAACCAAGGCCTGTGGTTAAATACTGCCCAGATTCTGCTTGAAAGCAGAAGCCATCTTTACAATGTCTTCCACAGTGGCCCACTACAAGTCTTCATACACCAGTCACCCTAACTCCCTGATGAGATGCAGGGGTTAAAAAGTTTTAACCATATAAAAATGGCCAGATAAGCCTATGAGTTACTATTGACAGCTCTCATTTTTTTTTTTTTTTTCAGGGCAGTTCGTTCAAAGGTTAAACAGGCCCAGTCCATGGAAATGGGATTACTGAAGACATCTGAACGAGATCAGGAATCAGAAGATGAAATTTAGTATGAATATGGCTTGACTAGTTTACCTGCTCTACCATTAGGCTAACTGATACCTCATTTATAGAATTTTTTAACATCTTATTCATTCTTTACTACAACTTGCTATGCAAATATCATCCACGACTACTACCTACATCTGCACAGTTACATCTTTATTTGTGGAGGGTAAGCTTTGTATCGATTTGCAGCAGTTGCACTAGTACCCTGCTTACCACATGCTTCAAAGAAAACCAGACTAATATTAGACAGACTTGAACTGGATAAGGTGGCATGATGAAGTCTGTGTGTTTGCTTCATTAATAGCTAAGCAAAATGCTTTCCGGCTGCTGCTGAATGGACCCAAGTTTCCATAATTAGGGTGTTCAAGTAAGTGTGTTTGTTGCTCTGCAAGTATCTGCATAAATGACTGTGCAGACCTGGAAGGAGTAGTACAAGATAAAAAATCAGAGTTTTGCAGCTGTCTTGTATAACACTTCTGTGTCTCTGCTTGTGGCTTTATGCTGAAAGATAGTCTGTTGAAAAGCAGAGGTGCCCTCTCCTGTTGAAAAGAGAGGGTGCTCTCCCCCATGCTCAATGGTGTTTGGGATGTGCTCCAACCTCAACAAAAGGGAAATAACTGATACAGCAAAAGTAATCAGAAAATGACGTTGCATGTAAGCACATTGCTTTTAAGGGGCAAACTTTCGAATCATCACTCTCGCTCTTTATATGCCTTTCAAAAGACTGCCATGGGCAGCTTGTGGTACAGCAGCACCTACACTCTGTTTTCCAACTGCCTGAGAATGGAATTCATGCTGGCGGCCAAGGGGCATTTTACACATACATCAGTGATAAGGTGGTCATAATAAGATGGTCATTCTGGAAAACAGCCTCTTCCCGTTAAAACTCCTTCTAAAGATATTATTTTCTTATTATTTTCTGAAACAGGCTAATGCAGGACAACAAATTCTGTTCAAATAATGCCTGTTAATCAGATTTGGTGCTGTGGAAGTGTGTTTCTTTTATTATTCAGACATTTCCAGATGCTCCTAAGGGAATGTAGAGCTGAACTCTGGTAGATAAATGAGATTTGTAAGATCTGGTCCCTCCACTTTTGAGTTTCCTTTAAATTTTTCCAGTGTGAACCAGAAAAATTAGTAGCATAAAATTACTAATTGCAGTGAGAAGGTTGTTTAATTTAGGTAATAATATAGTTTGTAGCTCAAAGGGATCTCAGGACTCAGAGAAAAGAAAGAAAAAGAGAAATTAAAGGCTTTTTCTAAAGCTGCTTAACCTTCAACGCAACATAAACATTTACTTCATTTTTAAGATCTACCTTTTATCCCCCATTTTTCAAGGAGTAGCTTCCTTAGCTGCAAGTGCTATTAATGCTGAATTTTAGACTGCCAGATTTATCAATGTGTTTCCAAAATCAGTGGTGCTGTTTATTTTGAAGGACATCTTCAGAAAGTGCTTTGTTTGTCACACGCAGGAACAATGCAAGTTTCTTCACTGCTCTTCTTGATAAATATATTTGATACTGTACAAATATTAAGGTGCTGTATCTCTAAAATAAAGGGATAGCCTCAGAAGAAAAGCATAATAAACTGGCTGAGCTTTCTTAGAACACTTAGAAGACTTCAGTTGGTAATTCTTGAGATTATTTTAGACATTTGCCAAGTATTGTGAAGTGACACTTGTAATCAGGTGTTAAATTGTCCACATGAACCTACTTTGGAAAGCAAGAATGTTGGCTTACAGACATTTCTACATTTACAAATGTAAAATGGGAAACTGCAGTTTGCTAAGCGAAGATCACCACTTTTCTTAATAATTGTTGTCCCTTTTTAAGTACCTTTCTCTGAAGGGCCTTGGAGATTGTGGCGAACTTTAATGAAGCCTGTCTCAGAACATTCTTGTAAGCTAGGTTTTGGTATGGCATTTTTGTAGCTCCATATCTCAGCTTTACAGTGATCTCACTATAAACTCTGAATTAATTTTTACTCCACTCTGCAAATCTAAGACTTGAATTTCATTGCTGTGGTTCTGTTAAAATCAGATATTCTGTTGGCATAAGCAAGAGGGAACATCAATGGCTTTGCTGAGGATCTTACCTGCTACTTGCAGCAGGGATACACTGGCAAAATACAGCATGTCATTACACCCAGCTATAATCTTACCTTCATTATGCCACATTATTCTTGTTTGTAAATTGTTGGGACTATTTTAAAGGGCAGAATTTTTTTCTGGTTAGAATGGTTGGGGTACAAATCTTCTGCAGTGCTGGGAGCGAAGACTATGGTTATGTACCAAAGAGAACTTGGGAATTATTGCAGAAGTCTGTTGTGATAAGCCCAAATCAGTTGACAAAGTGAGCCTCATGGGATTCAGTGACCCGAGTGAACATGGAGGGTGCTCAGCAAACTCTCCTTTTGAAAAAACTGCTTTTTCAGAAACAAGAAGAGCCAGTACTTGAATGTCATGGCCAGAAGAGCGGCTGCCTGACACGGTTCCCCTGTGACTGCCTCAGCCTGGTGGCTCTGGCTCTGTCCCTATTTACATCCAGCAGCGGCTGCAGGTGTGTGCATTTTCTTCGCAGAAAACATGAGCAGAACTCTCAGCTTCCTGAGAGGTATCACCTGTATCTCTTTTGTCTCCCTGCTGTGAATCTCCCATAAAAGATCGGAAACCTGAACGAAAAAGCCCACCAGACACATCTGCTGTTTTGGGTGCAACCATGCTTTGCAAAGATGCTTTTAAAGAAGCTCAACCTGGAGGCTAATGCAGTCTGTGACACATAACTGTAGGGCAGGCTTCTTACAAAAACTCTTCTTGCATTGGGGAAAGTGGTATTGCATTATTAAGCTTGAAGAAATGCAAGAAAAAACAGATCCTGAAGCCTCAAAGAAGTGATAGCCTCTTGGATTTTATTTGTAATGCTTTTGTGCCTGCTATGTTTTTGGTGCCACAAAGGAGAGAAACACCCTGTTTCACGGTGGGTTTTTGCTACACAGAACACCTTACCCATTCTTCTCAAGCACTGTTGAAGAGATGCTCAAGAACAGTAAGGTAGCTATTACAAGTTAGAAGGTACAACATTCAGCATTTCACTAGCAACAGATTTTGCTTGAGTTGAATGAGTGGAGGGAAGTCTGACAAGTTTACAAACACCACTCAGAAAAAGGTAGCTGCTCTCAAGAAAATTTAAATTATTGTTAAATATAGGTGCTTTTGAAAAAACTGTATGGTAGCTTATGATAGACAAGATATGCCTGTAATATTATTTAAATAAAACTGATTTATTCATATAAGATGTCTGACATGTTTCAGGGAAAAAAATATATGCATTTATGGGGTATAATAGACGTGTTACTCTCATACCCAACCCAGACATTTGAGTGAGTTACACTCAAATTCGGGAAAGGTCAGTGCTGCCTTGCCAAATTCCCTTGATTCTGTAATTTAATCATAATTTATAACACAGTTGAAAGCAACTCTTCTTGAGGTCTGGGGAGTACGATCCACGAAAGTCAAATGTTATGGAAAAAGGAGGCCTCAGATCTGGACCTGGTCTCCTGCATCATACATAATGGAGCAGCCAGCAACCAAGTAAACAGAACTGCATGAATGGGATCTTTCTGTTTCAGCAAGCTTTATAATAAGAATATTTAGGATTTTATTTGACTTTGCTCCCTTTTTCTTTTAAAGAAAAAGCACTCTTTCTGCTGTAAGGTGAAAATGCATTCTGAAAGAAAGAAGCTGACATACTTGAAGAAATTTTGGCAATTACAGATTTTGTCCTTTTCATATTTTTCACCAGTTTCTAAAATTAAGACTAGGGACCATACCTGACAAAAAGTAGCAAATAATTTTGGCCACTCTCAGGCTGAATTTTAGGAATAAATTCATTAAACATTATAGCTCTGTGGGCTTGATACCACATTGCTGCATATTTGACAGAGTGTTTTTTAGAGCGGGATGCACTTACCTGTACGTAAGAAAACTTCTATATTTGCCTAGGGCCAAGTAAGGGAGAGGAAGTCAGCACTTCCCGATTTCCCATTTCATCTGCTTGTTCACAAATGTGAAAGAGCTACATAAAACTTCTGAAAACTATCAGTCAAAAACTTTAAAAAACTAGAAGTAGCTTTAAATAAACCAGTTTGGGAATCAACCAGTTTGCATTAGAAAGTCAAAATGTACCAATGTCACTGTACACCCTCTGGTTGGCTATCTCCAGCCACATTGCCAGTGTGACTGTTTGCTGTCATGGTCAACCTCAAAAAATCTGGTGACAAGATACATGCCCCATCCCATCCAGGCAATCATGTAAAATGAACATTTTCGCATTGGCTCTGTGTGAGACAAATGAACTGTGTGTGGCAGAAACTTGGCTCACAATGGGAAGGTGTTTCCAACTGTGTGGATGACTTGGGACCTCATGGTTGCATTGGTATTGGGGTGAGGAATGGAGGGAAGGCCCTCGTGCACTGTATGGGGAGTCTGGTCTTGGGACAGCACTGCCTGAGCCCAGGAAGTTCACTCAGTGCTGTCAGTAGGCTGCAATGAAGTCAGAAGCCTAAACGAAAGGAGGCTGAAACCACCCCCTGGACAAACAGGGAAGAAGATGTCCTGGGGGAAAAAAGAGCATCTCTGAGCTGGTAGCATAAAGACAAGGCTGCACTTGCAGTTCCTGGGCCCAAGACCACACCATCAGCTGAATCAGCCTTTGCATTTTTATCTGGATCAAGAGAGCACTTTGGATCTTACCTGCTCATCCTGTCTTAAATGCCCAGGTTTGCATCATGGAGAGTAGTCAGAGCATGGGATCTGGAGTCCCTTCACAGGAAATGAAGTTCAGTGGTGGTGTCCAGCATTGATCCTTGTTTGCTGCAAGCATGAATGGGGATCCGCATCTCTGGATAAAACTAGAGTTCCAAAATGTGTGGAATGTTTGTGCTGTACAGAGGTACTCCTTCGGCACCACCAAGGTGTGCCTGACTCTGAGGCACACACATGCATAAGGTGGAGAGTTTGGTTGACAGAAGGGAAGGGAACCTGTATAAGTTTTATCATGACGTTTAAACATGGCTTTCTCTCATTTATGTTACCTGTGTCTCTGCAAAGCTTAGTAAGTGTGATATGTGGTTTATATTCCATAAATAACATTTTTTTCCCCTTGTATCTAAACCTATCTTGAACTAAGAGTAAATTTGCAGCAAGGAATTTCAATTCTAGGGCCTCATTAACCCTTAAAACTGAGGCACAAGAAAACTTTGGTGTATCTGGTACCTTAATGTTCTCCTTCCCCATGTTTCAGTTCCTCTGAACTAAAACAGTTGGGGTAGGAATTACTAGTACAGAAGTTGGTGGAAGAAAACAGAATAATTTTGATCCACAAAGCCCTTTAGCATGTGCTGTAGTATAAAGAAGCCTGATTCCAAGGACTGAGCAACAACAGCACATCTGTTAAAAGGGAGAAAGACAACTGGAAAACTGCCAGGCACTTGCTTTTAAGATCTATTCTGGGTAAAATATGTGCTTGCTCAAAATATGTGGGAGTAAAAAGCCCAATATTTGTCCACTAAGGCATAATTTGTTGTCAGATGACTTTTTCAGAATAGTAATTTCTAACACTTTGCTGTGTAATTGTTGAAGTTCACTGATTTCCATATTTGATACACATCTTAGAATGAAAACGAATTTAAAAAGTAGTTTAAAACATTATACAAATACTACAGAATACTTCAGTTCGATTCAGAAGGAGAGCTCTTACATGTGGAGCACTACTATTTAATGGCAAAATATTCTGCAGGGGATAGTACCTTAGAGGTCGCAGTAAGGCATGAAATTGGGAAAGAAATGGTTGCGTCTACACACCAGTCAGTGCCTCCCTGAGGAGAAGAAAGAAGAAATGGAAAATAGACTGCAGATCTATACAACTGAATAGCAATTAAGAAACTAGAAAGCATTCCCAGCACTCTACGACTATGGGAGGGAAAGCTGCATTCATGGCATACAGCATTCCAATCTGCCTTCAGCATTATTTATCAGGGACAAGGTTCTCAGACACACTCTGGGGTTTTTATGGCTCCTGTGTGGCAGGCCCAGAAGCAGTAATGCTGATCTCCTGCTCCTGTCGGGAATGACAACAGGAGTGAAAGCCTGCACTGCTTTGCTGGAATTTTCCTGGTTTGTGACTCCAATTCAGACAGACACAATTGAAACATAAAAAAAGTCAAAGATGATATTCACTGCTGGCACCACACTACATTCAGACTTGAAAACAAGCAAATAAAGACAGGAAATAAGAAACATCTGTCTCTAATTAAGGCTTAAAAGAAATGGAGGAAAGCAGAAAAAACATATCTAGCCACTCAAGAACTGTTTGTCTCCCTGCAGCTGTATTACATATACAAATTTGCCAATAATAAGGTTTTCTTTCCATTTGATTATTCTATCATATAAACTTGGCTTATTATTTGCATAAATAAAAGTGTACTATCCTTTAGGATGTATTTATTGATTTGTTTTGATTTTGCCATCTGGTTCCTATGCTGCTTTTTTTTTTTTCCCCTCTTAAGATTTATATAACACATTCATGTGAAGTTAGAAATTCCCAGTCTTTTTAGCTGACAATCTTACTTCCACTTCCCAGCTGACAAACTGACTTCCATTTGCAAACTTGGGCTTGCAACCCAAGGTTTTGGACTCATGGTATTTTATATATCTAAACACAACATGCTTCTCAAAGACATCCATGATGATGTTAGCTACATAAAGGAATGAAAGCAGGGGTGTTATTTCCATTGAATAGAAAGGCCAATGTCAGTAACCACAAGAATGAACTTTTATATCTTTCCTACTTTGTAATTTAAAAATCTCTGCAAGAGATTTTTAAAAATGCAGATTTATCTAGCAACATTTCTACTAGCAAAGGACCCAGACCTGTGATTCGGAAGCTAGGTATGCTTTTAATATATTGTAAACCTCAGACTTTGTGCCATATTGGATGTAGCTTAACTTAATGCTGCTGAACTATTCTGTGACTCACTTTCCCCATCTGCAAGAACTAGTCTGTCTATGCTTGGTTCTGCTTTGCTCTGTACAAGTCCTGCACAGTGACAGGCATCTTGTGTGTTTTGCACTCTTGGCCCTTCTAACCTCAGAAAGGCAAACATTCAACTGCTATGGCAAAAGGCTATAAAGTAATTAACACATGCAAGAGTACTAAGCATTTTTGGTGAGTAGGACAAGGAGGAGATCTTCCTCTCCAGCTGAGCACTGTGGTTGTTCATGGCTTAACAGCAGCAACATAGCTGGGCCATACAGCTGTCAGAATGCCAGGGCTTGCTTGCTTGACTCTGCAAATGCTTCCTAGCCCACATAATTTCCATGCATGTCTGGGTCATCCCTGGAGCTTTGCCACCCAGCCTCCACACATGGCTACTCTCACCAGGCAAAGGGGGCACCTCTGCTGCCCTGCCCCACAAAGTCCCATTTCTGCCCCTCTGATGGAGAAAGCCTGCTAGTGCTTGTGCAACCCCCTTGAGGAGGATTTGCATTTTGGCATTTTATTGAGGTAAAATGCCCAAATATTCCCTCTCAGCCAGGGAGATGTCTGTTTCCTTGCACCCTTGCACTCCCTCCCATCCATCGGCTGCATGCCATAGCCCCTGTGCCCTCCTCATGTCTTAGTGCTGATCGTGAAGGTGATATTTCCCCTTCTCTGTTTTCCATACTAATAAGAATAATATGGACATAGGAAAGATCTAGGACAAGAGACAGACTCTTAACCCAATGAGTACCGCAGATGGGCAGGGAGATCCCCAGCTGGCCAGAGCTGTGCCCAGATGGACAGCAAACAGCCATGTCCTGCCTGGAGCTCTGTCCCAGTACAAGTCACTGGTGTGGAGGTGCAGCCTGTTTTAACTAAAACCTCTGTGAGCAGACTGTTAAGATGTCAGGCTGCCTGAAGAAGCATATTAGCAGTTTGGAGCTCTCATTTGTAAATCTAATTATTACTACTAAATCTAAATATTAAATCTAATAGTAAATCTAATTAAATAATCTAATATTAAATCTAAATCTAATAGTATTACTATTACTATTTAATTATTGTAAATCTAATAACCTAATTATTTCAGCATTTCCTCTGAATTTCCTGTGTCCTATGTGCTTTCTTCCATATAGTGTGTCTTGATTGCTAAAAACTAGATGCTTGGTATTTTCCGCATTGATTTTTTGAGTATGAGCATTTTTGTGAATATTTTGCAGATTGCCACCAAGGAGATTAAATACATACCTTATCTTAGTCATCTTTTTTCTTGATAAGGGTAAAAAATATCTTAATAGTCTGTAAGGTGTTAAAGAAACAGTAGCATTTAGCAGTATCAGTACTATTTAGTGGCTAGACCACTGGGTTGCATCCCAAGAGACCCGAGTCCTTTTTTGACTGTTTTTTTTTTTTTATATCCTTGGCATGTTACATCAGTTTATTGAGTCCTGTTTCTAAAACTGAGATGAAAGTACTTCAGTAATTAAAAAAGCCAAACAAGCCTCCTTTCCTCACTAATGAAGAACACCGTGTAAAAGCAAGGTACTGTTCCTACTCACACACAAGGGATTCATCCACTGATCACTGATTATAGAAAATACAGTGTTTAAGACAATTAGTTTTTAAACAACCCTATTTGCCTCTTCACTTTGATTGTGATATTCATCTCTTAGCTTTTAATTTGTCAGAGGGAGACATAATAACATGCAAAAGATGCTGATTTTAGCAGTTCTGGTGGTGTAACTTTTCTTTCCACTTCACATTTTACTTGTGTCTTTATCCATTTTCTTTTCCTTCCCCACTTCTTTCTGGATGAATCAGATGTCTTGGGAATCTGAAGACAGAGATTTTATTCCTGGTTTTGCCAGTGCCTGCTGAGAGACCATATTTAATAGTGGAGCTGCATAGAGGGCATGCAAGAAGGCTATATGCTCCCTGTCCAAATTCTACAGTATGGAAATGCCATTTACTCTCTTGGTGCATGTCAAATGTCTGATCTAGGCCAGTCCTAACACAGTCAGCAATTCCACCTCCTCTCAGCACAAGACAAATGTTGCTGCAGAGGAGAGACCTTACTCTCACCCCTTCCACAAACTCCTCCATGGGTCCAGCCTAGCCTCCCTGCTGCAGAGCCTGGTGGTTATGGCTGCGCCAGCAAATAAAATGAGGCTACACAACAGGACTAATCCCTCAAGTGCTACCACACTGCCTGGCATGGTTTTGGCCTGTGCTATCCAGCACCTCATCAGACCATGTGCATGTCTAATTTGAGAATTAAAGTCAATTCCAGAAGGCTACATGCGTGTAATATATATGCTTTGCCAAGAGGGAAGAAACATTCTCAGATATGGCTCTGAGCCATGCCATGCATTCAGATATCAAGCTCCATCCCTCACCAATATAAATGTAGCTGTCTGTCTGAGCTGGGACATTGTCTTATAGCAAGCAGAAGACATTCAATGTCTTGATAAGAGAAATGTTTTATTGGTTGGAAAGTGATAGAAGTAATGGTGTGCTACTTTCTTTTTTTTTTCAAAGTGGAACAGAAAGGGTTAATGTTTCAGCGGTAGACAAGTAGTTAATAGTTTATCCATCACAAGGTTATGAATGTATATTACCATTTTATAGCAGAGCAGACAGTCTGCATCACAACATGTCTTCACTCCACTGGGACAGACTATTGGTTGGAATTACCTGTTGTGTAGTGACCGCAGCCTTTTGGGCACTGTGTATTTGGCAGCTTGTCCTCAGATTTAAAATATGTAGGAAATATAATTCTACTCCATTTAAGCTCTGTTTGAGCTCTTTGGGCTCTTTCACCTTTTCTTAAGTGTTTAAACATGATTGCTGATATACATTATTACCTCTGTGCTGTACGCTTCGTAGGTGGAATCATTTTTCTTCTTACACTGATGTTAAGGAAGTACCCCAAACATTGCATTCTGCTTTAAAATAGAACAGGATGGCAAACACTCTCTACAGTATCTTATCTCAGTGAGAATATTAGAAATATACAATAGCACATGTGTTCCTGGCAGCAGGTTTTTACTTGTGAATTTTCTGGTTTTATTGTATTTGTCAGCATCTCAAAACACAGGCACTAAAATGTCAGATCAAGTGGCAGTCCTCAGCTCCAGTTTTGTGCTTTATTTCAAGGCACAGGTGCACAATTTCCACCATAAAACTTATGGGAAGGGGCTCCAACTCCATCCTTCACTTTGGGACTATGTGAGGTTGACTGTGACGTGGGGCATGGAGTTTTATCAGCTTTTTTCAATAATGCCTGTCTTAAATCAGGGTATCTCTGTCTGATTCTTGAAAGCATGACTATCCATGTTCTTCTTACTGTTCTGGGTCCTCATCACTGGGGGTATGTGGCCCTATTTTGCCTTCTTGCTCCTGTGAAATCCCACAGAAGTAATTTGTCTTTTCATGGATTCAACTTGTGCATTGGCAGCCTGGAAGTCCAAACCATCACTCCTGCTTGTCCAGCAGCTGCACAAAACTGTTTCCACCTACATTGCTGTGGGAACACAGACTCATGTTTGAAAGCTTTGACCCCACATTCATGCCACTGGTTTTAGGATCAAGGAGGGATCAGTGACTGAATACATGGGGGATACTGTGGGTCACATATATTCTTAGTTGAAGTTTCAAAGTAATCATGTTTGCTTCTTTCCTTCAGCAAATTAGAGAGATATGTGGTTTTACATCGGTATTCATGAATATATCTTGATTATTTATTTACACAGACTCCACAGAATCCAAGGTACCTCCCTGCTTCTGCCTCAATGGTGGCATCTGTCAGGACAGAGCCTGCGTGTGCCCAGAGGAGTGGGTGGGATCTCTTTGTGAGATAGGTCAGTACAAGCCAGGCAGCATAGGCAGCTGGTGTCATTTCTGGGAACCCCTCTGCTTTGGGAGGCCTCTGATCTTCCCCTTTTGCTGAGACCTGCTCAGCAGGGTGGATCCACAAGCAGTGATATGGCTCTTCTTGCTAGGTGAGGCCATATCCTTCACCTACATCTGTCACTCTTTCAAACGAGTAATGTATCTCAGGAAGACATTGCAGGTTTCAACTGTATGCGCTCTGTTCCTAGCCAATTTGGTCTTTGTTTGAATTCCTGTGCTTGAAATTCACAGTGAGTTGAAAGTCTGATTCAGACCTCCGTGGCCAGTATTGACATCTCTGGATCGACCAGTGTTTAAAGGGACACCATCCAGCTCAGCACTCTGCAGGACAGGGACTGTCTTCAGTGCCTGTCCTCAGTGTCTGCTACCATTGGCACTGCTTTTGGATGAGTCACATTTCCTACGCCTGGCATAGCACTGAGCTGGTTGACTTCCATTTCAGTCCTCTGCACCACGGCATGGCACCGCTGTAACTGGAGCAGGTGCTCCCAGCAGATGCTGTGAGGGTGCTGGCTCACTGAGCTGCAGTATCTCCAGTGCTGGTAACATCCCATCCACAGCTCACACTTCCAAGACAACAACCTACACTGTGGCCAGTGTGACACATGGATATGCTGCACCTTTGTAAAATGAAATCACACATTTGGTCAGAAGGATGTCAAAAGATTGGCAAGAAAATATTCCTGGTGAAGACTGCTAGGTAGATGGAAACTTCAGGTATCCGATGTAATTTCCTTAATACAGGATGAGTAGCACATCCAACAGACAATGACAGATTGGATGGGTTCATGGTAGATTGGAACATTTGGGTAAAATGTTTTGGAGAAATTGGCTTAAACAAAATAGTCATTGCTAGGATTTCAGCACTGGAAACAAACTATTACGATGACTCCATAATTCCCTATGTTCATTCCTCTGGTATTCTGTATTTGATTTGCTGCGACTTGCTTTAAAGAATAGATTTCAGTAACGGTAGTTTTTAAAATATGTGAGGTAAGAGTGTTTGGAGTGGCATAATTAACTTGAAATAACCACAAGCATTATTGCATTTACCAAATCTGAATTTTATTCTGTTTTCCTGAGGAACGTTTATACTGACCATCTGTTTGTTGTTCCACCTTCTTGGCAACTCTTCACTTGTTGAACATTTTCGACTAAATTCACTAGGTGGTTACAAGTCCTACAGATTTTGAGATCTTACAAGTTTTGCACCTATCGCTAGTTGGGTACAGAAGACCAACCCTTTAAATACCTAACTGAGAAAAAGGCAAGGAGACTTAAGCTGGCAGTGTGGAGGTGGGGACTGCGTGGCCAGTCAACCCAGTCTAGCCACTAAGATGCACAGCTCTAAATTACCCATGACATTTGTCTCCTCTCCACCAGCTAATAAAATAAAGATCTGTATTTTATGTATTGGGAATCAAAAGATGGATGTGAGAGACAGAAGTGAGGGAGAGGCTAAGGCATGATGTGGCATAAAGAATGTGAGAACATAGTGCTAACGGTGTTGGGGAAGCTGGAAGGAAGTCCAGTTAGGTGTTGGGGGTATAAGAGAGGAGGTGATCTGGTTTATTGCCAGCAGGAGAGAGCAGGACACAGAGGGTAGTCAAATATTGTAAACCAATTACTTTTTTTCCAGTGGTGACGGAAAATTTCCACTTAACTCATATTTCTTTGCTTTTGTACATTATGTCATGGTTGCTTTTCTTTAAAGATCATTACATAAGGGCCTGGTTTTCTTTATGCTTGTGGTTTGTTTGGCTTTCTAAAAAGATCTGGAGCAATTCTGCTGAAGTCAGAATATTTGCAGTAATTTGAGATTTGCCTCAGAGGGGAAAAAAACAAAAGTTTTATTTCAGATGGACTCTTCTTTGTAAGTCTAAACCCAAGAATTATAGATATGTATATAAACCCACCCAAAACACTTTCAGATCACGTCCTGAATAAGCAGAAAGATGAAAAATAAAGCTTGAATAGGTACTCATGTATGAATACATATGTATCAACTAATTCCTGGCTTTCATCTGTCAGATGGAAGGCGGGATCACCACAAAAGTATTCAAATTCATGGGTCTGGACAGTATTCAATCAAAGCTGCTGAAAGACCTGGCTGATGTCACAGTGGGGCTGCTGTCTCCTATGGTGATCAAGGGTTGACAGCGAGAACTGAAAAAAAGCCAATATTATGCTCACTTTTAAGAACAGCAAGAAGGAGGACTGTGGAAACCATAAGCCAGTCAGGTTTACCTCAGTCCTAAGAATATTACGGAGCATGTCTTCTTGGACATGTCCTCTTGGAGTCTAATTCCATGCATGTAGAAGACAAGAAGATAATCAGGAACATCACAGATTTACAAAGGCAAAATCATGTCTGACCAACTTGTCTGCCTTCTGTCTTCTTCAACAGAAGAGCAACAGATGTAGCATACCTTGATTTTAGAGATGCTTTTGACACCATCTCCTTCAGCATTTTTGTTTGGTAGATGAATATATATGGGTTTGGTGAATGAACTCTTTTCACTAGCTGGACTGAAAATTAACTCAACAGCCAAACTTAAAGGGTAGTGATCAGTGACTTGATTGGCATATAATAAAAGTAACCTGCTGGTCAGTACTAGGGCCAATATCATTTAATGTCTTCATCAAAGACCTGAAGGATGACACAACATGGCTTCTTAGCAGATCTGTAGACAATACTAAACTTGAAGTGGGGCACAGGTATTGTTGATACAGTTAATAGCACAGCCTCAATGCAGAACCATGAAAAACCTGAGGATAATGCCAACAGAAACCTCGCAGTGTCCAAGAAGGACAAGCGCTGATCTCCATGACAGGGACATTGGTATAAGCCAGAAACTTGCTGGTTGAGGAGCAGCTCTGCTGGAAGTTACCTGGGAGAGACAGTGAATACCAGGTTCAGTGTGGGCCAACAGTGTGCACTCATCACAAATAAAGCAGAGCTTCTGTGCTTTGTGGAGAGAGACGGGTTGACAGACACTATTACCCTCACCTTCCTGGCACTGATGAGACACCACCAGGGTATATGGGCCTGCACCCCAGGCTAAAAAGACATGGAGAAGCTGGAGAGGGTCCAGCAGCACACCCTTCTAATCACCTGGCAAGCAAAGTTCAAGTACTGTGCTCTAAGGCAGACCTCATCTTTTCAGTCATGTGCCCTTATTTGTTCTTAACCATTTCTACACAAGGAAAGTATCATTGTGTCATGGGAAACTGAGACACTATAGAAAATAAGACCCACTGAAAGTTACATGACTTGGCAAGAAAGCCTGTACCAGAACATGGAGAACACTTCAGGCCTCCTGAGCCCCTCTCAGGACCTCAACCATAGGTATGCTTCTCTGACTCAGTCCTGCTAATGCAACACAGCTGAAATGTGGTCCAAATTAACAAAAGTTAGCAAAAACAGGATGATGCAAGTCTTCAGACCAAGCAAAACATTTCTGCCTTTGTGCTACAGTATTTTTTTCAAGTGTTTGCCACAATGCAAGGTAAATTTGTGTTACGTTATAGTGGTATGGTATGACATGAGTATGCAATTACCTGCTGTACTGTGTTAGGCCACAGGTCCACTGAGCTCATCATCCTGCCTTTAGATGCAGACAGTACTAGGTGCTTAGACAAGGTGTGGAGTTTGGGGTAGCCACCCTGTGCCATTGTGGCAGGCAGTGGGGCAGTGACTTCCTGCACCAGAAGCTGCATTGAACCCATCATGGTTCAGAGGCACCAAAGGACTGTCCCCCATTAACTCCCCAAACCCCACGTGGAGCAAACTTGTTCCTTTGCCCCTGGCTATCCTGTGGCATTAGGTTACCAAATCTGATTTCTGCTTTGGTAACAAGACCCTGGAAGAGAAGCTTTATAATCTTTTAGAAACTTTGTAGGACCAAGGCAGTGAAAATAGGAGGGGTGGAAAAAAATACGGGCGTTAGGGTTTCAGTGACTTCATAAGTATCACCTATAGCAGCTCAGCAGCTGGTGTTTAGATGAGTTTTACTCAAATGCTTTTATTTCCCTTAGGGCAAAAGATTTGGTGAGCATGTATCTCAAAGCTATTTAACTTTTGAAAATTAGTCCTTGTACTAAAAATATTTGATCTGTATATATGTTTTCTTTTCCTTCTGTGCAGTTAATTTCTGTGAAGCTAGTACTTACACAGTGCACAGTTCTGAAAGCATTACCAAAACCCTTACTTTTGACGGGTTATAGTGAGCAAATACGGCAACTCAGAAGAAAAATGCAAACCTGATACTGCGAATAGTATGTGCTTCTTTCCTTTAACTTCTACTTCCCACAAGTAAATATAAGGTTTGTGAAAGATGTCAGATTATTAGATCAGATGAGAGGTTGATGTTTGAAGCCAGCTCAGGCAGCAGGAGCACAAACCTTTCCAGACAGCTTACTATCCCAAATGCAGAGAATTTAAGGCATGCACCCTGAGTTGTATCCATGTCTGTCTGGGACTGGGCTGTGAGTCAGTTAATATCTGCTCCTGAACAGCCTCTTGATAGAAAAATAATCTATTTATTTCCTACTATTTAGCATTAGGATTCAGGATACTTTCCATTATCTGCGGTTCCATGAACTGTCTCAGCTTCCAGAGACCTTGTAGAGGAGTAATTTTTCCACAGCTGCACCACACACCCTTTGCATTTCTTTCAAGACATACGAAATGTGTTTTTCAGGATATGATTAAGTGACTTCCTGATAGCTCAGTGCTGATGGCTCTGCCTCCCATTTAAGAGATGTGTTTCTGCAGCTCTAGTGTAACTAAACCTAGCTGAATTTGGCATGAATAACATCAACCACTTTGACAAGATTGTGTATATGTGTATAAAACACATGTTCTAAAAAGAATAAGAACTAATTAAATAATTCATGGTCACTTTTAACTCTGAAAGACAAATATTTTACATGCACACAGAAAAAAAACACTGGATAGGGTCTCACAGCTGCAATACAGTTTTAATTCCTAATGAGGTCACGTGCGTGTGAGTGCTTCTATAGTAAATGCCTATCTTTCTGCTTTTACAAAATTACAGATAACACTTTAATAGCAATCTGGATGTGCTCCAGACAAGGGAAAATTCCTACTTTAGAGCCCCCCAAAATTCTGAATTGTGATGAAAATCTGGACTCCCTAGCATCACAGGTAATCTTAAATTGCTATTTAAACTGTGTCTGAGATCTTGCATCATTCCAAGGGGGGAAAGAAGAATTGATAGGAAACTGAGGCTTGAAACTTTGCAGAAAGGAAAATGAAGGACCAAAGCCTTTTTCAGTGCCATTCTTGCCATGTGCCTACTTTGCAAATGGCCTGAATTTCCAGTGGTGTGATTTTATTCTGATTTTGTCTGAACGTAGCATCCCATTTCATATTCCTCAACTGGCCTGTAATTTCCTCACTTAGGTTCTCAGTTCACAGCAAACACCTCTGAATGGAGGAAGAAATGGGCTACATTTGCTTTAAATAAGAAACTCCCTTTAATAATGTATTTTTGCTTGACTGTTGTATCCAGTGCTTCACCTGCCTGGATCCTCTGAGCTCAATATTGTATTTTCTCAAAACACAGCCTTCACTAAACGCTTCAAATGCTAAATCTTCTGTAGATTAATATATGCTACTAGTAGTACCTATTTATAACATTAACAAGATGCAACATCAGGATGCAACATAGGGTTATTCTGCTGCCATTAGCATTTTGGGGTTTTGTTATGAGTTGTGATGTGCCACTGCCACCTAGTGAGCCCAGAAATGCTTGGAAATGGGAGGAGAAGGAGGCGTTCATGCTAGTGAGCCAGAGCCCAGGTTTAAAAGGATTTCATTCCCTTTAAATATCAATATCTGCTTTGAACCCAAGGTCATGTTAGAAGTCAGAAGTAAGAATAGTGAAAATAGACGTTCATGATGTACTGTTTGTTCATGGTGCATATGAACATGTTTTCAAATCAAATAATATCCTGGGCTGCATCAAAAGGAGCGTGACCTCTCAAAGGAGTTGATCCTGCCCCTCTACTCTGCTCTTGTGAGACCTCACTTGAAGTATTATGTGCAGTTCTGGTGTCCTCAACATAAAAAGGACATGGAACTGTTGGAACAAGTCCAGAGGAGGGCCACGAGGATGATCAGGGGGCTAGGGCACCTCCCGTATGAAGACAGGATGAGAAAGTTGGGGCTGTTCAGCCTGGAGAAGAGAAGGCTGCATGGAGACCTCATAGCAGCCTTCCAATATCTGAAGGGGGCCTCTAGGGATGCTGGGGAGGGACTCTTCATGAGGACTGTAGTGATAGGACAAGGGGTAATGGGTTCAAACTTCAACAGGGGAAGTTTAGATTGAATACGAGGAAGAAATTCTTTACTGTGCGGGTGGTGAGGCACTGGAATGGGTTGCCCAGGGAGTCTGTGAATGCTCCATCCCTGGTGGTGTTCAAGCCTGGGTTGGACAAAGCCTTGGGTGGCATGGTTTAGTGTGAGGTGTCCCTGCCCCTGGCAGGGGTGCTGGAAATGGATCATCTTAAGGTCCTTTCCAACCCTAACTATTCTATGATTCTATGACCCTACATAATCTCCAGGGATAATCGACGTAAATTTCCTTCCTCCTTATGCAATGCATTCACCTTTCTTTCCTACCATTCCAAGCTTTATGAACACTTCAAAGCTGCATGATTTTATTAGTCTTGATTTTGATAGCTTCCCAACGTAAAAATTTGAGAACAATTCAGTTATCAAAGCTATTCATTTAAGCTATTCATTGACTGGATTAGAAAAGGGATGACTTGATACATTGTTTAGCTGGCCTTCACAGCCTACAAAGGAAATTCTCCAGATGATAAGCCGGTTTTCCACCTCCTTAAGTCTTACTGTTACCTAGCTATACCTTCATATAACATACAGCTAAAGCCTTATCTTTTTTTGTTTAGACTTTTAAGATGCTGTAGACATTTACACTCTACCTATTAAGTGCTAACTGACTCAAACTGGACCCAGCCAGTGCTTCTAGCAATTCTTATTAGTATCTCCAGCATCAGATTTTTTTTTCTACTTTTATTCCAAGCTGACACTATATATAATAAACTGAAGTGAGGACAAGGTTCTCAGTGCAGGTTATGAGTACTGTGTTGAGAAGCACAACTATTCCAGATGAGATTTCTCAGGTTCCTCTGGCGGCTTTTCAAAAATCCCATTCTGGTTATTTAAGGAATAGTGAAAGGTGTACAGAAGTTTATAGACTCAGATGCTCAATGAACTCAAGACAAAAGGGAGGTCCTGCTGATACGTACAGCTATTTCACAACAAGGTGTGGAGAACAATGAGGTCAGGTTCTTCTTCAAGGTGCATGGTATTAGGATGAGCAGTAATAGAGACAAGTGGCAACATGGGAAATTCCAATTAGATAAGAGAAAATTCTTTCCCTCAAAGCTGGTCAAATACAAGCAGGTTTCTGAAGAAGGTTGAGAATATTCAAAATGAGCCCCTGAGTAGCCTGGTCTCAGTTAGCCTTGCTGGGTTAGGGGGCCTCCAAAGTACCCTTCTAACCCAAGCTACTCTGGAAGTCTATGAAATCATTCCCTAGGGAGAAATTGCAAATACTGCATATTTGACACAAACAGAAGCAATTTAGACCACCAATTTCTTGCATATTTTGATCTTATGTGAGAATTTTATAAAAGTGGTGACTCTTCTTCCTTTCCTCATTTTCTTTCTGTTGAATGGCATTTTCCTAACAGGTTGAAACTGTGAACTCCAGCAATGTTGCAGCTATTGTAAGCAACACTGAAATCCTCACCTCCATGCCAGACCAACTGACCACAGAACATCTGTGCTCCTGAAAGCATCACAATGCAGATTCTGAAAACAGCCAATGTATCAGAAGACTCTCAGGTGAGACTTACTAAGACTAAAATAAGACTTTTGTGGGTTCATATCTGGGGTATCAATTCTGTCCCCTCTCTACCAGCAGAAGGAACAGTTCTCAGAGCTGAGTGTAAATTTGTTTCTTATCAGCTGTTTAGACTGTTAGATATATATTAGACTTGCTGAAATTTTAATATTAACGTTAGACCTGAAATTTTAATATTAACATTGTTGCATGTTTATCAGGTAATCCTTACTGTTTAAATTAATGCAAATGTGGTATTTATGAACACATTGGTGCAAAGTTTGTGTTCCCTCAAATGGCATCCTCTGCTTGGTGTACTCTGTAGTCCATACTTTCAAGCAATGTTTATGAAGTGTTCTTTGTCTGAGGCGTATCAAAGATAGACTCCAGTTCTGGTGAAATCTGAAGACCTTTATTTCAAGGACTCGCATCCCTTTTATAGTCTACTAAGTGCTAAGCAGTAACTGTCCATTCTCTTGCTTCCTTGTCATTCCGATTTAGCAAAACTACTAAGGGTTACAAATATTCACATTGTTTGGTCTGTCTTTGAGAGGCACATCCTGCTTTATCTTGCAAACTGTCTGCTTTATTTTTCTAACTGATCTTTGCCCTTCCTTGTTGTCTTTACAGTGCCCAAGGCTTCGGCCCTAGCAGGGCAATAGCGCCTGGTGTTTTCTTCACTGTTCCCAAGGCTTAAGCTAGACCAGGGTGATAATGCCTGAATCCATTTCCTTAACTATTTCTATCCCATCACCCCCATCTCCTCTTTTTGTTTTACTAAAAAGACAGCTTTTATAGATTTATGATCTATTTTTGCCAAAGCTTCTATATTCTCCATTAGCTGTTGTAGCAAACAAGGCACACAGGCACACAGATTAGAATACCTAAAAAGACTAACAAAATGATTAAGATAAAGTAAAGCCATCCTGTAATGCTCAAGCCAGAAAACACTTTGCTCAACCAATTCAGTCCCTCATCTTCCTGAAGGTGAACTGTCCTTGCTATGAAGTCCGGAATGCTTTTATGGATGATCTGATAAGTTCGTGCAGCACATACCATCAAAATCTTCACACCCATGGCCTTGGGCTAGCAATAAAAAATCAACAGCCTTTCTGTTCTGTAGTGGGGTATGCCTCACAGAATCAGCGTCTAAAAGCAGCCCTGTTGTCCAGTGGTACCCTCTGTGGGCTTAAATGTTCCCAGTCTATTACTAGTGGCTGGAAAGTCCAGTTGTGATACGCTCCTGCACAGATACGTTCTCCATTGACTGGTTCTCCAAAAAGAGACCAGTTAACTTTGTACAGTTCCCATGGGTTGACTTCAGTGATGAATCGGCATCAATCTTCATTGGCAGCCATCGCTTGTATAAATGGACGGGTACATCGCGTGGGGATCCATCGGGGTCCTCGTCCTGTAGAGATGCAATCATAGCCTCTTCCCCAAGTTATTAGCCTAAAAGGACCTTCCCAGTTATGATTTTCCAAAGACTTTACCATTACCATAACGGGTTCTTTCCCTGGTATCGGATCTGGGCCTACATGGGTTACTGCAGAAAAATGCCTAATCACTGGGGGGCATTCATGCCCATGTGTAAATCAGAACTGGATATGTTAAAAAAATTAAGACAAACAATGCTGTGTTGATTTGTGCATTTGGGGTCTCCCCTATCATTCCCCCTTTTTGTTTTACTAGCATGTTTTTTACAATTTGGTGTGTCCGCTCTATCACTGCTTGACTTGTGTAATTAACATAGCCAGCCACTACTCCAGGCAGCATTATTTCAGTAAGATTAGTCTGATTTGAAGTCACTTGAACCGTTATAACATGTGGCATACCAGTGAATCCTACACACCATGTAACAGGTTGGAATAATGGGGGATTTAACAAAGGTGCCCAGTATACTTGTCTATTACCCATGGTCACACATAATAGAACAGATATTACAAAGATTACTGTCATTGTCGTTTCTTTATGTTGTTTAGTTCTGGGGCTTTATACGTTTCACTGGCAGCCAGTATGGTCCTGTCGCTAGCTGTACACAGCCATATCCTTGACCCCATGTCAGCAATGGCACTGGTCCTTTCCACTCATTATCATGTAGGTCTTCATATGGAACCGGTGGTTTGGGCAAGGAATCGTTTGTCAGATGTCACAAGCGCTGTATTGAGGAAAGAGAATCAAAACTAGACAAATTTAAAAAATCTAGTACAAATTGTGCTTTTGCTAACTGTTTGTGTGGAGAAAATCCTTGCATTCCCCTTTTTTTCTCTTTTATATATAACACCAGCTTTAGATGACCCTACTTTAGCAGGGGATTTGGACTAGATCATATCTCCAACATATGCCAACCATGGGCTGTTTGGCCTGCCTTTCCCTCCTGGATAGGTCTCCAATAACACGGGAGGCCATCCCTCACATAAAGGTCTGGCATGGCATGTGTCCTTCCCCCTCAACGCCTGCTGGGTTGCAGCCAGCAGCAGAGCTAAAGGTTCTTCTTGGTGGCAAACGCAGAAGCCAACCCAGTCTTGCCCTTGACTATGATAGGAGGCATTTGGCCAACCTCTGTCCTTGTACCTCGCTATCAATGCAGAGTTTCACCTGCTTCACCCAGTAACAAGTTGCTACTATGGCAAAGCACACACAGATTTACATTAGCAGAGTGACTATTACAGGGTGCAGCAGCACGTTGAAGATGCTCATGGCAGCGAGGGATCAGCCAAAGAAATTTCCTACCAGTGGAGTTCTCCCACCCTCTTAATTTGTTCTGTTACCTGCTTTATAACACTACCATTGTATCAGAATTTTTCTAGCTTTTGCCTTAGCATTTTCTAGAAGCTGCTGCAAATTTGCATGCTCTAACATCTCTTTTACAAGTGACAAATCCATACAATAGAAGGTGCAGTTTCTTATTAGCAACTGGCTAGTAAATACAGGTTAGTTTTATACACAAAATCACAGCCTCTAATAATAGCTACTTTACAAGCACACATGTTCAAGCTGTTACTTTTCAGTTGCCCCCAAGTGATGTTTTGCAATCATTCATTTTTCTCTTCCTTTACCTCCTTCTGCTTGGGGTATTCATGGTCAGCTCTTATAGCTGAGGCATCAGGTTTTTCCACTCATCTGTCCATCTCATGGCAAGGCTTGACAAACTTTGCAGGCAGCCGCCATGGACCTGTAGGTAGGACAGCACAAATATCCCCCCTCCCCCAGGTTATCAGTTCTTGAGAAGTATGACAGGTTAAAATGATTCCTTAAAGCAAAAGCATTCTGATGAAAAAGGAATGTGAAACAGCTGCAGAAGCAAACTGCACAGTGTGAACAGTCAAGGAGTTTGCTGTGTCAATACTCATTGTTTTTAATGTTTTCTCTACCACCCTGATGCTGCTTGGGTGGTGGCTGGTAAAGCTTGTGGTTGTGCTACCCCTCTTGCTTTTACAGTTAGCAGTTCTTGACTCAACCGATCTATCTGTTCCTCCAAGTCTTGAATTCACCCCCAGGTTACCTTAAACACACTAAGCAGGACTCCTCTCCTGTGCCCAGTGTGTTGCAGGCCTCTTTAGGCTTTGTTTGTGGTGTCTCTACAAACTGCCCTAACGCTTCAATAGATTGAGAGGTTTTTTGGTGGCTTTTTTTCCTTCACTCCATGGCTCCGGTGCCCATCCCGGCTGTTCCACTGGTGAAGCACTGGGAGCCGAGTTGGAGGGCAGCTTCTTTTGAACATGGTTACCGAGCTCTATCAAATAACTTTTTTTCCAAGTTGCTCAAACTACTCTGTGCAGCTACAAACCAGCACCCACCCAGCTCTACCAGCCTGCTCGGCAGCAGCTATAAATGCCTGCCTGTTCAGCAACAGCCATAAATACCTGCCAGCAACCGCACTTTTGCATTAACCCTTTCTTGCCCAAAATGTTAATCTGCTACCCGTTAAAAATTTTTACGTGAACCCGATAACAAAAAATACACAGAACACTGCCTGCCCTCAACACACACACACACATATGCATAGGATCCCACAAGCACACTCCACACAACTACAATATTTGAAACACAAAATCCAGACAATCATTACTTCCACTACACGGCCCCACATACAGTGCGCAAGGACCCTGTGAAGACAATCAGGAAACCAGCAGTTCGATGTGGCAGGCTCAACCTTAGCGGGCGTCCCCATGGAGACTCTGCTTCCCCAACATCGCATGAGGCTTGGGCTTTTATACTGACCAAAATTCACACTCATTCCGAGGCAGGTGGCCAGCCTACGTCGGAAGAAGTGGCCAGCAGTATGTATAATGGTCTGCAAGGGTTGGTAGAAACACAGACATACTTATATTTGCCAACCTCTAGTACAGGAGTATCACAGAGAGACTGTATAAAATGAGTTGTATATGGGGTTCCAAGTCCATGGTCCATCACCGTTTGCCTGATATCTTTGATAAGAGCATATGAGAGACCTTCCCACTGTGGATCTTGATCCAGCACATACACCACTGGGAAAGCACACAATACATCTGCATCCCCCACCCACCTCGCTTCTCCCTTTACAGCTGCCCATTTATCATAAGGATCTGGGGGATAAAAACCAGGCTTCTTTTCTGGATTAACAGGCCCTGGGTCAAAAGGACTATACAGGTCAGCATCAGAATTGCCAGGCGTCAGAACTTCAGGAGCAGCAACAGTGGTCTGATGAAAGTGCACAGGCTCCTTCTCAGGATCAATAGGGCCCAGGTCAAAAGGATCATCTTCATCCCCGTCCTCAGTCTTTGCAGCCGCGGCGGCAACCAGTGGAGGTTCGGGGGGGTGGGGGGCGCTGGGTTCCACAATCTCATTTTTTGATTTTAGAGTCTCTAAAATAGTTCTCCAAATGACTAACAATTTTTTTGCAGTGTCAGAATTCTAACCCTGACCAAAATCGGACTGAAAATCCTAAATCCCGTTGTTTCTCTACTCACAATTCTAAATTTGATGGGAAGTTCATATCTAATAAGAAACGGAATGAGTTGTGGTGTAAAGCCCGGGATCTGGGTGTACCTCGACACATCCTACATGGTATGTTGACAGAGGACCTCCATACATTAGTCCAATCTATATCTGAGAGGAATAATTCAGTAGGGGAAAAATGTTTGGGTGAGGAATTCCCAAACAGTGAGGAGAGTGTGCCTTCTGCACCAGAAAGTGATTTGATTGATCTGTCAGAATCTCAGCAAAAAACTTCCATTTCTGGGAAGGGCAGCGAGCCACCCTGCCTGGTAGGTGTTAGCAGTGCAATAGCTCTCTAATGACAACTCTGAGCCTATTATTGCCATTCTGGTTGGACCCCCAAAAATATTGGTGGAATTTCTTATTGATACTGGCGCTCAAATGTCAGCGATCACTAATGAGACAACACAAGCTTTAGGCATTAAACCTACCCAATGTAGAGTTAAATTCACAGGAATTGATGGTGTAGTGAAGGAATGCCCCACTGCAAAAATAACCCTTTGGCTACCAGAGGAGCAGAGACTAACCCGAGTAGAAGTATTAGTTGAAGTATTAGTTAGAAGTATTAGTAAAGTCACCTTTTAGGATTTGACATCTTGTGTGGCAAACCTGGAAACTCCAGGATGGGACTATGTCGAGCTTTGCAGGACTTGAACAGGGATCAAGCACAATGAGGTTAAGTCTGTTACAAACATCCATACCCTTACCTCCGTCTAAAATTAGGAGTTGGAAAAGAGGGGTATCATTAAACAAACTCATCTTACAATTCCCCAGTGTGGCCTGTAAAGAAACCCACTGGACAATGGCATTTCACAGTAGATTATTGACAGTTAAACGCCAATACTGCACCTCTAACTGCAGCAGTCCCAAATATTGCCAAAATTGTGACAATGATACAAGGAGCTGCCCACCCTTGGATGGCTGCCTTAGATGCTAAGGATATGCTTTTCATGATTCCTCTCCTTGAACAGGACAAAGCACAGTTTGCATTCACATGGAAAGGAATCCAATATACCTTTAACTGACTTCCACAGGGTTATAAACATTCCCCTACCATTGCACACAATGCTTTGGCAAAAATTTTGGCAGAGATTCCTGTCCCACCTCATACTGCAGTATATCAATATATTAATGATATACTGATTGGGGGAGAAAACAGAGAAAGTGTAAAAGACAGAATGGAAATAATTTGAGGGACATTGCTTAGATTTGGAAATTCCGGACTCAAAGTGTCAGGGACCTGCACAGGAAGTTAAATTCCTGGGTGTCTGGTGGATAAAAGGAGCTGCTTCTATTCCTCAAGACACCCTGGAAACCCAGGAGCGTGGGCAAAATCCGTCTAGTGTAAAAGAGTTACAGCAAATCTTGGGAACTT
This sequence comes from Myiopsitta monachus, assembly GCA_017639245.1. Taxonomy (NCBI): domain Eukaryota; kingdom Metazoa; phylum Chordata; class Aves; order Psittaciformes; family Psittacidae; genus Myiopsitta; species Myiopsitta monachus. The sequence continues at coordinate 8,218,421 of CM029927.1, forward strand.
TAGGTTATTGGTGTAGACATATTCCTGGCTTTTCCATTATTGCCCATCCTTATAATCTGCTTAGAAAAGAAAAAGCCTGAGAATGGACTGAACAACACACCAAAGTATTAGAGCTGCTAATAAAAGAGTTAAGAATTTTCCAGCAGCTCAGTCCTATACATCCAACTGACCCAATCCACGTAGAATGCGGGTTCAGCAAACATGGCTCACACTGCAACTTATGGCAAAAAGGACCAGAAGTACCAGAAAGACCATTAGAATTTAGCTCTCACTCTTTCAATGATACCAAAAAGAGATATTCAGATCTTGAGAAAGGCCTGCTATCCCTAGTACGAGCAGTGAAACGAATAGAACAAATAAGAAAAGAGCAAAGTGTAATCATTCGGAGGCCTTTCCGCCTCCTGGATGTGGTCCGTAATGAAACAGCACCACCTGCCGGTATTGCTCAAAACCCTACAGTTCGTAAGCGGTTTGCTTATTTAGAAGGCATTAATGAAATCATGCCGATTTCAAAAGGAAGTGTTAAAGTGTCCAAACTACAAAAGGACATAGATGATACTCTGTTGTTCCAATCTCCACCGAATAAACCATCTCTGATTCAGGAAGCACCCCCACTTGAAGGGAGGTAGTGATCTTACTGGAGTGTGGTTTACAGACGCATCATCTTATCGAGAAAACAATAAATGGAAATATACAGCCATGGCATTAGGAGTAGCAACAAGAGAAAAAAATAACTGAAACAGGAGAAGGAAGTGCACAAGTGGGGGAACTCAGAGCAGTCCTACTAGCTGCACAGCATGGTGCTTGTCTTATTTACATTGATTCATATACTGTTTTTAAAGGAGCCACTGATTGGGCGGGTCATTGGGCAGCAAATGATTGGCAGGTGAATAGAGTCCCAGTTTGGGAAACCGATAGCTGGAAACAGCTGTTAGAGAGAGGGGAACAAAGGAAGTTACATGTTGGTTGGGTAAAAGGACACGATTGTTCAAACTCAATCACTGCTCAGTTTAACCAAGAAGCGGACAGCCTCATACAACTGAGGAAAATTGATGTCATAGATGGTGACTAGGAATGGGAACGATTGCTTGAATGGTTACATGTTAAGTGTGGCCACACTGGAAGAGCAGACCTACATCGGGAAGGCTTAGCCCGAGGATAGCCTGTATCAGTTAAGCTACGTGAACAGGTAGTAACTGCCTGTTTACAGTGTCGCTTGCGACTCAATAAAGACAATCCAAGCAAAGCCCCTCCCTTGCACATCTGAGATGAGAAAACATTATGGCATTCCTGGCAAATTGATTATACCAGACCTTTGAAACCCTCAGGTAAAAAGAAATATGTCCTGGTATGAGTGGAAATCATCTCCGGTCTCACTATAGCTACTAGTGTAGAATCAGCTACAGGGGAAAACACGGTAAAGGCTCTTTAGGGATGGTTTAGCACACTCCCCTTTCCAGAGGAAATCCAAAGTGATAACAGTTCACACTTTACAGCTACAGTGGTACAAGATTGGGCCAAGGAAGAAGGGATTCGGTGGGTATTCCACACTCCCTATTATCCTCAGGCAAATGGCATTGTAGAGTGCACCAATGGATTGATTTGCGAAAACTCATGAGCCTGGATGGCACCTGCAACTGCCCAAAGCCATTTTTCAATTAAATAACAGATGGAGTGGAGATGGTTGCCCCAAAATGAAGGCTTTCTGTGTATCACCTACCACCATTGCTCCAAAGATACACACCAAGCCAGTAGAATACCCCACGGGTTTTTATACGGGACAACCAGTGTTGGTAAAAATGCCTCAGATTGGAGCAGTGCCAATGGTACTAGTTACTCCTAAAAATCCCTATGCATGGGAAGCCAAAGACTGCTCAGGAAAGGTGCACCGGATTAGCACACGATGGATTTCACCTTCCTTTTAACCCCATCGGTCAAAAGGTCGAGCATGTTTTCTCTTTTATGTTCACAGAAATTCTAGGTGAACTGCATGTGGACAGACGGACTGGCCTACACTGAACTTGAGTGCATCCAAGGAATCTTGTCACTCATCCTAGCTGTAGTGGCATTCTTTGCATTCATGATCTTTTGCCAACATAAGTTTTAAAAAAATGGTAAACTGCAGAATTGAATCAACATTATGTTTCCTCTTAGCAATACACAGCCTTCTTGCTACAGATCTGCAGTGGCCCTGGTCTGAGGCTTATATAAAACACACCAGGAGCATGGGATTAAACATAGGGAATTTAGAATTAGATTCTAACAAAGACTTAAATCTGTCAACAGTGGGGATACATGGGACAGAAATGTACCAGGAAAATGAGTGGAGGTAGGATAGCACACACAGGGTTCCATAACTGCCAGGGGTGGTGGGACAAGAAATAAAAGTAGGATGTAGAGTTATCAATGGATCCACGACAAGCGAGCAAGGCAGATCTCCATAACCAAAATAGAAACAAAGGAAAGACAAATAAAAGTCTGCACCACGGAGAGATGGGATTGTTGGTCCAACTTTACTTTGGTTCAGCCAGTCTTTGTGACCTGCCTCTGGGCACAAGACAACATAGGACTGTCCTTTAAATTCAAAATCAATACCATGGCAGCCACTTCTGTGCCAGATATGGAATCTACACCCCAATCAATTCTTGAGAACACACCCACTCAGCCTCCTGTTAGTCTAAGTCCTTATACTTACACCATCGGGCCTTATGTCATCAAAAATACTTGTCAACAACAAATACTGTTTAACCCATCATAATCCCTCAAATGTGTGGAGCTATCAATGCAAATCAACATCTCTGCAGTCAAACCCACATGCTCACCATTCCTGGATACACTGTATGCAGGATGGTCAACATGGTTAAATGGATGAATCCTCACCCCCTCAAGACGATCAAAGAGAGATGTAACTGGCATCTTAGGAAGAGGGCTAGGAGTCTTAAATAGCATAGACTCTGAAATTCTAGCCAAGAAACTAGCCACAATAACTACTGACTTAACTAAATTGAAATACCCTTTACAATCTTCTCTTTTGGCTTTGGGAAATCATCAATGGTTTTTATCGAATATATTACCTCAAAGGGAAGAAATGAGTGAAAAAGACCACCAGCTAATCATAAATACACTTGATGTCACCCAAAATAATGTTTCCCTGGCTCTCAGCTGTATCCAAGCCCAACTATAGATACAATCAATGACAGCTGCAATTATAGGGGAAGGGGAAGCAGGTACCTTACCCACTGAAATTCAAAAAGTGGTCTGGGATAATGCAATCGAATTTGAAAAGAAATTCCAATCCTGGTGGCACTTGGTTAATTTCACTTATGATCTCATTGAGAGTAAAGTCACTGCTTTTATCCTAACGATACGCAATGCTTTGGTATATACCATATACCCAATCATTGCACTGGGATTGAATCATCACGGGACCATACTCCATCCAATTGAGCATAGAGTATGGGCACAGTATGGTGATAAATGGCAAACTGTTGACATTGATGCATGCATCACATGAACCCAACAAGGATTCATTTGTGAAAGTAATACCATAAAGGCACAAGACATTTGTCTTGACAATGAACAAAATGTTTGTCATTTTGAAATACATCCCAATGAAAATCCAGAAACTGTGCCTGTATATATTGAAAAGGGTGTGCTTGCATGAGAACTCTTTGTAACTCAATATTGATAGATGATGTTGCTATGGATATTAATAATCACTTGAACCTTTGCATTTGCAATTTTACTAACATCATTGGATGTGATTTCGATTATTCAACTCGTGTCACTTCTCAGCAATTGTTGCAATTGAAATATACACTACTCAATGACTTGTTATTCACTCCTATCGGCATGAATCTCACCTTAGTGAAAAAGCTGCTACACGATGAAGACTTGAAGCAGTTGCTGACCCAGGCCAAGGAGAATAAACAAAGAACTTTGATCACTTCCCACCAAGATGCAGAGGAAGTCCATCAGGTGTTAGAAAGAGTTCAGAAAGATGGAGAACATGAATGGTGAGACACTCTTTTTGGATGGTCACCAACTGCCACAGGCATTTTTAATAGGATGCTTCACCCTACTGTGATTTTGCTAATACTCACTATATTAGGTTTTGCTTTGACAATTGCTTTGTATGTTAGACTTTGAATTTTGTTAGAATGCTTAACTAATTTAGTATCCCCACAAGATATATATGTCCTTAGCAATCCTCACTCAAAAAGCGTATGGGACATTCCAAGTTCCTCCTAAATATTGGGAAGCTTGAGTGACTATACTCACAGGGTGGATTATGTAGAATAATTAGGAAATGTGGATTTAAACTTATATTTGAAATGCAATATTGTCCACACATAAGGGAAAAATGGACTTTCAGGACCTCTTGGCAAGATGCAGCCACACCTGGTATGCCAGGAATGTGCACTCCACAGAGGTTCCTGTGGCAACACAGATGGAGGATGGAGCAGGGTGGAGATCTCACAGCCACACTTTGTCCTAACATCAGCAGAAGATGGGAACTAGGTGGTACAAGAAACTGATAAGCTGCATACTTGCTACCCTGAGCCAGCAGCCTGTCATCTTTTGACAGAATGCTGTCCTCTGTGTGAACTTTGCTTCATTATAATGTCATTATAATGCATTTACATGCTAAAATGCACTCCCATCTCCAATGCGACCCACCTCCAAAATGAGATCACCCCTTTTTGAGCATGTGCTCTGAATTTTTGGTGTCATATACCTTTAAAAGCAAAGCGAGAGAGATTTGCACCAATAATGACAAAGGTGTGTATGACTAGAGTCACTCAAGCTCCAGCTTGAAGGTGAAAAATAGCATAAAATGACCCAAGAGAGAGGGGCATATTAGGGGAAGATACCATCATGGACAATTCGAAGAAGATAATGTCAACAGACTCCTGGGACCAGTCGACAGGCTGGACCTCTCTTCCTCTCCCATAGGGACGCCTGTGGGTGAGACTTACACTGTATCCAGTGCTTCCCTAGGAAAACTTAGAATCTTTACAGAGTTACTTTTCACTGTTACCTTTATATTTTAGAGCCAGGCTGTGTTAACTTTACCGAGCGCCTGTATCCACGTAACTATTATTCGCATGTGCTTTTGCAGACAGTATTTATCACTGGCAATCCATAAGAACCTGTATCTGTTGCCTCAATAAACTGCACTGTTTCGGTAGCCAATCGCAGTCAACAAACTGCACTGTTTCAGTAGCCAGTCGCCGCTATTGGTGAATCTGGACCAGTAAAGGTTCTATATAGCGAACACAGCCAGACTGATAGTTGCAAATTGGGGTTGTTTCCGGCCCCTCTAATAAAGCAAAGGGTTTATTTTCTTCTCTAACGCAACAGCATCTTGTGGCAGCAGTGGCTCTAGTAAGTCAGCTCTTTGATGCCAATGAGACAGAATTTAACCAAAATCTTGTCAATGTTACAACAAGGTAACTGTAGCTTTTGCCATTTTTGTATATGTAGTAAACTGCATTTTCCCTTCTGTTTCAGGATGAAAGCAGTTCATGGACAAGTCAAAACTCTTTTAGTGTTCAAGTCCAATATGGAATTTCATTGCTTCAGTAGATTTATACAGGCATAAACAATTCTGGATTGATTTTTCTGCTTTGGAGAAAGGATAAGAACAGAGAAAGAGGAAAAATTCCTGCTGGATAACCAAATCAGAGAGGAAGATGGAAACTGGAACTGTAGCCATATCTTAACAAATAATGGTAACTTTTTTTCCCACTCTTCATTTCAATGCAGCCTCACAAAAACAATGGAGGAATTTTCTTTGACACACAACATCTCACAGACCAATGTCGCAATCCAGTCTGCTCCACTGAAATTAAGTACCTCTATAATTCTGTTTTCAGCACAGAGGGATAAATCTGTGTGTGTTGTTGGATTAACCTAGACAAGGCAGTAGGTACCATAAATTCTAATGCACCCACTGCTAATTTTTTCAGTTACAACACTGGGATATTATCAGCCAACAAAACTAGATATATAGGAAAATGTCACTGGGCTTATCCCCAAATCAGTACTGAAGTTCAGATACTGTTCAACATTATAAATCACAGTAAGCGCTTTCTCGTACTGAAAACTGTGCCGGGGAAAATTTTGAATGAATATTCACTAAAAATCTCCTTTGGAAAAAGCCCAAACAGTCCAAACCCTTATCCAATATGAACAATTACATTCTTTTTATGAGTGGTGATGCCGTATGGTACAAGAAATGCATATACTGGATGAGATGTAATGGCTAGAATGCTTTTGGTGTTTGGGACTTTTTAACTTGTTTTGTTTTCTAGAATTGAGAATGTAATGAAGCTTTGACCATGCCTCTATAGACATCAAGAGCAAGTACATATTCACTTTGCCTGAAATCCAAATATCAATCATTTTAACTAAAATTACAGTTACTGTCAGATGTCAGCCAGGACATATACATCTTCACACCTACATATTGGGATAGAGGGAAGGAATGCCATCCAGAGGGACCTTGACATGCTTGTGAGGTGGGCTGATGCCAACCTGATGAAGTTTAACCATGCCAAGTGCAAGGTCCTACACCTGGGTCGGAGCAATCGCAGGCACACATACAGATTGGGAAGAGAAGAGATTCACAGCAGCCCCGCAGAGAAGGACTTGGGGGTGTTGGTTGATGAGAAAATGAACATGAGGTGGCAGTGTGAGCTTGCAGCGCAGAAAGCCAACCGTATCCTGGGCTGCATCAAAAGGAGCATGACCAGCAGGTCGAGGGAGGTGATCCTGCCCCTCTACTCTGCTCTTGTGAGACCTCACTTGAAGTATTATGTGCAGTTCTGGTGTCCTCAACATAAAAAGGACATGGAACTGTTGGAACAAGTCCAGAGGAGGGCCATGAGGATGATCAGGGGGACTGGAGCACCTCCCATATGAAGTTAGGCTAAGAAAGTTGGGGCTCTTCAGCCCGGAGAGGAGAAGGTTGCGTGGAGACCTCACAGCAGCCTTCCAATATCTGAAGGGGGCCTCTAGGGATGCTGGGGAGGGACTCTTCATGAGGGACTGTAGTGAGAGGACAAGGGGTAACGGGTTGAAACTTAAACAGGGGAAGTTTAGATTTAATATGAAGAAGAAATTCTTTACTGTGCGGGTGGTGAGGTCCTGGAATGGGTTGCCCAAGGAAGCTGTGAATGCTCCATCGCTGGCAGTGTTCAGGGCCATGTTGGACATAGCCTTGGGTGGCATGGTTTATTCTGAGGTGTCCCTGCCCCTGGAAGGGTGGTTGGAACTAGATGATCTTAAGGTCCTTTCCAACTCTAACTATTCTATGATTCTATGATTCACGGGAAAAGAAGCTCTTCTCTATTTCTTAAATGTATTCTAAATAAACATCTAAACAAAAATCTGCTGTAAACACTGGATGTGTGAAACAGCATAGTGTAGGCTTCTTTAAAGGCACCAGCTTCTCTGATATATGCTATTCATACCTACTTTTCTGTTTGCCTTGTGGAGGTTCCTCAGGTAATGGAAGATTTGGCTTTGTCCTGTATCAAAATGACAAACTCTTCCAGTCAAGGATTTATCAAACTCACCGTAGTTTCTCTAGAAAAATTGTTTCTGGCAACATTGATGGTGGAAGAACCAGCAGCACTGAAATAGCCTTCAGTCCCAAGGTAAGCCCCAGTAAGAAATGTGGTGTTAAGTTTGAACCATAGGCTTCCCCTGCTCTACTGCCTGTCTTCAGACCTTAAGGAAAGACACTCAAGCAGAGGGTTGTTTTTTTTTGCATACTGCCTTGATTTCTGTCAACAAGCTGTTGAGAGACCTTGTGGGATGCATAGGTGATATAAGTGAATAAAACATTTTTTAACTTCAGTGTTCAACACCTGGTGTTACTGATTTAGTACTGCTAAACTAGGACATTCGCAAGCAGAACTGTATTCCATAAGAAGTTATAGGTATACCAGAGTGGATTTTTCCTTGGGTACATTAGTCCTAAAGCAAGAATTAAAAAAGCCAGGATGCTAGAGGACAATTTTTCTTTCCAGAAGACTATCACAATTATTGGAATAAATAAAAAGTCAACATGACTGGCACAGCCCAACACACCTATCAGTGTGGGAAGTGTTAATTTTTCATACCATCTTCTAACTCCTGCTTCCAGTTAAAATCACTGCGCATTTTGTTTTGACTTCCTTACCCAGGAACTGATTCCAGATGTCACTGCTTTCTTGCAAGAAATGCTCTATGTGAGTGCCCATTTGCTCAAATAACCAAAGTTTTAGATAATATATATTCACATTTAGAATGGTTTCTCCAGAAAACGATAAATGGCTTCTTCTTATAATATTTAAGAAAAGTTTCAAGCTCAAACACAGGCACATGATGGATCACTAATCATCATTATGGATCCATACACTTCAGTGATCTGGAAAACACATGTAAATTTTAAGGAAATCACTAAAACATACTTAAAATTTATGTTTTACTCCTGCTTTTATTCCTCATTTTTAATTGAATTACCTAAGTACTGTCAATAGTTGCTTTCACCACTTATTTGTATTTCAAGCTGCTCATTGCTTATTAAAAAGCAGTTTTAATTGCAGTACCCTGCAGAGATATGTTGTCTGAAAATGACTGCATGCAGTTTGACATATGACTGCACGAGCACTGCAATGCTGCAGGACAGGAGGGAATAGTTCATGGCATTCATCGTTGTTTGCTTCCCATTCCAGTGTGGATTCAGCTTCAGTTGGCAGTAATTTAATGCTACTAATATCTGAAAGCTCTTGTTTGGCTTACGCAGAATGCATTTGACAGTTTATTAATGCCTAGTCTGTGTGCATCTAAACTGTACTTACCTGAATAATTTACAGAAATGGAGAATTTCTTTGGCAATCTTGACTGAGAAAGGCACACAAAACAACTTTAAAATCCCAAATTATGCTGTTATTAGTATCGTTCATAAGGTTTACTGGAAACCCTGTAAATCCCTAAGTAGCTGGCAGCTCCCTTTTCAGAGGACAGTTATCAGTACACACTATTTGCCATTGCATACCTGTTTATGTTTCTGTAGTGTTGTGTTTTAAGCCCAGCTATAACTCACTCAGTTCGCTCACTCACTCCCCCTTCTTTCTTCCCCCCAGCTCCTGGGGGAGTGGGGAGGAGAATCAAAAGAATGTAACTCCCACAGTTTGAGATAAGAACAGTCCAGTAACTAAGGTATAACAAACCACTGCTGCTACCACCAATAATAATAATGAAAAGGGGAACAACAGGGGAAGAGAATACAACTGCTCACCACCAATACCCACGCCAATCAAGCTGCGAACCCCTTCCTCCAGGTCCCTGCCCTTAGTTTTTCACATCCTGGGCATGATGTGCTGTGGTATGGAATACCTCTTTGGCTAGTTTGGGTCAGGTGTCTTGTCTCTGCTTCCTCCTGGCTTCCTCTCCTTCCTGGCAGAACATGCGACTCAGAAAGTCCTTGGTCAGACTAAATATTACTGCAACAACTAAAAACATCAGCGTTATTCGCGCTGTTCCCAAGCTGAAAGTCAAAAACATGGCGCTGCACCAGCTACCAAGAAGGAGAAAAAATGACTGCTACTGCTGAACCCAGGACACTGTAGCCACTTTTTCTCGTTGCAATCCCAATCTACAGTACAGCATATTTGAACTGCAGCTGCGTGATCATGCCTGTGTCTTTTGGGGCTATACTGTCAACGACTGGAGCACTACCGGCTGCGCAAAAGGAAGAGACCAATTCTTGAGATGCAGGTGTAATTACACTACTAATTTTGCTGTCCTGATGGTAGGTTGTTGTCCTGTCTTGAATGGGGAGAGCTTGTGTTTTTCTCTTTCATTGTGTCCAACTTTTAAGACCAGCATGACAATGTAAAGGCATACATGTGCTGAGCTAGAAGGCCCAGGATTTAAGAGGTTCCCATGTACTTGTTTCTGACCTGCGGCACAGCTGGCACTGGGACATGTGAGTTGTCCCCGGAAAGCTAAGGGTATAGGTGAGTCCTGGCTTCCTCTGACACACGTTGTGGCTGTGCCCACCTGCTGGGCACCCCAGCAGCAGGGAAGGGCTGGCACAACTCATTCCCCTTGCTCAGCTCTGGTAGCCTCCAGCTCTGTATCTGTACTGCTACAGCTGATTGTTAAGTGAGTGTACATCTAAAACCAAACATGCCCCAAGACCAACGGTAGAGAGCTTGGGATCTGAACTAGCTGTGACACTGCATTGTGCTGACTAAATAACTCGAAGTACTTAGCATTAACTATTTCCTTTGCTTATATGTTTCTAAAACACAATCTATCTACTACCAGTAAGTTTCAAATATTGCCCTCTTGTATTAACAAGGCTATTTCAGAATGACTGTCTTTCTCTAACATTTGTTATTCTTTCAATATTTGTTTCAGTTTCTCTAAACAAAACACTCCCTGGGTAAAATCACGTTTGTGGTTACTGACTTCAGCAGCGTCAGGATTTTAAAGTTTCTTTTTACTCTGTCTCCAGAGAACAGCATTTCCGTATTTGTAATATTTACTTTACTTGTTTCTGCATTTCTCTTTATCTTATGCATGTCCTTACTGCGCAAAATGACTATATATTAGAGAAGATTCCCATCCATTTATGCAAAGATAACAGTATCTGCTTTTTCACTAAATACATTTATATTTACCTGCTGCTTTATTGTCACTATACAAAGACTGATTTTGATTTGTATTCTTTGTAACATCTTACTTTAGGCCTTATACTCAGAAGCCAAAATTCAGAACGCACATCAGTACAAAAAGTGGAAGCTACTTTTTTCAGTCTGTGTCACCTTGCATTTTTCTCTGAATATTTTAATCTGCTATTTTGTTAAATATTTGACTGACATTGTGGGGTCTCTGTGGAGTTCTGCACAATCTTCTCTAGTTTTGAGGTCCACAATAACTCTGAGTGATCTGAAAATTCTGGCAGTGACTAGCAGCAGTCATAACTTCACGAAAACATTTTATTTTCTATGTGCAACCAGAAACACAAATTTTAGAAAGAAATCTATCTCTTCTCATCCTATAACTGATGCAATTTGCTTCCTAGGCCTTTCAGATCAAACATATATATGCAAAACCTTTGGAGTTATATTTCTTACATTGGTGTTGGATTGTCCATGGCTGATGTGATCATTACCATTTTGTTTCAAAAATTCACTAGGTAAGAGGGAAGATGTAAAACTGCAAGTATTTAATGCTAAGTTACAATATTTTGCTTTTTATGTATTTTGAGGAAAACAAAGAGAATAGTGAGTTTGGAACATATTTATCACCTACATGAAATTTTAACCTGTTTATGTTAATATTTTAATGTGAGGAGAGATATATATGCATATATGTTTATTATTCAATAAATCCACCTTCAAAAATGTGAGCTTTGAAAAGAAATGACACCACAGAATATGGAAGACTCCAGTATGGTGAAAGGCCAAGCCTTTCAAAGGAAACACTGGGCATGGCTGCTGACAAGAAAAATCTTTCCACCGCTTTGACAGGGCTTTCTGTTACCTATTTGTTAGTTTTATACTCTATTGCTTTCTGTTTATAAACTGTCTGTAGGGAACAGATGATTTCAAAGCACCATGATTATACAGCAATGTAGGCTATGTGCACAGCTTGTGCTACAGTTTTATTGTGACTTAATTTAAATATAACTGCAGCAAATTTCCTTAAGGGACATGCCTGTGACAAATGGTGTCATGTGATTCCTCTTTGAACAAGGAGCAAAGTACTGCCAACAGAGTCATAGTTATTGTAGAGGAATGCATGTTTTTCATTCTGCTTGCACTAATGTAGGTTTGGAGCAATTCCATCAAGGTCAATGTATTTAAGATTGTAGGAGCCTCCAGACTCTGCCTTTTAAAGGCATTTATAAGACAGAGTTTGGAAGTGGAGGTTTATTATTCTCTTGAAGAGTGTTTAGAAATACTTGTCTTATCCTATTCCACCTCTTAACACTTAAGAAAAGGATTCTGAAAGGAGCGGTGTGGAAAAAAGAAAATGCATCCCAACTGCTGTTGGAAAAGCCCCAGTCCTAAAATGTACTGGATATTCTCTGTTCTAGCTGAAACTGAACAAAACTGATGGACTTATTAAGTTGTCTGACAGTAATGACGGTGTAAAATTCTGCAAACAAGTTATTGCTTTGTTTTGCCTCCTTATTAAAGACTACACACTCTACCTTGCTTTTAATATCAATGGAAATGAAGAAATATTTTACAGTTTTAATTACTTTGCTTTACTTTTTTCCTCCTATATTCCTACCAATAGGAAAACTCGAAAGTCATATGTGATGTGGATGTTATCGAGTCTCTGTTCCTCTATGCTAATTTTTAACATCATCTTCATCTCTGGAATTGAAAGGCGAAATGCCAGGAATCACTGCGACAGTGCTACCAGTCACTACCAGCAACACCTTCCTTACGATACCTCCAGTAACACCTTACTCACACCTGACTTGGTAGACCCTCCCACAGACTTCTGGTGTACAGCTGTTGCTGTCCTACTGTACTGTTTTTTGCTGGCGACATTTATGTGGTCAGCACTCAGTTCTGCACAGCTGTACTTCCTGTTGCTTAGAGCCATGAAGCCCCTGCCTGAACACTTCTCTATAACCATGTCAGTAATCGGATGGGGTAAGATTTAATGTCATATGGCATTGAAAGTGATAGCTTGCTCACTGGCACAGCACACAAGTCTGTTGCGTGCTGGAGAAATTTTCACAGCAATTAAGGCTTTCAACAACCTGCTTCTGTGAACTAAGTAAAAAAACCTTCCAGATACGGTCATTGCATAGATGGACTCCAATTCTTCATTTATATATCTCTGAGATTCCTCATGACCTCAAACCAAAGCCTTGCATACCTCCAAAAGCAAGGAGTGACTGACATGAATTGTTACATATTATTTATTCTTTAGTCAAAACAGCAGTTAGCAGCAACACTGCAAGCTGAAAAGGAACTACTTGGAGGACTGAAGAATGCAAATAGATGCTCACTAGGTAAAGTAAAAATCCTCCAAGAAACACTTCCAATACAGTGTACAGGAATGGTCAGTGGTCAGCTTGTGCGGTGTGTCATTTCTGATGGCACCTACCAACCAGTTTTAGATCCTGACTGTTTCATTATTATGTTTCGCATTTGGGTGGAGGTAAAACCAATTCCTCTAGAACTTTAAGAATTTGGACTGCATATGCAAGCCAGCAAATGTTTAGCAAAAGCTGCCTGGCTACGCACCACTGTGCTCCATTTGCATGATAGCACAGCATTAGGTTCTTCATTGTGTCCTGTGACTAGTTGCACATGTCTAAACCAGCATGATTCTGACTCACTGCTTTTCAGATCTACTTAAAGAGCACAGCAAATACTTGGCAGCCTGGAAGATCTCTACTAGGGCTGAAGGAAGAACAGACTTTAAGAAGCATGTTTATTTCCCAGCTCAAAATGTGCGCAGGAGGCTCCTTCTCGTGTGACGTGCTGCTTAGCAAACAGGTAGGCAGGAGACATGGAAGACAGGAAGTGAAGCAAAGGCATTGAGGAGGCAAGCCCATGCTGCCATGCTTCTCAAAAAGCAAAAGTTATGCTTTGCATCAAGCTGGTATAAAATGTAGTGGTGAGTGGTGCAGAATTTTCTTCAGTTTCTCATTGCTGACAAGAGGGTAGGATTGCACAGCTGTGATAAGGGAGTCAGCCACAGCACAGGAAGGAGTTTGCTCAGTCACCGAGGGAAGTGCTCACAACCCTCGGTCCTGCCTTTTCTCTAGGCTATAGAAAATCCACATAGTTTACTGGAAGGAAGATGAAACAGAGCTCTTAAAATCTATGGAGTTTAGGAGGCCGTAAGCTATTTGCTTGCGCCCATGCCACCAACCTAACGATAGATTGCAAATGTCTCTCCTGTTAATTAGTAATCCCTGCTGTAGTAGTTGCAATAACACTTGGAGCTCCTTACAGAGAAGGAAAAGCTTTAAACTACAGGAAGACAGGAAGAATTGCAAGTTCATGTATTATAACAACACTTACTATCTCACACCTGTTGTGATGGCTCATTATTAGTACAATTCTAGATTTATTGTTGGTATATGGCTTTGTATAAGTACTTAAAAGAAGAGAGAACTTTTCATTCAAACTAAGTATTCACTATGAGAAATTGCAGTTTCTCCTACCTAAGGATTTAGGGAACTGGAACCACATCTGCCTTGAATCCTCCTGCAAGATCCCCTGCGACTTCAAATGGAAGCTGCAGACGTCCTTAACCTAACTGAAATTCAAGACCTCCCCGTAAGTGCATAACTACATTTCAGTACCAAAACTTAATCCTCCTATTTATTTAAAACCTTTCTGGCCAACTTAACAGTATACCTATCTGTGGAGGAGTGGCTCAATGAGCGAGGGCATGTTAGCATGACTGAGATGCTCATGTCAGATGAGTTAGCAAGAGTAAGGACTCAAGTTGTATAGGCCTCTGACTAGGCCGCTTAAAGCTGCTAACACAGCTGCTGATGAAGTAAGGCTGGAGCAACCTTGGGCATATATACAGTGTTACACTATAATACAATGTGGTAGTCAGTAAGACAGGATCTTGAGTAGGGCAGACACCACAGGAATGTTGAAACTATCTACTCTTGTAACTATAGTGGGTGAATCGCTTATTGTTGTAATAACCAATGACTAAACTATTGCTGACACTTGGCTAAAAGATGTATCCAATTAGGTATTTGCTGAATGCTTTAGTGTTTCTGAGACCGCTAGCTAATCTACAACCTATAATGAGCTCGCTTTTGTACTATGTATGAGGCTAATTAAAATGAGTATAATAGTTGGTGTCGTACTAATAAAATTTGAGGTTTGTCGATCATTCGTATTGAGTGCTTCATTCCTCCCGCCGATTCGCAACACCTATCTACCCTATGTTTTTGGTATTGATATTCATTTGAGTGCCTACATACCAAAGCAGGCTACAGTGTGCCCCGGTGACAGCATATGATACAGAACAAAGATAGACTTCTTTTGGAAATGTAAACACAAATCCCCCTTTACATGGGCATTTTACACCTACTTATGATACTCATTTAGAGAGTGTTGACTTCTAATTTAAGATGATTTAGCAATAAAAATAAAAAAAGATGTAAGAATTATTGCAGGATAATCCTGTCCTTAAATTGCCCCTGTTTTTGTCTCAACCTTTGTTCATTAGGTTTCCCTTACTACTTTTCAGCTCTATTATAACATGTACTTTAAAGGTAAACTTGCATACGGTGGCCAGATATCTATTTGGTTAGCTATATTACACTGTATTATATCTCTCTATGCAGTTCATTTTTGATAAATCATTTTGCATTCCTCAGAGAAAGAGAAGTATGATTGAAAGCCCTCAGTTCTCAAGGAATTTCTCAAGGAAGTTCTCAAGGAAGTTCTCAAGCCTTTCAGAGACAGGTTAACAAAACTCAGGAAGTCCTATGAGGTCTTTCAGGATGAAAGTGGAATACTTTTTTTTTTTTTGTCTTCTGAATAATGTGTCTAACAAATCTTTTGAATTGGCCTCTCCTTATATGTTAAAAGTTGCTGGCTTGCAGCACTGTATCAAAATCAGAATTTCAGTGTGAAAAAGCCCATGTTGTGGTTGTTCCTCTTGCCAGTAGCACTCATACTCCTGTTTAACATCATCACTTTCATCACAATCAGCGTCTCTGTAATACAGAAGTAGAAAAAGAATTTTACAAGGTAAGACAGCAAAGGACTCCTCAGATCTTTCAGCAAATGTGTTGCTCGGTCTCATGTGACCAGCTCAGACTTTCTTATCACAAACTCAGGTTTCTGATGAAGTCTTTTATTTAAAGAAATGTATACTTACAGCAGCCAGAAAAT
Organism: Myiopsitta monachus; assembly: GCA_017639245.1. Lineage (NCBI taxonomy): Eukaryota > Metazoa > Chordata > Aves > Psittaciformes > Psittacidae > Myiopsitta > Myiopsitta monachus. The sequence continues at coordinate 8,234,326 of CM029927.1, forward strand.
TAATTCACTTTATTTCAATGAAGGTTATTCCCAGTTGAAATCCATTTAAGTGAGAGTAGAGCTGCGTCCAGCCAAATGAGAATGGAATGATTTCTCAGCACATCTGAATGTCAGACTAATTCTTTGCAGCTTTGAAGCAGATTTAATTGCTCAGTTTTACATCGACACTCCACGTCTTGTCAGAGGCTGTGTCACAAACTCTGCAGTGCATTGTATTACTTAAAAAGGGATTGCTTTAATTTTAATCCCACAGAACTGATATGTTCAACAAAACTTTGTACCATTTCTTCATTCCTTTTATGTATAATTTGCATGGCTGGGGCAAACAAAATACCTTATCTCTGCCTCCCCTCAGGCTTGAGAGAAACAGGATATCCAGACTTTACTGGCAGTTTATTCTTATAATGAAAATTAAGCACATTTGGATTGAAGTTATAAGCATTCTAAAAAGTTTATAATAGCTAGCATGCTAATTTTCAATGCTTCTTGTTGCCTTGGTAATCCTCACTTTTTTTTTTTAAAGAAAAAATCATTCAAGCTACATACTCAAAACACGGATTATTCCGATAAACTTGGTGAGATTACTTTTTCTGGATTTCTTCTCTGAATGATAGGTCAAACAAATATAGGGAGGTGTTTGTTTTCAACTCACCTGAATAACACGTATTTGTAATATAACTCTGAATAAATAGAAACTTTAATGCTTAAAAGTATATTAAATGGTATAGAGAAAAGTCTAATAACTTTTTAATGCATGTTTCTAGGAATAAAAAGGATTCATTTATGAAAAAGATGATTGGCACTATCTCTATAGTGGTAGTGCTTGGAATCACCTGAATAGTCTACCTCATGTTAATAAGTCATGAAGAAACAAGTCTGTTTTTCAGCTATCTGTTCTGTATTTTTAATGCTACCCAGGTAAAGTATTTTGTAATTCGGAGACTATTAGCAGAGATAATGAAAAAAAAGAAGAGTCAGATCTATTTGTTCTATAGGTTGGTAAGTTAGTACAGGCTGGGAACTTGTTTGAAAGCAGTTACAGGGATTCAGAGTTTTTATTCAGAAAGGGATGCTCTCCTGCTCTGTCACTCATAAAATTCTTCCTATTGTATAAATCAATGTGGGATTTTATTTCAAGGTCAACACTGAAAAGACCTTCCTGTCTGAGTGGCATCTCTTCTATCAGATCATAGATAAAATCATATTCAGAATGAATATCAGGAAAAAATTTCTCTATCAGCTGTGGGAAAGACTCCCAGAGAAGTAACTAGAACTTCATTGCTTGAGACCTTTCACGATGATTCTGGATAAAAGCCTACAGGAAAGCACCTGCCTCTGCCCACAGTCCTGCTGGATTATTGGCTTTATAGTCATACAGGGCATATGAAGTACAAAGTACGTGGATCAATGGATCCTGCATTATTACACCACTGAATATGTTCTACAAAAATAGCTAATTGGAAATATGTGAAAATCCCCCCATACCCAAACGTTGTTTATTATCAGTTTGATCTATGGAAAACTGAGGGCCTGTACACCAGTGTGGATCAGATCTGCAAACTCTCTGCGCAAAAAGTCCTGAAGTGATTATTGCTACACTGATGAATGGATTACACCTATCCTGATCATGATGCCTCTGTTCCTGGAATCGTGATCAGGGAACAGAGATCCCTTTATTTAGAACTATGAGGTTTTTTGGTTTTGTTGGTTTTTTTTTTTTTTAACGCCAAGATTCTCCCAATAGTCCTTGAAATGAGAATTTATAAGAATAGAACAAGTATAGAAATTTTGAAGTCCTGCTTCTACCCATGTGTCTGACTGAAAGTGCTGACAAGGCACACCAGCCACATGTAATGCTTATAGTAAGCTCAAGCAGGTCTTACCTTCATCTTACCTAGCAGAGATACATGATCCTGAGACATAGCTAATCCATTACAATGTGCAAATGAGGCGACTATAGTTGCAAATCCATAGTTACATGGAATACCTTTACTATTCAAAGTACTTCTTGTATTTCAAGGTATTAATGCCATTGTTAGTGGTTACTGAAAATTGTTTCATGGTTGCTTTTCAAGACAAAAAATACTGACTAATCTTTTCTGGGTTTAGAAGGAAAATACAAACTCCACATTTTAATTTACAGGGACTTCAGATCTGTATTCTGTACACCTTCAGATCACCAGCCTTCAAGAACAAAGTTTCCAAGCTGTTTCCTTTTATTTGGGTGCCAAGAGTATCTGTCATGGGTTCAGCAGCAGCAGTCATTTTTTATCCTTCTTGGTAGCTGGTGCAGCACTGTGTTTTTGATTTTGGGCCTGGGAGAAGCGCTGATAACACCAGTGTTTTCACTTACTGCTTGGTAGTGTTTTGGTCTGACCAAGGACTTTCTGAGCCTCATGCTATGCCAGGGAGGAGGGGAAGCTAGGAGGAAGCAGAGACAGGACACCTGACCCAAACTGACCAAAGAGGTTATTCCATACCACAGCACATCATGCCCAGGATGTGAAAACGGAGGGCAGAGACCCGGAAGGGTGTGGCGGTGCATTTGGAGGGTTCGCTGCTGGGGGGTGCACTGGCTGGGTCGGGCTTGGTGAGCAGTTGTATTCTCTTTCCTTGTATTTCTCTTGTATTATTATTGGTGGTAGCAGCAGTGATTTGTGTTATACCTTAGTTACTAAACTGTTCTTATCTCAACCTGTGAAAGTTGCATTCTTTCAATTCTCCTTCCCATCCCCCTGGGACTGGGGGAAGAAAGAGAGGCGAGTGAGTGAGAAAACTTCATGGCTGACTGGACTTAAACTCCGACAGTATCCCTGTATCTGCATTCAAAAACTATGTTTCAAAAGCACAGCCTGCAAAACTCACACGAAACTTTCAGATCAACAGAGACTTTATCAGAGACTATTTCTTTGTCTGCTTTCCCTAACTAAAGTTGGGAACCTGTAATTTGTGAAACACAATCCTGCATTTTTCATGGTTTACTTTATGCAGATCTCATGGATATCTTGAATTACATTATACTACTCCAACTGCAGGTAGCTTAAAATAGATCATAAGCCAAGACCACCAGGAGTCAAAAGCAGGACCACGCATTAGCAAGACAGTTGACTGTTATCCCCCAGTGCAGTGCTAGATCCTCTGGCTGCTACTTGTACTGCATGTCACTGAGGAAGGTCTTTGAAAGGAGCTGAGGTTATTACAGTTTTGTATTACAGCTGTATAGAAATCGTGCTATTTATGCCCTTCTCATTTTTCAGGCCTGTTGAACATGTTTATCTAGCCTATGCACTGTAGCTCTCCTTTCCCTTTTGTAAGAACAGCTTTAATTTAATTAGAAAACAAAATATAAACAAGCAAACAGTGCAGTTCTTATAATTCTAATTGGCTCTGGGCCCAAATTCTATTTACTACTTCAATAATTTGTTGGCTTGATCTTTCCAGAAGAAAATCTGTGTCTTACAATGGTTTTCTACATTTCTTAGCTAAAATGACTTTATTATAAATTGCAATTAGACAAAATATTCTGTTTTCATATGGCAAAGTGGAAAAAAAAAAAAAAAAAAAAAAGAGAAAGAGTGAGATGCTTGAAAAAACAGGCCAGGAAAGAAGTTCTTTGTAAGTATGTGTTGTGGTTTAAGCCCAGCTGTAAATCAGCCACAGTTTGCTCACTCACTCCCCACCTCTTTCTTCCCCCCTGCTCCTGGGAGGATGTGGAAGGAGAATTGAAAGAATGTAACTCCCACGGGTTGAGATAAGAACAGTCCAGTAACTAAGGTATAACACAAACCACTGCTGCTACCACCAATAATAATAATGATAAAGGAAATAGCAAGGGAAGAGAACACAATCGCTCATTACCCACCAACTGATAACCAGCCAACCCAGCAGTGAACCAACTCTTTCGGGACCCTGCCCCTAGATTTTACATCCTGGGCATGATGTGCTGTGGTATGGAATACCAATTTCATCAGTTTGGGTCAGGTGTCCTGTCTCTGCTTCCTCCCAGCTTCCCCTCCTCCTTGGCAGAGCATGAGACTCAGAAAGTCCTTGGTCAGACCAAACATTTGAGCAGTAACTAAAAACATCGGTGTTATCAGTGCTGTTCCCAGGCCGAAAGTCTGGACACAGCACTGCACCAGCTACTAAGAACGAGAAAAAATGACTGCTACTGCTGAACCCAGGACATTATGAAACATAAACCCAACCACATCACCCTCAGTGATGTGTAATAGGAAACCTCTTTGCTTTTGCAGGCATATTGGTGTTACCAGAGTAGCAGGTGGAATGTTTGTTAGCACCCTGCTCTGAACTGGTTCTTTTTTTTTTTTCTCTGTCTCTATGTCCTCTGGCTTTATGGAGACCTTGGAAGAGATGTCTCTTGACCTATGCATTAAGTGTTTGGTTTCTAAACTTAAGCTACAAGTAAATATAACCCTCCCTTCTCCACCCACCTTTTATTGATATTATTCAGTACAGAAAGGTTGAAAGCAATGTCAAAGGGAGAGAAGAGTTTCTGGATGTTGAAGTGAGGAACAACACATGTTGGCTTGAGCACAACCGGTGCACGAAGTGCAAGCAGCTCCCACCACTTGATGACTGAGCAAAGGGGTAAGGCTCACTGCAGTGGGATCTTGTCTAACAAATGGGAATAGTTATGCTGACTCATCCCATTCTCACCTGTGTGAGAAAAAAAACTAAGATATTTAGATGGGTAATTTTTTTTAAAAACTTACTTCTTTATTCTGTCCTCTCGTTTTGTATGTTTTGCTATGTCTGATTTTAATAATAAGAACACATTGTTGAATTTTAAATAATCTGGTTAAGTGTGGTCAGATTTACCTCCTGCTTTCCTTTTTTTCTGAAAATGAATGTGGTGTCATTTGAGAACTTCCAAGCTGCTCCAAATAAAGTCATAGCATGATCAAATGCAGCGGATGAATATTTAGCACCTCTGAATACAGTAGACAACTTATATAAAATTTTCTGAATATCTCCAGAGAAGTGTTTCAGCTGTCCTGAAAAGTTCTCTGCATCTTAAAAATCCATGTTCTCCATATGAAGCAGAAATTAAGTGCTCTCTATCATTGATAAGTCTCCAAAAAGTGCACTCATATCAGACACAAGGCTGAAGCTTATCACCACTGATCAAGAAAAAGCAAATATGGTAATTAGAAGTTATCTAGGAAGGGTAATTCATACTACTTTTTACTAGTTACATTAAACATCCTATATGTATTACAGCTGTTAACAAAATGCAAATGTGATAAACACATAAATCATAGAATCATAGAACAATTAGGATTAGAAAGGACCTTAAGATCATCTAGTTCCAACCACCCTGGCATGGCCAGGGGCACCTCACAATAAAACATGCCATCCAAGGCTATGTCCAACATGGCCTTGAACACTGCCAGCGATGGAGCATTCACAACTTCCCTGGGCAACCCATTCCAGGACCTCACCACCCTTACAGTAAAGAATTTCTTCCTCATATTAAATCTAAACTTCCCCTGCTGAAGTTTCAACCCATTACCCCTTGTCCTCTCACTACAGTCCCTCATGAAGAGTCCCTCCCCAGCATCCCTAGAGGCCCCCTTCAGATACTGGAAGGCTGCTATGAGGTCTCCACACAGCCTCCTCTTCTCCAGGCTGAAGAGCCCCAACTTTCTCAGCCTGTCTTCATACAGAAGGTGCTCCACTCCCCTGATCATCCTCATGGCCCTCCTCTGGACTTGTTTCAACAGTTCCATGTCCTTTTTATGTTGAGGACACCAGAACTGCACACAATACTTCAAGTGAGGTCTCACAAGAGCAGAGTAGAAGGGCAGGATCACCTCCCTCGACCTGCTGGTCACGCTCCTTTGGATGCAGCCCAGGATACAATTGGCTTTCTGGGCTGTGAGCACACACTGCAGCCGCCTCATGTTCATCTTCTCGTTGACCAACACCCCCAAGTCCTTCTCTGAGGGGCTGCTCTGAATCTCTTCCCTGCCCAACCTGTAGCTGTGCCTGCGATTGCTCTGACTGAGGTACAGGACCTTGCACTTATCGTGGTTAAACTTCATCAGGTTGGCATCAGCCCACCTCACAAGTGTGTCAAGGTCCCTCTGGGTGGCATTCCTTCCCTCCAGCATATCAACCAAACCACACAGCTTGGTATCATCGGCAAACTTGCTGAGGGCGCACTCAATCCCACTGTCCATGTCACTGACAAAGATGTTGAACAAGACCGGTCCCAACACTGATCCCTGAGGACACCACTCGTTACTGGTGTCCAGCTGGACATTGAGCCATTGAGCACAACTCTTTGCGTGCGGCCATCCAGCCAGTTCTTTATCCACCGAGTGTTCCACCTACCAAATTGATTTCTCTCCAACTTAGAGACAAGGATGTCATGTGAGACAGTGTCAAACGCTTTGCACAAGTCCAGGTAGATTACATCAGCTGCTCCACCCCTGTCCATCAGTTCCATAGCCTCATCACAGAAGGCCACCAAATTGGTGAGGCAGGATTTCCCCTTAATGAAGCCATGCTGGCTGTCACCAACGACCTTGTTATTTTTCATGTGCCTTAGCATGCCTCCCAGGAGAATCCACTCCAAGATTTTGCCAGGCACAGAGGTGAGACTGAGTGGTCTGTAGGTTCCCCAGCTCATCCATTTTCCCCTTCTTGAAAATGGGGGTTATATTTCTCTTTTTCCAGTCATCAGGAACTTCACCTGACTGCCATGATCTTTCAAATATGATGGACAGTGGCTTAGCAACTTCATTTGCCAGCTCCTTCAGGACCTTCCTTCAGATGGATTTCATCAGGTCCCATGGACTTGTATACGTTCAGCTTCTTAAGATGGTCTCGAACCAGATACTCTCCTACAGTGGGCCCAGGGTCTTCATTCTCACTGTCCCTGTGTCTGCCTTCCAAGACTTGGATGGTGTGGTCAGAGCATTTTCCAGTGAAGACTGAGGCAAAGAAGTCACTAAGAACATCAGCCCTCTCCAAATCCAGGGTAGTCAGTTCTCCCAATAGCTTCTGAAGAGGGCCCATGTTGTCCCTAGCCTGCCTTTTATTTGCAATGTAACTATAGAATTCCTTCCTGTTATCTTTCACATCCCATCCCTAGCCAAGTTCAATTCTAACTGGGCCTTAGCTTTCCTAACTTGGTCCTTAGCTTCCCGGACAACATCCCTGTATTCTTCCCAGGCTGCCTGTCCTTGCTTCCACCTTTTATAAGCCTCTTTTTTCCTTAAATTTTCCTCAGCAGCTCCTTATCCATCCAAGGAGGTCTCCTGGCCCTCCTGTTGCACTTCCTTCTAGATTGGGATGTATCGCTCCTGAGCTGGCAGCAGGTGATCCTTGAATATCAACTGACTGACTTGGGCCCCCCTGCCCTCTAGGGTTATATCCCATGGAATCTTACTGAGCACGTTCCTGAAGTGGCCAAAGTCTGCTCTCTTGAAGTCCAGGGCTTCCTGCACGCTCTCCTCACTGTCCTGAGGATCTCAAATTTTACTATCTCATGAGCACTGCAACCCAGGCTGCCCTGGAGCGTCATATTTCCAACCAGCTCTTCCCCGTTGGTGAGGACAAGGTCAAGCATAGCACCTCTCCTTGTCAGCTCCTCTATTACTTGCAGAAGGAAGTTGTCTTCCACACAATCGAGGAACTTCCTGGATTGCTTGTGCTGGGCAGTACCATCCCTCCAACAGATATCAGGGTGGTTGAAGTCCCCCATGAGAACAAGGGCCTGCGAGTGTGAGGCTGTTTCTATTTGTCTATAGAGGGCTTCATCCACCAAGCCCTCTCGGTCAGGTGGTCTGTAACAGATCCCCACAATAATGTCACCCATCACTGTTCTCCCTTTAACCCTGACCCACAAACTCTCTGTCGACTGCTCACCTGTCCCCAGGCAGAGGTCCATACTCTCCAGCCTATCCCCAACATAAATAGCAATTACCCCTCCCCACCTACCGGGCCTGTCTTTCCTAAAGAGCCTGTAACCTTCCATTCCAACACACCACTCACATGAGCCATCCCACCATGTTTCTGTGATGCCTATGATATCATACCCCCGTAGATGTGCACACATCTCTTATTCCTCTTGTTTGTTCCCCATGCTACGGGCATTTGTATAGAGGCATCTCAGCTCCAATTGAAGCCGGCTCATTGGCTGGAGCAGCTGGAATATCTCTACATTGCTCCGAATGTTTACTATAGGTGCTGGCAGGTGACTGGGTGTGTTGGGATGGAATGATGCCCCCCTCCCCCAACACATCTAGTTTAAAGCATCCTTGACCAGTCTGGCAAGCCTCCTACCAAATCCACTCTTCCCTTTCTTTGTCAGACCAGCTCCAGCAGCCCCCAGTAAACCTGGCCTACTAAACTGTGTCCTGTGTTCAAGGTACCCAAACCCCTCACTACGGCACCACCCTTCTAACCATTTATTAACCTGGCCAATCCTCCTAGCCTTTTTAAGGTCCTCCCCTGTATCCTGAAGAATTGACGAAAAGATAATCTGCGCTCCAGAGCTCCTAACCACCTCTCCCAGAGCTCTGTAAGTCCTTATTTATGTTCTCTGGGCTACTGCTATCTCTATCAGTAACACCCACATGGATCACTAGAAGTGGGTAATAGTCAGTGGGACTGACTAGAGCAGGCAGCTTCTCTGCAACATCCCTGATTCGAGCCCCTGGTAGGCAACACACCTCCCTTGAGCCTGGGTCAGGCCGACAGATGAGTGCTTCTGTTCCTTTCAGAGTGGAGTCCCCTACTACTATGACCCGCTGGGTCATATTTCCTGGCAGCACCAGTAGTGATCTTCTTTACCAGTGCATCAGCCATTGTTCCTGGTGGGAGTGCGGTTCCTCATCAGCCCCCTGCAGGACAGCAAAGCAGTTCTGGGTGGGGACAACAGATTTAGAAGGAAGCCCCTTGCTTTTAATTGTCCTCTTCCTCCTTTTTTTGTTGTTTTTTTTCTGTTACTGTTTCCCAGCTTCCTGGGTGAGCGGCCTCCTGTCCTGCATGAGCGACAGTGGACGCTTGAGGCCCCTGCACAGTCTGGTCCTGGAGCAAGCAGTGCTGCTTCCCCTCAGCTTCTCTGACACCTTTCAGCCTAGTAAGTGTCCCACAGCTCAGCCCCTGCTGCAGGAGGACCTGCACCAGGGAGCACCGAGTGCAGCCCTACCCATTGTGCACCCTCCCCTCAGGAGAGCAGTGCAGGCGCTCTCTACACCCAGCTCTGCACTGCAGCCTCCCCTCTCATCAGCTCTGTCTGGGGGCCTACGCTTGCCACCGCCGGGGCAGCCAGAGGAGAGCTCCCAGACCAGGCCCCGGTCATTCGAGTTGAAGCTCCTGGATGCCGAGCCTCCCTCCGATCAGGCGCTGCAGGCGTCCCCTCTTGATATATTGGCTGCTGCAAATCATAGGTGTTGCTATGTGGATACGTCTGTATGAGTTCGCAATAACAGAAACAAAGCTCGCTAAAGACACAAGATTAGAGAACAAGTTGAAAACGGCCAGAACTCTTGAGCAAAATGGAGTCACATAGCAAAAGTATTTGTAAAGGTAAAAGAAAAAAAGGGGGGGGGGAAGGGCTTGATATGAAAAGAGGTAGCGCCTGGAAAATGTAGTGTTAAAGTACTTTTAGCTTAACTTAGGTCGAAGATAAAGAACAGTGTTTGTGTTGTAAGTCTGTGGAATTCAGTGGCCCCACTAAACATAAGTGAATTATTTCACACCATTCTTCTAAAGTACCTTTAGCTTAACTTAAATCGAAGGTAAAGAACAATGTTTGTGTGGTAAATCTGTGGTGAGATAACAGGATTTAGTGGTCCCACTAAACATGAATTAATTATTTCACATCATCCTTCTACTTAGCAGTTGGTTAGAGACAGTGCCTCCCAAACATCTGCTGGCTTTGGATACTCCTTGTCTGCCCATCCTGCCATAAATTTTGGAGGAAGGTCACACTGTTCTAAATCTTTGCCATCTATCAGAAAAAAATTACAGATATGGCCGGTTTTAGCTAGTTTCGTGATTACTGGGGCATCCAACTGTGCCAAAGGTGAAAAGTACACCATGAGGAAGACTGCTCACTTCATCTTGAAGACCCCTGCCCACAATCACCAGAGAGCAGTGCGCAGATGCCAGGAGGAGGAGACTTATGATAATAAGTTTCTGGAGCTAGTTATAATATTCCCCGCCTGTACGTGGGAATTATGAATATGCATATGACTCATGCAATAGTGAAAGTATATAAACCTGTAACAAAACCTGAATATAAACCTGTAGCGTTTGCTAATCAGCGCACCTCTGGCCACTGTCAAACCCCCAGCGCTGTTGCTTTTGCTTTATTGACTTTGTCCCTCAATAAAACCCTGTTATCTTGATGAGTGGAGTGAGCTCGTATTTCACAGTTATGGCCAACACCGAGAATGTCTCACCTAACATGAAACATTTTCAGCATAAAAAAATCACACAGAACTCCACAAAATAAAACACATTTTGTTTGTTTGGTTTGGGTTTTGTTTGTTTGTTTGCTGGCTTTTTTTAATCCAGGGAATCCTGATTTCAAAAATGGGACAAAGGAATATGATCTTTTTCATGATACATGCCTAATTGTTACAGGAACAGTAGTTCAGCTCTTACCTACAGGTGGAAGATATTGAACCTAATAATGTAGCTAACTTTGGTATTCTTTGTGATGTGTAGGCTTTAAGCATCACAAAGTTTCTTCTTGTTAACACTTTGGAAACTCTGGAGAAGGGCTGAACCATCAGTACAAATGTATGAAATATGAGTGGCAGAGAATGTAATGGATGTAAAAGTCCCGTTTTCCAGGTTGCTTTCCTGTTTTTTAGAAGCAAAAACACTATTTTTTTTTTTTGCATTGAAAATGACCTTATTATTTCAAAATCTTTTCTAAAACTTATCAAACTCCTGAACCACACCCCTCCTCTTCATCTGTAATACGAAAAACTCAGGAAATCAGCTTCAGATTCCTGTTTTTCTCCCTTCGGTGGACAAGATCCAAATGCAAGGTGGGAGGCCGAGGGGCACAGCCGAGTGTGCGGGGAAGGACAGTCTGTCAGGACAACGACTAATCGGGGACGGACACACTCTCAGCGTGATGCTGCCGGTATCTGGTGAGCACGCTGGAACTTTACGCCCGATTTTCCATCCCCTCACCGCCATCCTCTGAGGGCCCAAGCTCACGTTTTGAAACAAACCTCCTCTCACAGAAAGACTTCACCCCCGCATCCCGCTCACACACATCATCCACTCCCTGGGCACCAAAGGCGGGCGATCGGCCTGCTGGGGGAGGGGGGAAGGCCGACCCTCCCTGACACCCACCAACGGCCGCCACTGGCACGCCCAACCCCCCGCCGCCGTCGCGGCTGACGTGTCGGCCCACAGGAGGGGAAGGGGAGGGGAAGGGGAGAGGAAGGGAAGGGAGAAGGCGCGCTGCCGGAGCGTGCGCGCTGCGGCACTTGCCGCTGGAGTGCGCATGCGGGTGGCTTGCGCAGGCCCGGCAGTTGCGGCCGTCCCTTCAGCCGCTTCTTTTCCCTGCCACGTACGGGCGGGGGTGGCCGCGCCTCGGCTCCGACTCGGCTGGGGCTGGGGGTGTCTACCGGCGGGACCGCGGAGAAGCTAGAGTAAGACAACGGGGTTGCTCGCACCTCACCCCGCGCTATTGCCGGGGGAGCCATTGCCGCGGGAGCCGCTGCCGCGTGTGCGATAGGCGGCGGGAGGGGTGGCTGCGGGCTGGGGGTGAGCCTTTGCCTTCGCCTTCGCCCCCCGGTTCCGAGGGCGACGCGGCAGAGAGGCGGGGAGACCCCTGTTTCCCTCTGCGAGCGTCTGAGGGAGGCTGGAGCCGCCGCCCGGGCTTTTCATTCCGGGGAGACGGGTTGAGGGCTGGTAGAGGCCTCCCCTCTCTCATATCGCAAGGCTCTTGCATGTCAACCCCTGCTCACCAAGCCTTGTCCCCTTTGGAAGCCAGGGGAACTGTATACTCCTCGCTTACCGACACGGAATAGTTATGATTTCTGCTCCTCACTGAGTCAGTCCTATGCTTTTCAGAGCCGGAGAAAACCAAAAAGAGCTCTTCTTTCTGCTCCCATGCCCTTTGCCCTCCAGTTGTCTTGGGAAAACTCATCACTTTGGTGAGTGGGGTTTGGGATGCAGTGCTGCTTGGCCCTGTTTATATATGCTTCATCTTTTTCTTTTCCTTGTTTTGACAGAGGGGAAAGTGAAGCAAGAATGCCTGTTCTTCCTTTGCTTAGGCAAGGCTGATTTTCTCCGCTGCAATGCAAAAAGGGTAGTGAAATCCAACATGGTTATGAAGTCATGGCTTAAGAAAGGATTGTGAAGTGTCTGACATAGATTGGGCAGTTGCTGTCCACACACACCATTTAGATTGATGCATGGTGTGAATAGGAAGTGAGCCAAGAGAAGAGGAAACAATCTGTACCTCCAAAATGCACGTGGTACCTCAGGAAGGCTAGAAAGATGTCAGTGAGGTTCTTATGAAAAATAGCCTTTCTGAAACAGGAAAATGCTAGTGCATTATTTTTGTTTGTTTTGTGTTTTCCCCTCAATAAAGTAGACACAGTGATTGGTTCTGTCAGAAAGCTCATTTGCGTGTATTTTGGATGTCTTTGCTGAAAACCTCAAGTTATCCATTCAGCTGTGTCATAGTGAGTGAAGAAAAGCTTGAGTGCTATGTAATAAGTAGAACGTTGTACATACTTTCCTGTAACAGTTGCAAACAGTTGCAGTGTTTAGAATCTATCTCTTAAAATCTGAATGCCTTCAAGCAGAATGGAAAACAGCTGGACAAAAAAAGTGCATTTAAGTGCAACCTTTTCGTAATCATTGGTAGACACACAGTGGATTTCTGCAAGTAATGTTGGTAAATAAGACGCTGTAGTTCTGCGAGTACATTATAGTAGTAGGTTTCCTTGCATAAAGATACAAATGATGCATTCAGTCTGTTGAGAGGCCACAGGAGCTCAGATATGTCCATAGAAACATGTATCTTTAGGAATTACAGATGAGGTTCAATTCTTAGTATTGTTGGTTTCCAAGTAGCTTACACTGTAATGCTAAAGAAGCAGTACCAGTGCCCAGCTCTAATGCTTAAACAACACAAGATGGTGGCTAAATGAACTCACTAAGTTGAACCACTCTTAGGTACATTATCTGTATCCTGTATTTGTGCATTGCAGTAAATTTTATCTGGACCTGTAGCGAGATTTGGGTGAAAGAGGCATCATCTTCATGCATTACTCATTCATAAAAGATGAGTGAGGAAACAGAAGAGTAGTTTCTTCCTGGTCATCTGGTTAGTATGTCACAACAGTCTTGCCCTCTCCCAGCCAGGAGTGGGTACAGCTATTTTTAAAGGTGAACATTTCATACCCAGGATGAGGGGAGCAGCTGCCAGCCTGTGAGAACCAGAGGAGAGTGGCTTTGTTCTGTGGGGTTTGCTTGTCTTGTATGTCATGTATCTTCTATGTTGTGTATCTGTCCCAGTTTACTTCCAGTTAAATTGAAAGAGGAGAGCTGGGAAGGCCAGTTTAATGTGGATGAGAGGAACCTACTTTTCTTCGTTGATTATATATATATATATATATATGAGACAAGAGTGATGGTATATTGAAAAATGTGGGATCTGAGCATGACGTGAATGGTATAGAATAAGGGGTGGATACTGTCCTAGGTTCAGCAGTAGCAGTCTTTTTTTCTCAGTCTTAGTAGCTGATGCAGTGCTGCATTTTTGACTTTCAGCCTGGGAACAATGCTGATAACACCAATGTATTGGTGTTACAACAATTAGTTGTTGCTAAGTAATGTTTACTCATTTCTGGAACAACCTTATAGACACTTGGGCCAAAGAGTATGTCATTGAGTGGGTATATCACATCCCCTACCATGCACCAGTCTCTGGGAAAATCGAAATCCAATGAGGCTTCCCCGCACAGGGTAAAGGCAGACCCATTTGTGGGATTGCTTTTGCTCAGGGATCTGGGTATACTGGTGGGTAATGCGGGAAGATGGGGAAGTCTGATGTGTACCTCAAGGGGATTTGATTTTAGGATGAATGATCTAAAAATCATGTCATGTATGCTTGAGATTAAAATCATGTCATGTATGCAAATGAGAGACAAGGAGAAGAGTGCCAACTAGCATACACCTGTTGTTTGGAAGGGGGAGCACAATTACTTTCTCCATTGGACTGGTCTGTATACTAAATCATTGTCTTATAGTTCTGGATATTAAGCACTTGTAATAAAGAGGTGGATTACAGAAACTTCATGCAGCTCATCACATCGGCTTTCCTGCACAAAAACTACAGGCTGATTTCAGGGTAGATCATAGTTTAAAGTGGTTATATATTTTGGATTGCATTTCCTTCTTGCCCAGTTTGGTGGCTTTTCCCGTGGGAAGGTGGCATTACTAACTCCTTTCCTCTTGTCCTAATTCTGTGCATACTGTCCTTGAAGACACACTACTTAATGCCACAGATGGTTTACCCTTAAGCTAAGAAATGAGCTTCCAGATTTTTGTACTGCTAAATCAATGAAAGTTCATTTTTTTTTTTTTAGCCTGGGGTTTTAAGATGGAGGCTGTACAAATGAGTATTTTGAGACTGCTGAAGAGCACTGTTCTGTAAAGGGACCTTACTGTTAGGAATTCCTACATGCAATTACAAAACTTAGAAAAAATAAGCTTCTATTATGAAATTAAAACTCTTTTTCAAGATCTTTTAGTTAAACTTCAAACTCTATGCTGTTCAAAATGTGATTGTTACATTTTGGATAAAACAGTGACTTTTTAATCGTGTATATTCATTGCAATGTTCTGAAGTGAAAGAATGATGTTAAATGTGTAATTGTAAGGAATTGAAATGAAATAATGTTTTTTATTTTTACTTTTATGTAGCTTCCTGTTTTCTGGCACTGATAGTGCATGGCGGCTTATCCTAATTCAGTTCTGAAGTGAGGTGGAAAATCTGTCCAATAATCCAGCATCAGTAAGACAGACAAGGTAATGGCAAATGTATGTTTTTGGAAAGGAGGTGAAACAAAACCTGTGCATGGCTGCCGTTTTATCTTTTTAATGCTTTCAATTAAAAAAAAGAAACAACAAACAAACAGCTTCTGCAAAGCCCTATGCTTTTACAACCAACTTAGTGTTAATTAAACTGAGTTGATGTGCCTGCAGTCAAGACTCCTATGTTGCAAAACACGAATAATGTATTAGCATTAATGATGCTATAAACTTCACTGTTTTGTTGTAATGTCTCAGCAGCAGCATGTCTGTGTTAATTTTAGGTCCCTTTTCTCTGCAGTGAGGCTGTATCTGCCTACCTCCTGTTTTGTCTGGTTAGGGGAATGAGTTTTGTTCAATAGTTGCATGTCTCTTTTTTTTGGATGCTGTCCTGGGTTCAACAGTAGCAGTCATTTTTCTCAGTCTTAGTAGCTGTGTTTTTGACTTTGAGCCTGGGAACAGCGCTGATAACACTGATGTTTTTAGTTGTTGCTCAGTAATGTTTACTCTGACCAAGGAATTTTCTGAGTCTCATGCTCTGCCAAGGAGGAGGGGAAGCCGGGAGGAAGCAGAGACATGACACCTGACCCAAACTAGCCAAAGAGGTATTCCATGCCACAGCACGTCATGCCCAGTATATAAACTGGGGAAGTTACCCAGAAGGGCTAGATCACTGCTTGGGTCAGGCCGGGTGTCGGTCAGCGGGTGGTGAGTGGTTGTATTATCTTCCCTTGTTATTTCCTTTATCATTATTATTATTGGTGGTAGCAGCAGTGGTTTGTGTTATACCTTAGTTACTGGACTGTTCTTATCTGAACCCGTGGGAGTTGCATTCTTTCGATTCTCCTCCCCATCCCTCTGGGAGTGGGGGGAGGAAAAGGGTGGAGTGAGTGAGCGGCTGTGTGATTCTGGGTTGCTGTCTGGGCTTAAACCCACGACAGTTCTTTGCGGTGCCCAACGTGGGGCACTAAGGGTTGAGATAATGACACATCTGACTGGCATGTGTCTAATCGTATTTGTGATAAGCATTCATTGTTTCAGATTAATAGTCAGTCGTCACAATGCTGATTTATTTGCTCTCCAAGTTGTTGCTCTTGGTCTCAGAGTTTCAGCATGTCATACCTCGCTTACATTCAGTATTTGCTGTTTTAGTGTTTATAGGCTGGGGGAGCCTGGGCTAAGGTTCTTGTTTCACTGTACTTTGTGGTAATGACTTGTAATACAGTAGACTTATTGATCATGAAACTGATCTGGCTTGCGTTCCCAGTGTGGTCATCACCTCTATACTTTGGGAGGTTGTCATGGGTTCAGCAGTAGCAGTCATTTTTCTCCTTCTTGGGAGCTGGTGCAGCACTGTGTTTTTGATTTTGGGCCTGGGAACTGCGCTGATAACACCAGTGTTTTCAGTTACTGCTTGGTAATGTTTTGGTCTGACCAAGGACTTTCTCAGCCTCATGCTCTGCCGGGGAGGAGGGGAAGCCGGGAGGAAGCAGAGACAGGACACCTGGCCCAAACTGACCAAAGAGGTTATTCCATACCACAGCACGTCATGCCAAGGATGTAGAAACTGAAGGCAGAGACCTGGAAGGTGGGGGTGCACTGCTTGGTAGGGCTGGGAATAGGTGATGAGCGATTGTATTCTTTCCTTGTATTTGCCTTGTTATTATTATTATTGGTGGTAGCAGTAGTGGTTTTGTGTTATACTTAAGTTACTAAACTGTTCTCATCTCAACCTATGGAGTTGCATTCTTTTGATTCTCCTCCCCATCCGCCTGGGAGCTGGGGGGAAGAAAGAGGGGGGTGTGAGAGAGCGACTGCGTGAGTTATAGAGGCTTAAACCACAACAAAGGTGTATTAATGGAAGTGTTTAGCAATTACACATTTTTTTTTCCCCTCCTCAGGTGGTCAGCCTATGAAGGAGACATTCCCTTATTTTCCCAGTCTGCCCCCAGACTATTAACAGCATCATTTGAGAGTTCTGAAGGTTTTGAATGGCCTTTGGGTACCCTTGAGACCTGCTTGCTGATTCTGATGGGGATCACCACGTTGACATGCATGCAGAGTGTGTTTTACCCATGACCATTTTGCCTGATCTCGAAAGTTAAGCAGAGTTGCGTTTGGGCCTTATGTAGGGTTAGACGATGATATAGGAGGACCAAGAGATTTTCCCTGAGGCTGGTCAGTAATGAGTGGCAGGTTGTGTGGGATAGTATGGGTAAATATCTAGGCCAGTGGGCCCCTCCAGTGCTTTGGGACTTCACTGCTGGACAAGTGCAAAATCCAGAAAAATTAGTAAAACACTTAAATGAGGTATGTTGTCATCCTGGTCATGCTAGAGAGGGACAAATCACGGCAACGTGCTGGGGCTTGGCCTATGCTTACAGAGCCCTGTTCAACACTACCCAGCACCTTCAAAAGGAAAATACTGTCCCTGGATCTGATGGCAAAGCAACAGACAACACAGCTAGTCAAACTCTAAATACAGCAGCTACTCAAACTCGAGTACAACAGATAACGCAGCTACTCCAAGTACAGCAACTACACCAACCCCAATGACAAGTACAGCAGCTGCTCAAACTCTTTAACTGCAACAAATGGTGCAGCTACTTCAGCTCCAAGCACAGCAGCTACACCAGCCCCAGTGACAAGTACAGCAGCTACTCAAACTCTTGACTGCAACAGACAACACAGCTAATCCAATTCCAAGCATAACTACACCAACCTCAGTAACAAGTACAGCAGCTACCCAAACCCCGACAACAGATGCTGCAGCCACTCCAACCACAGTGATAATCACTGTAGCTAAACCAGAGGACCAATTCGTGTCAATATCAGTTGCCCCTGTACGCAAGGGGAAAAGCAAAAAAGAGGCAAGAAAAATGAAGAAACAATGCACTTACTACACAGGACAGCATCTGATCAGGAGTTATTATTACATGAATCAGAGGAGGAAGAGGTGACTTCTCGACCCTGGACCTCAACCGAGCTATGGAATATGTGAAAATATTTTACCTGTCAACTAGGGGAGCACATCATCACCTGGTTGTTCTGATGCTGGGACAATGGGGCTGACTGTCACGAACTAGAAGGTAGGGAAGCCAAGCAGCTGGGATCACTTGGTAGGGAAGGGGGAATTGACAAAGCAATTGCAAGACAGAAAAAGTCCTTCAGGCTTTGGAAGCGGCTCTTGGCAGCTGTGAAAGAAAGGTCTCTGTACAAGGACGATGTTATGAGTCGTTCGGCCAAGTGGACTACTCTAGAGATAGGCATTCAGTCTCCGAAGGAATCAGCCATTGTAGAGATGAATCATCACCAGCCGGATGCTGGGAATTCACCCTTAGATCCAGATGAAGTCAAATGTACATGACCCATGTGGTGGAAATTTACACGGAATGCACCATCATCATGTGCCCATTCATTGGCAGCAATAACCTGGAATGACATAATACCACCAACAGTGTATGAAATGATTTGTCAGCTCCGAGAATTTGAAGACAAATCTCAGCCCTTCCATCATTTCAGCTGTGGAAAAACTGTCTCAGGAGTTCAGACAACTGAGAGATAATCTGTCCGATCTATCCAGCTCCTCACATGTACCAACCCATGTGTCAGCTATTAACAAAAGGCATCCAACTGCTTGAGAGAGCAGATATAGAAGGTATACGCCATGGGCCACCCTATGGTTTTACCTGCGGGATCACTGAGAAGACATAATGAAGTGGGATGGAAAACCTACCTCAACTCTGTAGGAACGGGTGCGTGAATTGAATAGGAGAACAAAGGTCAAGGATGATCATCCTATGGAAGCTGCGCCTTCAGTCTCTGTTGAGTAGGTTCCTGGATGGAGTGGAAGAGCTGATCTTACTCCAGCTCCTGTGATAAAGAAGAATAATCCCTTTCTACAAGACTTGAGTGTCCAATGCTGTGATGACTATTAGAGGGGCCCTGGCTCCAGCCAGGTGGAGGTAGGGGACAATCGGATTTACTGGACTGTGTGGATCAGAT
Source organism: Myiopsitta monachus (assembly GCA_017639245.1). Taxonomy (NCBI): domain Eukaryota; kingdom Metazoa; phylum Chordata; class Aves; order Psittaciformes; family Psittacidae; genus Myiopsitta; species Myiopsitta monachus. The sequence goes on from CM029927.1 coordinate 8,253,379, forward strand.
GGCCTGGCACATCAGTCCCACTGAAGTATAAGGCTCTAGTAGATACTGGTGCACAGTGTACCCTGATGCCATCAATCTGTCAAGGGGTGGAACCCATTTCTATTTCTGGAGTGACATGAGGATCCCAAGAGTTGACTGTACTGGAGGCTGAAATCAGCCTGACTGGGAGGAAATGGCAAAAGCACCCCATTGTGACTGGTCCAGAGGCTCCATGCATCCTTGGCAGAGACTACCTCAGGAGAGGGTACTTCAAAGACCCAAAAGGGTACCGATGGGCTTTTGGTGTTGCTGCTTTGGAGACAGAGGAGATTGAGCAGCTGTCCACCTTGCCTGGTGTCTCAGAGGATCCTTCTGTTGTGGGGTTGCTGAAGGTTGAAGGACAACAAGGGCCAATTGTGACCACAACAGTGCACCAGCGGCAATATTGCACCAGCTGAGACTCCCTCATTCCCATCCATCATCTGATCCGTAGACTGGAGAGCTAAGGAGTGCTCAGTAGGACCCACTCGCCCTTTAACAGCCCCATATGGCCAGTGCAAAAGCCTAACGGAGGGTGGAGACTAACAGTAGACTATTGCGGACTAAATGAAGTCACACCACCATTGAGTGCTGCCCTACCAGGCGTGCTAGAGCTTCAGTATGAACTGGAGTCAAAGGCAGCCAAGTGGTATGCCACGATTGATATTGCCAGTGCATTTTTCTCAATTCCTTTGGCAGCAGAGTGCCGGCCACAGTTTGCTTTTACTTGGAGGGGAATCCAGTACACTTGGAACTGACTGCCCCAGGGGTGGAAACACAGCCCTACCATCTGCCATGGACTGATCCAGACTGCACTCGAACAGGGGCAAGCTCCAGAACGCCTGCAGTACATTGATGACATTATCATGTGGGACGATACAGCAGAAGAAGTCTTTGACAAAGAGAGGAAAATAATCCAAACTCTGCTGAAAGCCAGTTTTACTGTAGAACGGAGTAAGGTCAAGGGACTTGCGCAGGAGATTCAAATTTTGGGAATAAAATGGCAAGATGGACGTCGCCAGATCCCCACAGATGTGATCAACAAGATAACAGCAATGTCGCCACCAACTAATAAGAAAGAAACACAAGCTTTCTTAGGTGTTGTGGAGAATGTGCATCTTCTTAGATGTGGAGAATGCACAGTTTCTTAGGTTCTGGAGAATGCACATCCTAAATTACAGTTTGATTATAAGCCCTATCATGTGACCCAGAAGAAGAGTGTTTTTAAATGGGGCCCTGAGCAACAACAAGCTTTTGAACAAAGCAAAAGAGAGGTAGTTCATGCAGTAGCCCTTGGACCAGTCCGGATCGGGCCAGATAGTTAAAAATGTACTCTACACTGCAGCCGGGGAGAATGGTCCTACCTGGAGCCTCTGGCAGAAAGCTCCAGAGGAGATTCGAGGTCGACCCCTCAGCTTTTAGAGTCGGGGATACAAAGGATCTGAGGCCAGCTATACCCCAACTGAAAAAGAGATACTGGCAGCCTATGAAGGGGTTCGAGCTGCTTCGGAAGTGATTGGCACTGAAGCACAGCTCCTCCTGGCACCCCGGTTGCCTGTGCTGGGCTGGATGTTCAAAGGCAGGGTCTCCTCTACACACCATGCAACCGATGCTACATGGAGTAAGTGGGCTGCACTAGTTACACAGCGAGCTCAAATAGGAAATCCCAGTTGTCCAGGAATTCTAGAAGTCATCATGGACTGACCAGAAGGCAAAGATTTTGGAATGTCACCAGAGGAGGAGGTGATGCATGCTGAAGAGGCCCCACCATATAATGAACTGTCAGAAAGTGAAAAGCAGTATGCCTTGTTTACTGATGGGTCCTGCCATATTGTGGGAAAGCATCGGAGAGGGAAGGCAGCTGTATGGAGTTCATGAGGACAAGTTGCAGAAACTGCAGAAGGAGAGGGTGCATAGAGTCAGTTTGCTGAGGTCAAAGCTATCCAAATTCAGTTTGACCTAGGCCAAAGCCGAGTTCAAAGCCAGCTGGCCTTGGACATTGCTGACTGAGGGAAGTGGCCGTAATTTATCACTATACAGACTCATGGATGGTGGCAAATGCCCTGTGGGGGTGGTTGCAGCAATGGAAGCAGAGCAACTCGCATTGCAGAGGTAAATCCATCTGGGCTGCTGCACTGTAGCAAGATATTGCTGCCCTGGTGCTCTAGAACCTGGTTGTGAAGGTACGCCATGTAGATGCTCATGTACCCAAGAGTTGGGCCGCTGAGGAACACCGGAACAGCCAACAAGTGGATAAAGCTGCTAAAAGATTGAAGTGACTGAGATGGACTTAGGTTGGCAACATAAGGGTGAATTATTTTTGTCCCGGTGGGCCCATGACACTTCAGGCCATCAGGGCAGAGATGCAACATATAGATCGGCTAATGGTCGAGCGGTGGAGTTAACAGTGGGCACTATAGCCTAGGTTATTCACGAGTGTGAAACATGCTGCAATTAAGCAAGCCAAGTGGTTGAAGCCTCTTTGGTATGGAGGATGATGGCTGAAGTACAAACATGGAGGGGAGGCCTGGCATATTGATTATTTCACACTCCCACCACCCCACTAAGGCAAGCGCCATGTGCTTACCATGGTGGACGCAACCACTGGATAGCTGGAAACATACGCTGTGCCCCACACCACTGCCTGGAACACTGTCCTGGGCCTTGAGAAGCCGGTTTTGTGTGACACAGCACCCCAGAGAGAATTGAGTCAGACAATGGGACTTATTTCCAGAACAACCTTTTAGACACTTGGGCCAAAGATCATGGCATTGAGTGGGTATATGACATCCCCTGCCATGCACCAGCCTCTGGGATAATTGAACGATACAGTAGGCTGTTAAAAACTACACTGAGAGCAGTGGGTGGTGGAACTTTCAAACACTGGGATACGCATTTACCAAAGGCCACCTGGTTGGTCAACGCCAGAGGATCTGCCACCAGGGCTGGCCCAGCCCAGTCAGAACTGTTATGTACTGTAGAGGGGGATAAAGGTCCTGTGGTGCACATACTGGGGAAGACAGTCTGGGTTATTCCTGCTTCACGTAAAGGCAAGCCCACTCACGGTGTTGCTTTTGCTCAGGGACCTGGATATACTTGGTGGGTATTGCTGGAAGATGGGGAAGTTCCATGTGTACCTCGAGGGGGTTTGATTTTAGGGGAAAACAGCCAATGAACTCAACTGTATGCTGTTGCCTGCTATGTAGCACTTCTATAGCCCACCAACTAGATGTGTTCAGGTCACCAGCAACAAGACCCTGACTTCCCTCCGACCGTCATTCCAGCAAAGAATGAACTTTGACAAAACCAGATGAACTCAGCAGTAACCTGATGAGTTCCACGGTGTCATCAGCAGTCAACAATAAAACACTGCACACCATCTCCTGCTCTGATTATTACAAGAGATGGAGCCCAACATCATGGACTGGATGAACTCAGCAGCTTTGTAGAGATTGGTCCATGGACTAAGGAATGATATCTTTTTGTGTGTGTGTGTGGATATATATATGAGACAAGAGTGATGGTATGTTGAAAAATGTGGGATCTGAGCATGATGTGAATGGTATGGAGTAAGGGGTGGATACTGTCCTGGGTTCAGCAGTAGCAGTCATTTTTCTCAGTCTTAATAGCTGGTGCAGTGCTGTGTTTTTGACTTTCAGCCTGGGAACAGCACTAATAACACCGATGTTTTCAGTAGCTCAGTAATGTTTACTCTGACCAAGGACTTTTCTGAGTCTCATGCTCTGCCCGGGAGCAGGGGAAGCTGGGAGGAAGCAGAGACATGACACCTGACCCAAACTAGCCAAAGAGGTATTCCATACCACGGCACATCATGCCCAGTATATAAACTGGGGAAGTTACCCGGAAGGGCTAGATCACTGCTTGAGTCGGGCTGGGTATTGGTCTGCAGGTGGTGAGTGATCGTATTCTCTTCCCTTGTTATTTCCCTTATCATTATTATTATTGGTGGCAGCAGCAGTGGTTTGTGTTATACCTTAGTTACTGGACTGTTCTTATCTGAACCCGTGGGAGTTACATTCTTTAGATTCTCTTCCCCATTCCCCCAGGAGCAGGAGGAGGAAGGGGAGGGAGTGAGCGAGCGGCTGAGTGGTTCTGGGTTGTTGTCTGGGCTTAGATGCCATTAGGCTAAACAAAGGGATTTGCATGAAATGTTTGCTTTATATTAAGTTCATTATCCAACCCCCAGAAATTGAATTACAATCTAGAGATAACATCATACTACATCTTCTCAATGCAAAATATTGCCATTATAACAGCTGAATTAAATATATACAGGTGCGTTGATGTATGATGTATTAAAGGCTCTAGCGGAGTGTCTTGTTTCTGTGGTAGGAAAGAAGTGATTCTCAGTATGGTACATTAAAAATAGACTGACAAAGCAGAATTCAATTTTCTCATAAAGCACTGTGTTACAACATCATTAAAGGTAGACGAGAGATGCCTATATATATCTACCAAGAATTCTTTTTGCGCAAGAAAGCGAACAGCATGTTTGCCTGCATGTGGCTTTGGAAACGCCAGTTGTAATGTGTAGGGCTGCCTGTAGTTAAGATCTCCAATATTTGTGCTTCAGATGTTAAGGTAACTGCTTCTTTAATTGCTCCTTATTCCAGATCTGTTGCTTTGCCCGTCCAAAACAGTGAAGAAAGAAGCGGACATTTGACTAGCTATCCAGATGTTTGTGGTTTTTATTTAACTTCTCTGTAGTTCCTGGTTTTCTTTTAGCGTATGGTCTTTGTGGTTTTTAACAAGAGGGATGCCTTATACAAAGTGATAATTTTTAAATTGTCTTACATAAAGTGTTAATGATATAACTGTGAAGTATATGCTGTGTGGTGCTTTGGTACAAGATGGCTTTTTTGCACTTCCTTAGGGGTGGTTGTCCACCTCTCTTAAACCACAGAGTATAAACAACTGTTCAGAATACTTACATAACAATTCTGTGGCTCTGAGTCTAAAGAGTAGCTAATATGTGGTTTATTAAGTGGCTTTTAAAAATCTAAAATCTTTGTTAAAACATTTCAGTCAAAATTTCAAAGAAAGGAAAAATTTTGTCATCTTCCTTTTGGGAGAGGATTCCTCAATGTGTTCTAACCATGCTTATAATAAACCAACATTTAGCTCTTCATTTATTTGCTCATGAAATAGTGCGTGATTCAACTTGATCCCCTTAGTAAAGCCCCCTTACTACCTGTAATCGTTGATATAAAAGATTTTATTATGACAGTCTTTTCTTAAATGGGGGGGGGAGCGGGGAAATGTGCCCTTTGCTGCTTATCCCAATTATGGGGAATGTAAAAATAATTTGAAGAGTTGATAATGTAACTGATATAATGTTGTAAGGCTGGCATCTTTTGCTGGAATTTCACTTTTCCCATGAGAGATGTATGCATATATCTGAAAAGCAAATCCCAGGGATTATTAGTTCCTTTATAGATGTTTTTTGTGACAGTTTACAGCTGATACCTTACAGAAAAACCCACTCAAGTTTGAAATTTCTAGATATGACACACATTTAAAAGCTGTATGACTTTTAAAAAAAATCTTTACTTTTAAATTCTGAGCACTGGGAACTGTGATAGCTGTGCATTTGATGTGTTGGATCTTACAGAGTTCTTTGCTTTTGAGCTCAGTTTATGTATTATGCACTTTGTTGTTTGAGAAATTCGTGCATCATGGAATGTGTCTGAGAAGGTTTCTCTGGAGAGCTTCCTAACAGTAATGCTTTCCAAAGATGGAAAGCTTTATAATTGTCATCGGATACATTTAAATAATGAACGGTTTTGTTTTCTAAAATGCTTTTAATGTTTTATTGTTAACAGGTCTGCAGGTGATAAGGAATTCACCATGAATGGGCAGCTGGATTTAAGTGGGAAGCTGATCATCAAAGCTCAGCTTGGGGAAGATATTAGGAGAATTCCTATTCATAATGAAGACATCACCTATGATGAATTGGTGCTAATGATGCAGAGAGTTTTTAGAGGAAAACTTCTGAGCAATGATGAAGTCACAATAAAATACAAAGATGAAGGTAATACTTGATTACTGCTTTAAGGTTTAATTACTTCTCTTGCTGTAATATAATCTATCTATATGGACAGAAGCTCTGAAATTCATGTCTTCAGAATTGTCCAAATTCATTGGCAATCACAAGTGATTTATTGTGAAATTCTTTGAGTCAGACAATGGAAGCTGTATCTCTTGTGGTTATCCTGTCTTAACATAGCTGATTTTTCAGAAATAATGGAGGAAATACTATCTGAAAATGCATTTTTTGCTGTTACAGGAAGCTGGTGCTATCACAGTTTTCTGTCTACTCATTCTCTTGTGTTTTCAATTATAAAGTGGGTTTGAAGTAGAGGAGGGAATAAACACATGACTTAAAGCAAGCTCTAACAAGTCTTGGAGAACTTCGCTTCTCTACAGAAGTAATTCTTAATTATGTTTTTCTGCATCAGTAAAGGTTACAAGACACTTTTAACCCTAAATATTTATTAAAAATAATCTTTTACTTGAGTAATGTTTGAATCTGTTGGACATTGGTTGTTGCAAAGAAAATCTTGATCATCAGTGTTAAATGCAACCTTAAGAAGAGCTTCACAGGATGAAAAGGGCCTTGTTTGAGATGTGTAGAAAGAGAATTATACCTGGAATGTCAGAAGGGTGATATTCATAAAATGAAAGTCAAAATGAAGTAATAAAATTAAGTCTTTTAGTCAGTTCAATGATGATTCTGCTGGTGTACAGTAAAAAAGCTACATTACTGAAGCATTCAGGCTCTTAACAGCACTGACTGTGGTCTGTAAATAACTTGTTCATACATCTAGGCTATAAAATTTCACTTTGAGTGACTGAGTCAGTTTTTTTGGGTTCATGAAGCTTTTCAGAAACACTGCTCAACAAAATTGATATGCAGTGAAGAGCTAATATTTTGGGTCTGGATTGCTAGTGGGTGAGAGCTCAGTGGATTTGTGGTGGTATTGGTTTTCTTCTTACCACATTATCAATTTATTTTTTCTTTCTGGAATGAGGAAAGGTGAAAGTAAATAGATGGGTGCTTTTTCATTTGGTTAAAGCTTCTAATTCCTGTTCTTTAAGTGTAATTCTCTGGTTTTGTGTATGCTTCTGTCTCTGTCTTTTGAAGAATTACAGTCTCCATCATACACCATTATGGTTTCATTCTTCGTTGTCTTTCACAAGCTAGAGACCTCCTACTGTTAATTTTAGCTTTTTCACAATGTGCTACTTCTGCACTAAGACATGAAATTCCAGTGTATGTTATCCTGGCTGATCATCACTACTAAGAGGGTTTAAACATTGTTACTACTGGACGGGGTTGCAAGTGATTAAGGAAAAAGTTAACAGAACTAGGGTTCAGTTTGTCAGATGAAGACTCTAGTATTCTGGACTTTGTTTCAAGTAATTTAAGATTCTTCTTTAAATCTATTTCAGTTGTTAGAAGCATTGAAGTGTATACATTGTAGCTATTTCTGTTTTGTCATTTATCCCTCCAGACCTGGAGGAATGTCTGTCCTCATCTGTTGTGAGGAGATACCTTAAGGTGGTCTAGGGATTTCCGGTACTTCTACAACCTCGATCTGAGTCTTCCCAGAATTCATGTGCACACTCTTTAGATGTTTAGAGGAATGCTTAATCTATCCCTCCTGGCTTTGTTTCTTGTTGCTATAGCATGTGAAGCTAGTGATCTGCAGGCCCGGATGTGGGATTTCCTACTTAAAATTTTGGCAAAATACCATGGCTTTGTATCTTCATCACACTGTCATGATCCTTGAATCTTAACACATTTAGGTGTTTTTTTGGTTTTTTTTTTTTTTTTTGGGGGGGGGCAGGGTCCCAAACTTTTATGCTTAATTGGGGAGGCTAGAAAACTTTAAATCCCAATCCTTTTGTCTCTGGACTTGTAGTCTAAGATAGTTGGAAGCATATTCTTAAGTTATATTTAGGTTACATGACACTTTTATTAATTACTATGGAAAAGAAGTTTGTGTTAGATTACTGCCTTGTAGAGTTAAATTTTATATTTAACTTGGACATCTTTCAGACTTCTGAACTAAGGAAATTGCTCTACTAGGTGTGAAAACATTTTCATGTACTGCTTTAGCTTCTTGAATATGTAGTAAAACCTGATGTCTGAAAAAAAACCCAAACCCAAGCAAACCACTGGGGACTGCCAGCAGTGAATTTACATGAATCAAAGAGTAGAACTGCATCTTAAGCACACCCGTGTTACTGAGTTACATATGTTAAAGGCCCTATGGAGCTAGTAATAGAAACTTTACTTTTCTTTAAAGTTAGGCTTGAATTTCAAACTAGTGCCTAATGTGTGGTTGGCCTGTTCATTCTTGTTCTTGGTCACCTTGCAGTAGAAGTTGGTGCCTTTGTGTCAGAGTTAATAATGAGTTAGTAACGCGTCCTGCTAATCAGTAATGTCTCTACCTTTGGTAAACGTACCAAGGTGAAGAAAAACTACATTTTTGGCAAAATACATTTTGGGTATTTTTGTACTTTTTGTTTTTCCCCAAATGAAATAGGGGGGGGGGAAAAATAAGGGAGATAAGTTTTTTTTTTTCAGCTTGCTGTCATGTGTGTTATGACTATTTGTACTGAAGCATTTGTTTATTTGAAAACTTTGACTATAACTTTTACACAATTGAAGCTTTGTCACCGTAAGGAATAGCTCAGAAGTTTCAGGCAGTAATTTGTAACTAAAAACATGTTTCTGTGTCTGTCCACAAAGCCTCCTGTAACAGCATTTTAGAGAGGACCATTGGTAGCCTGGAGTCAGCTTTGTTCCAAACTATGCATCCTCTAACACTGTTGCTTCTGGACATGAAGCTTCATTAGATAGGGTCTCATCTCAGTTGGCAGTCACCAACTGTTCCGGAAGGAAGTGGTCCTGCTATCCCTTCTCTTTTCCATGTTTCCATGTCTACACATGTTTTCCTGATAATGCTTTCCCACTCTTTCCTTTGTGCTGCTTAATTTGTGTTCATTTAATCTACTAATAATCTGTTACATATGTTAAACCAGCAGAAAATCTGTCCTGCCAAAGAGAATAGTCTTGTTTTATCTGTAATCTTGTTGAGTAAGTAAAGATGTTAATGTGGGCTTGTCTTGACTGAGTATAAAAATCGACGAAGACCAGACTTAATGGGGGCTTGGTGTCTCTTTTGGGTATTAATAGTATTAAAGGTATTCAGTGCTTTATGCATAACCCTTTGTGTCTTAAGAATAAAGGATCCTATACAGTTCTAATACAGTTCCTGTGACTGATGGCAATGTGCACAATCATTAGGATTCATTGGTGTGGGAGTTCGTCTGAAACCTGGCACTTAAAAATAAACGACTAAGTGTTGAGGCTTCCTGTCAGATTCCTGGTTTGAGAGAAAAGTTTTATTCTGGCTACTTTGACATCTTCATGTCTTCATTCCTATTTGTGTGTAACGCTGATAGATATTTTTACTGTACATTTTTACACTGGAACTTTACTATCATTCCCATGTTAAAATTCAGTCTTGCATCTCAGTGTTCTGAGTAAAACCTGAGAAAATGTTCTAGTCACTTAAAATTTTCCCTTGGTAGTGTGTGTGTTTCGTATTTTAAAAATTGAATTGGGATTGCCTTGTTCCATGTACCTTCACCCTCCTGTCTGTACATGAATGGCACCGTTTTGGAGCCAGTTGGAACAGACATATAACTTAACTGGCAGCATCATTCTTTCTGGTGTTGGACTATGCAAACTTGTAGCTCTGCTGTTTCATCCTGTATGTAAACAGACAAGAATGATGAGTTCTATGAAACTTTCAGAGGGATAATGTCAGAAGGCTCACTTTTGGAGCCAGTCATGCTTCTGTCTTACCTTCTGTGCATAAGTTCCCAGCACACTGATTCTTGGGCTAAAATAATAAACTTTTTTCCTAGTAACTTCAGAATCAAATAAGGAAAATTATTTTTGACCAATGAAGTAACACTTCTGCCCTACCATAAAGGTCAGTAGTTAAAAGGGTTTGCTTTTAATGCAACCTTTTTTCATGTTCTTTTCAGATGGAGATCTTATAACAATTTTTGATAGCTCAGATCTTTCCTTTGCAATTCAGTGCAGTAGGATACTTAAGCTGACATTATTTGGTAAGTATAGGAGCTTGTCTCTTCTTTTAATAATGTTTATTAGAATTCTGGCAGTGGACTTCACTGGAAGGTACTAAAACCCTTCAGCTTTCACCTTAGAAAAATGAAATCAGTTAATTAAAAATACTGTCTTAGTACATGATATTCATTTATCTGTTTCATGTGACATCTGAACTTCAGGAAACTGAAACTATTTCTCTTTATAAGCTTGCTTAAAGTATGTTATACACATATTTTATATATATATATATATACACACACACACACAGATGTGGTGTTTTTTTCTTCATGTTATTTTCCCTGTTAACCCCACTCTAGCATTTGTGATGTTTTCTTCACAGGTGCATGCGAAATCTAAGGTAATAGTCATTCTTCAGTGTTACGAGTACACTGCTAAAAACTAACATTAATTGCTTAAAGCTGAATAGACTTCATTTATCCGTCAGCCTTTGTATAAAATCATCCTTTATTTTCAAGCTACTATTGGTAAATTAGTATGTTGTTCCAAGGAATAGCAAGCAGCTATTAACCTTGGACACTGACCTTATTCATGATCTGCAGCAGTTGTGTGTACTTTGCATTAATTCTAAAGGCACTTTCTAAAGGGACAGCTTTCCACAACCAAGTATGATATTTGTATTGGTGAGGGTATGTTCCTGGAAATGAGGAAACAATGCAGAAGACTTTACTATGCAGTTCTGGTGCTGTGGGTTATGCTGAACTGAGATAATATTAAAGGAACAGTAAACTCCAGAATGAGTTCAGTCTGTGTTGACTGAACTTTAAAGTTTGTCACTTTAAACTCCACAGAGGATGATGATGCTACAAGCAAGTAAAAGTTGGAAATTTTTTTTTTTTTTAAACTGGATTTCACAATATTACTGCAGACTTAAATTTATCTAATTGCTGTTTTGCAGTGAATGGACAACCAAGACCCTTAGAATCTAATCAGGTGAAATACCTGCGTCGAGAGCTGATAGAACTTCGCAATAAAGTCAATCGTTTACTGGACTGTTTAGAACCACCAGCTGAACCGGGGCTTTCCACTAACCTGCCTGACAGTGGTAGGCAGCCTGGCAAAGCATTGTTTGGTTTGATCTGCAGAGTTGGGTGCTGTTTAACAAAGTAAAAAATGAAGTCTTGAATATTGGTTGTGGTCATTCGCAATTGTTGTGTGGTGGTTCAGAACATAATTTTTAATGCTTTCTATTTGAGAGACAGAATTTTTATGCCGATTACCTGGAGTAAAGCACTAAACTAAAGTGGGAATAAAACTAAAGTCTTGAGTTTCTATGCCATGTATGAAAGTGCTGTAACTAGCACTTGTGAGTCACAGCAACATTTTGAGACGACTTTGAGCTGAATTTATAGTTTGTTGTTGCTGAAGAGTTCTTGCTCCCAGCTTAGCACTCCCACTGCTTACTCTGGGCTAGCTCTGATGCTTATCTTGTCGTGTTGCTGAGAGAGTTTCATTCACTAAAACAGTAAAAAGTGAATTCAGCGAAAATTATATCTACTTTCTTTGCCAGGTTAGGAAATTGAATCCACACATTTTGAGCTCAGACCAGCATCAGAGCTGTCTTAGGGTAAGCAGCACAAGTGTGCAGGTAGGGATGGGAAAGGGTTATAGGGGGAGGGCAGAATGGGAAAGGATTCTCCCGGTTATGAGGCACTGATCTCCTAGCTTAGGGCTGTTGTACTGTAGAAACTGTACCTCTCTGTGCTTAGGTACAGATTCTGGGTAATCTGGGCACAGAAAATAATGACACAAAGTCATGGAGTACAACATTCTGAGTAAAGAGGTGAACCAAGAACTCCAGCCTTTCTTTTAGGAAACGCTGCTTTTGTATTTTAGAGTGTAAACAAAGCTAGCCAGTCCAAACCCTATCTGCACTTGTTTTTAAGAAAAATGTGGCACCCTACTATGTAAGGGGTTTCTGAGTGCTTCACTGCTAGGTGTACAATTGCAAAACGGTAAACTTTACTTGTCAGTTTAGGAAGAATTCAGGGAGAAGGAGGTAGAAGAAAAAAGCTGCTATAATAAACTGGAACCTATACAATAAGTTACCTTAATTTTGAATTCTCTGTAAGCAGGAGAGACCACAACAATATGTTTGAAGCAGGAGCCTTGTATCTTTGAATGGAGGGTATAGATACTGATACTCCGCAGTGTCAGTGTATCTTCAAGTAACTGCGTAATGAAACTTAAACTCTCTGATTCATCAGTTTGAGATACAGCACTGATTCATCACTATTATATTAACATAAGCATTTCAAAAGTTAAAATATTCCCTCACCCCCCAAACAATGCAATTCAAAGTTGCTGTAGTACAGTGCATACATATGATTGTATTTCAGATCTTGGGAATTAATAACGGGGCATTTTGTTTTGTAGATGCTGTAGATGGGAGGGAAGAAAAGCCTGCTGCTGCTGACTCTAGTGTTAAGCCATCTACTCAAGTCATAGCAGCAAGCATGTCTGCATTTGATCCACTGAAGAACCAGGATGAAATCAGCAAGAATGTCATGTCAGCATTTGGCTTGACAGATGATCAGGTGTCAGGTAAGAATATGTCTTACAAAAAGGAAAGCAAAACCTGTTTGTAATCAGTGACTCGAATCTTGATTTGTAACAAAGCATTTTATTTTGGATATATTAAACTGTCTTCTGAATTTGCTATTTCTTTTCAGAATTACAAAATTTGGTATGTTAAGGTGTTGTAACTGTGTTTGCTAAGTTTTGTATCAAAATGTTGAAATGTTGCTTTTGCTTTTAGCAGTGTGGTTTAGCTTGAAGTAGAAAATAGTTTACTTATTTTACTAAAAAAATATAAAGAATTATTTATATCTGTTGTGTAGACTAATTTAATTGGTATCTGCCAGTGATAGGAAAACAGTATCTACTGCTCTGCTTTGGGTTTGACCTTACAGTTCATGTCCTTGCCTTGTGTTTTGCTGGGTGGGTCAGTTGGAATGTTTTGTATGACCCTGCCTCTTCTCTGTTCCATTTCAAAAGTAAACAGTGTTAGCTTTTTTACTGTTACTAAAAAGGAATAATATACTTGTCTGAACTGAATTTATTCTTGAATTGCTGCATGACTGCTGGCCCTACCTAGTAGTAGAATGCTAAACATAGAAAAACTTGTTATACTAAACTGAATGCAGTCAACTTCAGACAGGGTAACTGAAGTTAAAAAAGCAATGTAGAATATAATTGGGACTGATGTGGAATATAGAGAAGTGATTTTTCACAGAATCTGTGGGTCTGGCAAAGTTCAGTGTCGCATTGAAACCTGAAGATAAAGCTGCTTTTAGCCAACAGGATGTGCTGTGTACTCTCAACTTTAGAGCAAGTAAGTTTTATGTGATGTATGAAGTAATGATGCAGGTGGGCAAAGGAATAGCAACTGGAGCTTGTTTCTGCAGTATAGGTGCCTTGGCAAAAGTGTGTGGCAGTAGGAAATGATCTGCACTGTGTGATTGCAACTGCAGGATCCAAAGCTGTACCCACAGACAGAGTGGCTGTCTTCAGATTGGCGTACTGGTCTGTGAATCAGGCCTATTGCATGATCCGTTCCTCCATGGCACATTTTTTGTATTTGCACAACACAGTTATTTCACAAACCAGGTAAAGGTTTGATGGTTTTTGAAAACTTACACTGGCTTGTCTCTGAACAGTGAAGTGATGGAGTAGAGTATGCAGTACAACTAGAGTAAAACTGAGGCTTACTGTTCAAGGAGTGGTTTTGTCTTGGTACAAAGCCTCAGTGCCACTTCATGCTTCGACCACAACTTCAGTGGTACTTCAGTGTTTATGTTTCTCCATAAATTTTTCTGATTGAGTGGGCTTGTCCATGCTTTGAATGTACAAAGAACTTCGCAGGATTAAGCAGGATATAAGAAATCCCATTTCTAAAGCTATAATCCTGCAGTTATGTATATAAAGGCAAAACCAGAAGTAGGCAGATTTGGTTCCTTTTCTCCCTAATAAGGGTACCATGAAAACACAATTAATGGCTTGTTGGATGCGTATTTATATCGTGTAGATATAATGTTCTTGAAAGTGAACTTGCAGCAATTCTAATGCTTGTGCTTAACTTTGGGCATGTATTTTAAAGTAGTGTCTCATAGGTAGCATTCAGATAACTAGGAGCCTGGAAGATCCGTGTGGACCACAGTAAAACACTTAGTGCATTTGAACAGTTTCACACAGCCTTTCACCTTTGCTCCAAATGAGAAAGAATAGGTATGTAGGTGCATGTGCTGTCCAAACATAGCAAGTCTTCAGTGGACATATGCTTGAAGCAGTGGAAAAAGCATGTTATGGAGGGGTTTATCCCACAGATGGGTCAGGTTTCTTGGAAGGATGAAATATGAGTTGCCTAAAGACAGGTTGAAAATTCTCCCCCATATATTCACAAGAGAGTTTAGGTGTTGCAGATAATGTGCAATTGTAGCTTGGGTGTGACTCTCTGATGGAAATCTATGGAAAACAGAAAAAAATGTTAAAAATTTTGCAAAAGAATGGTCTTGTGCAGGAGTTTTAATTCAAACTGTTAGCTTAACATATTGTATGTTGTCCTTGCTCCTCTAGGACCACCCAGTGCCCCTGCAGAAGAGAGATCGGGGACACCAGACAGCATTGCTTCCTCCTCTTCTGCAGCCCACCCGCCTGGGGTTCAGGCACAGCAGCCACCCTACCCTGGCACACAGCCACAGACTGGTCAGGTGGAAGGTAAGGAGCATGTTTTCTGCTGTGTAAAACATGAACGATGGTGTCTGAATCTGAGGGATCAGCAGTTACAACCTCATATTAGCAGCCCAAAGTCAGTACCAAACTACAAAATCATCTGTTCCAATAGGCAGAAAAGCTTTTTTCCTGAAGTGCTGTTCAGCATAGAAACAGCAGATGGAGCAATAGCTTTATGTAAAGGTAGGTGATGTAAGGTGAAGAGGATTTTCATGGTACTGTTTTCTACTTGTATCTGTGCTCACTTTATGGTAAGTCAGATTTATATAGGCTGCACGATACAGCTGTTCCTATCATGCTCTGTGTGTTGAATCAAGCTTTTACTCAGTTAACAGTTTGTTGGCTTGTCTTCTGTGATTTAAAAATGTTGTTTACTTTTCAATTCTCTCAATCAAACCAGAGCCACTGTTTCATTGCTTCTTTATTATGTACAGCTCTGTGCTAGTCAGGTTAAAGCTTGTGACTACGTCATTGCCTTATAGTTTTTCTGTGTAACCCTTGAGAGCCTCAGCTGGCTCTCCTTTAAGTCTTAACTCTGGTGTGCAGATTCCTTTGTACTATGCCCTTTTACACATTTTTTTTCTTGTAAAAATAAACCTATTCAGAGGTTTGCTGTGCTTGGGCATCATTGTTCGACTGATCTTTTTGAAGAGCACTGAGCATTCAGGTCTGCATAGTTTTGGAGGAAACTGTCTGTGGAATGACTTTGGTATTTCTACCTCAGTATGAAGTACAATGTAAAGTTGTTTCTGTGCTAGTGTAGAAACAAGTTGCAGCCCTCTGATGCTTTCTGTACTGATGTAACGCTGAGACACTTGAGAGGCATTACTGAGGAGGATCACAGTATCCACAGTCTCTTGGAGTGTGTTGGCTGAAGGGCACCGTAACATTCCCTGCCCATGGCAAGGGGGGTTGGAACTAGGTGATCTTAAGGTCCTTTCCAACCCTAACAATTCTATGATTCTGATGTTGCAGAGCATTTGAACACTTCTTAGTTACGAATAATATTTAAGCAGGCATGAATGCCGTTGGTTGCAATAAAGCTTATAAAATACCTGTTTTGCTGCTTTCAGCTTTGGGTGTTGCTTTTTGGTTTTTGCATTTTCATTTTTTTTTTCTTGCTTCCGTATGAATTATTCAGGTGATATGAAGAAACATCAAGAGGCATCTTTGTAGCTTAAAGATACAGTTCTTCTGTCAGTAACAAGAAAACTGAATATTCAAAAAAATATATGCCCTCAGTTACTGAACTTGCATTTTGTGGATTTAGTCTTTTTACTTCCGTACAGTAATGTATGAGGTTTTAAGTGTTGATGTTAAACTAGACTGAAGCAAACGAAATGCTCAAAAGCACTACCAGCACTAGGTTGGAATCCTGACTGGCTGCTAACATCAGGGTAGGGAAAAAATACTTGTTTCAGCAAAACTCACTGTGCTTGGGGAAGGAGTTGTCTAGGCTTGTGTTTCAGGCTCATGTTTCAGAGTAGATATAATGATTTTTCTGAACTTGGGTTGAGGAAAGTAGAGTGCTTTTTTTTTTTTTTTTTTTTTTTTTTTTTTGCTTTTTAAGCCCGGAACTGTTCTATGTCTTTGCCCAAGTCCTTTCTTTTTTATTTACAGCCTTTTTTAGTTTTTTACAGTCCTTTTTTATTTACAACCGGAGTAATTGCGAAGGTTTTGTCTGCAGCTCATGCAGTTCTTATTATTGCCATTCACTCTATGAGTAAAATAGGTTCAGTTCTTGAAGAGATCAGAAGTCATTATTGCGCTTATTCATCAGCAATACTAGTGGCAGCGCTTATGCTGTGCCTTTATGCACATGGTAAATACTGGTCTTTTACCAAAGCTGGGTAGTATGGGTGTAATTATCAACCTGAAGTTTGATTTTCAATTAACTAAGTTGCTTTTACACAAAGTGTTCAAAGACTTTACTTTGAAACAAGGAGTAGCTTTCCATACTTCACTGTCTGATAGCACCTCAGTCCAGTGGTAATTTGGAGACCTGAGCTGTCCCATGAGAACCAGTGCAGGACCATGGCCCAGCCAGATCTTTGGCTAAGTTTTGATGGTTAGTTTTCAGCAGGATGGTCTGGTTTTCAACAGAGCATGTTCTTGTTATGAACTAGTTTTAAAATACTAGTTCACTTCTGAAAAAAACCCAGAATACCCCAAGCTGTGCTTCTGCCCCATCTTCCCAGTATTTGCTGAGGAAACTTCAAGGGAAAAAAGAGGCTTATGAAAGGTGGATGCAAGAACAGGTGGCCTGGGAAGAATAAAGGGATATTGTCTGGGAAGCTAGGGATCAGGTTAGGAAAGCTAAGGCCCAGTTAGAATTGAACTTGGCTAGGGATGGGATGTGAAAGATAACAGGAAGGAATTCTGTAGTTACACTGCAAATTAAAGACAGACTAGGGACAATGTGTGCTCTCTCTGGAAGCTATCAGGAGAACCGGCTATCCTGGATTTGGAGAAGGCTGAGGTTCTTAATGACTTTTGCCTCAGTCTTCACGGGAAAATGCCCTGACCACACCACCCAAGTCTTGGAAGGCAGACACAGGGACAGTGAGAATGAAGACCCTGGGCCCACTGTAGGAGAGTATCTGGTTCGAGACCATCTTAAGAAGCTGAACGTATACAAGTCCATGGGACCTGATGAAATCCATCTGAAGGAAGGTCCTGAAGGAGCTGGCAAATGAAGTTGGTATCATATTTGAAAGATCATGGCAGTCAGGTGAAGTTCCTGATGACTGAAAAAAGAGAAATAGAGCCCCCATTTTCAAGAAGGAGAAAATGGGTGAGCCAGGGAACTACAGACCACTCAGCCTCACCTCTGTGCCTGGCAACATCTTGGAGTGGATTCTCCTGGGAGGCATGCTAAGGCACATGAAAAACAACAAGGTCGTTGGTGACAGCCAGCATGGCTTCATTAAGGGGAAATCTTGATTGACCAATTTGGTGGCCTTCTATGATGGGGCTACAGAACTGATGGACAGGGGTAGAGAAGTTGATGTCATCTACCTAGACTTGTGCAAAGCGTTTGACACTGTCTCACATGACATCCTTGTCTCTAAGTTGGAGAGAAATCAATTTGGTAGGTGGAGCACTCGGTGGATAAAGAACTGGCTGGATGGCCGCATGCAGAGTTGTGCTCAATGGCTCAATGTCCAGCTGGAGACCAGTAACGAGTGGTGTCCCTTAGGGATTGGTGTTGGGACCGATCTTGTTCAACATCTTTGTCGGTGTCATGGACAGTGAGATTGAGTGTGCCCTCAGCAAGTTTGCCAATGACACCATGCTGTGTGGTTTGGTTGATACGCTGGAGGGAAGGAATGCCATCCAGAGGGACCTTGACATGCTTGTGAGGTGGGCTGATGCCAACCTGATGAAGTTTAACCACGATAAGTGCAAGGTCCTGTACCTCAGTCAGAGCAATCCCAGGCACAGCTACAGGTTGGGCAGGGAAGAGATTCAGAGCAGCCCTGTGGAGAAGGACTTGGGGGTGTTGGTCAACGAGAAAATGAACATGAGGCGGCTGCAGTGTGTGCTCACAGCCCAGAAAGCCAATTGTATCCTGGGCTGCATCAAAAGGAGCGTGACCAGCAGGTCGAGGGAGGTGATCCTGCCCCTCTACTCTGCTCTTGTGAGACCTCACTTGGAGTATTGTGTGCAGTTCTGGTGTCCTCAACATCAAAAGGACATGGAACTGTTGGAACAAGTCCAGAGGAGGGCCATGAGGATGATCAGAGGGCTGGAGCACCTTCTGTATGAAGACAGGCTGAGAAAGTTGGGGCTCTTCAGCCTGGAGAAGAGGAGGCTGTGTGGAGACCTCATAGCAGCCTTCCAGTATCTGAAGGGGGCCTCTAGGGATGCTGGGGAGGGACTCTTCATGAGGGACTGTAGTGAGAGGACAAGGGGTAATGGGTTGAAACTTCAACAGGGGAAGTTTAGATTTAATATGAGGAAGAAATTCTTTACTGTGCGGGTGGTGAGGCACTGGAATGGGTTGCCCAGGGAAGTTGTGAATGCTCCATCGCTGGCAGTGTTCAAGGCCATGTTGGACATAGCCTTGGGTGGCATGGTTTATTCTGAGGTGTCCCTGGCCGTGGCAGGGGGGTTGGAACTAGATGATCTTAAGGTCCTTTCCAACCCTAACTATTTTATGATTCTGTTTTGAGGATACGAGTAAAATGGTGATGCCCATCATGTGACAATCATTTTGGTTATACCAGGGATTATTTTTTAATGGCATTTTTTGCAAATAGATGATACTGAAAAAGACATTTCAGCGAAGTGTTGTCTCATTTGGTATGCCTGTGCTTTTGTACCCCTAAATCCACTCACTGAACAGAACCAGTTCTGTACAGATGTGAATCGTTTTTTAGTCTTTGCTGAAATGGTTGCAAAGTTCGTTCTTCTAAGCACTTCATGATCTTCTAGGGAAGAGAATATTGTATGAATACACCTATTTGTCTTTTTTCTTGAATCAGGCTAAAATGTCTGTTCTGGTGCACAGGAACAACGGTAAATGCTGGCAGATCCTTGACTGCATTAAGTGCTGCTAAGTACAAAACCAGACACTGATGCTATATCTCATCTTGGCTTCAGAGTAGAAATCCACTGAGAGGAAAAACTGTGTGTTTAAGGACCAGTTGGATCCCTGACTGCCTTCATGGGTGTGACGACGACACTGGGACACTTCTCTGGTCCTCACTAATGCTTCTAACCTGGTGAAGACAGACAGCCTTCTCAGCTTTGGAAAAACTCCCTGCAGGACAGGGAGTTAGAGCGGGGCTGTCTTTCACAGCCCTTTTCTGGGAGTCTCCAGCAGGTGCCCGTGTGGTCATTGCCTTAGCTTGTAGGTAACCTGAGACAGGCAGCCGCTTACTGCTTCTCCCAGAACATCCTCTTCACAGCTGAGTTTAAGAAACAGAAAACATTCTTTCCGTGTCTCTCATTCTTAATTATCAAGCTAACAGGCTGAAGTTCTTTCAAGCCTTGTGTTTAGCACTCTCTTCATCACACAATACCTGCATATCAAATAATATTTTGACCACTTTAGTGTGAATGTAAGATACTGTTGCTTTCAAGCTGCAAGTAAGGCAGTGAAAATAAGAAATACGGAGTTCTTTTAAAGCAGTGTGCACAGGGTCTGGGAGGACTTGGAGCACAGCCAAGTTGCGTTTGTCTTGGTGCAGTTTAGACAATAGGCTTTACAGTGTATTTATACCCGTGCTGCTTTTTGCAGAACGAATAGCAGTGGAGTAACACTTGAAGTTGCTAGAGTAACGGTGAAGTTTCCATGCCTGCTCCAGCTCAGTGAAGCTTTGGTTGTGGCAGATAATTGCTTTTGTTCTGTGACGGTGCCTATTAACCAGATTGAAAAAAGGCAGAAGCATAAAGCCTGAACAAGGCCTATAGGTGAAGTCTGAACAAATATTCTGCCTCTTCTTGCCAAGAAATTTGGAACAGTGAATTTAGGAAAACTTCACACTGAACTGGAATACCCAAGCTTAAGAATGATTTTTATTTCTGCTTTAGGGTATTTGCCCTGTCTCTCTTTAAGAAAACTTGGCTTATAGCAAGTCAGATACTAAGAGTCCAGTGACTTATCTGGAAGGTGTGGTCAGGATAAATAATGTACCACTCTGCTTGTAGTGCTTGGATGCAGAAATGGTCTTAAAAACCTAATATAAACAGACAATCTGAGGACATGTTAAACTTTGAAAGTAATTTAATTTACCATGCATGTTCTGGAGCAGTTATCATGATGCTCAAAGATTCCTCCTCTGTTACCTACCAGAGTGGCACAGATTAAGGTGCATGTCTTCTGGCATCTTCTGAACATGTGAAATGGTCTCATGTGCTGAATTAGAACTATTTATTCAGTTGGAGATAGACAAGCAACATTTAATCTTTAGAACAGCATGGTTCAGAAACTAAAATCCGTAGATAGATTTCAGTTGGTAACTGCTTCAGCTAACACTCAGGTGGAACACATATTCAAACTTCATCCACCATGTTCAGGTTTCTTGAAAAGACATTTTTACATGTTGTTAGAGGGTTGGTTTCTGTGATTTTGAATTGTTAGGATGTTGCTCATTGTGTGTTTATAACGTACCTAGGGTGCTGGCCTTCAACCAAATACGTTTTTCATCCATAGGTCAGATGTATCAGCAGTACCAACAGCCTGGTTACCCTGCTCAGCAGCCGCAGGCTCAGCCTCAGCAGCAGTATGGTATGCAGTACCCAGGTAAGCAGCTTGCTCAGTTCCTGAGCCTGTGGAGCAGGTCAGGGTGCTGAGCAGCCAGAGTACGCGTGGTTCTGATGGGAACTGGTGCAATTCAGAAATCACTAGAGGAGAACACTGTAGCTGTCTATATTTTTAATACACAGCTTGAGTTGTGGTGTCTTGATCCTACTTGGTTGTGACTCAAAGCAGACTTCATTCTTAATCAGCAGAATGTGTTGTTAGAAAGGTAGGCAAAATTACCCATCGGAAGTATGAGCCATTGTCAGGATAAACTTCTGCAGTCTTGGGATTCTGGCAAGTGACTGAAAGATCCCGATTTAGCTAACTTAAATACCATAGGTATATAAAGATGGCCCTTATTTCTTGCATCTAGAATGATCTTCATGTACAAAATACAGTGGGGTGAACACTTGATAATAGCTGTCATTATCTCCTTAGTTATTATAAGTACTGTAAATTTCTGAGAAACTTTCAGGTGATAGGCTTTTTAGTTGTTGATTTTGCTGATGCCTCAGGTAAAGGTGCCAGTAGATTTCAGCAGCAGTACTAAAAACTTTTAGTACACTGGTGGTTTGTGTACAGTCAGATATGAAATTTCTGAATTTATTTACGAAGAAATTCCATTTCTTCACAAAGATATATATTCACTTATTTTGGATAGAAGACGCCTAGAAAACTTGGAACCGAAGGTTTAGGCCCCCGCCCATGTTCCTGTGCACTGTGTGAGAGCTGGTTGATTTGGGTCTCTAAATAGTACCTTGTTCCCTGCAGATTTCTTGCCCCCTGCCCCCCATGTATAATTAGAAGACAGTGGCAGACTTTGTGAAGTGTAATTAAGAAGTAACAAGCCTGTTGAAAGTAGAAGGGTCTGTCTGACGTTCTTTAGGCTTAAAAACTGAGGGGGTAGTTTCCATCTGGTTTCTAGTCATATCCTACCATCACCTGATCTGTTCTTTTACTGAAGAAGTTCCTGTGAAAGCTGTAATGCAGGGTGAGGTTCTGCATTCTAATCTACGTCATCCTCACCTAAGAATGAAACACCACCGCAACTGATCTTGGTGCCTCTGCTTCTCATAACTTAGTTCACAATTAACCTGATCTTTCAGAAGCAGCCTTTTCCCTTTGGAGGACCTAGCGACAGCAGCCTTTGAAGATCTTGCCTCAAAGGGATTCTTGTTTGTTTTGCTGTTGCTCCCATGAGTATTGTCTCTTTTGAACCCCCCATCCCCTGAGAATGGGATCTATTCCCACTCTCGTACATCTACCAGGCAACAAAGTGGCAATTTACTCATGGTAATAAAACCAGACCCTTCAGAGGTTTCTCTCATGAGTAAATGTTGATCTGGGTTTCAAGGTGAGTTTATTTACTCCAGTGCATTGTTCAATCCTTACTCTTTCTGTTTAGGGCTGTGCGCTCTTAATAATTCATGTGTCTGGTGTTTAATGCTGACAGGATTCCAGTCACTGGAGAGGTTTCATTGCAAGTAGCTGCAGGTGTGTTTCATGGTGATAAAAGTAGCTGTTTCTTCATAAAAGGAGCCATGTCATTTTGAAGCTTTCAGTAAGGGAAATTTACTCTGGGAAGCTGCTTTTATACATAAAAATCAAGTTTGGGACTTGATGGACATGTTTAAATGGAAGTTCTGTGCTGAAGTATTCTTTTCTGCACAGCTTTCTCATATTGAGCTCTAAACTGAAAACACATATGATTTGATCAAAGGCATGACTTAAATTTACACCCTGACAGTTTTTTCATGACAGAGTAGTTTTGAGTTTTTATTTGGGGGAAAGGTTGCATTTTGCCTCATTTGCTAATGACAGCTTTTATTTTTCATGTGATGTGATGGTAAAATACTGTTTGTTGGGTTTTTAATTTCTTGTCAGTCATGAGAAAACCCATTTTGTAGTGACTGTTTTCAGTGTTGCTGCGCTGCCAGGGTAGGGTCCCGACAACCAGGCAGTGTGCTTATGTGAAAGACAGGAACAATTGCAGTTGCTTCTCGGTTTGCCTTCCCTGTGCTTCCTGCGTTGTTTTGTGTTTGTCACTGTAAACAGGGGGAAAACAAAAGCTCTTTCTGCGAGTACCGCGGTTCACCGCGCTCTCACCGCTTTGCTCTTTGCCTTTCCAGCAGGCTACAGCCAGCCGCAGCCCCCCTCGCAGCAAGCCCAGCAGTTCCCGGCCTACACCCAGCCCGCGGCCCCGGCCCCGGCCACCGCCGCCTTCCAGGGCCCGGCGCAGCAGGTGCCGGCGGCGGCGGCGGCGGCGCCGGCGGCGCAGTTCGCGGGGGGTGGTTACCCGCCGCAGGCATACGGCTCCGCGCCTCCCGCACAGTCCAGCCCTTACGGCGGCGGCCCCGGCTCCCAGGCGGCGGCCGGCACCTACCAGCCGCGGCCCGGCTTCAGCCCCTCGCCAAGTGGGCCCAACCCCTATGCCCGCAGCCGGCCCCCCTTCGGCCCCCAGGGTTATGCCCAGCCTGGACCCGGCTATCGGTAAGGAGGTACTGGCCTGAGCACCTGTGACTCCATCCTGAGGGACTCCAGGTGTTTTAACTGAGGTTCCAAAACTGTAATGAGGGAAAACTGTAGCTGTTAATTCAGTTCTGCTGGGGGAGGGGAACAACCAAACCAATCTTTCCTGCTTCAAAATGTACCTGCTTCCTTGTTTAATTTGGGGCTGGGTGGTTTTGGGGAAACACTTCCTAAGTGTCTGCAAAGTGACTGACATTCTAGCTTGCCTTTTGTGAAGGACAGGAACGGTAGCCCACTTACCAGGCTTGGTTTTACTAATACCATGATGTACTAAATTAGATTGATTCTGGAGGTAAAACTAGGTGTATTATAAATTGTAATGCTCACATGGAAAACTAATAAAAACCCTGAATCTATTAAATGCCTGGTCTTGATTTGAGAACTGTGAATGCTGAACACAGTAAGTGGGTGCATGGTGGGTCTGCAGCCACCAAGGTGAAGATCAGCGGTGCTCAGGTTGGTAGGAGAAGAGGTGTGTAAATGGAGAAGGGCTGTCCATAGAGTCTGCTCTTGCAAAGGTTACGCAGCAATAGGTGGTTTTTCTCTGTCTGCTGTTTCTAACTGCCACGTAGCCCTTGTACCAAATGAGCAGGAACCAATGCACATTTTAAAGCCCCTTATCAATTTTGCTTTTAACAGGAGCAGGAGGAGAACTGCTTTACTGCTTGAAAATTTAGGCCAAATACATACTTTTAAAACAGAACTCTTAAAAATGAACTACTTTCCACAGGTTCTCTGCCACCCAGAAAAATTTGAGAATGCCATTCTAGTGCCTTGATTCTGAGCCAAGAAAAAGCAGATCAAGAGCTGTAGCAAGTTCAGTGGCACATGTGACAGCAGAGGGCAAAGCATTCTCCCAGCCAACATTTTCCATCTTATGGATTCTAGGAATACATAAAACTAAGCAGGGAATCTAAAATCCAAACCCGGAGTAAGCTGCTTGAACTGTCATAAAGAGAACTTGGGAATTAAGGAGTGAATATATTTCCTCCCTTCAGGACCTCCCTGTTCCCCTGTAAGCTGCACCTCCTGCTGTTTGTGCTCTCCTCAGCCGTAATGCCTCAGGGGCTGGTCACACCAGTCCAGAACAAGCTGCTTGCTGAAGTAAGCAGCATTTGCCAGTACTTCTTTTCATGGAAAACACTGAAGAAAACCACTTGATTAAAAAATTCTTTATTAGGAGTACAGTGTACCTGCAATGTACTTTATAAGGCATTTTCTATAAATGACTATTTCTACTATATATATATATATCTGGCTATTCCTGTTCGTATTTTTTTCAACACTTTAGTAATGTAGTGAATAACACCTTTAAAAAAACCTACATCTCTTCAGTTCATAAATGGCCAAGCAGTACAAGTAGCTTTGGGAGAAGTTTTCATTAACTGTAAGGCAGTTTTAAAGTTCAGTTATCACTATTTCCCCTTTGTCCCCAATGAACACTTTTTTGTTTTAAATAAACCCTATTATGCTGTAACAATAGCTTATTATTTTCCCATTTCACTTCTCTTTCCAAGCCCCCTGTAAGTACATGTAGCTTTTGAGCCAGGAAATCTCAGCCTCCAAAAACTACATTCCTATGAAACGCTGGAGCCTTGAGGGGCAGTTCCATGTTTGTCACTCTCTGTCCATAGGCACCTGCCCACTTTCAGGTAGCCCAGCCACCGGCTGCAGTCCAGCTCTGCAGCAAGGGGCTGAATGTGCTCTGCTGCTGAAGCTGGAGCCTTTGGAAAACCCACTAACCTGATGATGCAAAGCTGCATGTAGAGCAACCTCCCTGCATGTGCTGACAGGAGTATAAACTGTTTGTACAGGTAAGGAGACAGCTGAATCAAGTTTGCTGGTTGCATAATATTAACAATTGTAGCCTCTTCTCTATTTATGACAGATTAATCCAGACAGGGAGCTTATGGCACTTGGGTTGTAGAAGACCAATGAATACTTAAGAACTAAAGCACACTGCATTCTATGACCAACTCTGCCATAACTTTGTCTTAAACATTTATTGCAACATTGTGATAAATAATGTACACGCCATATCTTTTAAAATACCATATAAACCATACCTCAGGAATAGGGAGCCAGCTTCCCTACACAGTATCCTACAACATGGCCCTAGCCTGGTTGGAATTTATTTTTTAAATCTAAAAACAGGTCTGTAAAATTGGATAACTACAGTAAGCAGCCTACGCTAGTACACAATTAAGGTAGTATTGGCATTAGACTTGCATAAACCCTTGCACATCAGCAAACACACTGCAGTGCCAGGTGTACTGCGGACATTGCCATCTCTGAGCCCATGCTGGGCAGTTGGGCGGGTGGGAAGTGCTAGGCCTTGTCTCCACGTTCACCTCGCATCTACCATTTCCCAGGGATTGATGTTCCGCACTCGTACCAGAGAACATAGTTAATGTGGGTCTCCCCGCCAATTTTTCCAAATTTGACAGGTTCCTGACGGACGGCCCTGAAAAATCCTACAACAGAGAACAGGGTTGGGTTTGCGTAGAGCCTTCACATGGCACCTTCCTTTGATTACCCTGTGATGTCTGTGTGCAGCTGTGTGCAGCTCAAGTAAGGGCTACACTATGCCCTGAGCTGTTAGCTTGCCTGCCACACAGCACTGTGCTGCCCCTGCACTGAGAGCATGCTGGCATATTCCACCCAACTCCAACACAAGCAGAAGCCCTTGGGATGGCTGCAGTGCAGGAGAGGTGAAACCTCCCTCCCTTTGAGGACCCAGCACTTACCCATGGGTGGTGCTAGCAGGGCCAGGCCGGGCCAGGACTCCTGCCTTAGTTCCCCCTTGGCTGGCAGCTGTTAAAGGATTCTCTAATCAAGAGATGGTTCCTCCTCACAAAGTTACAATGATTAAATTGCTCCCACTGCAGCAGCCTTGACATTGCAGTAAACCTAAATAAAACCTGACAGCTGGGGGTATTTCACATTATTGCCTCATCTCCAGGTGAAAAAAAGACTACACGTTCCAACTGTTCCATATGACAATTCACATGCTTGCCATTAATGCTGAACTTAACCTGGTCATCAGGCATGTGTGTGTGGCTAAAGCATGCACCTGTGCTCACACACACAAAAATGACTCTTCTGCCACTAATACGCAACAGTAGTCATGATTCACCCTGCACTTTGGGCAAATGGGTGTAGTTAATTCCAGTTTGAACGGAACTCATCTTGCTGCAGCCAGGCAGGAACCGCACAACAACAGGCAATCTGTTCTTTCCTCTGTCCAGTTCATTGACTAGAAGACAAACTATGGCAGAGGTGGGGGCTTCTGTTGGTTGAGTGTTTTGTTGGTTTTTTTTGCTTAGGTTTTTTTTTTTCTTTGTCTCTACAAAATGAATGTAGCTGATGAATCCACTCAATAAATCCAGTCACAGAAGACAAATCAGTTTTAAATGTCTGGCACAGATTCAGTTAAATTGAAAAAACAGCTTAAAAGACATTTTAGATTGGATTCAGGCAATCCCTTACAACAAACAAAACACCTTTACAAATGGGCAACACTGATAGGGAAAGGAAAAGCAAAGCCCTCTTAAATAAAAAAAAACAACCCCCTAAGTAAAAAATCCCATGAGCAAACCCCCTTCAGCTCATTTACCTAACTGTCTTCAGGAAAACTTATGAGAGATTTTGGCACTTCAGTCTCCCTCATCTAAGTCAGCACGTTCCTGTACTTCCGTAAGGTGCTTTATAAATCATAGAATCATGGAATCAACTGGTTGGTAAAGTCCTTTAAGATCATGAATTCCAACCATTACCCCAGCACTGCCAAGTCCACCACTAAGCCGTGTCACTGAGGGCTTCATCTGAATGGTTTTTGAACACTTTCAGGGATGGTGATTCCACCACTGCCCTGGGCAGCCTGTTCCAATGCCTGAGAATCTTCTCAGTGAACAAATTTTTCCTAATATCCAATCTAAACCTCCCCTGGAGCAGCTTGAGGACATTACCTCTTGTCCTGTCACTTGTTACTTGGGAGAAGAGACCAGCCACCTCCTTGCTCTATTCTCTTTTCAGGTAGGCGTAGAGACCAATAAGGCCCCCTCTGAGCCTCCTTTTCTCCAGACTAAAGAAACCCAGATCCTTCAGCCGTTGCTCATAAGACTTCAAGCATTACCTTCAGGATGAAGCACTACCTTCAGGAAGGTTTGGACAACACAATGGTACCGTACCAAAAACTGTTCTGCTATTTTCCTTCATAAAATACTCCCTGACCCACTCAGCTATGCATATCAATGCATATCAATGTCCCTGCCCTTCAAGGGCATGGAACCCCTCACAGCAGCATTGCTGCCAGCAAGCAAGGCAGGCGCTCAGCTGACAGGACAATCTTCTTATGGTCCAGGCTCAGCTACATGTGAATCATAGCCATAGGCATAGGGCAGGCTGCATTTGGGACATCCAGCCCTATGCTCAGTCAGACCAGACTGGAATTCTAGGCAATCAGTTCAAATAAGTGCACACAGAATTACTGCAGGATGAATTATGTTTTCCAGTAATAACCTTTTGGTGTCTCATTAGGACTAAACAAAGCTCTTTAATGCCTAGCTGCTGATTTACTGCACTTTAAATCAACCTTGCTAGTTTGAACATAACACTTCACGCCTCTCTGCAAACACAAATTTGTGGTTGGGTTTAAGTATGTAACACCAACTGTAAATAATCTGTTGGCATGTTTGAGACAGGCAGGAGGCTGTTTACTACCTGACAGAACCCGAGTCATAACCTTCTTTTAATAAGTCATTGTTCATCTTCAAAAGCCTCTCAAGTCTGTTCTGCCTGCGAAGCCAGTCCTCCCTTTACCTCACCAACCCTGGCAGTGGGCATTGCATCTGCTGCAGGAAAAAGAAATCTGCAAACAAAGGAATTGCCAAGATTTGCTACAGAGAGAGGCATAAGGAATTACCGTCTTTGACTGGCAGATCTTCTTGCTGTCCTGTCCTTCCATCTAAGAATGAGTCTACAAACTGGCAGTGATCTTCTCCATGGCCCCTCTGGTCTCCTATGTTATAAAATTTTCCTGAAAGCAAACAAACAGCAACGTTCAGTGAGGGCTATTTCCAACAACCACTGGAGGCCACAGGCTGTGCAATTTGCTCCGTGGGGAAGCCAAGGTGAATGCTACGATTCTTTTCCTCCCAGGATCTGTAGCTGTAATTTGAATATTATGCACATACTTCAAGTACAGTGCTCTTGGCTATACAGAAAAGTGCCCCATTCTGGGCCAAAACCTATACCTGAATGCATTTTTTTCCCCACCTTCCATTTCATACAGTGTAGCAAAAGTCTGTTATTACCTAGAACCTCATCCTGATACTACCAAAAATAAGGTAAGTTTTGCTAGTGATTTCAACATAAGGCAGATCTGGTTCCCTGTCAGGGAGCCCCCAGTACCTTCAAAGATGTTTTTGTGTCACCTCGTAACACAGCCAAGCCTGTTTTATAAATCATCACATTTTTACAACATGTATGTGCAAGCGATAGCCATGAAGAAATAGATGACCTCAATATAGTAACTGCTTATCCAGAGCATGAAGTGTGCCCCTGTATTTATTTGCAGGATTGCTTAACTTGACTGCAACTGAGTGGAAAATAAGGTCTCAAACACCCCATGGAGCATGTGCTGACATTGTGGACTGTGCTTACCCTGTTAACAAGAGGACTCACAGGTGAAGGAGTTCTGACTGACAGGGAGATGTTTTTACTTACTGGTTTGGTTTGCTGGACATTAGTAATAACTTAGTTCAGAAGATGGAGGAATTGATGCTACACTCTCTTTCCCAAGCCCTGGCAGGAAACACTTTCAGATAAATGTACCTTTTTCTCTAAACTCCTTTCATAGCACTTGTTCTTACTCTGGTCAATCTTTGGCTGTGAGGTTGAAAGGAAAGGTGAGAGCCATTAAGATACAGGCTCAGTACTCAAGTATGAGCTAAGCAGAGAGTCCAGTTAAATGCTGGGTGTCTTGAATCTGCGCCAGTCTGGCCATTTGAGGGGTGGTGAGATCATTTATGTTACTGCTCCCTAAGGTGCGATTAATAAAGGAGCAGCCTACCAATAAACACTCTTTTTCTCATATTTTTGTGATCTGATCAGGGCTTTGCCAAGAATCCTCACCTCCAGCCGATGGTGTCTGTGCACACTGTTCTTCCCTAGCTTTAGAAAATTATTTATGACTATCCAGTTCTGGCTGCAGGCATGTTTTTTTCCATAGGAGAACTGGTCAGAGGGAGTTCCTTTCAGCAATTCTTTGGTCTGAAATGAAGAACATTCAGGCTGCCCAAAACAGCATTTTTTTTTCCATGGCTGTTGAAGGTCACACTTATAATTTATTTTTTTTCCCTCCCCTCAATAAATACTTTTTTCTTTAGGTGGCCTGCTTTTCTGGAATGCCTGCACTGACTGCTCTGGAGGACTGTTAAATGAGGTCAGCAGTAGATAGAACAGTTTATAGAACAGTCCTGGCATGCGTAGCTTCAGTTTTTCTTCATGAGACTGAATAAACCAGATATTTTTATGGCTAACACAAGAACCATAACTTTCAGATATGCACACACTCTCCTGGCCCACAGTGTAACCTATGCATAATTCCAACAATTGCTATACATAAATTAGCAGTGTTCTCAGTGACTATTAAATTCTTACTGCCCAACTCTTTCCATAATAAAGAAACACACTTAAAAACATTTAGCTGACAAATGACTGGATTCATCTTTCTCATCTGGGGACAGCAATTCCAGCATAAAGTAAATTTTTTTTTCCAGTGTTCCCGTATGGGTGGTCTTAAGAAAATTAGTTACCATCTTTGTTTTATACATTATGAATTCTGCAACTCTAGACACAGAAGTTCATGCTAAACCAGTATGCCGTGATATGGCTGTTGGCTGCCTTGTACAATAGCATCTGCACAATGCACCCAAAGTTCAAGATCACTATGCTGCTTAAACAGCAAAGCTCCAGAAGGTATTTTCAGCGTATGGTGGAACTGTGGACCTTAGCACAGCCCCTCACTGCTGGCTGGCACTGGCAGGATTTCCTCCCCTGGGGTGGGGGCATGGTGAGATGAGGTGTGACAGCGAAGTGCATCTGAACAGAGTCTGGCTTCAAGCTGGAAACTTCCGCACCCACATGCAGGGGCCATGCCATGGCAGTCTCACTAGGAAATGAGGGGGGAAACGGCTTTCCTTCATCATAAATACTTCAGTTCTTTCAAATATCGTGACAACTGGTCAGCACTGGTTGTAACAAGCGCAAGAACCAGTCTTAGCAAGTGTAACAAATACAATGTGGCTACCATCATCTTTCTCCAGCAAAGTTAAATCACCACCCTTCCAGCAGGAACAAAAACAATCTAATGAAAATGGGAAAATGGGCTCCTGGTACATTAAACTTTCCTTCTGAGTGAAGTAGCTTACACTGCAGTGTTAACTCACTTGATTTAGGGCTGAAATTGAGTCCTGCTAGATTGGCATTGCTTTTTCCTCTATCGGCTGGTTTTGTGATACACTATGCCTCATTGCCAGTGTTTGTCATTTGATCACGGTTAGTACAGCAACAGTTGAATGAATGATCTCTCTGTTCAAAACAGTCTTTTTTATTCTCATAACTGCCAAGGTATTGTTTATGTATGAGGTATTGTACTTGCTTTCCTTTCTTGTTTGCTCATGGGAGCATAGTAGCAGGTGCAAGGCCGTAAAGCTTAAAATAGTATTGGCATGAGCTGCCCTACCCCCTCCCGCTCTTTTCTTTCCATGTTCCTGTGTGCAGAGAGCAGAGTCCTGCTCCTGTGAAGTGCTGAGCTCCAAGATGGGGCAACTCTGGATTACAAAGCCACAGTTTCTCCTAGTTAATGTGATTCAAAGTAATGAACATATTGCCTCTCACTTGCACTCAAAAGATATTTCCTGTGCACAGTTATACATACTGCTCCTACTCTGGGTGACATACTATTGTTGTTGATATAGAGTTGTCTATGCAGCTCTGACAAAAGACTGAAGAAAGCCAGGATCTTGGGATGGATTATAAGAAGTTAACATATTTCTAAATATAGCTTGTACAATCTACATGAGACACAAAGTTCACTGAACTATCACCTACTCTGAAAAACACTTTATAGGCTGTCTCCCCAGCTTATACACAGCATATGTCACTTAATTCAGGTCTTAAAGACATCACACTCCAGTGGCTTCAGACACTGAAGAAAACTTGAGATGGCCAGAAGGCTGCTGTTAGTAATACAACAGATGGCAGCAGAGGGGTGGAGTGAAGAGGAGAGACCTTATAAGCAAAACTAGGGAATGTGATAACAAAATAAAAACATCAATACAGGTAAGTAAACCCTTGTTGACCAGAGTTGCAGCTCTTTTTTTATAAGTAATGAAGTAACCAGATGTTTATCAAATGAGATAGGAATGACTGAGTTCAGTCCTGGTCTCAAATGAGGCCCTAATCCTCTAACTAAGAGCTACTCCAGGCTACCCTTTAAATACAAATTTGGCACCTTCAGAATATATGCTATTCACTGGCAGAGATGTGATCTATTTCAATTTTCTGTATGACTGCTGGGGTACTAACAGGTACTCAGAAGAATAAAATCAAATGATCGTCACAGAGAAGTAACTCTTGAATCTGAAAATTCAGTATCAAATGCATCAATGATTGCTGAGCACAAGCAACCACTGTGCTCAGTAGTCTGCCTATGTCCCTGATTTAACACACATGATCACACTTCAGCAGAGCTGGCCTATGTTAAACCTCTTAGTTCTGGAACCATGATATTTTTAATATAAGTGGACAACACTGATTTGAATGTCTCTTACCTGTAAGTGAATCACTGAGGTATATCTTGTATCTCAAAGAGTTACACAGCTGCACACCTACAAACTTCTTATACCAAGTCCTCTTCACATATTGTTTCCCTTTGCACTCTGAATAGGTGTCTGAATTGAATGGGATTTCAGTCCAGATAGCATCCTTTCCCACTGCAGGAGAAGAAAAAAAGAGGCTGATGTATGATGCTGCAAACAAAATTATGTACAACAAATACATTCAAATAAATAGAATTAGAAACCTGGATGGAGCAAAATGCATCATGGCACCAGTCACCTGCATTTTGAACATAAAAGATCATTCTGGGAAGCACCAAAGGCTGCAGATATGACTGATGCAGTGAACCACTGCTGCTGTGTGTGGTGCCAGTTTGGAATAAGCTCATACTAGGACCTTGTTAGGGGGACAGTGTGTATTGGCAAAACTCTCATTTACAAGGTGTGTGATACAGTCAGTGTTTTTCAGTGCGTTCAAGCCAGGACAGTCAATTCACAGCAAACTGTATGTGATTTAGCAAAAATACACATAAAAATTAGTGTCATGAAGTACATGGAAAGAAATGGGTGTCTCAGTGTTTGTCAAAGTGATGCCCATCACAATGCAAAAAGCAGCCCAATATGCTTGAACGATCTTTTCTTCAAAAGGTCCCACAAAAGACAGTGAGAGCCTCTTCTAAGTGTCCTAAAGCAGAGCTGGATCAAGTCTTCAGAAGTAGAAAAGTTTTCTAAAGCACAATGGCAGATAAATAGCATCCTCTGAGCTGTGCTGTTAACTCACTTAAAAAGCATGGAGCATCTTACTCATTTTACAGAGCTTTCTTTGGCTTTAGCGACAAGGCTGAGAAAATACAAGGCTGTCCTTGGCTCATTTGTGTACATTGGTTTGAAGCCATCCCAGCTGCCATGGAAGCACCACATCACGTTGATTGTGTTCCGCTCAGGTAAACAAGCAGCCTGGCATGAATTCCTTACCAGGGTTATGGGTGGAAAGAGTGAAATCATGTGTGAATGCTTCTTGATTCCATCACTCATTTAATTGGTGCAGTGCAGCCACCTCCCTTGTAAAATTATGTTATCTCATTTCTGACAAACTTCTTGATCAGAAGACACTATACTATACATAAAAGGCTTACTTGAAATTGGCTCGCTCACTCTTGGGTCCGCTGGGGGAAGAAAACAAACATTCAATCAGATGCTGTAAAACGAACTTTCCCAGTATTTCAATGGAAAAGCATTGGTAAGTGTTTTTCTGCAGCTGACCTAAGCTGTAATTTGTGAAACAGAATGAGTTTTGGAAGAAAAGTTGATTTTTTGTACCAAATTAAATTAAAGGGAATATATTTTTATGTAAAACTACAGTATCAATGGGCTTTTAAAAAGTTCACCTATGGCACAATACCAGTCAAACACAGTTCTAGTAAAAACAAGAGCTTAAACC
This sequence comes from Myiopsitta monachus, assembly GCA_017639245.1. NCBI lineage: Eukaryota > Metazoa > Chordata > Aves > Psittaciformes > Psittacidae > Myiopsitta > Myiopsitta monachus. Next base: position 8,287,380 of record CM029927.1, read on the forward strand.
CATAACCAGCAAAACCCAATTCTACTGCATCTTTTTTAAAATTTCAGTTCCAAACCTTAAAATAATAAAAAGGACCCCTCTGTAATACTTGCCACACGAAACTTGGCTATGAAAGCCCAAAAGTGAGAAATGGATGTGTGCAATTAAGAAAAAATAAAACTGACTGCATAATTCGTCCAAGCTAAATAGGAGACAGAACATAAGCCTTGTCATTCATGAAAACGACACTTGGCACAAACATTTTTTCAGTTTTAACAATTTAGGATTACAAAGAGTGCATTCACAATTTTTAAGTACGTGTGGCATAGTCTGAACTCCTCAATGACTAATCCCTTGCTCAGCCAGACCTCCCATCATCAGTGGACTAGATGAGGACTAGATCCAGCACTAGATGAGGACTATTATATTACTACACCTGGCTCAAAATGCAGACTGAAAAAAAGGCTAAATCTGTTTTGTGTTTTATATGGTCCTTAAGTACTATCAACCCGTAAACACTTCTACACAAAAGATCTTATCATGCTTGTATAAAGTCAACAAGTCAACTGTAGTTAGCCTCGCTGGGATCTGGAACAGAGAAAGCAAAGGCAGTCTCCAATTCTCACTTCTGAGTAGGACAGGACTTAACTTGGGAACCACCTGTGGTCAAAAACAGGCTTGTATACACCTTTTCAACAGTTTCACAGGTGAGTAAAAAGGACGGAAGGGGACATACTGGAACATCAGCTTTTCCCAACTGCTGTTTCTCAATCCTTATTTTAGCCAAAAGACATCACTATTATACGGCTGCCTTATTGAACAGGTAGCAAAGGGGCCCATAAACACACTAGCCCAAAGAAAAACCTTATGTTCCCCATCCAGAAGTCATTAATGAGTTTCATAGACACAAAAAGGTCAGGATATTAATCTTAAATGACTGAGTCTTCTCTAAGGAATTAAGTTTCTTCATAACAAACACCAAACTGTGCTCTTGTTTGTTTCTCCTGCAGTCTGGCCATCTTACATCCTTACACAATACAACCCTGATCTCAGCTGACCTTCCAGGCACTACTGTAACATGTTCAGTAGTAAAAAGCCAGTCTGGAGATAGTGAAGAGCAAGACCAAATGCACAAAATGAAGCAAGAGAGCCTTTCATATATCCCCCAAACTTGAATACTGGAGCCACTGTAAATGATGGTCAGACCTTTGGAAATTCTCACCTGATTCAGTACTGAATGCCACAACATTACTACTTGGACCTTCACCAAGAGGGTTTCTAGGTTTCACGTGGAATTCATAACTGGGGAATAAAATAGAAGATATGATAATTTTGCAAACCAAGCATTCTTTCAGGCTCTGGAGCAAGCAAACTGCCAACACACACTTTGCTGCTACGCGCCTCTGGGAGAAGAACAAAAAGGCCTCATTTCTTGCTCTGAAAACTATGAAATAGTCTTTGTCCTCACTGTATAAGGCCTCTCTGAACACAGAATTTACCAGTCCTTTTGATAATTATTTGCACACATAATATTAACATTTGATTTAGTGCACCACTGGTTCAAGCTGGTCTTCTCTCACACATGCAGTTTCAGCTCTGGCAAAAGGAGCAGTCCAGGTGAGGTCAGAAACAATCTGATAAGTAGAGATTGAATAAAGCACATCATTGCTATCTATTTGCTTTTTTTTTAATTCATAAGAACACAAACCTCCAATTCAATGCCTCTCAGGCCCAACAGTGATAGACAGGGCCAGTGGTGAAACGGCATGTCTTCCAGGATAGGAGTTCAGCCAAGGCAAAGATCCAACTGCTTGAGTATACATTAATAGTAAATATATGAAGTAATGAGAGATTTTGTGCAGAACCTCTTTCTTGTCTCTTTATAGTCATGTCACACACCAGTCTGTACTGTAGACATCTCATAATCTCTTTTCATCACAAGTCAAACACAGTGCTATGAAAAAGGAATAGTATGAAGAAGAAAATCCAAGCCAGGCTCCTGCTTAAGCTTCTCCCATGTCTTAATACTTCATTACAGTCATGGACAGGCAAGACAAGACAGCTTCCTACTGCAGCTCAGCTGAAATTTACGCTATGAATTAGAAGCTCCAGGTAAACAGCTATTGACAGACTGCTACAAAGCTAAAAAATGTCACACAGAAGACACCAGACAGGTGAGGCAGAAAAGAGTTACAAGGGCAGACACTGGACGCAGCTAAGATCTTGCATCAAGGGCAGACCTGGAAACAAACTGTTTCCCCTTCCTCCCAGCAGACACTAACCCCAGCCAACTGTTTCTCAGCTCTCCTGGCTGCAGGCTGGCAGCACCTGGGATTTTCTCACTACTCCGCAATGGCTCAGTGCCTCCCTGTAGGACCTGCATGCCTCCTATGCCAAAGCACCCTGATGAGTAACATGTATACACACCCAGTTAACAGTACCCTCTTCATGCCTTCCCAAAGAGCTGTAAGCTGTCCCACTCACGCCACTTGTAGAGACTTTTCATCTGCTTTGAGTGGCTACATGGTGAACATCTCTTAACACAGACTGTTTATTCATCAGTGAGAAAGATCCATAGGACACAAGTCATGAGGATGGTAGACTGTAAAATGGGCCCCAACTTATAGACTAAACATAGAGCAAAATGAGAATCCCAGAAGTGTGCAATTAAATATCCAGCTTGTGACTCCTGAAGGATTCCTTACCAATGATAACTTAGTTGCTCACGACTATAACAGCATTGTAATATATTGCTGAAACTGTTTCCAAACAGCAATTTTCTAAAGAAAAAAAACCATACCACTCTCTGTACGCGGCTGGAAATTTGTAAACTCCATTTGCAAGTCCCTGCAAGAGACAGGATAATTCAATCCAAACTTTGGATTACCTCTCATTGCTTCTCGGTTTCTGCAAAATGTGAACGGCTAGATAATTAACCTCAGTGGACTAATCATGTGGTACCAAGCAACTGTTTTCCATCCACAGTTCTTCTAAGACAATATTTAACTTTGAAATTGCTTACATAAACAATTGCCCTTATTTCTAGGGTTTTCTTTTAAGGGAAATACTTACAAAATTTGGTATGCTGAACAGATGCATTGTAGATAATTCATGGATATTTCTAAGTGAAAGATGGGCTTATTTTGAGCTTTAAAAAGTCTATTTGCAGTAATCTTACTATTTATTTAAATGTGCCATAAGACCACTTTGAGCAACTCAGATTACTGTGGAAGGGGGACATTAAATAAATAATAGGTTCTAGACACAAAATCTTCTTAATGATTGACTTGTTTAAATAAATGTTTTTAAAAATTGGATTTGAACCATTAATATCCACATGCAGTACAGTAACTGTTCTGGTCAAGCAGTGTTCTCATCTGTCAGGAAAGGTCGTTGTACAGAAGTGCTGTAGCAGAGCAGTTGGACATTCCTCATGAAGAATCAATGAAGCATAAATAAAGATTTGCTAATATGCTGGGTGTTTTAAAGTAATAAAGAGGATACATTTTGGGCAGTGATCAAATTAATGCATACCTAGAGATAAAAGATGCCAAAGAAATTTTCCTGCTTCCCACAGTTGGGAAATCAATGGTACGATTGAAATAAAGAACTCTACACACAGAGATTTTAGTTCATGGAAACAAAATTGGAGAAAAGGGAAGTAATAAAGAAATGTCCAAATTTTAGCTTCATGGTTTAGGGGTGCTTCTTATTAATAATTTTAAATATGAATTGTTTTAAAGTAAAATTTATAAAGTTTTATAGTTTCATGGTAGGTATTTTTACAGATGCCCAATCATCATGGGCTCCTTTCCTCTGCCAAATTCAATCCTGAAACAATAGCAGTGGCTACAACTGTACAAGAACAACAAACAACCACTTTTGGAGATGAAGAGAAGTAACTAGTTGAGTGAAAACTGAAAGGGAGAGAAAGGAAAAGTTAGAATGGGGTCACGATTTGATAGAGTTTACAGATCTAACTGTACTTTAAAAGCCATTGTGTGGTTCTCTTCTTAAAAAAAAAACCATTTAAAGTCTCCCTTTTTGTGTGTCAGGTGAAATATCTGAAAAATAAAAATAAAATGGTGAAAAAGGGTACCTGCTTCCGTATTATGCACTTCTATACAAACCACAAGGAAGGAGAAAAAATGCTTAGAGATTCATGAAAGTATGTAGGACAAAGCTAATAAAAGGAAATAGGAAAGCTATATAATGATAATCCCATGTCTGTCTCTTAACTAGACTTATTCACGGGAACCTGGAGTCTATATTGTATCTTTACATATGTGTGCCTATGATGACAAATACTCTGCTACCCTCTAATACCTAGAAGATTGCTATCTTACAAAGTTTGGAGACTAGGCCTCCCAAATCCTCCCAGACTGCATAAGACAATAAAAGTCCTTGTGAAGATTAAATGGACTTGACTTCTGGTATTACTGTGCAGAGCATATTTTTCCACCATAGGAAATCACTATTCCACATGGAACTTTGGCAGACACAGCTGCTCCTGCATTTTTCAAACCATGCAAAAGGAGAAGACTGAAGATAGCAGAACTGAAAATAGGTGAAGAGAGATTTTCACCATAATAGGAGGACTGGAGCAGTTGAGTACAGTCCTGGGATTTCAGGTCATTGCTGGGGAGATGCTGGTGATTAGACGACAATATCACACAGGGCTGTCTCAATGTATACATTGAGCTTCACTGTTTCTGTAGTGTGTTTGTATAGCAGCATGATCTGACATAGCAAATAAAACTAGGTTTAAGAAACAGGAGGGAGGGAGTGAAGGAGGGGGTGCTGGGCTTGTTTGAGGAGTCATTCTCCTAATCAAGTTGGAAGAAGGGCTGAGAGAAATAGGAAATGCTTACCCATGATCCTGTCATCAGCAGCAGTTTAGTACAAAAATCTGTTACTACTGTAATAACAAGTACAAAAAACTCCAGCATTTCTATGCCCCTTTGCATTTTTCTGCATTGTAACTTTCATTGTAGTGCCCATCTCTTAACTGTTAACAAAAGCTAAGCTCTTTGCATCAGCAGATTTCCTTGTATGTGATTAGCACAGTTTAGATGCTAACTGCAATATAAACCAATACTAGATGATGGTAATAACAGCATGAGCTGTTATTGTGAATTATTTATCCATATGGTATGAATTATTGTGTATTAGTGCACAAAAAACTTATTCAGTAAGGGCTGAAGACTTACGTGGTATGGCCTTTGAGTAAATCATAGCAACATTCTCTTTTTTTGCTTCATACCTTTTGTAAGAAGTATAAAAACAATTTTGAAGGAAATCATCTACACACATTATAAAAGCAGTTTGGTACATGCATATATCCTACACATTTCAGATGTACTGCACAATTCTGGTTGGTTGGTTGGATTATTTGGTTTTGTTTTCTGGGGGCCTTGGATTTTATTATTTTTAAAACATTTTTTGTTATTTATATTCCTTAACAGACCTCATGGCTGAAAATACACTTTGCCTCAAGACACAATCTAACCCAAAAATCCAAAAGAGACCACTCAAAATTATTTTTAAAAAGAGAAAAGGATTTGAAATCATCAAACTGCTTAACCAGACAAAGGGTCAGTATCTGAAGGGAGGTTTTACAATGTTCTGCAATGCAAGAATCACAGCCCTTTTTTTCCTTATTAATACTTTTTTTTTCTATTAAAAAGCTACACCAGCAGGCTGGTGGGACACATCCTCTAATGGCTAACTGAACTTGGCACATCTTGGACTGCAGTTTTGGTATTTTTCTTTGCTACCTTCCAACTACTGCCAACGCAAACATGAATGAGAGCTGTTTGCAAAGCTATTCAGACACTTTTTTGAAGGCTTGTATAGAAATTAGTGCTGCAAATCTTCCTGGACACTAGTGCTATGTGCCATGAACTGAACTGCCCTTGAACAAACTACCAGAATGAAAGAGGAAATGTACACCTAACAAAAAAAGCGTTTCAAGATCGGGCAGGGATACAGAATTAAAAACTACATATTTTGTCAAAAAAACCCCAGGAGAAATAAAAAGTTAAAATGATACTATAGTAGACAACTGGAAGACTTAAAAAAAACCCCAAAAATATCAATTTTCAGGAGTTAGAAAACTCCAAAACTAGTGAAAAAAAGCCCCAACGTAAAATTCCTTTGGAAACAGGAAAATAGAACTGGAAGCAAAAAAATAACAACATCTGCATTTAATATTCTATTCTAGGAAAGGTCCATGAAAAAAGTGCAGGACAGTGAAACTGATTTCAGTGAATGAGAGGATGCAGACGAGCACAATTATTGCTACACAGGAGACAGAGTGAAGAAAACAAAACCCACAGGAAACCCATTTCTATCTCAGGCCACTCAAGGTTTATTACAAACAAGCGCTTCAAGGAGGGAAATACTGAAAATTGTGGATAATGACCTTACCTTGAATCACACGTGGAAGGTCTTGCTTGACTATTATAGGAGAAGTTACTGCAATGCTTTCTTTTTTCAGGGCAGCTTTTAATGTAAAACTAAGAATATATAAAGAGCACAGAGTCCTGAGTATGCCAATGAAACAAGGAGTTCCACTGTGAGCAGTGTGAGCAGTATTGTGAGGAAACTCAAAAACAAGAGACCTGTATGATGGATGAGATGGATTATTACAGGTCTCGCTCCTCAAGTGACTGCTTGGAAGCTAGATTGTAATTGACCAAAATGATCAGTCTTGTAGTTTGGCTTTGACTATTTTCCAAGTGGAATGAACAGTATATTTCTCCCCAAAACTGACAGAATCTCCATGTGAAGGATGAAAAAATAAATTGACAGATTAATTCATAGTGGTGCATCCCTTTCTCCCATTTTGCTTTGCTAAGAAATCAATGGCATTTGTATTAACATACAAAACCAACTTGGCCTGCATTAAAGAAAATGGGCAAAATCGAGATTTACAAGATCAGAAGCTACCCATAAAATACTGTGATACAATAATTTATGGTGGAAGGGACTTATGAAGGACATCTGATCCAGGCCCCTTTTCATGCTTATTTTAAAGCTACATTAGGTTGCTCAGGGTCAATCAACAAGCACAGTAGTTACAGACACTCACTGCTTGAATGACAGTAAAAACTGAGTACCTCAGTGCTTGGTTCAAACTAAGCACAAGAAAGAAGGATGAATGGAATTTAACTATTTCACTCATTTAACAAGTGAAGGACTAATTGAAGAATGAAGATGGCAAAAACAGCAGAAAAACTGGTGTGTGTTTAAGTGTGCTATTGAAAACAGGGCTGAGTGAAATGTGATCTGGATCCACTCAAAAATTCTTAGAAATAACGTAAACGTAACAAAGCTAACTGCATCACAAAGTTGTAACCAACAGCTGTGAATATGTGATTATTAGATCACAGCAGTGTTTCTGTAACAGAAATGCTTAAGCAGAAGATGCTCATAAACAAGAAAAACTTTGCTTTGTCAGGCACCAGTTATATCAATATTTATCCATCTTATAAGGAAAACCCCTTTAATAATGGTGATGTCAACTGTCAGGCACGCCTTACTATGAGAGAATAACATGGATTCAGTGTGCCTTTTCTTGGGGGAAAAAACCATAGGGATCTCAGCACTCCAACAAAAATCAAGCTGTACAGGAGCCTTTAGAACCTTAAAAAAACCCCACCAAAACCAGAACACCAAAACCAAAACACCAAAAACAAACCCCAAAACCTAAGAGTAACAACAAAAAACCCCCCACAAAAATCCAAGCAGTTTTGTTGCAAAGCAGCTGACTATGCCCCACTTTTAAAGGGTGTATGTCCTTACAGACAGGTTTTCAGATCACTACATTCTTCTCACAGTCTTGATGTCTTACAGTCAAGTCACCAAGAACTTGATACTAGCATATATATTGTAAGACAATCAAGATATATGACCAACTGCCATAATATACATAACCTTATTCATTTAAAAGTAATCCTCACAACTTCTTTGCCTATTGAAGTCCATTTTCATTTCCGTATTAGCATGGTATGTGTCTGTTAAAACCAAATACTTGATAACTGTACTGAATGTCAGAACTCCTTTTCTTTTTCAGCCAGTGCATTTTTAATGGATCTAGTCACCTTTTGGACAACTAAATGGACACACAGAATACTACACGATAATCCTCTGATTCAGAGAAATCTGTATTCATTAACATTTATGTTTGTACTTAGTGACAGCTGCAGTCATACATGCAATTTTTCATGACAGACTGTAAGAGACATTCATTGCTGCCTCCCTAACACTGTCCAAATTTCTTAAATGGAATTCTGAGTCTGGCTATTAGCTTCTTATCTTTCAAAGCTGCCTTGTAAAAAGACCAGCTCAAAGGAATATGAATGTCTGGCTTACTGCAGAGCTTCCCAGAGGTGTAGTAGTATGACCAATTTGAAAGAAAATGTAAAAAGAAAAGCAAACAAGCATCATGATCTAGTAGGTGCAGATGCACCGTTTTCCCCTGCTGCTCCTTCTGCCTTCTTCACACTGAGTTGTTTTCTTGCTTCCCTCTTCCTGGATGTGGGTAATTAACTCTTTAGCTTTTGGGCTAGGCTAACATATCCTACCTGATTTACCTCAACAGGATGATAGACCTTGGGCAACCTGACTGCAGACTATCTTTGTCATGTACTGCTTCTCAAGAGCATACATCCAGAGAATTACAGACTTGAACTACCTTGCTCCTATAGGATCTTTCTGGTTTGAGTTTACCCATGGAGACTGAGATTCCACGTCTACTGCCTATTTGATGGATTTGTGGACATTTCAGGGACCCAATTAATTTACTGAGCTGTGTTTTATTGTCTCTTTTATTCCTATTTTCAGTCAGTTTTGTCCACAGGTCAATTTTCTTCATCTATTGAGGAACTGGCTCCTGACAGACAGGAGATTTTATTATGCTATTCCTTGCAACACTGGCACTGTCTACATGATACCAGCTGTCTTCATAACTTCCTTATTTTACACTAATTTAGTGTGCCAACAAACCTGGATTCAAACAGTAACAGCAACCTTCTCTTGTGCTGCTGCCAAAGCTCTCAAGGTGTCCTCAAAATTAGGAAACACACATTTTGAAATGGGAGTTTAATTGAATAGAGCCACTCTGAGAAGGATTTTATGTCCTTTAAATCCTATGAGACTCAAAGGACATGCACCACTGCAACTTCTGTCGAAGATTTTCAATTTAGGGCAATAGTCTCCTGAATCCAGACAGACTTTCACTGTCCTTCCCTTTTGAGGTTGGGGAGGGAAGGAATAAAAGCTTTTATATCTTAAGTCAGTTTCCACCAGTCAGTAGTGATCTCATATCTTGCTTCCAAAATCCTTGCTGCTAAAGACAGCTTTTCTACATGGTTTCCACTGTCTTTGGTCTGGTTTTGCTTACCAAAACCCAACAGTCCTCTCATATGATTGATGGAGTTGTTACTAATTAAAGTTAAAAACCATCTCATCTGCTTTTTCCTTCCTTATGACCCTTCCAATAGTTCTAGCTAGGTTTGCCTAACTTCATCTTGCTTTCTTTCTGAACAAACAGCACTCTAAATATACTTTTCTCTCAATATCAAGGCCTTTTCTTTGCTTCCATGTTTTTTCTACACTTAACCAAATCCATCCCATTTCTGTTGCCATATGTGACACAGAGTTTGAGTGTGTAATGGAAGAGAATCTCACTAATATCACACAGTTCTTATCAGGGATGCAACTGTATTATTTAAAGCATTTTTCAAAACTAAAATGAAAACACAAACAGTACAGCCAGGCAAGCTTCACAGCACCTACAGCATTTTGTGTTCACTACTCCAGAATTATATTGTTTTAAAATAAATTTCTTCTAAGCTTTCTCAGCTGATTGAGGAAACCGATGCTTGGTCTCCTATTGTATTGCCAACATGTCCTAGTTGCCTCTTAACAAGACAGAACAACCTAGCTTCGGTTCACACTTTCACAAGACACATGCCTTTAAGAAGTAAGAGAGAGATTCTTGATGCAATACACAGAAACGATAGCCCTTCTTATGAGTTTTGGAGTCTGTCAAAGAAGCTCTTTTTGGGTATCACAGTTTCCTCTAGCTTTTTTTTTCCAATTCTCTTCCCTTCCCCTCCACTTTCTGCAACAGTTCCTCATTCCTCAAGCACATGAGCTAAGAACCAGCACCCCAGATTAAACCACACATTGCCTAAAAATAGAAGTTCAATGGGTTCTATGCAGAATTTTGTGCTGTGTTACCAACTGTTACCAATTTAAGGACAGTAATAGAAAAGGGCAATTTATCTGAAACAGAAAAATTGAGTCACCAAAGCCAAATGGATGATTTTACAGGAAGAAAAATGTGCCATTCATTAGCTTTCTGATGCAATCAATAAGCAACACAAAGAACAAGTGGTTTCTTCCCATATCTGAATTTTATCACAAAACCAGAATAATAATTTTTAAGAGATATTTTTTTAAAAGAATTATAATATTTATTTGGACTGCATGAGATGCATGCCATCAATTGGAATTCACTGACCCATTTTTAACTTTCCAGGTGTTTCAAGACACTGAAAGAAAACTACATATACAGCACAAATGCATCTTTCATTTCCATGCGCCACGCATAGTCAAACTGTGTACAGTGCCCAACTTGGCATTGCAGTATTTGAATGAACATCTCTAAATAAGCAAGCAGACCAAGCCATTTGTGCAAAGTATCCTTAAACCCCGGAAAGAGACAACTGTACATATAAATCTTTATCTCACATATGAGGTTAATACTTCTTGTGTTCACCTTGTTTCTTTAGCTGCCAAATTCAAGAGATATTTTGATAAAAAGCAGCACATTTTCTTACATTGGACTGTTAATCCAATGTCTTTCTGATAGAACAGGTCACTTCAGCAGTTTGTCCAGACCATACTCTCAGAAATTTCCTAAAGATTCCTCAAATGTATATTATCTGTTAATTTACAAGAAAGGAAACCGAAGTATACCTTTTTCCTATCAGAACAGGAGCAAAACCAGTTTGGTCTTATAAATGTATCAATTTTCAATTGAATTGGCACACAGCTTACAGTCAAAAGTACTTGGATTAACTTAGAAAATGATTTTATTTAATTACCTTGTGTCAGGTTTTAGGTTTTCCACAGTAGAATGAGTTTGATTTGTAGTGATAATCGATTTCTCCTTTTCACCATCAGTTGCTCCATTTTCAGTTGACACGACCTCATACTCTGGAAAAATACAATACAGAAAAATGTGCTTAAATAACAGCTTACTTGAACTTCTTAATTGCTCTCTCTTTTCTCCTCTGATTTCCACTCCTACTGTCTAATAGGCTGCAAAGAGAACTTGGGTGAATCAGTGTGGACATTACTATGCTAAAATTGTTAGGAAGGAGAGATCCAGTTCCAAATGGCCATTTGCCTAGCCCCTCATCCTTCCTTATAATTCAGTTATGGTATGGAAGGTATTCAACCTCTCACCTATGACCAAAGGTACACTAGTGACAAAATTCCAAACACAAATAAGTATTCTGCAGTTTGAATAAAAAAGTATCAAAAATAAAAGTAGAGTTTCTAAATGCTTAAAACTCCATTAAGACCTAATCAAGACCTAATATTTTAAAGATTTCCAAAGGAAACTGCCCAACTAATTTGGATTGTGCAGTTAGGGAATCTGCCAGTTTAGAATGAAATAATTTTGCATAGATATATTTCTGTATTTATATGATTTATAGAGTCTAACTACTTTGTTTTCATCTCACTGGGATGTATCATCCAGCATAAGCCATGCGCTAAACAGGGAATTAACAACCGATGTTTGGGAAGAAGGTACCCCTTCAGTCATAGCCCTGTCTGAGATGCAGTCTCTAGCAGCAACCTTTGTCCCAATTCATAACAACCTCTTCTATTAAACACACTGAGTATATTATTTTCCTCTCTTTGTAAAGAAATTCACATCTCCAGTGCCTTCCTTTCCCCTTCTTAAAACTGGTTTATAATACCAAGTGCAGCTTTACTAATTGTAAGCTAGCAAAGGAGAATATTTGCAAAGAACATTTGCAGTGAGCATTTAGATCTACAGCACAATAAATAAAGCAGGTATTTGTATTGTATTGTGAGCGCAAAGACAGAGACCATCTGTCAACAGCTACAAAACCTCTAGAAAACTACTCTCCTGATTTTTTCTGATGATACTACTATTAATTTTTTAGCTCTTAGCTAAATGCTAGCAAGCTGTAGGGTGGTTTTTTTTCTTCTTTTTCCTAAAATTTTCAGTTCTCTGTACAAGAAGACCCATTTGTTGTCAACACAGATAAAACACCTGCAATAGGGTTCAGTATTAAAAAGGTAAAAAATAAAAGCCTCTCTTAATTGTTGCTGGACTCTCAGATCCTCACTCTTAGTAAGTGTAGCAGATGTGCATGTTAATGAGCATACACACAAAAATTGAGCTGATCTTGATCTCAATTGTGCAACTATAGCTTTCTTTACACTCTTCTATGCAAAAAGCAGCCATCAAAACCACTGGGGTAAATTATGTAAGACAATACAATTAAGTGGAAGTGCAAAGCAGCCCTACAAAATTATGCTCTCTATTCCAAGCTTCTAGACCACAGCAATTCAATCTGAGCAATTATATACATGTAGTGCACATACGAATTTCAGATTTACTGCAGTAGTTCCAAAAGGGACTTCTACACTGCATCTTTTTATCTTTACCTTGTAGTAGACTCAGTCATCTAGAGCATATACAGAGCAATATAAAACTTTAAAATTGGGTTTAAGTTACATCAGAAAATTAACACGGAGGAAGGAATTACTGCCAATACTGAAGATTTCAAAATTTCCATGTTCAGAAGTCCTCCCCCACAACAGTCACCCATGAACTACAAAAGATCAACCACTGCTTTTTAAAACAAACTCATAGACTTGCAGGAATGGGTGTCTCAAATGGAGGGGGTGAGGTGGGTAAGTAGAGGGCTTTTACTTTAGGCTGTTTGTTCAAGTGGGATCCCAGTGTAATGATCAAAGACATAAGCATTAATAGTATCCATTTTGTATGTATTTTGTAAAACATATCTGGGTTCTCTCTCTGTGCATTTCCTTTTGGAAACAAACACCTTTTTCTATATAGCCTCCAAGGGCTGAGTAAATAACGGAAAAAACCCACCAAACTATGCAAAAGCCTTTATTTGCCCTAGTTAAGCCTCATTTGAGAAATTATTCACTAGGAAACACGGAAGGGAATGTGGGGATATCCACTGCCTTAGGTACATCCAGATAGATAGAGAATGAGTAGGAAACTTCACAGGAATTCTATTTTTCTGTGTTCTGCCTGCCCCAAGTCAATATTTCATGTGAATTTTTAAATTCACTTAAATTGGAAAACACAGCACATTTGAATGGACACACAAACACCTGCATGCACACACACAAAGCATTGTCGAGCACACCTAGTACCTGCATGCTACTCAGTGTGTGCGTCTTGGTGCACAAGTCAACAAACATTTCTGTGGCCACACGAGAGTAGCAGAGAACCAGCAAAATAGTTTTTGCTCCTGACCTGTATTATACCTTAGTTACCAAACTGCTCTTATCTCAACCTGTGGAAGTTGCATTCTTTCGATTCCCCTCCCCATCCCCTCAGGACTGGGGGAAGAAAGAGAGACAAGTGAGTGAGTGAGAAAACTTAGTGGCTGAGAGGCTTAAACCACGATACCTTTGCAGCCTTTATGAAAATAAGGATGTACGCTTGATCACTGTTTGTTTTTAGGAATACAAATACAATGAACCCCCTTGAACATAGCTGAAAGTCAAGCAAAGTAACCAACAAATGATGTTCTCTGTTTCCACAGTTCTATCTGAAACAGTGCATTAAAAAAAAAAATGTGATGCCTAAATTAGATGATTGAAAAAATGTGCATAAACTACAAAAATAAAAAGAGATGACAGAAAACTTGATTTAAGCCTGTCTAACTAAGTAATGTCATACTGGTGCCAATATGAAGTAATCACTGTTTTCAGAAAATGGGATTCAATGCCTTCTCTTGAATTCACAAAATGCCCTTAGATGAGTCATTAACAGAGTAATTTTTTGAAGTTAAAATGGAGGCAAGCTCAGTAAGTACATTTGTAAACCACAGAGTTCAAGCATTTGTATTACTTATTGAAGTTAAAAACAATGAAGATGGTATTATGAGAAAGCTGATACATCTAGATAGGAAGATAGCTAGATTGAAAACTAAAGTTTATCTCATTGAAGCAAAATGAATATTAGTCACATATCCTGCAGAAGGTTTTAATCTTTTCTGGTATGGGGAAAAGTATGCCACATGTCTCAGTTATCACAGAATACCCTTACAGAAAAGAAGAAACTTCATGGAAAGTTAACTTTTACAAATGCTGATTGCAAATGAACAGAGAAAAGGTTTCCACTGTGCATATTGCTTGCTCTGTATTTCACAACACATATTAGAACAGAAAATGAATAGTATCAGAAGGCAATTAGGCCTTGCTCTCATCATTAGATGATGTGCGCCAACAGTTTTACCAGCTATAGCGGAGACACTTTTCTATTTTTGCAATACAAATGGTTGTGCTGCGGTGGGCTCATTAACATGCTCAAAAAAACCCGACAGGTCTACTTCCAAGAAAACATGCAGACTAAATGGTGTTATCTAATCTAATCAAGCTAAGGACTGGTCTGTGGAGGAGACGACAGCAGCAGAAAGGCTTTTACCTGACCGAAAAGAAGCATTGCAGAACTGCCTGGAATATGAAGTGTTCACAGAAAGCCTTTACTCAGCCTAATTCTAAGGTCAGCAGTAAGCTCACACTTCCTTTTCTTCCAGGATGAAGCACATTGTGGAAGACAAGCCAATTAATCATTCCGTTTTATTGTTGGTAATTTTAATCGCCCATAGTCTCTTTTTATTCCCCTTTTAATCCACCAGAAATGCTAAATTTCTTCCTCTTTCCCAGAAGTAAAAAAATGCAAGTTAATTTCTGTTCTGAGTGTCCCTTTGGTTTTGTATTTATTATTTTTCAAAAAGAAAGAATAGAGGCTAAACCTAGTAAGTCAAGGAAAGACTAATTTGGGGATGAGAGTGGCCTTGCTTGTGACAGTCACCTAATTATATCCCTGCACTGAAATCTCTCATGACATGCACATACAACATCTGAAAAATTCCCACTTACATGCTAAAGTGAATGGCTAAGATTAAGCCTTAGTCCTCACAGTTCCTAGTCTTGTCTGTTCTACTCCCCTGTAAAGCAACACAGCCAAATCCACTTGGTCACGGCTGTGATAAGCCAACGATTTTGCGAATTAAAAGTTCTACGTCCAGTGTAAAAAGAGACAAAAAAAAAAAAGCCCATTTTCCTAACAGACTAGAAGAACCATAATTTTCAGTTGTTAATTTTGGTAAAGTTGCGCTGAGACATGGAAGATGACAGAAAAATTATGAATGATCATCTTGCATGCTTACCTATCTATGTACTGAGTCCTGCGTGACTCACAAGGGTTTATTCTCAATACAAAACATTTCTTTGGAAATGAAAAACCAGATTATTTGAACATAGAGAACTTGGTGACCCTATGGTGAGTACTGCAAGTATTATACTGGCTGAGTTCTACTGACTTACTAGATGGATGTAAGGTTTCATTGTGTCTGGCCGACTGATCAACAATATCCTCAAGTCAAGAAAGATGTGTGTGTCTACATGATGTGTATGCATTTATGTAATAAAGACTACTGTCACATTCCTAGAACTTCTTGACTAGATCTTACCAGATTCTGTGCACAGAGAAACCAGAGAAGATACCACAGCATCAAGACAGAGTCATACTACTTAAGTATCTTATTGTGTCATCACTGACACCAATGATATAGTTGTGAAAATCTTGTTTTAATCTAGTAGCACTATCTTACCCACACTGGAGTTTACAGTAGCACAAAATAAATGCACTGGGACTCCCTTGGGATTAAAGTACCATTTAAATGGTATACACCCACTGTCAAAGTATAAATAAGCTGGAAATACTGTATTTGATACAATGGAGGAAAGAAATAAAACCAACCAGTAACAGTGTCATTGTCTGGTTTCTCCCAGTCCAATATGACGAAAGTTGGACAGCCCTCAACAGTTACCACTGTGAGGTTTGTTGGAGGATTTTGTGGAGGACGAGTAGGTTCTTCCTTGCTGTTAGCTTCCTCTTGTGGAAAATGTTCAAGAGAGCTTGTGATTGAACAAGGCACATCATCATCCTTCTTCATGTACTTGACATGGGGGGCTAAGAGCAACAGGAAAGAGCTGTTATTCAATACAAGGTGTTTTTACAAAATGCCAATGCCAATTTTCACCTCCGGCACAACTTCCATCTTGTGGTATAGATTTTTACTTGGTGCTCCAGGTCAAACATAAATGTTTAAGAATGAAAATCAAATATTCAATAGTAAGCTGCTTGATGTTGTTTTTTTTTTTTTTTTTTTCTATACCTGGAATGTGCATTGCCTTCCCCCCCTTCTCATTGGCACCACTGATGAATTACCACTCTGAAGTGATTAGTGGCTGATATGTACAGTTTGAAAGAATTAACTTCAGTCATAAAATGAGACAATTATTAATATTCTCCAGCAAAATGATACTACAATTCCATTTGCAGCCTTTGAGTGCTATGCTAATACAAAGATGTTAATGCCCATCATCACTTTGTTTCACCAGAAACAGTAACAAGTTTAGTCCAGAGTGATCCCATCATTAAACTTGCAATTTTTAAAGTGACTGTCAAAATCTTAAACATTTTTTGTGGTACAGGATCAAAGCTTGAAAGAAACTTTGAGGGAAACGTTGTTCTCAGCATCAAATATAGGAAGACTACTGAAGACAAACATATTAGTTCTAAAATTAAAACTTTTACTGTAAACAATACATTTTTGTAAGAAAGATAGTCTTCAGAAATGCAGTAATCTTTTACCAGACAAAAAAAACCCCAACAAACTGAAAAATCTTTTAGTACAAAAGCACTTCTTCCTGTCATCTCACCTTGCTAAACTCTATAGGTTACTACAACAGCAATAACTTTATCATCTAGTCTACTATATGTTATAATTTCAGACTATCTGAATACGCACAGCCTGGAATGAGAGGCGAGGTATATATGGTGAGTAGATATCTCTTATGGTAAGTCGCACTGGAATTGCTTGCAAGTCCACAGGATGATTTTTGTTTGGTTTGGTGGAATGTGAACAGAGTGCAGTTGTACTACTGCTACTGTACAGGAAGAGCCACAACATGTTTGGGGGCAAGACTGTAAACTAGGAGGTGGTAGCAGAGAAGAAAGCAGAAGTAAAATTTAGTCAAGAATATGCTGATGGTCTGCATTACAGCCCTTTCATCTGACACTAAAGTGAAAGAGGATCAAATGGTGTTTTGGCCTTAAATAACCAAACAAGCTAATTTTGATGCAAGACAGGTCAGCCTTCATATATTCCCCCAAATAAAAATACCACAGGTATTAAAATCCTACCTTGGTACCTTGGTTTGCCTGAAGAATCTGTTTCTGATGTAGGACTTGAGCTGAAGACAGCTGCATCAACTGTGGGAAACACAGTTATAATTTAATTTTAATAAATAAGACTTTTCAGCATTAGAACAGTATTATTTCACAGTTCATTTGGCATTTTACGTCATGGTAAAGCTATTCCATGGTAGACCTTTGCTGCCAGATCTGTCTTTTCCTTTTGAGGACTCCATAGGACACCATACTTACCTGCTAGTATAAAGATAGCCATAACCAACCACAGACTTAATGACTGCTGCTGGATTCAGTTTATACGGTACGTGAAAAATGCTCTCTTGACCTTTTAAAAAGGATCTTTTTGCACTGTAGGGGCTGTTCAGCTGGAAGCTGGTTTCATGCTCACAGATTATATTGCGCTGTTACGTTGGCAGGTGAACTCCTCCAAAAATAGCAATGAGGAAATCACAAATTCTGTCTCCAGAGTGTACAACTTCTACAAAATTTGAAGGAAACTGAAGGCAAATACACTGGTGAACAGAAGCGTCCTTTCCAATCCTAACTATTCTATGATTCACGATACCAGTGTTGTATTAAGTAGCCATTATACTAAACGTTACATATATATATATATAAAATGAACAACCCAAACATTACAATGGACTTCAACAGACAAATCACAATATGTTCACAAGCATTTCTTCATATATCTAGTACCTTTTAGTGTGCACTAAGGGTCACAGTAAGTTCACGATCATTATAAGGAGACTAGAATTTCTGTATTACTATAAATGCAGGAAAACTAGAAACAGCATAATTCATGACAATATACCTAGAGCTGCATATCTTCGCTCAAAAATTTTAAGCACACCCTCCACCAAACCCATTCCAGTATGCCACTTTGAGGAGATTTAGGTCTAAACATGTAAAGTTGCAAATTTATGAAGAGCAAATTAACAACTAACCACCATCACATATTTTTTCTTCTTAAATGGTGGCAGTTTGATCAGATAGCTAGGAGGATATCATGACCATGTCGAGCACTATCAGTCACTGTCGAATAACAATTTGAACTTATGATCTGTGCAGAAAGAAATGTCTACAAAAAAAAGTGCCTTCTCTATTCACTTCACAGGTTTAAAGAAGCCACTGAATAGTACTGAAAGCTTACTAAGCATATATTGATTTCTACGAAGATGGAAGGGTCATCATGCTCTTATTTACCAAGGTGTGTATCAGAAGACAGCCAGGTGAACTCAGTTAAGTTAGAAAAGTTGCAAAGTGGCATAAAGGAAATGAGATTCACCCCAGACAAAACATTTCTTATATTAAATATATAATGCATAAATACAGTTTACAGAAAAGAAGCAAAGGAAAACATGAAAACCTTCATGTAAATGAAAAAAAAAAAAAGAGAAGAAATAAAAATAAAAGAAACCAGAACTGTCTTAATATGCTTACCATAATAGTCTGGAGTTGCAAAAGCTGTTGGTGTCTTATATGACATTCCTGTCCTCACGGGTGTTGTTGGTCCAGCGGGTTTAGCTATAGTGACAGAAAGAGGAACTTGTGGCAACTAGATGATCTTAGGGTCCTTTCCAGCCCTAACCATTCTATGGTCTATGGTAAAGGATGTATTGATTGTTTTCAAAATAGCTGTAAAAGACAAGAACTACATTCCTAAAACATGCACATACCCCCAGATAACCACTGTATGACTCTGAAATCTTAATCATAATGTAGGTACCTTCCCTGCATGTATGATACAGAAGGACATGGTAACAGAAGGCAGAACTCTGGTGAACCAAGCCTAAAATGACAAAAATCCCTATTGTCCATTAATTTCTTTCATAAAGTGAAAATTTATTAAAATTCTCATAATAAAGATTCTCTCCTAATTTTCTTATTAAAGCAGAAATTTATTAGATTCTCATTAGAGTCCAGTTTCACAAAGGTTCTGGAACTCTCTTGTATCCTTTTTTTCCATCCAGGAGGCTTTTAATGTTGGCACAGAAACCTTTCCATAATACTCACCCACTGCATTAGTAAGAAAGATACAAATAAGGAATTAACCACAGCATTAATGAGAAAAAGAAACAAGATTGAATTATGAAAGAGAAAATCCAAGAAGAACATTGAGGTAAATTTTTCCTGTTAGCACTGTGGAACCGGAACCAGAAGAAACTCAATTATGATATTTAAAACTAAGCTGGATAAAATACTAGTGAACACAGGGAGAAAGGGAAATCTGCCACTAGCCCCACAACGAAGAACCAGATCATCTAATCAATTTATTCCATCTTGAATGCCTAGGAAGGTATAATACCACATAACCTGACCCCTAGTGTATGGAAAAAGGGTGAAATTTCAAAACACTGGTAAATTAATTAGACACTTAATGGAGAAAATTAGCATATACCCTATTAAAAGCAAAATCAAATGTATCAAGTCAACATTATTCTTAATGCTACAGCTTAGGACTGACAATATCTTATGTTCTGTTGTAGCTGTTACTAAGGAAACACCATTGAATAACAGCAAGTATAGACAACTTTTCAATCTCGGCTCTGCTGTTGAGTAAATATACAGTTTGTTTCATCCAGCCTGAAGATTCTTGCTTCTAATCTGCTGCAAAAAATATTAAGGAATTATTTAGGCCTTTACTGCCTTAATAGCATACAAGAACCCAAATGAAACAAACCCAAAAAAGCCAAAAAGAAACACAGCAGAGTCCAGACCCTTATATTACCCGTGAACTACCGAGAGAAATATGAAGAAGGAAGCATTTCTCATGATGCCAAGCATAATGAGATAGTAGTGTCTGACTACCTGAAATAATGTTAGCCTAAGAATTCTTATACAGAATCCACAGACAAAACATACATTAGGATACTGAGTATCAGCTTCATGATAAAATTAAAATAAAATAGGAAATGTGAAGGTTTCGCTGTGCTCTTATACTGATACCAAGTGTAGGAATACTGTAGCATAGGAATGAAGCTAAACTCTGTGCATGAAGTAAGTCAGCTTGCCCTGCCTCCTATGCAGTTAGTTTTCTGGATGCCTATTATCTCATTATTCATAGCAGTTAATGGATGTGTCATATATATGGGACAGAATTTCTTCACAAATAACCAGATGGAGTATGCATTGAAGCATTAGAGTTAATATCTCCCATCTGACATGCACATTAAGTAACTGCAAATGCTATTAGTAGACATGAAATATTCTTAAGGTTGATCTTCTTAAAGGATGACCTGCATTATGCTACTTCGCTTTCAGCTCCCTTACTAGGGATGATTTCAACATAACTAGGTTAGGAAAACGAAAGGAAAACAGAGTTCATGTATGAAGACAAAAGACACAAGACCTGTATGTTCCAGAAGACTAATTTCTAGAGATATCTCAGATTAAAGGAAAATAATCTATACTATAAATTTTTCCTATACCCTGCTAGTCACTTCAGTATTCTCTCACACATAATATGATATTTACGCTGAAAAAGCTGAGATACCTGGCACCCCTGGTTTACCAGTCACAGTGTTTGGAGGCAGAGGTTTTCTTCGCATTTGTGTAGGCTTGACAGAAGGAGGCATAGGAGGATGCTGAGGGCCAGGTGATGTGGTTACTAAACGACAAGTCAATATTATTAATTATTTAACCTCAAATTTCATAAAATCACAAACCCATTACAAGTTATATTCTGACTTCTCAAACAATGTTTCATGTTTGATTTATTATCAGAAGTGGAGAAGTGAGGCTAGAAGTTGTTTTACAAGTTATATTTTCAGCCTTAAATTCTTTGGGAAGTGTGTGCCTTAGAGTCTTAAATCAAGCTTACACTGAAATTA
The DNA here is from genome assembly GCA_017639245.1 of Myiopsitta monachus. Taxonomy (NCBI): domain Eukaryota; kingdom Metazoa; phylum Chordata; class Aves; order Psittaciformes; family Psittacidae; genus Myiopsitta; species Myiopsitta monachus. Next base: position 8,308,731 of record CM029927.1, read on the forward strand.
CGTAGCTGCTTTGGGATTTTGTACAAGTGTTTCGGCATCTCATTTTCTGTGTAGTTTATTTCTGTCAGCAGTAATTTTTTGGCAGACAAGAAGATACTTCTTCCCACAATAAATACCATTTCACTGTACTCAGAAACATCTTCAGTATCCTACTCACAAGATTTCTGATCTTTTGTACTTTCTAACAGCTAAAACTGGTCATGCTCAGCTTGAAGCAAAAGATGTAGCAAAAGGGAAATTGTCATTAAGGACAGTTTTTCCTGTGCTGTACAAAAGTGAAAAACGAAGAAGTTACTGTCACTTCATGCACTGATATAAAGACCGTTACTAGTGGAAACTCCTGGAGCCCTCAACTAAGTTGTTTCAATGTGCATTTCCAGCCAATATCTATTAAATTTATCTGGCAAAGTCCCTTGACAGTGAGGAGGAAAGGAGAACCTAAACCTGAAGGGAGAACCTAAGCCTCTTTATTCATACTTACAAAACATATAATTGCCTGTATTTTCCAGGCAATTATGACGGATTTTATTACACAAAGGAAAGGCAAAGATTTTTCTTCCATTATTCACCTTTGCACTTCTGAAGAAAAGGAGATATGTGCAACGCATTTATGTAACAAAAGATTTCTTGTATTTTACAGGGGAAAATCCTGAAGAATAATACAATTCTTATAATGCTGCCAGAGTCAACAAATACACAAGTTGCCTGATACTGAGTTACTGGCTACACAGAGTACTTTGGGTGCTACATATCGGACCTTAGTTTAAAAAAATAGCATGACTGTGGACAAGAAGAGAGCAGATTCGAAGACTCACTGGGAGATCCTTTTTAGAAATGCTTAGAATATACAAACAGGAACATGTCAATCTTTCCAGGTTCCCTTTTCCTTTTGGACTTCTGTAGTCACTTCTAAACAATTTATTTATTTTTTTTTTTAAATCCCTCAGATCCAGACAGGAAACAATACTCTTTCTATTTCAGGAAGACGTAATGGTTTTGGAAAGAGCATTTATAGGTTTCATATGAATTCCTAATCTCCAGAGGGAGATGAAAAAAATATGCCTACAGACCTAAAAAAGGATAATGAATTTTTGCATATACTACTACAGGGCAGTACCCGAGTAATCTTCCCTTTGACCACAGAGGACAGCATTGTCTAAGATATTTGCTGGGTGAAAACATGCAGGTATTTACTCATCAGTGTCTTCTATCTAATCTTCTGAACAACACAACTGCAATAGTTACATGTAAGCCAAAACATGCAAGTCAGAACATCACATTCAGTGGACTGTGTCACACTTGAATCTACTATACAGCACTCTGGAAAAACAATAATCCCTACTTTTCCCTTCTACAAATTCTGCAATGATTTGGGTAATGGTCTGTAATGATACCAGATCTAATTAATAATGTGTGGAGACTCAGCTTGTAACCTAGGATGCACAAGAGAATCTAGGGATTTTGTGATAGTGTAGAGTCTTGCAAGGACTAGTAAACTATTAGGATTTATTTAATGTTGGGGGGTTCCTTGTGGATTGGGAAGGTATTTCCTTGACTCTACCCATCTTCATGAAAAAGGAGTGCATGCAACCTCTTAGCACAGAAGTGTCTTAACACATCAAGCTTAATTCTTCTGTGCTGTAAACTATCTTTTAAATTTCTTTTAAGTGGCATAAGTGTGGGTAAAACCAAAACGACTTTCTTTACAGCCGATTTTTATGACAGTAAAAAAGCACAGCTAAAGCATGCTCTATTCTTGGTGATGCTTATGAAACAATGAAATTCTTACATATGAGGGTTTTTACATGTTTGTATGTATGTCTGTGTGTATACATGTGGTATAAAAAAACTACAACTTTTCAGCTGAAACAAAATTTTTAAGACGCTGACTAGGAAAAAGTGAAACACAAAATGTCTATTTTTGAAGGCCTCTTTGTGGAATCTGTTTGTCAGTAAAAATATATTGTTTTGAAAATATAACTGCAAGACTTGAAAGAAAAATAAAATTGCAAGCCTTGCATAGCACATGTAAAAACCCCTGTAATTTGTTATTATTACAACTGCATTGTTGGTTTTTTTTTTCAAGCCTGATTTTCCCAACAATCCTGACATGACATCCTTGTCTCTAAATTGGAGAGACATCAGTTTGATAGGTGAACCACTTGGTGTATAAAGAACGGGCTGGACGGCTGCACACAAAGAGTTGTGGTCAATGGCCCAATGTCCAGCTGGAGACCAGTAATGAGTGGTGTCCCTTAGGGATCTGTGTTGGGACCGGTCTTGTTCAACACCTTTGTTGGTGACATGGACAGTGGGATTGAGTGCGCCCTCAGCAAGTTTGCCGATGGCACCAAGCTGTGTGCTTCGGTCGATACACTGGAGGGAAGGAATGCCATCCAGAGGGACCTTGAGACACTTGTGAGGTGGGTTGATGCCAACCTGATGAAGTTTAACCATGCCAAGTGCAAGGTCCTACAGCTGTGTTGGAGCAATCGCAGGCACAGCTACAGGTTGGGCAGGGAAGAGATTCACAGCAGCCCTGTGGAGAAGCACTTGGGGTGTTGGACATGGAACTGTTGGAATAAGTCCAGAGGAGGGCCACGAGGATGATCAGGGGACTGGAGCACCTCCCTTATGAAGATAGGATGAGAAAGTTGGGGCTGTTCAGCCTGGAGAAGAGAAAGCTGCGTGGAGAACTCATAGCAGCCTTCCAGTATCTGAAGGGGGTCTATAAGGATGCTGGGAAAGGCTCTTCATTAGGGATTCTAGTGAGAGGACAAGGGGTAATGGGTTGAAACTTAAACAGGGGAAGTTTAGATTTAATATGAGGAAGAAATTCTTTACTGTGAGGGTGGTGAGGCACTGGAATGGTTTGTCCAGGGAAGCTGTGAATGCTCCATCGCTGGCAGTGTTCAGGGCCATGTTGGACAGAGCTTTCGGTGGCATGGTTTTGTGGGAGGTGTCCCTGCTCCTGGAAGGGGAGCTGGAACTAGAGGATGTTAAGGTCCTTTCCAACCCTAACTATTCTATGATTCTATGATTCTATGGTACTCAACAAAACTTCGTCATAAACGGGAAGACAAATTGGTTATGCATTTACCTTTTTCTCCCTTTTCTATGTAGAAACTATTAGTATGAAAAAAGTCAATGCTTACAGTATTCTGGGTGTCATAAGGATACAACTGCTGGTTGTAGTTTTCAATACATGGTATATGTTGGTGACTAAGTAGTGACCATGAAATATTCTTACTTTTATCTTTTTCAGTAGCATCCTGAAGTCAAGAGAAGGTGTATTCGTAAGAATGAATAACAGTTTCTCTTTTTAATTGAGGTGCTTTTTGTGTAGGAATGGCCATGTTTTTATTCTTTCATAAATGTTAAAATCTGCTATATTGTCTTCTTTTATTAACCTTACCAGAAATTGCCTTTTCCCAGGTATGAATATGTTCCAAAGGTTTTTGTACATCAATGCCAATTTGTCTGGCAATATCTTCAGGTGTATGTGCATCATCTGGAAAAAAAGGAAATGAAATAAATATCTACAGTGCAATGTACCAAGTCACAGAATACTGATACATTCTATATGTTCAAACTCTATGTAACATTAAGTGCAAAACTAGCGTATATGACCCACCTATGTTTTACAGATTACTTACGGATATTCGTTATCTTCCTATTCAAGTAAATAGAAAGTGATTTGGGTCTAGAAAGTGTGCAATTAAATTTTTAACATTACTTGCAAAAAATCTGCTTAAAAAGAGAACATTAGTAAGATTAAGGGAGAACAGAACAGTTAAACCAAGATTGTATGTGGAAAGATGGGTACAGAAAACATTCTGTTTTTTCAGCATACAGAATGAAATACCCATTCATACTTGCAAGGGGCAAAGTTCTTCTCCCATAAATAAGATCTTCAGTTTTCCTCCATTTTTAACGACTAGAGCAATTCTGAACCAAACACACATTGTATTTGGAGTACTGGAGGCAAAGTGTACATAAAATTAAGTTTGCATATAAAAGAAAGTTCTACTTAAATGTTACTTAAACACATTTTAAAAATACTGAAGTAAATGGCATTAAAAAGATCAACACAACTACTGCTGGTACAGAACAACTGTCTCTCATGCTGATATTTATAGAACAGTCAAACTGTTAAATTGATATGCTTTCCCTGTATAAAATATTTACTTTATAAAAACTCTATATATGCCGGAGTGAGAAGATGCAATTTCATCATGGTGGCAGGGGGGTAGGGGAGGAATATCACTTCTTCCTCTGTCATATGAAATCCCCCCTGAAAATTAATGTTTTAAGAAAACACCAACCAAACCAAACCTCAAATTTTAATTAATTATCAAATTCCAACATGATCTAAACCCTTCAACCACAGATTTCACAGGTTTATAATCTGGTGGTCTGTTTCTTTTGAGATTATATTAGTATTTTAACATCACAAAGCAAATAATTTTTCATTTATTTTACTATTTGGCCATTCTTGCTAAGCATACCTTAAGAATCCACAGTCCATAGTATCGACACATAAAATGTTTTACTCAAGACTGAAGTAATGAAACTTGTAGTAAACTGGGAGCAGGATGCACCTAATCCCTCACACCAGAGTTCCTGAACACATCATATGGTTTTACGTAACTGTAATTTGTCTTCAGGTAACTGAAGCAGTTAACTAGATCTTCAGATATACTAAGTACCAGAGTGCTAATCAGTGTTTCACATTATGGTGTTTGAGGAACAAGAGGCATGAGAAGACCAGCATCAGCTTTAAAAAGAAAAAAATTACCTCGTACACCACAGGTCACAGTCTGAGTATTTAGTTTCATTAGCTTCATCTCGCAAAAAATGCATCAACAAAATGTAGTAGTGCATGGACTAAATCACACCAAATCACCCAAGTATTTTTACAACTCCAATTTAGTTTAGTCCGATCTTAGTGTCTATAGAAAAGCCTATCTCTAGCCTGCTCCTTACAGCCTAATTTAGAATCACAATCTTTTCTGAGTTAAATCAGCCAGGAATGAACAAAATATTGCAAATATTCTAGATGAAAAAAGTAATTAACCATCTCTCTCCCCCACTTTCTCCCCTCCCAAACTGGCAATGCTGTTCTGTCATAAGTAAAGTAATAATGAAAAATACATCAAAGTTTCAGGGAAACTGTTGCTCAAACCACAATACTTTCCTGTTGAGAAAAAAAATCTCCTTTTTGAATGATTCATGCACTTTGAAGTTACATAGAAGTTTGTGTTTTCACTGAAGGTCCCTCCTCTATCAAACAGCTTGCTACATTTATCATAATATTTGCCTTATGCTAGCAAACATAATTTGCTTATTATAAGCATTTTGGCTTATCACATTCATCTAAGCTTTTAACAATACTGAAAATACATGTATAACTTGCATGTGTGTTTGTGTCTTCTTTTACTTCAATCTTTTTTCCTGAAAACATTCATAGGGGTCTTGAGCACCTTAAAAGTAACTACTGCATCTTTAATAGCAGGCATACAATTAGAGGGGTGGGTCATTTTAAGGGAAAAACTGGAAAAAGTGCCTTTGATAAAGCAAATTGAAATACCTTAAATCTTGAGTTTCTCTAGAGCTTGGCTATACAGCCACACTTTCAAAAATAAAAAGAAAATTTAGCACTAAGTTAATGGCTTTATGACTATAATGAAAACCAGCCTCTCACAGGGGAAATGGAAAAGTTGCTCCAAACAAAACAGTTTGCTGATGGTTGTCTGGAAGCTTAACAGATCAGGAGCAATTTTTAAATGCTTAGGATTAAATAAAAAAATAACTAAGTTACACACGCTAAGAGAACTACGAAAAGCCATCTCAATAAAATGAACCAAATAAAATGTCTAAGACATGGTTGAACACTAGAAGGAATGTTAGTCATGAGGAGGCAATCCCTGCCTCTTTCCCACAGTCAAGTTTACCATCTGGCACTATAGCTAGCCAGGAGACTGAAAAGCCTGCCAGGAAACCAGTCACAGTCCCATGTGCTGCCGCTGGAAAAAACAAATTCCACTGCTTATGATCTGGGCCTTGCAGCTGCCAAGCATACTCTGCATGGGGTGAAACATCTTTGCACAATCAGGAAGAGCTGGAGTACATTTTACAGCAATGCCAGCCCAGCAAGGAACTGGTCTTGAAACAGGTGTCCATGGCTCTTCAGTAAATGTGCTTTTCTTCAGAGAAAGAAAAAAATGAAGTAATATCTAAAGGTAAGTCTGAAAACATACTGTTCCTTAAAGTCCAAAAAAGGCATCTGATCAGATGTTAAGGGTTCTGATAAGCTAACCATAGAAAATAAGATATCATTTTCATAATGGAAGAAATCAATTTTCCTACACAGAAAAATCATCCGGATACCTTAAAATGTTAAAATATTTATAAGATATCACCCACTGAAAAAGAAGATTTAGGTTAGTAGAGTTAGTAGAATTCTCTTTTCCAAGTCTCTTCCGCAGACTCAAGAATTCTGTTTGCAATATATAATTGCACATTCCTTAAGAGAGATACAGGTGATTTAATCCGTTACCTGAACTCTCTCATTTTGTGAGAAGTTTTTTATGAGCACAGAGTCCAGTAGGCTCAGACACTGCATTTATCACAAAACTGCGATGTACCTGCTTTACAGAAGACTTGGGATTCCACTTATTGATCATCAAGGAAAGCAGACTGAGAAATTGTGAAAAGCTGCAGTCCTCTCTCAATTCATTGGCGATTTCCCTACGCTGCTGAGAAGGAAGGTGCAGGCTCACAGAGAGCTATGCTATGTCAGGAGGGTTGGAAGAGCAATGGAAAATATTACTTGAAGTATCATTTTCCAGAAGAATTCTAAAAGGCACTTACTCGCCTTTTAGTATACATAGTATGCACAGTAAGGCAGTAGTCTTGTGATGATCTTTGACATGATCTACCACAATGAAGCTCTAGTTCTTCCTGGCAATTTGCACTACTATAAAGACATGGAAATAATGAGAACAAGTGGGCACTCCAACAGGAGTGTTTGAAACAAGACTGCTTAAAACAATACCTTAGCAGTCACCTAAAAAAGCATTAAGCACAATAAACTACATTTAGGAATTTATATGTCTTCTATTATGCTTATACTGCTGATTAACTTAGCATGATTTTTTTTCCCTTCTTTTTAATCTACAAATGCTGCTGCAAAGGTTACTACTATATGGGAAAAGGGAAAAGCATAATATACTGTTTAACATAATTGCGCATTTGTGCATGATTTCATACGGTGCTTTCAAAAGCCACCTATCCTGGAGACCTGTGTGAGTTCTGCCTATTTTGGTTATCAGACATTAGAAAGCTCACTTATAAGGAGACTGCCAACACAATAAAAGAATAAAACTTTCTAACCCACAACTACTGACACAGGTAATTTAATACTGTCTCTGATGTCCTGGAATTTGATGGGCCCGTTTTATTTATCAGAAGGACTATGAAAGTTCAAAGAGCATATGCCCCCAGTGAAGGCATCCGCTCGGTACGTAATAGTGAAGAGTATGTCATGTTCTAAGCAGGCTATTTTGAATTCAATTTAAATATTCAACTTTAAATATACAACCTCTTTTGAGGTTTTGCATTTCTAAAAACACGGTGGGCTTCTCAGAAACATATACAGGAATGAATAGTTCAAATCATACTGAAGTCAACAACTTGTATTAAATTGCCAAAGATACACTGGAAGAAGTATAGAGTAACATTATATGGATAAAAAAGGAATGTTTAAAATAGACTGTACATTGCTCAGGTTATCCTAACCTATTTAGCACAGAACAATAATATGGGATAGTAGCACTGTTAGTAGTGAGTGAACAGCCAAAAGTTTGCTTAGAATATGTGTTTTATTTTTCTATATTATTTTTTAAGCCTGCATCATTGATGAAGAATTCCAAAATTCTATATTTAATTAACCTTTGTCTGTATTAAAAAAAATCGGTAATATTTGTATTGACAGAATAAATTAATGCTTTATTAAATAAAATTTATGGATTCATTGTAAATTAGCACTGAAAACATTATTTTGATTGCATAAAAAGATCAAGTACAATTGAAAAAGAATGAATTACTTTTTTTCAACAAACCAGTATTCTGAATAAATCTTTGTGTTTAGGGATGTATGTTATCTCTGTGTGCAAGGACATGTAAATTGAAGTGTTAGCTCTCACTCTCCTCTATCATCCACCAACCTGGAACTTTCTTCGTGCTGAAGTATTTAAGCCTGAATACTGCACAGTCCAAATATTGCAGTCTGAATATGAGTAGGTCTAACATGAACATACCATGTGCATAGCTACTAGCTAGCAAGATAACTGGCCTTAAGGCTTTCTTACCAAGTCTTCTGTCTTGGACTTAAGCAACTGCATAACCCTTTTCAACAAAGTGTTTTCCCATATTTACGTAAAGTACTCCCAAGGAATTAATTTCAGTAATCAAACACAATAAAATATTTTGAGGGTTCAACATGATTTAAAGTTCATGTCTTTCACTGACAAGTTAAAAACCACCCAGAACTGCAGTTCTACCTGTTGTTGGCACAATCCACTTTGGCAGTCCAGGTGCTTTTGTTCTAGCTGGTGCTAGTGTGGTTCTGCTAAGAGCTGTGAGAGAGTTTAAAAAAGAAAATAAGTTTAATGAGAAGAAAACCCAACACACTTTAATGTTATGCCACCAATTCCACATTAGAGAAGGAAAAACAACATTTGGTTTCTTTTCTTTTTCTGATTTGGAAAGGCTTTACCTCTAGACTGATTAATGGAAAGAAAAATACTTTTTTTTTTTTTTTTCCCCAGCAGCACTCAAAATTCTACTGAGAATAGGTGAAATTAATTAACTAATTAATTAACCTCCACCCCATCCTAAATTGAATAAACAATTTTTACCTGGTCTGGTCTGTGATTTATCAGATGGCTTTGGTCTTGCAGAAGTAAGAAGTGTTTTATGGGGCGCTACAAAGAAATAATGTTCAGTTTAAATGTTATGTGTCAACAGAACATCAATACTGCAGAGTAATTTGTCAGAAAAGGCCCATGCACCAGTGCGATACAGCAAAATGGATGCATGAGAACTGTATGAGTTCCGATCTAAAATGCACACTGAAAATTCTAGTTTCTTTAGTGGTCAGATGACTCTATCATGCAGCCTGACCAGTTATATTCATGTTTAGGCTTAGGAAAAGGTATATAATATTTACAGCCAGTTACCCAACTGTACATGGATACAGAGTTAGCTCTGCAAGGTATCTGGCCTTCAGATGTTTAATTAGGTTCTGTAAAAGGCAATCAAACAAAAAAACCTCAAAATAAAACACCAAACCAAACCTTCCCTAGATCAAATATTCAGATAAAAACATAACACATTGAAAACTGAGAAGACAACTGGAAGTATTCAGTGCAGACAATGCCTAAGGCTGCTGAAACATAGTGTCATCATCAAGGTTAAAAACAGAAGCGTTCAGCCTTTTCTTATTGTCACCTTTCACTTGCCAAATAATTTTGACATTGTAGTTGTTACAGAATTTGTGTGAATCACATTGAAAGCTGAAAGCACAAGCAGTAATCACTGACATCTTGTGCCAAATTATCAACATCTGTAAGTCAATTTTTTAAATAAATTGAGCTGGCTATTTGAAATTCAAATCTAATAACCGCTCTGTACCCAACACTTAATGCAGTGTCAGAGAAAATACTTATGCAGGAAAGAACATATTACTCATTTTTGACACTTAAATTTGGTAAAAGCTTTACAGAACTAGATTTACTGTTTCATAAAGCAAAAGGCAAAAATCATTTTCATCTATGTTTACAACACTATGCATCTGATGATCCAATACACAGCAGTAATACTGTTTAAATCTTCGTATCATTTTTGAGGCAATACTGATTAAACCTTGATTTTCAGAGCAATGAATAAAACCTTTACTTAATAAGGGGAAAGATGAAATTTCATTTTGTGTATGTGAAATAGTTTAAAGGTAATAATGAACAGATCATTAAACCTTAAACTGTTCTGATTTTACTTAATATTTACAGACTCTTGAGATAACACTTAAGAAAGTCTTAAGAATTACCTGTACTGAAGTGTGGCATTTCAGTTGCTAAAGCAGTTTTGGCCTTGGGTGAAATCTGGAATGTTTCACTGGGAGCTGAAAGTGGAGATATTATTGCTTACCAAATGCAAATTATTTCCTTTTAAACATAAGACACCACAGGGGAAAAGGGAAAAACTGTCTTTGTTCAGACAAAAGAATCAGTGCTAGAAACCTGGCTGAAAATCAGTCTTCTATACAAATAAAAGACTTTTCAAGACTGGGAAGATACAGTTGGACAAAATTAAAAAAGATGACCTGGTAATGCCTTTACATATAACTCTTCAGCCTTGTACATGAAGTACTTATTTCTAGAAAGAATTGTATGAAAGAAGAAATGGCTGGAAAATTAAAACAAACAACATTTTGTACATGCAGTAGAATGTGACTAACAAGTGAACACAACATGAAGATATATTAAGGTGTTTCTGTTGATTAAACTGTAAATATAGTCACATAGCAAAAGCAGAAGAACTCAAGTTTTATGAAAAATATACTGACATTAAAATCTCATTACCCAAAGTCATTTTGGACCCATCAACAACATGAACTGTTACAAGGTTAATCGATCCCAGGTGTGTTGCTCTTGGAGCTACAAGAAATAGAACATTGCTCTGTGAGAAATGAAATTGAAAATGTTGGATTTCATTAAGGATCTGGGTTCTTTGTTTCCTAAAGAGCTATCGCCACATCTACTAAGACAATTTTAACAGACATGAGACAGACACATGTTCTGATTAGGCTGGATATATTTTCATGATGACAGCCACGCAGTGCAACTATTTTGCTGGCCTCCCCCCAGATTCAGTAGAAATGCCCTGAAGGTGGAGTTCTCTCAGTCTTTGGTCTTTCTCACTCTGGTTATATTAATTTGCACTTCCTAAAAAATTTCTAAAAGCTTATAGTAGTGGTTTTAACTTTCAGATATTCTTCCCTTTCCCAAATATGATTGAATTTAGTGAAAGATATCTAAGTTACTGTATTAAAAGGAGAGACTGGCAGGCAGAGGCACACACTACACATCTCTTTCAGAAATAAGTCTAAAATAAGGAAGCTGGAAATAAACCTGGCATAAACAGCAGTAGCTAAATAGTGCCATTTGTTTTTAACAACTTTCTTAAGAGCAATTTTGCATATACATTGTTATAATGATTTAAAAGTCAAAGAATAAACATATAAATTCTGTTTTCTAAAATTCTTTTCCTAAAACTAATTTTTTAGTGGTACCAAAACATGGCACTTGTCAGCTATGACATGACTGGATTATAACATACTCTGAGCTGAACAATGATGCTAATTTCTGTCCACAAATCATGGATGTCACATGACTGCAGTACTGAATGACAGAAGACAATGTAACTGAAGCAGTGCCACAATAACACTTTTAAAGTTAAAAGCTTTAAATTACCAAGTTTAGTCTGTGGTACTTCTGGCCCAACAGATGTTCTGGGCTTGGAAGGAATAAGCCGTGTTTCTTTTGGAGCTGAAAGAAAAGGAAAAAGATTATTATTGTATTTTTCAGGAGTCATGATCCAATGTCATATTTAGCCCACAGAGAATTTATGCCTCAAATGCCTGAAAAAAAGACAAACACAATTTCATGGCTTCCTGGAACCTGAAATAAAATGACTATCCAAACCATGGAAAAGTCCCAGCACAGTGCTGTAGGATAAATTGAGTTAGAGGCTAAAATTCTTTCTCTAAAAGAAAAATCAGACACTGAATTTGGTGAGAGATTTGACAAATACAATCTTCTGACCAGACACGAGCTGTAGGCTATTTCTGCTTTACTTCTAGGATAGAACTGAGACTTATCTGCATTAAGAAACATGTACGTGTGCAAGCAGAATGAAGTGTAAGTGGAATGACATTTCACAACGTACCACACTGGACCATGTTCTCTAGGGATTTATTCACTGAAAAATTAAGAAGACCTGTGTCTTAAAATTAAGGAAACTTATTTACCCATTGTTGCCCTTGAATGCTCGGTGGTAGTAGAAGATTTTGCAATAATTGGTTGTGGAGTTGTCTGATGTATTGCTGTTAAGGAGAGAATGTGAAGAATCTCAGAATATTAAACTGTAATAGAAACAAAGTAGAAATGCTACTTTAGAAATGCATTATTTCTAAAACTTTAAAAATGCCCCAAACAGAAGTGTAGCAGAACACTTTAAAAATCAGCTGCCAACAGATATTGTTAACTTCTATACATTCCTTCTGTAACAAAAATGGAAAGAGACTCAGCCCCTTGTCTTTTAAAGACTTCTTTTCTTTCAGGATAGCACACAATATCAGTTGTCAATTGTACAAGCATATTGCAAAGGAGTTCTACTGCGTTTTTTTGAATGGAAACCGAAAAAGTGCTCATAGAGTTGCATCTCTGATTACTAGGAAGTAATCAGAGAGAACATGGTCTATCCAGCCACTGAAGTTTGTCAGCATCCACATTACTACATTTTAGTCATCATTTGCTGTATTTAATAGAAAGGATAAAAACCATTTTCGATGCATACTAGAAATTTTCCTATTATTTTTAGTGTAGTTTCAGCATATTTTGGATTAAGTGCAATGCCTTTGTTTGAGCACAAAGTCAGCTATAAACAATTCCATTGAAAAGAATAAAACTTGAGGCTAAGGGAAGGAATTATTAAACACAAACACACAAAATTAAAGAAAGGATTCCATTACCAGGTTTAGTGTGTGGCACTCTTGGTTTTTCAGATGTTTTTGGTTTGGTATGAACGAACTGTTTTTTAGTTGGAGCTGAAATAAAAACAAACAGCACTCATAACAATAATTGAAACCCAAGCTTCTTTCATAGCACGCAAGGAACAAAACCACTATCTGATCTGTAAGAAGGCAAATTATGTAAGGGTAAAGCTGAAAATCAAACAGCTGGAATTCCTGGAAAAAAAGGGAAACAAGTTAAATAGCCACTGACACAAACTTCATTATATGCAAATTTGTAGCTTTGGACAAAGCAGTGAATAATATAGTCACGAACAGCATACAGTGATGGAACGAAAACAGACAGTTGCATCTTGCATCTTCCACATCTGCCATACATGAGTATCTGAGGACAGGATCTGCTTTTCAGTGGACCCTTAGTATCAGACTTGATTTATGAATTAAACCCTTTGTTTTCATGTGGGACCTATTCAATGTTGTTGTCTTCATACTGTTCAGTTAAAATTGTTGCCATGTAGGAATCATTTACTGGAAAATGTTATCTTGGCACCAGGTAGTCTGATCTACACCAGTGGAAACGATCTTCAAAATATCTGCCCTAGCCTGTGCATTCTTCACCCTCCTAGCTCTGACGAAAGATTTTCTGCACATGAATATTGCATCAGGTAGCCCCAGATACATACAACAGAGCACGTAAACTTCATAAAGCTATACAGAGATATCAAATGAATATTAACCTAAGTAATTCATGCATACAGGGGATATATATTGAAATAGAAACACAGAAATTTTTTTCATTTCCTATTCCTCAGAAAGAAAAGGCATACTTCAAAGACTACTGAATGCCTATTAATACTTCATTAGTGACACCATTTCATTCTCAGAGAATTGTGGTCAGTGTTGGCCTCTGAAACTGGGCATAGAGAGCTGATTATTAACAGATATTGCTCAAGCAATATTCCTGCTGCCCAATACAGCTTGGATTTATTGATTTTTATTTGGTCCACATCTGACATTTAAGAATAAAGAATTCTCAGCTAATGTTTCACATAATTTAGCAAGTTTTCCCAATGTGGATGACTAGGAGTTAGCAGAGAATATGGCTTTAAGAAGTAGTATTTGATTTGGAGGGTCACATATCTAGTCCATTTTGGTATCTGCTATGCTATGGCTGATAACTTATAATTTCCTTGCAGTGAAGCAGAAGAGTGTTTCAGGATGACAGTACCCATACCTTATGTGCAGAAGTTACAGGATTCATTACATACTCTTTAAATAAAGTCTCCTTTTACTGCAAAATATGTAACATCTTAAAGAATTACACCATCCTGATTAGAAAGGCTATGAGACGAAGAAAAGAACCTTCAAAAGTAAATGAGCTCATGCATTATTACCCTTGTCATGACCAGAGGGCAAGCAAGTATCTAGAAGAAGAGCAAAACTTCATCATTAGTTTTTAATGCATGTAATGAGCTCTCCCTAAGAAGATCTTCTTTAACAAGAATAGAAAATAGATTATTATTTATGAAATACACATTATTACCCAATGTTGCCTTTGTTCTTTCAGGAACGTGAGGAATCATAGTAGTAGCTGGTTCATGGAAGGCTGGAATGATTTCTGTTGGAAGAAATGTTGATAATGCTCAGAATAATAAAGACTCTCCCTTTCCCTCCTGCCCCTTCAAAAAACACTTCAGCACTATACTATACACACCAGAAAAGGGATATTTTAAAACAGGAATGAGCATTTACCTTCAGAGATTAATGCCTATAGTGAGTTCAGTTTTTTTGTTTGTTTGTGGTTTTATTTTATAGATATTTAAAAAACAAGAATAATAGCCCTTTGGTGAAATCAGTGATTATCTTATACAGTTCAGTCACATTTAAGGTGGGGAGTCTCCTAACTCAAATACAACTGAAGGGAATCCTTAGTCTGATCTGGATGAAAATATGCATATAAAGGAAAACCACTGCAACAGCTTTAAGAGGCTTCTGTCACAAAAAGTTCAAAACATGGTGCAAACAACTGAAGTCTGTTGCACGGATACAAGCTGTGGATAACTTGTTATCATTGATTTAAATATATAGGTCACTACCATTTCTTCTTCTGGTAACATCAACATAATATATAAAAAATTAATAATCTTGAATTGTTGCAGTTTCCATCAATGGTATGAGTTAACTGCAGCATTGCAGATTTTTTTTTAAGCTACACAGATACCCAGGTAATGGCAAATGCACTGTTGATAACTCCCCCCACTACGCTCCTGAAAGTGTTCAATTATCTACTGCAGCTTGACAAAAAAATCTGATAATTTACCAGGCTTCCTGTGTGGAGCATCTGGGATGGGATCTGCTTTAGGTTTAAAGGAAGTATGTTGTGGTACTTGAGGAGCTGAAAGAAAAGTCCTGTTTTAAGGGTTTATAGTCTTCAGACATAGGTTTATTTCACAAACACTGCATGCCTCGTACTTGCAAAGAAAAACAAGATCCTTACGTGTGCCTGAAAAATTGAGTGTCAGATGCGTACAGGAATTTCAAAAGAAAAGAATATCCTGAATTAAAACGTGAGTAGAAAATTGATAAAGTAGGCAAAATCTGGAGTCGAGCAACAGAACCTGAAAGAACACAGACAACTACAGTAGACATGTTTCCATGTATGTCAGAGCTCACAACTGTAATACCCATGACATGCTTGTCTCCTACAAGTGTCAAAGAATTACAGTGTGTATGAGAATGAAAGAAACTTACTGTGAAGACAACAAAACAGCTAGGAATCTTTCAATATCTAGAACACAGTAAAATTAAGATGGCACGTGAAAAACAGACTAATAATATATAATTGGTCCAAGGAGCAGCAGGGAAAAAATAATGACCAGTCCAAGGTAACATCTTCACCTGTTGCTGTCTTTTATTGTTCAATTGTATATACAGCAGGTGCCAAAACTTCGTAAGAACAAGAACGTACACAGAATTAGCAATAAGTACATGCAAAAGGGTAAAAATACTCCCTTTTACATAACTGATTTCAAATTGGAACACATACCTAAATTTATTTTTAAAAATTATTATTTATTGGTGGAATTAGTGAATATATACTCACTCAAAAGGAAGGTTCAACTGATGCTTGCACAACCATCAGGAGTTACAGAGGTTTGGTGGTTCACTACCTAACTATTATACCTATTAAGTATATACTTTTAAGGGTCAAATTCCATTACCAAGGCACACAAACATTAAAGTGGTTTGATGTAGATATTTAGAGTCAGACACAAATGACCTCAAATCTGTTTTTCTCTAAGAACTTTTGACAGGCACAAAAGATGGAATTTCTTCCAAGAACATTCTTATAATGCTTGCATGTTGTCTACCATGATATGCAGATTATTCATCAGTGACAGCCGTCATGCGATTGAAAAGCATACACAACTCATCAGAACTCAGCCATTAAAAATACAAATCAGCTCTATCTTCCTTTAAGCATGTGATCATTAGAAAACCTATTTGTCTGTAATAAGAAGAGATGTTAATCAACCCTTGATTCATTAAGGAAAGACAACCCAAAATAAACCCTGAATTTTCAAACACAACAAAACAACAGTGTATTTACCAGTTTTTGTGTGTGTTGTGCCCGGACGTGGTGATGCTCTAGGCTTGGAAGAAACTCGCTGACTTTCTTTTGGACCTGTAGATGTGCAAAGTTTTGAACATGTAACTCAGAATAACAATTCAACATAAACCTTTTGATTTTCCTGACAGAAGATTCATTTTTGGCCAAATTTTTTTTTGAAAGTATTTCCATTTGAAAGTAATCACACAGAGATCTCCTGACAATGCACATGCAGAGACTAAAGACAAAGTAACTGTTACAGTGCAGCGTTGGATTAACTCTCCAATCCTTTCAGCCCTATCACACAGAGCTTTCTTCAGAGTAAACTGCTGTAGTTCTAACACTTCCCTTGTTGTACTTAAGTGTTTCACATGCCAAAAATCCGTTGCTTATTTTACTCAGCTGTGCATTAAAAGAAAACTCCAGCAAAGAAGAAGAAATGTGGAAATTTACCACTAATTTTCAAATGGACAGAAGTATTTCCAAAGTTTAGGCAACAGGAAAGTAGCGTAATTCTACACTTGTAAATAAGTAACTGGAAAATATAAATACTTCTGTAACATTTTGTGGAAACTAAGACACTAATTTTCTGATGGCAAAGGCTCAAGATGACTGTTAACTCCCGTTTCCCTCCCATTCCTTACGAGTTATTGACATGTATAATATTTAGCAGATTATCTTGTTCCATAACAGCTAAACAGCAAAAACAATAATGACAGTAAACCACAGCATATGCAGTAATTACCTGTATACTTTCAGAGAACTAGTAAATTTTGACAATTTTCAAACTGATAAAACTTTCATGCAGTAAAAGGCAAAATACTGATAAGCTTACTCGCTCTAGTTGGAGGAACACGGGGACTGGGTGATGTTTTAGGTTTAGAAGTCCCATGATGTGTATCTTTAGGAGCTGAAAGAAGGAAATTGGGTTACACCAAACTAAAATTTTCCGAAGTATCAGTGTCCACTACCACCCATATCAGTTAAAAAAAGAAAAAAAAACCAAAAAACCTCAAACCAGATAAAAAATTTAAACCAAATATATTCTATGGAAGCGAAGCAGAAGAGAAGAGCTTTTTTAAATAAAATTGGTCTATAGAGATGTCGTGGTTTAAGCCTCACCCAGGCTAATACCTCAGGAAGTTTTACTCTCTCACTCACTCCCCTCTTTCTTCTCCCAGTCCCGGGGGGTGGGGAGGAAAATTAAACGAATTCAACTCGCACAGGTTGAGATAAGAACAGTTTAGTAACTAAGGTATAACACAAATCACTGCTGCTACCACCAGTAATAATACAAGAGAAATACAAGGAAAGAGAATACAACTGCTCACCAAGCCCGACCCAGCCAGTGCACCCCCCAGCAGTGAACCCCCCAGTACCAAAAACCTGACCATGCTGTGCACCCCCAGTCCACTCCCACTGCCTTCCCGGGTCCCCGCCCCCTAACTTCCCATCCTGGACATGACGTGCTGTGGTATGGAATAACCTCTTTGGTCAGTTTGGGTCAGGTGTCCTGTCTCTGCTTCCTCCCAGCTCTCTCCTCCTTCCTGGCATAGCACGAGGCCCAGAAAAATCCCTGGTCAAACCAAAACACCGCCAAGCAGCAACTACAAACACTGGTGTCATCAGCGCTGCTCCCAGGCCCAAAATCAAAAACACAGCGCTGCACCAGCCACCAGGAAAGAGAAAAATGACTGCCACTGCTGAACCCATGACAATCCACCCCTTATTCCATACCATTCACGTCATGCTCAGATCCCACATTTTCAATATACCATCACATGTGTATATATGCATCCACACACACACACAGAGGGAGATCATCCCTCAGTGCATGGACCAATCCCTATAGAGCTGCTGAGTCCATCCAGTCCATGATATCAGGCTCCATCTTTTGTAACAGCCTTTCAGAGCAGGGGAGGCTTTGTGCAGTGTTCACACTCGTGAATAACCTGGGCAATAATGTCCATTGCTAAGTCCACCCCTCAATCATAAGTCCACCCCTCGATCATGAGTCCATCTGTATGCTACATCTCTGCCCTGATGGCCTGAGGTGTCATAGGCCCACCAGGCTCAAAATAGTTCACCCTTATGTTGCCATCTAAGTCCATATGAGCCATTTCAATTTTAGCCGCTTGTCACTGGGGACTCCATACAGCTGCCTTCCATCTACGATGCTTCCAAAGCACAGGAGGGGTCCAGTGGACTAGATACTAGCACTCACCCACACTGCCCCACACATTCTGCCACTCATGACTGTCCAGCTTTGGGGAAAATCTCTTGGTCATCTTACATTGTAGCCCAACCCCAGAGAAGGCCCAGACCCCACTATGCTTAACACTCGGTACCAGACAGAATGGTTGTGGGTAAAATACACTCTGAATGCATGCCAACATGGTGACCCCCATCACAATCAGCAGGCAGGTCTCAGGGGTGCTTAAAGGCCATGCAAAACCATCGGAACTCTCAAATGAGGCTGCTGTACTTGTCCCTGGGGCTGGTGTAGCTGCTGTGCTCGCCGGCTCTCTCACCACCAGCTGCTCTTTGTCTGAGTCCAGATCTTCCTCCTCTGCCTTGCTGGGCAGTGCTGCGCTGTCTCCTGCATCCTCCTGGGGCTCGGGCTCGCGGGGCTCTGCGGGCGGCTGCTGGGGAATGCTCTCGGTCGCTGCGGGGCCGGGCTCGGGCTCGGGGCTCGGCTTCTCTGCCGCCACCCCCCGCTCGGCGGCCGCCGGGCTCACCCCCTCTGCCACCTCCGCAGCCGCGGGGCCGGGCTCGGCCGCCGCCTGCCTCCCCGCTCGGTAGCCGCGTGGCTCGGGCTCGGGGCTCGGCTTCTCTGCCGTCTCCTCCGGGCGGTCGGCAGCCGCCTCCTCCCGCGGCTCGGCAGTCGCCGGACTGGGCTCGGTGGGGGGGCTCAGCTCCTCTGCCGCCCCGTTCCCGGCCTCTTGATCCCCCGGGCCGCTCTCCCGGACCGTTTCGGCCGCTGGCGGCTCCCGGGGCCGCCCCCCCTCGGCTTCCCCTGCTCTCTTCTGGAGCTCACCCGTATTACAAGCCATTTCAATAGAGTACAATGTAACAAGAACCTTAACCCAAAACCCAGATGTGAAAAACGTTAAGATAGCAAATACCGGCTGCAAGTAAAGTATCATACACTGAACCTGTGAGAACCAGAGCAGCAACTTTGAGAGCCAACAAATCGGCATTGTGACGAGTGGCTATTCTGTCTTTATCTCAACCCTTCGTGCCCCACGTTGGGCGCCAAGCCTCACCCAGGTTAATAACTCACGAAGTTTTATTCTCTCACTCACTCCCCTCTTTCTTCTCCCAGTCCCGGGGGGTGGGGAGGAAAATTAAACGAATTCAACTCGCACAGGTTGAGATAAGAACAGTTTAGTAACTAAGGTATAACACAAATCACTGCTGCTACCACCAGTAATAATACAAGAGAAATACAAGGAAAGAGAATACAACTGCTCACCAAGCCCGACCCAGCCAGTGCACCCCCCAGCAGCGAACCCCCCAGTACCAAAAACCTGACCATGCTGCGCACCCCCAGTCCACTCCCACTGCCTTCCCGGGTCCCCGCCCCCTAACTTCCCATCCTGGACATGACGTGCTGTGGTATGGAATAACCTCTTTGGTCAGTTTGGGTCAGGTGTCCTGTCTCTGCTTCCTCCCAGCTCTCTCCTCCTTCCTGGCATAGCACGAGGCCCAGAAAAATCCCTGGTCAAACCAAAACACCGCCAAGCAGCAACTACAAACGCTGGTGTCATCAGCGCTGCTCCCAGGCCCAAAATCAAAAACACAGCGCTGCACCAGCCACCAGGAAAGAGAAAAATGACTGCCACTGCTGAACCCATGACAAGAGAAAAAAGATAACTTTCTGAGGCATACTATCAACTAAGCATGTGACAGAATTACTGGTTCTATTTAGAGAAGAGGACTTAAAATAACAGAAGAAAACAAGTAGCTTCAAATACAAAAACATCACTAGACTGTAACGGAGGTTGTACTGGAATGATTCACAGTACCAGATTCAAATTATAAAAATGCCTTTGTCAAAGTGATCCGCTTCAAGGAATCATATGACCCAAAGATCACTGAAGCTATTCTTTTCCATCAGTGGAATTGAGGTTTGAGTGAAACAGAATTATTTTTCAGTCCTCTATGAAAGACTAAATATCATTTAGTAAAACAGGAGGGGAAAGGAAGTAGAGAAAGAAAATTTGCAACATGCAGCTCTGCTCACCTAAACTGTATGACTAACAAGAAATGTGCCACCTCTGCTATATGACTGTGAACATGCAAGTTAGAATCCTGTTCTGATCTGCCCTCTGCCTCTTACCATTAAATACTGAAGGAAATTATCCTATGTTATGTGCATAACAACTTGAAAGGAAAGGATTCTCCTCAACTGTTTTGTAGAAAATAAGAAAAGAGACAGAGAATCTTGACTGATAAATTATTAAGGCTCACACAAAGAAAGGTGACAAATTTTTGCAGGTCTACTCTTAATGATTTGTGTTGAAGAGGAAATACAACATAACTGTTCAAGTAAGAAAATATCATTACCTACTGTTGACTTTGGTTTCTCAGTTCTTAATGTGATTGGTTCCAGAGCTGCATTAGTGTGATAAAAAAAAAAAACCACAAACAAACAAAAAACAACAAAAGCAAGTATTACCAAGAATAATCAAAACAATGACTACTTCCACAATGATCATACAACCATCCTTCTACAGCCAATGACAGACTGTTACTCCTCTCTGAAACTCAGCACATGTCAGTATTATACTCCTCAGAATTGCCTCCAGTTCAAGGCAATAGCTGTAATACAGAACAGGGCCCAAATATCAATCTGAAGCTTTTATAATAAACCACAAAGAAATTGTGGGTGTTTTTTCACCTTCAACTTTGTGCACTTTCCTGACTTATTTTAAGGTTTTGATTCAAGCAATAGGCACAGATTTACTGGGGGAAAAAGGAAACTTAGTTGTCATGCTCCAGCATCACTATCTAATACTGCATATACTTTGGACACCTGTACTGGGTCTGGTTGGGATGGAGTTTACTTTCTTCACAGCAGCTCCTGTGGTACTCTGTTTTGGATTCATGAATGTTGATAACACACAATGTTTTAGCTATTGCTGAATAGTGCTTGTTACAGAACCAAGGACTTCTTTGTTTTTAACTCTACCCTCAAGCAAGTAGACTGCAGGTGGTAAAGATGCTAGGAGGGGACACAGCAGGGATAGCTGAAACAAACTGACCAAATGAATAGTTCATCTCACATAATGTCACGCTTAACAGCAAAACTTTCCAAAGGGCCTGTTGCTCCTAGAGTGACACTGGTCTGCTGGTGGGATGTAGTGTGTGGTTACCTTTGCATTACTTTGGTTTTCTCTCTCTTTATCCTTGTTGAATCTGTCTTTATCTTGAACTATGATTTTATTTTTTTTTTTAACTCTGCTTTGCTCTTCTGATCCTCTCCCCCATCACACTGCAAGGTGGAATGATCAAGGGGCTAGTGGGCTAATGACTGGGGTCAACCCACCACACTATCTCATACAGTTGTTATTGTGAGTTGTGTAGCTTCCTTCCTTCATCTTTAATTAACTCAGGGTTGTATAATGCTCTCTACCAAGCTGTGTAAACAGCATTATAGAAAGTATTACACATTCTTAAATCTCTTAACATCATAAGGGAGGTGAAAAAGTGACCTGAAAAGTATAAATGAGCAACTCTGCCTGATAAAGAAAAAACAAGTACACAATTTGAGAAACACAGAAAAAATCCTTCCTCTTTGCAATGACACACCTCCTTCTTACCTTCACTTTTCCCAAACCCAAATTCACACAGAAAAGACCTATTTTTATTGACAACTGCACAGAAAATGCCCACTGTTGTAGTGACTTGGTTGATTATAAATCCTCTGAGTGTATATGCTCCAACATATACACCTGAGGGATACACGTTGATCTGAAGCTCCACAGTAGGGTAAGATACACATATAAGTTTAATAAGAAAAAGAAACAGTGTACTTACCAGGTTTGGTTTGTGGCACCTCTGAGCTTGGTGATGTTCTAGGTTTGGAGGGAAAATGCTGTGTTTCTTTCGGAACTGAAATTTTTTTAAAAAAGCAAATATTAAAATCTTTCAAGAACTGAGACTAACAAGGCATAATATTAAAAAAGAATACATGCCTCTGGAACCCTCTGAAAACACAAAAAGCTTGTATGAGTAATGAAGAAGTATGAAGGTCTGGTACACAGAGAAATAGTGTTGATGGAGAACCTCTGTGGCAGGGTAACATAAAGCAAGGCCAGTATGGATGGACCAACTTAAAAGATGAAGCAGCATAGGACAGAAACTCAGTACAGAGACATGTAGTCAAAGGAAGATAGTTGTGCTTCCATCCACTTTACAGAACACATTTGTGTAAGAAAAACCAAACAAGATAATTATGAATTGTTAGTGTAAAATCACACACAGCCCCCCTCCCCAACCTAAAGACTAAATTTAATAGCAAAGAATTATGACAGTGGAGCACAATGAAGATGTATTTGTGATGATCAGTATATACTGAGAAAAAAGCTAAATGTGATGGTCTCTGTAGGTGAAACTGTTACCTATTACTGGTTTTAGTTGATCAGTTCTAAGTGTTACGGATTTCAGGACTGTATCAGAAACAAAACATAAATGCTATTACAAAACTTGAAGTGAGTAACTGCATTTAGAATTAGCATTACTTGTTCAATAACTGTATTTTGAATTGTATACTGTGTACACTGCCTCATACAAAAACCATTATACTACATGAAGTCTCCGAGAAAGCAGTGTAAGCTGAAACATAACGTGAATGTAGTTCTCCCATGGGCTTCAATGAGATATCCAATATATATCACTCCCCTTTTCACATGGCTTTTTAAGGACACAAATCTCTTTCCTTTGTGGTGTATTTCAAATGCAATTTATACACACAATTGGAATCAGAGACCACTTGCTTATATTACTGGATCTTATATTATTAAAGAGCATTACAGTGTATTGCACTGCATGAGCATATACTTCAGCTATAAACTGGTATGTATCTAAAATTAAACTGGGTATTTAAGGGGTATAAGGATTTAAAGTTTATGCTATTTTCTTGCATTTCCCTCATTATAAGCAGAGGCATAATAGAAATGGTACCCTTTTCTGTGTCAATTCTTCTGCATGGGTGACAATTATCAAATCTTTTAAGACAATCACAAGGTAAGCGGATGATGCTGTAAAAAAAGTTCTGTGTATTATAGATTATGACAGAATAAGGATTTTGACCATTTTCTGCATGAGGAAATCATATCTAATACATAATGTCAGATTTCAAAAATATTGCTTTATGTGCAATTTACAGATCTTCAGTAAAGTGATTATCATGATTTTTTTTCACATTTACCAAAGGATAACTTACATTGATATTCAATAGCCTTGCAATTTTCTGTTGACATTACTTGCGCTCACATTTATGACACAGTAGAAAAATCCATTTTTTTTTGAATATAGCATAAATGATAATGAATGCTAAAAAATACCAATACTTATAAACAAATAGTAGCTATTTACCAAGTAATTTACTTGCTCATGCAGGAAATAATAATGTAATGAAAGTAAGTAATTGTGACTTAAAAGGAAAATGTATTTATTCTAACAAAACAAAGCAGTATGAGAAAGAACTGTACCACCCAAGTAGCCATAATACACACTTCAATTGTTAGGTATTTCCTTTAGTTACCACTCTAAACGGAGTTTAACAACAATATTCTCTTTCTGCTGCCATGAAGTAGCAGAGATTTATTCTTCTGCATAATGAAAAATATCTAGTGAATGCTACTCCTCCTGAAAACTGCAAGCAAATCACTGAACACACAGCAGAACAGAACCCCGTTATGTTTTAACTGTCTCAGTTACCTAACCAGCTGCTCAAGAAATATATTTCAATCCAATATAAACTGTATTAGAAATAATAACACAAAGCAATTTACCATCTTTGGCTTGTGGGATATGAGTTTTGGGTGAAGCCTTAGGTATAGAAGGAATATGCTGAATCTCCTTTGGAGCTGGAAGAGAAAATGTTGGTAATAAGTTGTTTAAATTGCACAGCAATTACTATCGGTATCATGTTGAACATAGAAACCTCACACCTGCAACAGAGAAAAAATGGTTCTTCACAGAAAGTAGGAAAGTCAGGTAATACTCTCCATGTGTTCACAGAGAGTGGCCTTTCAGTCATTGTTGAAGCTTGCATTTTATTTTTTAAAATAAAAAGCTGGGACAAGCACAGACAAGCAGAATTATAAAAAGGTTATCCAGAGCTACCAGCATCACTTTCTTGGGAAAAAAAAAAAAAGGCAAAAAAGAGACATTCCAACTCTGAAGAGAGCAATGCACCCAACTGCTATGAACGTCAAGCAAGAGAATTACCTAGAAGAAAAATGGAATTTAATGAAACAATCGTAAGGCATAAGGTGATTAACTTCAGTGATGCTTTCCGTGACAAAAAAGCAAATATGACGGCTTGCCAAGAAAACATCATTACCTATTGTTGACTTTGGTGGTTCAATTCTAAGTGTAATAGGTTCCAAGACTGCAACAGAAACAGCGTGAGAAGGTAAGCATGGAAGAACTAAAAAAAAAACCTTTAAAATTACTCCACTGGGAAGTATAAAAGCAGGTGCTAATACTATACCAGAGTGACACAGATCTTCAAATTAACTTTTTAAAACCATGGACAATTGAACTTCCTAATAATACAGGTTCAATAAGAAGAACATAATAGCACAAGCTTGACGGCAGCAGAAGCAAAAAATGTTAATAGAAATCAGTAAATCCTAGAACAAACATGGGAAGAGATCACATATCTCAAAGGGAGCAAGGGACTCTTGATGTACAAAAATGGAAGGCATCCTCAGACTGAGGTCAGCTACTCCTTGAAAGCGGCATGGTGACCGTGACAAAACAGTTAAAATTTTCCACTAAGGTGACCTTTCTATTTTCAGGTTGTCTTTGAAAAAGCAGTGAGTACTTAAAAAGAAAAAAATATTTAAGACATTCAGAATGAAAATAAATGCCTGTAAATTGTTTTCTGAAGCAATTTGATTTCTCTTTGTACAAATATTATCCCAAAATAATGAATGACTTCCTTCTCTCTGCTCCAGGAAAAACAAGTTGACATTTTAAATTTTTTCTACTTTCTGCACAAATAGCAAGCCTCAAAGTAGACAATTACAAAAGAAGTACCCTATCATATTTAGCTTGAGGGTTATGGTCTTATCAGATGATTTGGGCTTCAAATGTGTGGACTGTGATTTTGGACACTGGTTTGTAAAAACCAGTATTTAAGCTGAAATTAAATGGTGTACCGTAGAAGAATCACATTCGTATTTAGCAATAAATAAAGTCTAGGAAGTTATCCTCAGAACATATCCATGAATAAACTCAGAAAAAAAATTATGCTACGGGTTTGATGCATTAAGTGTTACTGGCTATGGGCAAAACAAGCAGAGGGAGGCTTTGAAGAAAGGGATAATCAAAAAGTTGGATGCTCTTCTGCAGCAAAATTCGGTTGGAAAATTTTAACCAAAAGCCAAAGAAAAGAGAGCTGAGAAATGATGCTTAGAAAACAGTATTATCTAATGTTGACCTTGGCAAATCAAGGTCATTGGAGGAGTTTTGAGAGTCATTTATGAAGTAGAACTTAGATTTACTGTTTCCAAATGGAGTGATTTGTTGCTAATTAACCAAAAGTAATTGATTCTATTTAATCAAATCATTTAAGCACTTTAAGCACGGACTTAAAGCCATCTTTGTCCAGAAAAGTATCATGTGCGTAATTAGCTTCATCTAGGTTTTAAAAGAGCAAAGCTATACCTCTTAAAACATCTTGAAGCACTTCTCAGAGTACAATCTGCACAGTAAATGCAAACAGCGACTCAACTGAATTAGATATAATATTTCAAGAATCACTGCAAAGGACATCTTTGTTCTTAGTCTGCTTTAAAACATACTTATTAAACACATCACCAAATATATACTCCCATACCAAAAAAGGTAA
This sequence comes from Myiopsitta monachus, assembly GCA_017639245.1. NCBI lineage: Eukaryota > Metazoa > Chordata > Aves > Psittaciformes > Psittacidae > Myiopsitta > Myiopsitta monachus. The sequence continues at coordinate 8,335,245 of CM029927.1, forward strand.
CTATCATGTATTATTTTATATAAACTTTCCTCCTCACTAAAACTAGAAACACATTATTTTTTTCATCAATTGAACACAAGTTTCAATGGATAAAATGAAAAGATGAAATATTTTCCATAAATTTGAGAAATTATCAAAGAAATACTAATTTATGTGCAACAAAGCACTTTCCCTTCTGCAGAAATTGTTCAGCAATTTGTATTTGAAATGAGATTTTTAGATTTTTTTTATATTTCATAAAATCTTTATTGTTGTAATAATTCTTACACTTTCTTCTTCTAATGTAATTGAAGCTTCTAATCAGTATTTTTGAAGTGATACCCTGTCATTTAGAAGGTGGTATCTCCATGCTAGAGATACGGAAAAATAATAAAGCACCAAGAGTATATTTCCATTGTTGGGTTTGGACCACATACGAATAAGCAAGATACCTACAGGAAATGGTGTTTTCAACTGCACATATTATCAAACCAGTGAAAAGAAGAATGATGAAAGATGACTTGTAATCATTACCCTCTGCAGTCTTTGGACGTTCATATGTGTAGGGACTCGTAGTGGTGACTGACACCGGAATAGTTGTTGCTGGAATAAAGAGAATCTTCTTGAGCGAAGTACAGGCATCTATATCTATTTCTCAACTTCTAGTATGCCTCAGCTGTTCTCATTTCCCAATTAAAATCTGCATCCTCCCCATTATTCAAATGGTAATGCTGAGAAAGTAATATATTTACTGAATGCTTTTAAGCAACAGTAGCTACCCTGTGAGGCTTTTGCTGCTCTTTGAAAATAAAAGGTGCATTTATGCTAAAGGAACACCACTGGCAGAGGAGCTCCCCAAGTCTTCATCTTGTTTTCCCTGCAATTTTTTTTTATTCTTTATGGCTGTAGACCACTAAAGAGAAAGAGTACCAGAGAAATCCGTATTCTTTGGTAAATCTTTCTACTATTTTTCCTGAATTTCTTCCACAGTATTCTTCCACAGTAAAGGTTAGATGTGAAATATTTCAGGTGAAAATCCTAAAGAGATTCTCGAAGTCTCTGTTACTGATTTTTTTTCAGTCTATTTAAAATATTCACATTTGATGTAGATTTTTCAAGATTAAAAGGTAGAGCTGGAAGGTGGATTTGTCAGAGTGATGATGAGAGGAGAATAACATTGGGAGAAAATAAAATGACTTTCAAATCCTTTGACCCTTCTGAAAGTAGAGCATCTAATTATAACTCGCAGACAACATAAGAGAACTTTGACATAAAAGTTACTCTTGATAGCATTGAACAATTTATCAGATTACTGAGTTATAAGCACTGAGAAGCTAGGTAACCTGGACTTTGAAGGGCAGAAAATAGTAAGACAGACATGCACCAAGTTATCAAGCAGAGTTTTCATAGGCTGAGAATGTATGGTTCTCTGGTATGATTGTATTTCTGAAGATGCATGTTTAGAAGTCCCTCCAGGATCCTCATAGTCCTGGTAAGGGAGAGAAGATTGTAAAAGGAAAAACTACATATATGCACTGACCTATCTAACATTATGCTGTCTTTAGTACTGTGCTAAGACTGTGGAAGTTTACAGTCATTAGTAAGTCAACGATCAAGTATGAATTTGGCACGTATTTTTCATTATTTAGATTTACTGTTAAGGAAAGGTGCAGTCACTGCCATGATACAAGTTTAGAATTTAAACTGAACTCCCAAGTGGTCCTGAAATGCAGAGGAGATCCTCGCTCTTTCGCCATTTTGCTGCCTATCCAAAAGAAAGGTTATCCCCGTCCACTCCATAATTTGTGCTTCGATAATTTCTGAATAGGAATATAATAATTTTTCCAATCAAACAAATGCCAAATTCACAAATATTACAGGAAGATCATTACAAGCTTAATTATGATTAAAAAGTGTTTCTTGATTCCATCTGACCAATCAGTGAAACCACTAACAGGGAAAGGACAAATAGGATGCATCGGTACGAATACAGAATCATGCCACCTTCTTCATAGAAACTCGTTATATAGTCATTCAGTGTGGTAACATCAACATACAGTGTTTATCTTGGCAGTCCAAAAAATTTTATACAACAGTTTCCAAATTAGGGTTCTTTTTTCTTTTTTTTTCTTTTTCTCTGCTGTTTCAGAAAACAATCATTCAGGATTTGAATCTGTATTCAGACATAGACATCTACAGCACAGTAATTATTCTAGTAATACAATACTGGATTTCGTACAGTAAAAATGTTGTAGGAGTTGTAATCACTATGAAAAACTAATTTTACACACTGTTTGAGACTGTTCCAGGTCATAAGAACCATTTAGTTACAAGCCCCACAAGGAATTATTTGGTCTCAAGAGAGTAATTCTTTTTATGCTCAAAAAACCATTACAGAGAATCTGGAAAGAATTTACCAATATTGCCTGATCCCTTCCAGGATTGAGTAATACATTTGTACAATATACAGTTATGCATTTTTAAGATTTCTAGTTTCATTATAGACCATTTAACATTAGAAATATTTTTGTAACTGCATTCACATATTCTTCAGGTCCAGAAAGTGCTAGGTGTCTTTTATCTCAGATATACACCATAGATCACATTTAACCCCAGTGTAAAGGTGCAATTTCATTTGTTTTCATAAAATATGCCTTTACTAAATTCCAGAGCACAAATCACTCACTCTTATTTGCACAGTTTCAGGTATGTCTACACATGCATTAATGATCACTGAATCAGTACAAATCTTATTGTTCTAGTAAGATGCTACAACCATCAACAAAGCAGGAGAATTTGCATTTTCTGGACTCCGCTGCAGTAAGATAAGTTGGAAAACTTGTTATTTTGAAATGAAAAGCAGGAAAACAATTTGTTTCAATGCCAGGCCATGCAACTTGGTGATTTGGGCTATAAAAGTTAAAAGCTTTCTGGCTTTGCTTCAGATTTTTTTGGTTCAAAACAAAAATAATACTCCTCAAGGAGCACAGCTCCCTCGGTGCCCCTCTTTCTGATGGCTAATGCTGAGCTTCACAGAGAATAAATTTAAACTGAGGTATCTTGCTTAAGTGATACATTATAACAAATGTTTGCTATGGAAGTTACCAGGTTTAATTCGTGGCTTTTTGGGTCTGCCAGATGGTCTACGCTTAGATGCAGAAGGTTTGAGTTTTGCTTCTTTGGGAGCTGAAAAAAATACACTGGATTACAACATTATCCTTTCTACTGTATCACATGAAAATCACATTCTTCATGGCTGAAATGAAGCAACAGATGGCTACTGGGAACAAATGCAAAGGGTGAAATCAGACTTGCTAAGAAGGCTTCTCAAAAATCTTCCTAAGTCTTCACTACCACACAGCAAAATCCCTGCTTGTTCTTTGCTGTAGTAGTCAGTAATTAAATTTAAAATACACAATTGTAGCTTTCAATCACATCAAAATGTTCCTGTCATTAAGTTAGCAATTCATTATTGCAAGACACCTAACAGGTAAAATAATAATGCTGTCTATTCTTTTGGACTCCAGGTTGGTTTTAAGCATTCAAAAGACAAATGTAGAAAAGTAAGCAAAAATATCCTGAATTTTCAGCACTGTAAAGAAATTACTGGTAGTTAGCTGGAAAAAACATGGACTGCAAAGAAGAGTGGCCAACAGCTACAAAACCATGTATTACCTAGCGTTGCTTTTGGTTTTTCAACAGTCTGAGAAGCTTTAGGCTCCAAAAGTGATGGTTTAGGAGCTAGAAAAGAAAAATTCAAGTATGATCAAACAGATCAGTAGCCTTACCAGCAGTAAACTTTAGCATTACAAGGGTTCAGGGTGTGTGTTTTTAATCTGGCTAGATAAGCATGCAACTAAGTCCTGCTTTTACACGTAATACCCTTTACTCCTTTTAGGTTTGTTTCCTATGAAACTACACACTGCATGCTTGTGGCTATGTGTGAGAGTCTACTTCAGAGGCTCTTTCCCCGTATTTATGTCCTCAGGGCATTTTTAATCCATTGTTTCGTTCAATCAACAGATGAGGGCTCTGACTGAAGACTGCAGTCCACAAGAAATACCAGAGAATCTATACCAAAGAGAAAACCTCTAAATGCCAAAAGCTTGCTGAGATGAGAATAGAAATATTTTAGTATTGCTCTAGTAATGCATACCATAATATTTATTGATCCAGTACCTGAATCACTAAAGGACACAAATCCACCTCCCTTTATTCCAAAAAAAGAGAAAATTAGTAGAGATATCTATTGTTTGATCAAAAAGCAGAAAAGAATACATGACACACTGATAACGTTCCCATGGTCAAAGAATGAATCTCATGCATATTAAAGTTTTCCCTTCTCCTACGAGAAAGCTCTCCTATTTCCACTAAAATGGCAATCCTTTCAATTGAGTTCCCTGCAGGAGGACTAACTGATCATGAGTACTACTTTACTTCAATCAACAAACTTCTGCGACTAGTAAAGATGACATCTTTGCCATAGTATGCCTGTGTGAAAGGGCAAGATGGGGACTGGCAGAAGAGATTATAGAAATAATAATCACATACATTTTTTATACACGTGACATAAAAAAATACTTCTGTGCCACCCAGAAGTAGGTCTTTTTTTTCCCTTCAAGTCCTTTAAGAAAGTTAAAAAAACAGAGAACTTATTCATATTTTTATCACTGGACCCAAATGAGGAAAACAGATGAGCTTCTCTCTTATTCCTCTTGTCAGATGACCACCAAATGACTGGTTTTAGAATACTGAGTCAGTCAAGATGCACAGATCCTGCCCCTTTTAGGAAGTTCTGCTTAGATATTTGTAGTGAATATATCTCTCTGCATACTAACTTATAAAAATGGTGTGCAAAATTACCAGGTTTCACAAGCTGCACTTCTGGGGTAGCAGATGGTTTCAGTTTAGAAGGAATAAGCTGTATTTCTTTCGGAGCTGAAAGAAAGAGCTCAGATGACAATCAAGAACGGTTTAACAAGGGTTACCCACAACAAACACTACATGCCGTAAGTTTATACTGAAGAAAAGATGACTTAGTATGGAATTTCAAAGACACCTGATTAAATCAGTGCGGAATGGTGATGATATTGAAATGCCGTGCATTGATCAGAAATAGATCCTATGTCTCCAAAACAATGAAAATTTCCACAATGAAAGCTCTACATATCCCAAAGACAGCACATGCATGTGCATGAATGTAAAAGATAGACAGAACGTTTAATAACAGGACAATGGTGTTTTTCGTGCAAGAGACAGGTTTTACTTCTCTGAGGACAGTAAAACCATACTGAACTATGTTCTCATTCAGAGATATGTCAAGAACAACAAGTCTAATGACAATGGAAGAACAAAACTCTATAACCAGGAAGAAGAATGATTATGCGTGTGAAATGATATGCTAGAAGCAATGCATTCATATGGATGAAATGCTCAAAACAAACACAGAGCTTTTCACTAGGTGAAAACAGCAACATTACCTAATGTTAACCTTGGCCATTGAAAAGGACGAGAAGTTTTAGATGTGAAAGATTCCAGAATGGATTCACTTGTTGCTGTTGGAGAAAATGGTGACAGTCATAAGAGAGCAATAAGGCAATGGAAGAAACTCTTCCTTCACAAAGCAAAACCAAATCTGTTTCTACAAGAACAACAAATATTTCAGCTATGTTTGGACACATCATTTTAGTATGCATTAGACAGAAATTCTGTCTTTTGAACTCCACAGAGCTTCAGTGACTATAAATCATCATATTTGTGATGTGTAGAAATGCTGGATGTTCATTTCCTCCTGCCTTCACTGCAACAGGTTCAGATCTCAACCACTGCCAAGTAAGATTTTAAGTTGAGCATCTGAAAATTTTGAGGGTTTTTCCATCACTTAAGGGAGATGGTATGGTGTCAATTGTAGGAATTTAATAAAAAGGACATGTAGAACAATCAATTATCAGATATTAAAAACAAACAAAATTTGGAGTAGAATGCTGACAAGTGATACAACTGTGGTTTCAGTCCAAAACCATTGAGTGTCTGTAACTGTTAACCAATTTCATGCTTCGTATCCTTTCAATATCCAATTTTACTCCTTCATATTTATAAGAAGGCTACAGCAGCAGAATGCAGCCAACAGCACACATGGAAGTATTTTCATCAGCATTACTAGACAATAAATACTGTTTCCTTAATTATCTGTGGCATAGTTTTCAAAATACTGAAGGAGAACTATGTGGCTATGAGTTACCATATGCATCATGTTAAAAAGCACCAATTTGAACCATTAAGAGAAATCTAAATCCAAATTTTAGGTGTTAACATCTTATCCAAATGTGCACTGAAAGCAAGGACTACCAGTGAACTCACTTCAGTGAGTTTAAGAGCATGGTTTGAGCTACTGAATTAAGAATGAGCTGGAGATTATTGTACCTGGTCTAGCATCTGCCATTTCAAGCTTACTAGGTGTCACTGGCTTGAAAGAACAGCTGAATACCACTGAAAGCTGTAAAAATCTCAGGTTACAGTACCTGTGATTACTAGTTCTACACATAGGTTCTTTGTTTTAGAAAAAAAGTAAAATGTTACAGTTTATAACATATTTAAATTTGCAGTGAAGAGGTCAACCCACAGTAAGCATGCTTTACCTTGACAATGGAGCGGTACTGTTTAGAGGGGGAGCTGACAAATAAAACAGAAGTGTAACCCAACCAGAGCTAGTAATACTTTAGATAGCATGGTCCACATAGTTTAAAGCTTAAGCCCAGAAAATATAAAGGTAAAAGAACAAAAGAACTTCTAACACCATGCCTGTAAGAATGAAGCGTTCCAAAAAAAGGCAGAAGAAAAATAACCTACAAAACTAAAAAACACTGCAAATACATTTCTATAAAAAGACTGTCTTAATTCTCCTCAGTACTTTGTTTTCTGTTAAGATTTCTTAGTGAATTTTAATGTAGTATAATATGTGTACATGCACACATAGAAAACAATGGTAAAATAAAAAAAAAAACAAACTCCACTGCACAGCAAGAAATACTAAGAAAGAAGCTTACTATGCTGGCATAAACAACAGTATACAAATGTGTGTATCCATCAGAGTGTAACAATTAAGCTTGAAAGAAAAAAAACAAGCAATTTTAAGATTTGTATCACATTTAAGGCATAATAATAATAGGAAAAAAAAATTACTTTATTTAAGTATACTCAGAATAGCCCTGGTGGCATTTTGAGAAACAAATGTAAGATCAGAAACACTATCAGGTGAGTTTCTCAGCAGTAAGCACAAGTTGTCATGTAAAAAAGAGAACTTTTTCTATACTGATGCTCATGACTCAAGCAGAAAACAAGTATGGCAGATGATCAAAATATCTGGGATGAACAGAATTACCAATATTGCTATCAAAAGACCCAAAGTGGTTTAACTGAAAAGCTAATACATTACTATTACCCGTAGTTGTTGTTAGCACATGATGTGTTCTGGAAAGTGGAGACACAGATTTTTCCAGGTCAGCTGAACTTGTAACTGCAGAAAAAGGCAAATAATCCTGAGAGATAGATTCATATTGGTGCAGACATGGAGGGGAGGGGGAGGAGCAGGGTGCAGAGGAGGAGGGCAGAAGCTGGAAGACAGAAGAGATCAGAAAAAGATTGTTTTACATTGATGTGCAAGATGGCAACACAACTATACTAAAGTTTCAAAAGATTTCCAACTTGGAAATAAATGAACAAAACCCCAAAGTTTTGAAAAAGTCACATGTCTCTAACAGACACAACAGGATTCCCAATTGATCTGTGTATGTCTAACATCAAAAACACTGTGATTTGACTTCACCTGCAAAAGAGACCTACATATTTAAATTACAGGCTAGTATGAATTGCTACAACCAGCTATTCGTATTGCCAAAACTTTGCTTGTTTCAGCTGAACAGATGTTAGTACTTTGAGTTACAGGTTTTACTATACTACTACACATCATGTAATTTAAAATAAATTGTAGTATTTTATATAATTGACATAATGCAAATTGATATAGATTTTGTAACACAGTGAAGAGCCTGGAAGTGACATAGAAAATTCAAAACAGTACTACTGAAACATTGCTGTCAGGTTTTGGATAATTTTCCTTCACATCTTTTGCACACTAATATCTTGGCTGTGAATACAAATTTAATCTTAGCTATATATGAACTCAGTAAGGAAAGTTCCAAGGTGAAATAATAACATGAACAAAAATCTTAGTAACACAGAAAACCACAAAATGATGTGCATAGTATGACTAACAAAATATTTCCCAGGGTAAAACATCCCAGTCAAGAATGTCTTCAAAACTGATAATGACTCTATATAACTGGTGGACCTTATAGTTGACAGATTAAAACCGCCCAAACAAATATTGATTCCCATGGGTTTTATATTTAATCCTATGACACGGAATATCATCATGTAGTTATACAGCTTAACTTCTGCCTCTTATATGGAGATACCAAGAAACACTGACAACACATCTCTACGATCCAACAGTGTCTCAGTGGGAAGGATGCATTAATAAAGAAGGATGCATTAATACAGTTCATTACACAACTAACTTGCACTTGACTTCAGGCCTGGGGGCTCACCAGACTGCTCATGTCACGGTTTGGTTACCTCATGGGCCAAAATTTATTGCCAAGCCACATGAATGGTCTTGCACACCTGCCAGTGTGAAAGCAGCTGTCGCCATGAGCATCTCCACCCACTGCAGTCAACCACCATATCCAATGCCTAAGTAAATACACCTTTTCTGTGAACAGCAGTTTCAACTCTACACATATGCTTCACCCTAACATAGGCCCAAGAGAAACAACAGTTTGGCTAAAAGCACACCAACAGCTCCTGGGAGAGCGCGTCTCATCTGCACTGTGACCAGCTCTGCAAGAAATGCAGCACGGCCAGGCACCAAAGGCTGCTGGAGTTTCGGAGAAACATGCGGTGATTCACTGGAAGCTGAAAAGAGGCACCATCCTTGCAACCTTACATCCCTGATGTGACCCAAAAAAGCAGCAGTAGAGCAGAGCGCTACCACTCCAGGCGATGGCAATGTAGAGGTGTGGGCAGATGACAATGAGCTGCCTTCAAAGTCAGCAGTGAAGCAACCAATGGCTGTACCCTTGGACCTGCAAACTCTGGTGGGCAGCTGAACCACAGAGCTGTCCACTTGTGCCAACCCAGATCAGTGCAGCCAGGATTTCCCCTTAAGAATGCGATTGTATTCGAATGTGTCAGAGAAAGGAAGGTCTGCCAGCAAAACAAATGAAGCAGGGCAATGGCAGACAAAGGCAAGGTGCAATAATGTGTTCTCTATGCAAGCTGCCACTCAGCCCCCACAGAAAATGCTTGTCAGAAACGGAGAAGCATGGGATGAACAACAGAATCACAGAACAAGTGAGGTGAGTGCTTTGGCGAGCCAAGCTGCACCAACAAGTCTCCTTACTCTCCATGGAAGATGAGACGGATGCCAGGTGTTTTGAGGTGGGAGGCATGATAGGGAGAGACAAAGGGGAAAATGGAAAAAGAAGGGGTTTTGCTAGTTACCCATCACGGTTTGTTGCGTTGTCAGGGAGGAAGGAGTGGTGGACTTCAGCTTTGGTCTTCGAGTAGCTAAGATCAAACACAGAAACCACCTTCAGGTCCTCACACAGGCTGTTGTTGCATGGCTGGTATCAAGACAGAGCTATAAACAAGGAAACGTGGACCTGCTTGGAGCAGGCTTCCATGTCACGGCATCACTCCCCGTAGCTGCATGATGCCATGTTTCAACTGGCATAGGTAGCCCGAGGTAACAGAGTAAACCTAGAGGTGCAATCTCAGAAAAAGCAGTGGAAAGCTTACAAATGGAGCAATTTCTGATCAGGAGCCGTAAAGAAACAGCTGCATCACTGACCCACTCTTTTGGACACCAAAACATCAGAACTGGCTCACTGCTGCAGAGAAAAGCATTGCCAAAGTAATCAGTGCAGGAAAAGAACCACTGACTATTTACCCTTCACAGTCCGTGTGGTTTCCAATGAAGCAGGCCAGGTGGATTTCAGCTCCAGTCGCTGGGTTGCTGCGATCAGACACAGAAACGAGCTTGAGACACTCACAGTTTTGCCACAGCAGCACAAGCAGCACCAGCTCACAGCACCCCAAAGGTCCACGTTTAGGTCAACACATCCCTTCTCCTTGCAGTACCTTATGATTCAGTGATCGAATCAGCAGGCAATTGTCTTGCTGTGGTTGCAACTAGCATAATACTCTTAAACTCAGTAGCTAAATGACTCTCCATCATCAGAAAAATGTCTAAATGTCTACTTCACCAATACACTTGTGACACTTTCCTGAAAGATGTTAGAGGACCAGTTGCTGCAGACTGAACATGGAGCAAAAAGACCCACTTTTGGATTCAGAATTCAAGATGACAGGTGATGCATACATCTCAAATGCAAGGAACTCGTTAGAAGGCCCAGTTAGAATTACTAAGGCCCAGTTGGAATTAAACTTGGCTAGGGATGTGAAAGGTAACAGGAAGGGGGGTTGGAACAAGATGATCTTAAGGTCTTTTCCAACCCTAACTATCCTATGATTCTATGAATTATATTACAAATAAAAGACAGACGAGGGAAAACGTGGGTCCTCTCGGGAAGCTATCAGGAGAACTGGCTACCCTGGATTTGGAGAAGGCTGAGGTTCTTAATAACTTCTTTGCCTCAGTCTTCATCAGCAAATGCTCTGACCACACCACCCAAGTCTTGGAAGGCAGATGCAGGGACTGTGACAACGAAGACCCTTGGCCCACTGTAGGGGAGCATCTGGTACGTGACCACCTTAAGAACCAGAATGTGCACAAGTCCATGGGACCTGATGAAATCCATCCACGGGTCCTGAAGGAGCTGGCAAATGAAGTCATTAAGCCACTGTCCACCATATTTGAAAAATCATGGCAGTCAGGTGAAGTTCCTGACGACTGGAAAAAGGGAAATATAACCCTCATTTTCAAGTAGGGGATAATGGATGAGCTGGGGAACTACAGACCACTCAGTCTCACCTCTGTACCTGGCAATATCTTGCAGCAGATTCTCCTGGAAGGCATGCTGAGGCATATGAATAACAACAAGGTGGTTGGTGACAGCCAGCATGGCCTCACTAAGGGGAAATCCTGCCTCACCAGTCTGGTAGCCTTCTAGGATGGGGCTAGGGAACTGATGGACAGGGGTAGAGCAGTTGATGTCATCTACCTGGACTTGTGCAAAGCGTTTGATACTGTCCCACATGACATCCTTGTCTCTAAATTGGAGAGACATCAGTTTGATAGATGGACCACTCGGTGGATAAAGAACTGGCTGGATGGCCACACGCAAAGTGTTGTGCTCAATGGCTCAATGTCCAGCTGGAGACCAGTAACGAGTGGTGTCCCTCAGAGATCAGTGTTGGGACCAGTCTTGTCCAGCATCTTTGTTGGTGACATGGACAGTGGGATTGAGTGCGCCCTCAGCAAGTTTGCCGATGACACCATGCTGTGTGGTTCAGTTGATATGCTGGAGGGAAGGAATGCCATCCAGAAGGACCTTGACACGCTTGTGAGGTGGGCAGATTCTAACCTGATGAAGTTTAACCATGCCAAGTGCAAGGTCCTACAGCTGGGTTGGAGCAATCCCAGGCACAGCTACAGGTTGGGCAGAGAGGAGATTCAGAGCAGCCCTGTGGAGAAGGACTTGGGGGTGCTGGTCAATGAGAAACTTAACATGAGGCGGCAGTGTGAGCTCGCAGCCCAGAAACCCAACCATAACCCTGGGCTGCATCAAAATTCTTCCTTATTCCAGCTCTAAAGCATAAACTGCACGTTATCATTTGAACACTCAGTCGTAACTCCAACTCTCTTTAGAGTTCAACAACTTTGCCACAAGGTTTTTCCTTACTGTTCTTGTCACAAATATTATTATTATTTTGACAAAGAACAGACTATGTAAGTCCTCACCATTCCCCTGAAAGCCTTCATCTTTCCCCATGTCATATAAAAGTTCCCATTCTTTCTTTAGGTTTGCCACTGAATCATAGAATCAACTATGTTGGAAAAGGCCTTCAACGTCATCAGGTCCAAAAATAACATGCCTATTCATCAAGCTTGAACTTCATTGTGGGATGAAAGAGGAAAAAATTGTTTATGTCCTGTAAGTAAACTGTGAGAGAGCTATACCACATCAATAGGAAGACTAAGAGGTAATAAAACTATGCTTCTGATATATTGGAATTTTTCATTCTAGAAAGAATTTTCAAAATAAAAGCTGCATCTACAGACACACAGGAATTCAATGATAAATACTTTTTTCCCCGTCCCTGCAAAAAGTGATGGAAAAAAGCATAGGTTCAAACATCAGAATCACATCATTAGTATGGCAAGCATTTTCGCAAGCCGAAGTGCGTTAACAAACCTAGTATTGCTCAAAGCAGATGAAAATTTTGTCAAGTGATGGCAGGTAAAAAAAAAAAACAAAAACCATATTTACCCTCCAATGTTCTTTGACTTGCAAGGTAAGGAGAGGTAGATTTCAGCTTTGGTCTCTGGGTAACTAAGATTAAACCAGAAAACTGCCTTCAGATACTACAGATGAACATTCTTTTTTCAAAGCAGTGTCAGTACAGAGTTTTAAATGAATGAAGCCCATATTCCATTCAGCTTTAGCATAAATATTTGCATTCACTGCAGTATTATTGTTTTTTTCAAATGAGGGTGGCCTTCTTGCTTTAGTGTAGAATACAAACAGCCTTTTAGTGAACTAGGCCTATAAAGCAGAAAATTAAAAAGGGGGATTGAGAAGCTTAATAATTAAGTATCTCATTGTCATTATTTATAGAAATGACTGACCACTAGCACATTTGGCATTGCCACTAACGGGCAAAAAAAAAATCAAAAGTTATTGATTAAAATAATGCTTTTCATATGTAAGTATTGCCAAAAAGAAATTATGCTGGAATATTGTTTACCCTTTACTGTCTTCCTGGTTTCCAGTGAAGGAAAATATGTGGGCTCCAGTACTGGTCTTGGAAGAGCTAAGGTTAGAGAGGGAAAGTATCTTGAGATGTTATGGCAGTCTCTCTATGGCAGCATCGCTTTAATCACATCCAAATAAATCAGTATTTAAATTGTGGCTTATCAGGCGTACTTTTCCCAACAAATAAATCATACAGCAATTTTCTGTCACTCTCTATAACCAAAAACCCCAACCACTAGTTAAACACTGTTCCTAGTAGACAATTATAGCAGTCACGATGTTACAGAGCTGCATTTTAACTGCAGTAAATAACAGATCCCCCAGTTAATTTTCAGATACAAAATATTTTCAAACTATTAATTGAGAAGTGGTCAACAAATATGTAACCAGAATCCCTGCCTGCCTCAAAGATACTGTCAAGTTTTTGAAATGACCACCTTATTTTAAATCTGAAAAAAACCCTAACCCCCAAACTAAAACCCAACAATTAACTAGCTCTGATTACTGTATTCTTCACTATCCTTAAAAATCTGAACTTCGGGGTTAAAGTAACATACACCTGGAAAAAAAGAAGCAATAGCTTCTCTGCAGAAAGATGTATACAGATGAACTTCAGGTTTTTCATCAAGAGCTGAGCCAAATACTCAAAGAAACACTTGTGCCTTCTTAAGCAAAATCTGGATGAATCTTTAATGGAACAACAGGAAAATGATCTTTTTACAAGTTGGTATGAAAGACTGGTCTTTTAGCACTTTGTACCAAAAATCCTTTATAGCTTCTGATCAAGGAGTGGTAGACACAAAATAGTTCTTTAACAGGCTTGCCATTTATACTCAGAAGCAAATGTGTTCTCAGAAGAGAAAAAACAGGCAAGTGACAATGTGATGAAAATTAACCGTAATCACACATTGCTCACCCATCACTTTTTGTCTAGTTTCCAAAAAGGGTGAGATGTAGACTTGAAGACTAGTCGTTGTGTAGCTAAATCATAATATGAAAGTCATAATGAAATAAGCAGTCTCTGTGCGAGTGATAACACTGTGGTTTTAAAAGAAAAAAGTAAGTCTAGGTTGAAAGTGGTTTTCATTACTTGAATAACCACATTAGTTTTTTAGGTTGAGTAGTTCTGTAGAGCACAGTATTAATCAGTCTTCAAGAAAACAGGCAGAGTTCAAACAAGCTTGAAGAACTTTTGCAAGTGAATATTTGCTAGAAAGAATAAACAAGTGACCAACTAAACAATAGGTTTTTAAGAGAGATCATTAAGTTCATTCAAGGACCCACTCCAGGGGAAATAACATGTAAGCAAGTATTTCATTGCAGGCTTCATTGGGTGGCTGAGCACCCTCACCCTCCTTTAGTTGAGAGGTTCTATTTACTCTCTCTTCTCTTCCCCTTCCTTCCTCCCTAACATGCACATGCAAAACTAAACCCCAGAATTCCTTAGGTTATTCCAAGGAAGTCCTTTAAATACAAACAACATAACATACTAATGGTTCCCATCTCATACATATTTTAATCAAACATTATTATCATATTTAATCACATTTTTATCTCTCCTTTGAATCTCGGACTTATTTTTGCATGTTTATGTTGCATTGCAGACTAGATCACACACTATTTTCTCAATTCTCCCAAACGCTGAAAGTGTTGGGAAATTGATCCCTCTGGTTTGAAAAGAGTGCAGTATAACTTTCTTTATTGGCAAAGCATGCAGAATAAATAATTGAACTTGGATGTTCTATTATACTGATATATAGAAAGCCATTACTGACACGTTCTGTTAAGGCACTTGATTGCAAGTTATTGCTCAGTATCAAAGATGCATAAAGATAAAAACACTTACTAAAACCTCTGAAGAAGAAATGCATAAAACTTGACACACGTTCATTTATTGAATTTAAGAATATTTACTTGAATAGAAAAGCTTTGCCATTAACCCACAACTACAAGCAGTTGGACAGTTACTAAAAGTTTCCTGTTAAATATCCATTTAGTCCACTTTTTACTGCAAAGAAGTTCTAGCAGCAACTTGAAACAGACTTTGGATGGAATTATTATTGAAAAGAAATTAAATATTTCTTCATGTAGAGCCAGTAAAAGCAGAACTGTAAGCACTGATAAAACTGTATTTGTTCAGTGTCATTTTATAAGACATCAGTAAGTTTTAGCTTATTTTCTGAACACAGGAAGTAAAAGAATCCTAAAGAATAAATGTTGGCAAGAAAGGAGAATTATATCATTTAGATTTTGATACAGTAAGTTTAATTTAAATGCAAAAAAATACCATCTTCCAACAAGTGTAATTTTACTGGAGTCTGGTATAACAGGTTTCAAAAGTGTGTTTGAAAAGCATCTCATCTACCATAGACATACCAGCTCAAGATCAAGTTACAAATATTTTCCCTAATTGCAATGTTGTACAGTTTAGTTTAAATAGTTGCACACATATGATAAGCAAGCTTTTATTTCTTTTAGCCTTGGACATACGCTGTTGCCTTTACTGGCAGCAAAATGTCTACCTTAAATAACTGCTTTAAATATATCCAAATGAAAGGACTAAGGGTCCATTTTCCAGTATTTTGAAGCCTACATATTCACTGTTATTGGTCCTGTTATTTCTATGGGACATGCTCAACATTTTGAACCATTAGAACAGTTTAATTGAGGGGTTTAAACAAAACATATTAGCTTTCACTCTTACCCATATGCAGTATTGCAACTTAAAAAATAAGAACACTACTAGATGTAATAAGACACATCAAAGCCTATTAGCATCAAGCACAGCAATATAGACTTGTAAATATATTAAGAATGTTGACCAAAATTAGAAGAGAGTATTTAGTCTGGTATTCGAGAGAGAAAATTAATTATGACAGTTCTGTAGTTATTCTGATTAATTTTAAACTTAACTAACAATATACCATAAGTAAGATGAAATCTCTGTGAGAATTTCTATTTAAAAATCGCATTTTCAAGTATTACCAGGTACAGCTGGTGGCATTTCTTGGATGCCAGATGTTTCGGATCTTGAAGAAATGTGCTGCTTTTCATCAAAAGCTGAAAGTAAACCTGGAGTTAAAATGTGAACTGACTTCAGAGCTGCAGTATTTTGGCAGCAGCTGTTGGGCAGTTCAAGACAACACCAATGTGAGATCAAGCAAGATGGCAGCACCTTTAAGTATGAGCTGTGAAATGCAGTGTCACATAAACAACATAAACACTGAAACTGGTGTGAAATGAAGTAGGGTCAATTTTTCTATCTCATGCTAGGTAGAATTCTCAATTTTTTTGGGGGGGGTTGGTTGGTTTTTGTGGGTTTATTTGGGGTTTTTTTAAGTACTTATGCTTTGAAAGAAAAATGCAACTACCAGAAGAAAATTAAAGGCAACATATGTTACCAGAGGTCTTTTTGTACACTATTTAGTCGGTGTGGTAAGTTATTTTTCAGCTTTGATTAGACAGAAATGGCCAAGTTGTGGATGGACAGACAAACATGACTAACATTAAGTAGTTTTCAAAACAACATATCTGAATGAATCTTAGCATTATCCACAGCCAATGGAAGTGATGGCAAGGGATGGAAAAGCTAATGGAATTACATGCTATTTACCCATCATGCTCCCTCTGGTTTCCATGGAGGGATGAGATGTGAATTTCAGGCCTGGTCCCTGGGTAGCTGAGATCAAATATGAAAACAGTCTTGAAACAATGAGTGAGATCAGTCTTTAGACAAGATAATCTTTGGCCCTTTATTAGCAGGTCCAAAAAATCTGAATTTATTTTAGATTTCTTGTATAGATAAGTCTAACAGATATTTGCAGTAGCCTGCTCCATACTTTGTCTTACGGGTTGGTTTTGGGGCTTTTTGGATACATGATAACTAACTTTGACATATTTACTACAAGCCCAGGTGGCTGCATCTGATTTCAAAATCCTGTACAATAGCAGCAGCTGACAGAAACCCCCTTGCCCCCACGCTTTAGTTTGCATGCTCCAGATAAGTCTTTTAAATAAGGAGCTGAAAATGCTTAATGCTGTTTTGATACAGCATGCCTTCACATTATAAATTAGGCGTAAGTTATGAATCAGGGCTTAATTCAACCTGAACACCCCCTCCATCCGCACCCCCACCCCCACCCCCTTATGCACATGAAGTTGGAAAACATATACATCCGGCATGGAAAAAAGCATGTAGATTACCTCTTTAGGCAAAGAGACAGAGTAAATTAACAGCTCAAACTAAAAGAAGCATTGTTCTGTCTGCACACAAAAGCCCACTATTTGACATCAAAGTTAGAAACTTTATAATTTAGTTTCTAAACATATCTGATACAATGTGGGATTACACATTAGATCCACCTAGCCTGCATTTTTGAAAGTCATGTGGGAATAGTTCACTGCATAACAAAAGCAGGTGGTATCAGCCTGAAGGAATATCACAGAATCAGTGAAACAGCGTAACTGAGGAGGGCATCAAGCATGCTGGATACTGAAGAGAGTTCCATCAAATTAACATTTACAGTGCAAACAACTTGAAACAGCATGAACTTGTATTAAAATTTTCAGCTTTAGAATGAAACAATTCCGTTCACACAAAGACAGAAAAAACATCAGAATCACAAAAAACTTGATCACACTATATATGTGTTCTGCAAAGCATGAACTGTTGAGATGCTTTAGAATTTTTCCTAAAGCCTGAAACAAAAGAGGCTGAAGAGTAAGTTTTCACAACCAGAAGTCATTAAAAGAAAAGATATTGGTGCTTGTTTGAGAAATTATCATATTAGACATCAAGAAAACATAACAATTTACCAAGTTCCGCTTTACTTGGTTGCAAAGCTATTTGAACAGTTACTGTAAAAAATACCTGACCAAACAAATACCATGTTCGGCTTGAACCTGCCAAATCACCCTTTATCTCAATAATTATTTATGTAATCATAATTTTGAAGCATAGGTTTTAAGGAAATAACACTACATTACATAGGGCATTATGAGTGAAATAGTACCGTTATTTATTTATTTGGAATAACTATCCACTGGTGGCTGCTGGTAGTTGCACTGAATTCAGTGAATCTGTTGATAAGGCACTTCTGCAAAATCATTGACTCATAGAATAGTTAGGGCTGGAAATCAGGATAAATGACTTGGTGTAGGGCTAAATATTGATGCAAATCAGTAATTATATTATGAGTAAATTCCTATTGAAGCAAATTACAAATAAACAATTATAATCTGAGTCATCTCTTGAAACTTCCAGAAAATTTATAATTTGTGTGTAATATAGAATTACAAAAAAAAAAGCATAATACTCCATTATTCTCTCATGAGAATCCTAAAAGCCAACTGTTTCAATGTTGTAATCCGAAATGCAGCAATGTTTCACCTTCTTCCTGTAATAATATTAACCCCAAGATAAAGAAATGTAAATTAACAATACAACCAAAGCAGGACATTTCTTGTGAGAATTCCTAACACTAATAAAATTACAGTTTCAAGAAATGTCATAACCAGATTTTGTTGATAGCATTTCTGGGATAGCAAATGTTGTGGTTCTTGAAGAAATAAGCTGTGTTTCATCAGAAGCTGAAAAAAGAATCTGAGTTTTAAAACTTGCAGTGGCATCAAAGCCACTAAAATACTATGCAGAAGCTGTTCTGTAAAAGGAAACAATACAAATAAAAATCCAGACATAAGAAGGATTGAGAGTCAGCTGTAGGATGACTGATAGAACAGCAAACAAGCTGACATCTCCTACAGTATGGATCCAACATGAGTTTGATCAGAGTGGTATTCTCGTATCTGTTACATTTCCAAGACACAGAATTTGTGTGCTTTGGAAGCTCTTAGGTAGAGAATATTTCAAATATGAACTAAACCTACATAAAATTGCCTACAGTAATACAAAAGTGTGTTCCCCAGTTATTCAGTCACAGTAGAATGTTTCTGGCTTGCTTTCTAAAAAGAAATAATTGACATGAAAGTACTGCAAAAAAACCTCAAGAGACACATTTTGCTTAAAGATAATGACTTCTGGTCTTGCACCACTGCCACAAAGCTACTCTGGTACAAACAGGATTACTGACAAAGACCACTCTTTGGTGGAAAATGGTTTAAAAATAGCTTGATGTTTTTATGACAATATTTTAATGAAAACAAATGCAACAAAATTCAGATTCTATCAGGTAACTAAGACCACCACTTCCATTAGAAAAATTATGCAGCCAGCATGAAAGAAACATGCTCTATTTCTACAGGCAGTGGTATACAAAAAACTGGAGTAGGTGCTCTTGATGTTAAGAGCACTTATGACTGATTAAAATCAGAGGATATGCAATAAGAAATCTATGTAGTCCGATTTTTACAAGCGAGTTCTTGATGTGGTAGTTCTGAGAGAACATGCCATGGAACATGGTAGAGTCACACTGACTAGCTGCTAAAAGTTTTCCATACAGGGAAGATGGTTTGACTGAAATGACCTTGGATAAAATTAAGTTCTCAACTTAAAAAGGATACAAAAATATTGCATTCATGCAGAGGCAGGATAAATGTTAGTACCACCCATGGAGTATTAACACAGCTGCATCATGTTTGTGCTCAGTATGAATACAGGAATAGATAAAATCTAAGACTTCTCTAAATTTATTTGTGATGAGAAATAAAAAGACCACTGAACAAAGTTTAACAAGTAAGACTATGGAAAACATGCATAGTGTGTATATATATGTTGTAATAAGCTATTCTCCAGACAAAAAAAAACCATTAATGATCATTTACCCAGTTCCACTTCATTGTTGCCAGGTGTAATAGGTTTGAAAGGTGCTTGAGTAGTTACTGTAATAGAGACATATTTTCATCTGTTAGGATTTTAGATCACATTGCCTTTCGCAAACAGGTTGCTAACAAATTCACTTTTTCTGTAGCGGTGTTTCCTAATTTGCACTTAACCAATACAGAAACACATGCAAGAAGCTATCCATTTAATGAGTCTTGGACTTATTAAAATAAAAAATCATCAGCACTGAGATGGAATGTGCAACTTGAAAGGACAAAAAAATATACATCTATTTTACACCAAAGAATTCAAGGTCTGATAAACCACTGCTTTATGCCTTGGGCAGCTACTCAGCCCTGCGCACAGTGGATAACCAACCAAACTGATTTCTGAGGAAATCATGCACCGATTCTACTAATAATACATCAA
Organism: Myiopsitta monachus; assembly: GCA_017639245.1. Lineage (NCBI taxonomy): Eukaryota > Metazoa > Chordata > Aves > Psittaciformes > Psittacidae > Myiopsitta > Myiopsitta monachus. The sequence continues at coordinate 8,355,432 of CM029927.1, forward strand.
CAAAATAAGAGTACAAAAGTGCTAGTGAGTTTAAAACCCAGGCTGGAAATAATATTACATAATTTACAGTATTATTCTACTTTAAACATTCTGATCAGTGAAATATAGACTTACTATTCTTGAAGCTATTTTACAGTTTATACCACTATATGTGCACTTTTTAACATGCACACTGAAATGATGAACCATCACAAGATGGCATCATCTGCAACCATAGACTTGACAGTTTAGTGTCTGAATAGTAAAGAACTGAAGAAACATAAAAATATGTTCGGCAAATTTTTACAAAAAGAGGTTAATGTCCACAGATGTGTAAACACACATAAATATGATGCAAAAATGAAATGGAATGTCATGAGTAGAATGAAAAAACCTTCTGATGGTTAGTAGGAAGGTAGGACTGAAAATGCGCAAGAGCACTGGAAAAGGGAAGCAACGGGAAAGCAAATTTTCAAGATGATGATACTGAAACAAATCTAATTTATAAAAGTGGCACAATTAAAACAATGCAGAAAATGATCCAGACAACATCACCAGACAGCAAAAGGGAAGGAAACACCCTTACATCAGCAACTTTCTGAGTTTTATTATAAAAACAAGTATATTAATTTCTGCACCATGAAAACAAGACAGTTAAGAAAATTCCTTTAAGTAATGCAAGGCAAGGAATGTAACTTCCCTGGAAAACACCATGAAGTGTGTGACTCATCTAAGCTGACAGGAGAGCAAGACTGCAACAGACAAAAGCGCCACAATAGCATAGCAAGAAACTCAATATTCCTTACAATTTTAATTTGCATCCAATTTTAAGTCTGGGGGCTCACCAGACTGCTCATGTCACGGTTTGGTTACCTCATGGGCCAAAATTTACTGCCAAGCCACATGAATGGTCTTGCACACCTGCCAGTGTGAAAGCAGCTGTCGCCATGAGCATCTCCACCCACTGCAGTCAACCACCATATCCAATGCTTAAGTAAATACACCTTTTCTGTGAACAGCAGTTTCAACTCTACACATATGCTTCACCCTAACATAGGCCCAAGAGAAACAACAGTTTGGCTAAAAGCACACCAACAGCTCCTGGGAGAGCGCGTCTCATCTGCACTGTGACCAGCTCTGCAAGAAATGCAGCACGGCCAGGCACCAAAGGCTGCTGGAGTTTCGGAGAAACATGCTGTGATTCACTGGAAGCTGAAAAGAGGCACCATCCTTACAACCTTACATCCCTGATGTGACCCAAAAAAGCAGCAGTAGAGCAGAGCGCTACCACTCCAGGCGATGGCAATGTAGAGGTGTGGGCAGATGACAATGAGCTGCCTTCAAAGTCAGCAGTGAAGCAACCAATGGCTGCACCCTTGGACCTGCAAACTCTGGTGGGCAGCTGAACCACAGAGCTGTCCACTTGTGCCAACCCAGATCAGTGCAGCCAGGATTTCCCCTTAAGAATGCGATTGTATTCGAATGTGTCAGAGAAAGGAAGGTCTGCCAGCAAAACAAATGAAGCAGGGCAATGGCAGACAAAGGCAAGGTGCAATAATGTGTTCTCTATGCAAGCTGCCACTCAGCCCCCACAGAAAATGCTTGTCAGAAACGGAGAAGCATGGGATGAACAACAGAATCACAGAACAAGTGAGGTGAGTGCTTTGGCGAGCCAAGCTGCACCAACAAGTCTCCTTACTCTCCATGGAAGATGAGACGGATGCCAGGTGTTTTGAGGTGGGAGGCATGATAGGGAGAGACAAAGGGGAAAATGGAAAAAGAAGGGGTTTTGCTAGTTACCCATCACGGTTTGTTGCGTTGTCAGGGAGGAAGGAGTGGTGGACTTCAGCTTTGGTCTTCGAGTAGCTAAGATCAAACACAGAAACCACCTTCAGGTCCTCACACAGGCTGTTGTTGCATGGCTGGTATCAAGACAGAGCTATAAACAAGGAAACGTGGACCTGCTTGGAGCAGGCTTCCATGTCACGGCATCACTCCCCGTAGCTGCATGATGCCATGTTTCAACTGGCATAGGTAGCCCGAGGTAACAGAGTAAACCTAGAGGTGCAATCTCAGAAAAAGCAGTGGAAAGCTTACAAATGGAGCAATTTCTGATCAGGAGCCGTAAAGAAACAGCTGCATCACTGACCCACTCTTTTGGACACCAAAACATCAGAACTGGCTCACTGCTGCAGAGAAAAGCATTGCCAAAGTAATCAGTGCAGGAAAAGAACCACTGACTATTTACCCTTCACAGTCCGTGTGGTTTCCAATGAAGCAGGCCAGGTGGATTTCAGCTCCAGTCGCTGGGTTGCTGCGATCAGACACAGAAACGAGCTTGAGACACTCACAGTTTTGCCACAGCAGCACAAGCAGCACCAGCTCACAGCACCCCAAAGGTCCACGTTTAGGTCAACACATCCCTTCTCCTTGCAGTACCTTATGATTCAGTGATCGAATCAGCAGGCAATTGTCTTGCTGTGGTTGCAACTAGCATAATACTCTTAAACTCAGTAGCTAAATGACTCTCCATCATCAGAAAAATGTCTAAATGTCTACTTCACCAATACACTTGTGACACTTTCCTGAAAGATGTTAGAGGACCAGTTGCTGCAGACTGAACATGGAGCAAAAAGACCCACTTTTGGATTCAGAATTCAAGATGACAGGTGATGCATACATCTCAAATGCAAGGAACTCGTTAGAAGGCCCAGTTAGAATTACTAAGGCCCAGTTGGAATTAAACTTGGCTAGGGATGTGAAAGGTAACAGGAAGGGGGGTTGGAACAAGATGATCTTAAGGTCTTTTCCAACCCTAACTATCCTATGATTCTATGAATTATATTACAAATAAAAGACAGACGAGGGAAAACGTGGGTCCTCTCGGGAAGCTATCAGGAGAACTGGCTACCCTGGATTTGGAGAAGGCTGAGGTTCTTAATAACTTCTTTGCCTCAGTCTTCATCAGCAAATGCTCTGACCACACCACCCAAGTCTTGGAAGGCAGATGCAGGGACTGTGACAACGAAGACCCTTGGCCCACTGTAGGGGAGCATCTGGTACGTGACCACCTTAAGAACCAGAATGTGCACAAGTCCATGGGACCTGATGAAATCCATCCACGGGTCCTGAAGGAGCTGGCAAATGAAGTCATTAAGCCACTGTCCACCATATTTGAAAAATCATGGCAGTCAGGTGAAGTTCCTGACGACTGGAAAAAGGGAAATATAACCCTCATTTTCAAGTAGGGGATAATGGATGAGCTGGGGAACTACAGACCACTCAGTCTCACCTCTGTACCTGGCAATATCTTGCAGCAGATTCTCCTGGAAGGCATGCTGAGGCACATGAATAACAACAAGGTGGTTGGTGACAGCCAGCATGGCCTCACTAAGGGGAAATCCTGCCTCACCAGTCTGGTAGCCTTCTAGGATGGGGCTAGGGAACTGATGGACAGGGGTAGAGCAGTTGATGTCATCTACCTGGACTTGTGCAAAGCGTTTGATACTGTCCCACATGACATCCTTGTCTCTAAATTGGAGAGACATCAGTTTGATAGATGGACCACTCGGTGGATAAAGAACTGGCTGGATGGCCACACGCAAAGTGTTGTGCTCAATGGCTCAATGTCCAGCTGGAGACCAGTAACGAGTGGTGTCCCTCAGAGATCAGTGTTGGGACCAGTCTTGTTCAACATCTTTGTTGGTGACATGGACAGTGGGATTGAGTGCGCCCTCAGCAAGTTTGCCGATGACACCAGGCTGTGTGGTTTGGTTGATACGCTGGAGGGAAGGAATACCATCCAGAGGGACTTTGACACGCTTGTGAGGTGGGGTGATGCCAACCTGATGAAGTTTAACCATGCCAAGTGCAAGGTCCTACAGCTGGGTTGGAGCAATCCCAGGCACAGCTCCAGGTTGGGCAGAGAGGAGATTCAGAGCAGCCCTGTGGAGAAGGACTTGGGGGTGTTGGTCAACGAGAAAATGAACATGAGGCGGCAGTGTGCACTTGCAGCCCAGAAAGCCAAGGGCATCCTGGGCTGCATCGAAAGGAGCATGACCAGCAGGTTGAGGGAGGTGATCCTGCCCCTCTACTCTGCTCTTGTGAGACCTCACTTGGAGTATTGTGTGCAGTTCTGGTGTCCTCAACATAAAAAGGACATGGAACTGTTGGAACAAGTCCAGAGGAGGGCCATGAGGATGATCAGAGGGCTGGAGCACCTCCCATATGAAGATAGGATGAGAAAGTTGGGTCTGTTCAGCCTGGAGAAGAGAAGGCTGTGTGGAGACCTCATAGCAGCCTTCCAGTATCTGAAGGGGGCCTCTAGGGATGCTGGGGAGGGACTCTTCATTAGGGACTGTAGTGATAGGACAAGGGGTGACGGGTTCAAGCTGAAACAGGGGAAGTTTAGATTGGATATAAGGAAGAAATTCTTTACTGTGAGGGTGGTGAGGCACTGGAATGGGTTGCCCCGGGAAGTTGTGAAAGCTTCATTGCTGGCAGTGTTCAGGGCCATGTTGGACAGAGCCTTGGATGGCATGTTTTATTGTGAGGTGCCCCTGGCCATGCCAGGGTGGTTGGAACTAGATGATCTTAAGGTCCTTTCCAACTCTAACTATTCTATGATTTATGAATTAGTGTGATGGTGATAACTAAAGTAACAAAATGCTTCCAAAACCAGCAGCAGGGATAAAAATTGAAAAAAAAAAAAGAAATTACAACTAAACAAAGTCATTTTATCACTTTTTTCCAGTGCTGTTTCTAATAATTGAAGTTCCTTAGGAATTTTGGGCATGGATATTTCCAACTCAGTACATCTCCAGATGCAGGGTGTGAAAGTAGGTATGTAAATATACCTGAGAAATAACTTCATGTAAATAAATTCAGAAGGAAGATGAGAAATTTTACTGTTGACTGCTCTGCAGAGTATTTTTAAAAATTACCGTTTATTTATGAAATGAACCTTCTTTTTCTAATTATTTTTAATACCTGCACTAACTACTTAGCTGAAGATATTATTCTAGTTTTTGCATGTGTGCAAATGTTCACAAAAAGTTTGATAAACTATGTATATATAGTTTTACATGTACTTCAATAGCACCTGAAAAGACAGCTGTACAACTTACTGTACCACTTAAAACACATCTTTCCAGGAAGTTAAGAATTCTTCAGAAAATTTAGGAAGAAAATGTGATTTGGGGAGGTTAAAGTCTCTTGGTGCCACTTCATTAACTCAACTGTCAATTTCAGTACCAGTTATCCCATGTAACAAAATTAACTAAGTTGATTTAAAAATCATTGTCTGGGAGTAAGATGCAGTGCAACAAAATTGAATTTTTGAAAACTGTACTGCAGTGCCAAGAACCAGTAGGTTATACAGCAGAGAACTTAATAACCTGCAGTTGCATTATTCAGAGTAAAGTTTTGGGCAAGGAACTGCTTTCCTTCCCCCTTCACCACCTCCTACCCCTTCCCCATTACCCTCACCTCTTCTGAACATACTTGCTCATATTCAAGCTTAAAAAAATTAACCGTCCTCACATATCAAAGGTTACAGAAAAAACAACTACCTATCTCCAAAGCTGTAATCCAAAGTATACCTTAGTCAGAAAAGGTCTCGACTGAGATGTGTTTACTTTCTTATTTCCACACAATACATCAGAAAAATCACAGCAAAAATGTATATGGACATTGAAAAATAGAAAGAAAGAGAATGAAAACAATTTCATCAGTAAAAAACTATAACAGTCTTAAGTCTTGCAAATTTTAAATCTTTTCCTGATGCACCCATTCTATTAATACTACATTATTTAGGCAGTCTTGCTTTAAACTTGTGCTGTGAGGATGCTGTTACAGGACTTGAAAAACTAACACATAGGGCAACACACATTGCGAGCAATAATGAATAACTGTCTGAAATCATCAACATGGAGGTATCACAAACCAACCAAGGAGTAGGGTATGTTTCTGAAATAACAGCACTATAATTTACCAGTGCCTGGCATTTCTGAAGCTGTAAAAGTTTCGGGGGTAGAAGTAACATGAAGAAAGTCATGTGAAGCTGGAAAACAAAAACAAAAAACATACTGTATTGTTTTGAAGTGGTAAGAACCATTATCCAACAGCTCCATATTCTTTAATGAGCTGAAGAAACTTGTAGGTAATATTTAGCACATTGTGTTCTGCAGAAAAATAAGACTCTGAAATGTACAATAACCACGTATGACTTGAAAAAAAATACCAAAAACATACATAAATGCACAGATACATAAGGCAACGAATTACCAAACTGTCTGCAGAATCACACAAAAAGAAGCTGAACTGGAGAGTTAAAAAGAAAAATATAAAGCTGCTCAAAAAAGAACAAATTACGAATAAATATTAGCAAACTGGGGCTGCATGGAATTTTTTCTAGAATTCCAAGAATCAAGAAAGAGGACATATTGGTGCTGAAACTGGAAAAAGATGACAAAGCAGGAACTGTACCAAATGAAACATATGAAGCGTCTGTTGTCAAACATGAGAATGGCTGATAGTTGCAATCAATCTCTCCTTTATTAATGGATTTCCTTCAAAAATTAATTTCTTCCAAAAACATATTCATCAGGCATCACACTATTGGCATGCTAATGAAGTGAAATCTTTCCAACTGGCTCTCATCTTTGGCTTTTTTTCTTCTTTTGGATTACTGTCAGTGGCCCCAAGTAAATAACTAGCTATTAAAAACTCATCTATAAAATAAAAGAAACCCATCACAGAAATTATCAAACGACCAGGTAGTCAGTGTCTGAATAATCTTCTTTAAATTTAGTGGAAGTCCAATTGAATTTTAAAGCTAAGAATTACAGGCTGTAGCCAAACTACATGTAAACCCCTCCAAACTACTAGTGCAGTATGTCATATAAAATGTTATAAACAAACCTGCTATTTGATACAGCACTTTCATACCTACAGTTACTCTTTATTTACTGAACAAACTGTCAAACTGAACGAACTGTTTAATGAGAGGCACTGTCTCTGAAAATTCCTATCTGTCAAGAGGATTAATCTCATGAAAATGGTTACCAGATATGGTTGCTTGCACTTCCGTGGTACAAGATGTTCTGGATCCTGAAGAAATAGGCTGTGTTTCCTCAAAGGCTGAAAAAAGAATCTGAGCTTAAAATGCTGAGACCTGTGATTTAACGGATTAACATCAAGTAGCTTAGTGAAGGCTGTCCAATTTCAGATGATGCTAATGCAAAGGTAAGCAAGATGGAAGAGAGCCTGAGACACAAGACAATTGTGTCATGACAAGAAGATATGATGGCTTGCAATACAGACCTTGGGCCCTGAAATTTAACTTCCACATGCCTGAAAGAATTCTTATCAGCAAGGAACTTCATCTTATTAAATTTTCTGTGATCAGTTGCAGTTATACAAAAAGAAATAAGCTAACAGTGAGATTTGACAACACTGTATTTAAGCAGTTTTTAAACCAGTAACAAATATGTTTTTCAGCCGGTTACACAGACACAAGAATGGTGAATGGGCAGCTCTCTGTGAGTGTTGGTCGTCAAGATTCTAAAGCAGATCTCAAAATTACCATTTGTAGATCTACGTGATGCTAAGAAAATTGAAAAAAAGTCACGGAACTAATCTGCTGATTACCCATCTCCATCCCTCTGGTTTCTGAAGAAGGTAGAGATATGGATTTCAAGGCTGGACTCTGAGTAGCTAAGAGCAAACATGAAAAAAAAAAAATCATGATACCAAGACAGACACTCTTCTTGCAAGTGGTACAAAAATCTTATTTTAACTGTAATGAGCAATTTTTTGTTTGGTTTGAAGGTCAATTCTTTCTACTGACTTTTACCCTAAACAAGCTTTGGCATACATTAGTTAATAAAGCTGAATCCATATAACTTCAGAGGTTTCTCTTCACAGAGAAGCAGCTCCAACCCAAACACAATACATTTGATCTTCACAGCAGTCACAGGTCTGCATAAACTGCTTACTATTACACTATGTATAACTATTTTAAAAGGAGGTGTAATGGGAAAAGATAAAAATAGTGCAATAAAGTCAGTGAAACAATCATGAAAGTAAACACCATCCTTTATCTGTTATGTTGTAATGATGACTATTACAAAGACCTTACAGCTATTTCAGTTTGAAGAAAGGATAACCTGATGTGTGCTTTAACAAAAACAGTGAATCAAGGTGGAATTGGGCATTCTTATCTAAAGACCATCATGAATGTGTTTACACCATGTGCCAGTTTTGCACTACTGTCCTGCTTCTACGAAACAGATCCTACTCAAATGTGTGTACAGGCCAGTAAGCACCATTCTTTCCCATAAGCTTATCTGCACCAGTCACTTATGCTTATTTAGGCTAAGACATATCTGAAAGAGAAAATTTCCATCTTTGTTTTTAGTAGGTCTTTATCAAGATGAGTTTTTCTGAAAAGCAGTTATACGAGAATTTTAGAAATAAACCTCTCTGAATGCTTGGGACTGAGAAAAACATTCAAATAACTAGGTGTAGGGTTCATTTCTAACAAAGACAATATAAACATAACCAAAAACATGAACAGACTTTTGCTTCATATATTGGATCTTCATATATTAATCATATATTTACTTTCAATCCAGTTTATCACATTAACAAATATGATCCCAGTTTACTACCCTGATATAACTGGACTCAGCAGTTGGACCAGATGATCATTGTAGGTCCTTCCAACAGAAATTATTCTTTTCTATATCTGTAGAGAAAAAAATACTACCAACGAAAGCTGTATGATTCACAGCTTTTGGCAAAATCTTCCACTGATGCATTTACATCCAGTAAGAACTATGAAAGGTCTCCCAAAGACATCAGAGCATTAAAGGCATGTTAACAAAGCTATCTTTTCAGAAAGGATTGAATTCAAAATACACCGACCACACAGACAGTTTATAAAACAAAGGAGATGTCTCCCTCTGGTACAATCAAGACAGAAAAAATAGAGAAAAAAAAAGCCATGAGGGGAACTAGGGCAGAATACAGGTCACACACACTTAATCTTCAGAGATTAGATTTTGCTTTCTTTGCTGATTTTATGACAGCAGGTCATCAAGGTGTGAAGAGGCAGAACACAGAGAAATCTAATCTATATGAACCCCACCTTTGCTCTCACAAAATATCTTTGACTTCAGCACTGACTTCATGGGTAGCACAGATGCTCCAGCTGACCCAATGGCTGGGCTCAGCTTCACATAATTAAATAACACTTCTGCTAAGTGGAACAATTTGACAAAAATGGAAGACATGAAAACAAAACTAGAATAAATACTTGAATGAAACAGGTACTGTGACTCAACTGTTACTATTTTACCTTTACCACTGAGACAAACACAGATTAGGTTATTATGCCCCAGGAGAAAGCAAAAATACTACTCATCCCTAATAATCATCAGGTTTTCAGCCACAGTTATAGCAAATAGGTTCTTAAATCACTGTATCTCTCTCTCTCTCCAGCGCTGCCTCTAGCTGGATTTGACCAAACTTCTTTTACCACAGTGAAAACAAATATGCATCCCCATCCCCTCAAACATATCTGGAAAAGAGCAGTTAAAAATTGTAGTAAATAAAAAAAAAATAGCTAAAAGAATTTTCACAGTCTTGAGAATTTGGTTCAAATACTCATTTCAAGAAGTAAGGGAAGTAAGGGTTCCTGGAAATTATTTTAAAATTTGGCAGACTGAAGTAAGTAGAAGTATGCTGTCTAAATAAACCAGCACTATTACATAATAACTTCTTGACTAATGTTGAATGAAATATAAATCCACACTGGTTCAAGGTCACTCCAGTTAACTAGTGCAATAGCTATTTATATAGATAGCAGCAACAAGCAGTTTCAGTAGAATGAGACATTTAGGACTAACACAATGACTTAGTGTAGAGAAATAGAGGTCTGTTATGTGAGCACAGGTCTTGAGAAGGGGAGACATAGGAAATGGCATAGAAGAGTGCAGGCATGGGATGATAAGGGATGGGGAGTAGGAACTGGAGATCCCACACCATAAACAACTCAGTGATGATCTATTATAAAAACTGCACACCTGAAGCTGGACAAAATTTACTTTGGGTTAACAACAAGAACAGAGAAATAGTATCTAACATACACAAAAGGTACAATATATGCTAAAATCAGATGTAAGGTGTCTCAGCAGAGGGGAGAGGGAGAGAGAAATCATCAACATGAATGCCATATTCCTCCCAGCACAGGACTCCAGATGCTTCTAGTTTGCTGAAACATCACCACTCGTCACCAACACAAGCATGAATGCACCAAGCTTAGGACCCAGAAGTGTAGTGGAAGGGCGAGCAAAACACCAGGAAAAAAGGGTAGAAGCTAAGAGGGTTTTGTGTTACTGTTTTAACTATGTTACTGCTATTATTGAGGCTTTCTATATGGAAGTACTCCACCTGCATTAATATTCTTTGTTTTACTCTAAGAATCAAATCTAAACTAATGATGACTGTTGAACTATATAGTCCATTAAGATGTGTTTCCTCTTTGCCCATAAGAAGATTTTGACCCTAATATTTTGACCCTAACACAGGTAAAACTATTTTGAAAATGGGAGCACTGCCATGCGTTCTCAAACATCAGGCCTTTCCAAAGTGCTCTGAAGTTCATCACCAAACAACTGATGAATCGAGAAATAAGCAGATTTATGGATTTAAACCACAACATCATCTACAAATTATGGCACTATTTAAACAGAACATACAAGTATTTGGCAAACTACATGAATACCCACAGAACTCATGTTCTCTGCAACAATACTCCAACTGTGAAATACAGACGGTCTCAGAAGCTCATGGTGTAGGGTACTTCTAAGAACATTACAAAACTAAGAGTACAGATTTCAGTTAAGTATAAACTGCCATCATCATACTGTAGATACAAGTTATCCCATATTCTCACAAGATTTTGTTTGTTTGGTTTTTAAAATGAAGCATTAATCTGGAGCATCCTGTCACAACAATAAAGCAAAACCAGGTTTATAATGAAAGAAGAAATCTGCAAATTCTGTGAAGAAAAAGCTAAAGCCTACCACATTTTATGTACAGAATATTATTGCAGCTGAAGAATTAATACCTACTAACCACAGAAACAAAAGAATTAGATAATTTTCTGCTGAAGTTTACAAAGAAAGTAATTACCGAGCTCTGTCAATGGACTTTTTGGAGCATCAGAGATTCTGGATCCAGAAGAAAGTGGCTGTATTTCATTAGAAGCTATAATAAAAGAAATAATCAATAACAATTCTTGATTAAGAACATTACAAGGCACAGCATGGATCTATACTTTGGCTTATAGACCACTCACTCCTGAAAGCAATGATATTTAATAAAAAAGAAAAAAAAAAGTAGTTCCAACCTAGGAAAAAAATCCACATAGCTTTCTTTCTCATTTAAAAAGGTGTGTGGAATTTTGGAAAGAAATCATCTTTTTCCTAATCATAATATTAAGATCCATCAATCACAGGGATTTGGTAATGAACATCTGTCACTAACTATGATCACATAGTTTAAAATTAATCAGTGACCCATCTTGATTAAATTTTTAATTTTAATCTTTAAAAGTGTGGGAGAAAACCAAGCAAGGTTCATTATCCTTAGAAGAAAAAATTGATCAAAGTTAGAAAATTTGATTGACCAATGAATTAGCTTCAGGAGTGACTGAAAATCCACTTGCAACTGTAAAGGAAAAAAGACAAGAGAATACGTAATTAACATGAACCAACAGGATTAAGTTAAAATACATTTATTGAGAATCATTAGCAGTCCTTTTCATGGGAAAATCTGTGTTTCTGTCCTGCAAATGCTGATGATCTTTTCCTTTATCGTATATCATTCTGTGTGCATGCCATCTGCGTCTTAAGGAAATCTAAACAAAGTTTAAAAAAAAATAAAAATACAACCTCTAGTTTAGGCTTGTGTTCAGAATTTTGCATCCTTTGGGATTAAAATACAGGCAACAAAATCAACATTGGAGAATTTAGAATTCTGAATGCAAGAAGTAAGTAGATGTTGCTTCAAATCCAAGAACTAACAATACTACTATTTTGATCAGAAATATCTCATTCTGAGACACTCCGAAAAAATTCAGTAAAGCCCTTCTTTCTTCCAGGAACAAATGCAATTATATCATGTCACATGCAATACAAAACTTTACTTTTGCATCACTGTTGATGCTACCTAAATGAACCTGTCAACAGAAATAAAACAAGGAGGTAATTATTTCAGTTTAATCACTGAGGTTAATTTTACTGATGGAAATTTTATGTGATGTCAATCATACAGACCACATAGACAGAAAGCATTGAATCACCCCATCAAATCTGCTAGCAATAATTGTATGTATAACAGCCACAGTTCAGCCAGAGCTAGATGCATCCTAATTTACGTTTCACGAGTGAATTGCTGGAAACACAAAGAGAACCAGAAATCACTAATTAGGACTTCTTTTGGAGTCAATAAAAAGGGGATGTAGCAAGTAGTAGAAAAAGTATGCTGAAGTGGAAAAAAGCATTTAATACACAAGCAAGGTAAAAAGCAGCAAAATTAGTTACCCAGTATGTTCTGAGTTTGCACCAATTTGGGTTTAGGCGTTGATTTAAATTCCTCAGGTCCGTGTTTTTTCTCAGCATGAGCTAGAAGAAAGAAGCTTTATTTACTTTAGAATCCCTCTAAACTTTTCTTTACCTACTGCCCAAAGCCTTTCCTGACTACTGTTTTATGCCACCTGATCACAGTAATTTCTGTAGCAGCTTGACACCATCATGACCAATGTTTATTTTTGATTTCAGATGTGAAGCCTATATCATAGGGGTTTTTTGCAGTTTTATATAAGCAAAATAAATAGAAGACACAAAGAGCAAAACTAAGATCAGAAGCTCACACTGTACTTCTGTTACAGCCCCCCAAATTCATTGATATACATTGCAAACAAGTTCCATTATACCACAAAGTCTAGTTACAAATATTTTCCTTGCTATTCTGGAATTTTAAAAATCCTTTTAATATAAAAGTTATCAGGAAAATAATAAAGATTCACCTGTAATTCCTTAGCTCTTTCATTTTTTGAGTAATAATAAAATTGGCTTTTGACTTTCATTCATTTTTCTAATTCTGCATCTTCAGAGTAAAGCATGGGCAGTTTATTAAACAGCCATTAAATGTACCTAAACAGAATTGCTGACCATATTGTAATAAACTGGTGCACAATTATACTCTTCCAGTTGTTTCACACAGCATTTAATTCTTGTGGTATGTAAGTCAAGATCACTTCTCTCCATCTTGCTGGCAGTCCCATAGTGTTTAATCAGTCATACAGTACACACAACCGTAATCTCAGACTATAAAATGACAAAGTTTATTGATATGGAAAACAGGATGGTAAGGTCTTAGACTTCAGCCTTGAACGTTAAGAACATTAATTCCTTCCACAGAGCGAACCGCACAATATTTGGCACATGTTATTACTTAGAGGAGATCTTTGATACTGGTGACCAGCATCAATATAGCACCAAGTTTTAATATTCATTCAGTTTAAAAAAAGATCATTTTCATTTTGAGACACAATAGAGGAGAGTTTTGTTTTTTTCAGCATGGTCTCCATGCTTTTTCCACAATCTACTGAGCATGGTTTAAACAAGAACTGATCACGTAGGTTTATAAGGTTCTTCTTTCATTTTCTTAAGAAAACATGCTGTTTTCCACATTCTGCATAGTTACATAAATGCTAGTACAGCTGCAAGTGCTATGCTATTTTCTGCTTTTCAGTGCCACAAAAGCTGGAATCTCCACAGACACTGCCGTGCTGGGACCAAATTCAGCTTCTACTACAACAGTTACAGTGCTGTTAGTTCCACTGCAGTGGTAGGCATATTTTGTTCTCCAGTGAAGTTAAAGCAATTTTTCCTTATGAAGCTGTGGAAGAAAATTCATCCAGAAAAGATCCAGAAACAGCTAACAAACCCATACCTCCAAAGTACCTCAGAAGTATTTCAAAAGCTAACATTTCTTATTGGTGAAATGCAACCATTAAAAAAATCCCCAAAACAACAAAACAAAACAAAAACCGCAACAAAAACACCAAAAGCTAATACAGAAAGTCAGAACTCATTATTCTTTGGGTTCTTTTTAGAGGTCAGATGGTTTACACACATATAAGGCATGTCTCTTCTCAGCTAAGTTGGCTGAGCAAACTGAACAAAAAATAGCATGCCTACAGTTGGGATAAAAGAAAGCAAGCTCTCCTCTGTTCTGCACAGAACATTGTAGGGATGATATGAAATAACATCAGACATTTTTGTAAGAAAAGATACAAGAGGCAGAAAGTTTAGGATTTAAATGTAAATTAAAGAGAGAAATGCCATTCAGACAACATTTCTTATCCCATTTTTCCTCTAACTTTTCTTGGCCTTCTCATTCATGTTCCTCTTTTCCTCCACAACTAGAGTTAAGATGTTCTGAGGGAAGCGATAATCTCATTCCTTCTCATATCCCACATGAACACAAGGAGAAGCCTTCAGGAGCCAGAAGGACAATAGGAGGAGCAGAACTTGGGAAACATGTCAACAAATAAATTATTGCCACTAAACATTAACCCTAGATAACTTTTCATTTCAAGCCTATTCTCCATTTGACAAAGGTATTTTGATAAATTTCTGATATAATCCCTTACATAAAGAAAGAACCTGCTCTCTTATTAAAAAAAAAATATTTAAAATAGTAATTCCGTGTCCTGGACAACTGTGCTGCTGTTTCTGTTATTTTACTACAATTTGCCTCTGAAGTTAATGAAAAGGCTCACAATTCAACCGAGAGAAAAAAAAAAGTAGCGGTAGTTTGAGTTATATTAGACATCATTTTAAAGATTGAAGGGGGGTGGGGGAGGGGAAGCATTTTGAATTTGTGCTGTTGTGTTATGGATAAATTTGTCCTAAGTGGAAAATATTGGAACAAGTCTGGAAAAAACAAAGCATGAAAGAGCTCTCTAACCAGTCTTTCCATGGAAGTGCATGCCAAGGGAGGGGAGGCTTGAAATTGAGAAAATGATGGGATGCCTGGCTGACAAATACACCAAAACCAGTTACTGAACTGTGTCACACCACAAAATACTCCCTTTGACAAAGGCCCAATGGAATACAAGAGTGGCCCAGCTCACTGAACATTTCAGCTTGTTGAAATTATTCAAGCTGCTTTCTTCCCTTCTTGCATGACTGATGACACAATGGCTGCTACAGCACATGGCTCCTTTTAAAACAGCGTTCCGTTGTCAGTTCTGGCACCAGTTCTTAAACCGTTCATAGCAAACAATTGCTATGTCTTAACATTCAAGTAGTCAAGCCTGGATGAAATATAATGAAGTAGATCCTATTGCTAAACTCAATTAATTGTGCCTATGTATCACTCTGTCTCTCAAACACAACCCTTGCAAAATGCTGGTGCTCAGATTTCTCGCGCAAAGTCTGGCTCAAATGATTAAGTATTCAAGTTATTTTTGCATATGCAATGACCAGACTGAAATTACACTTGAAGAACTTACATTGTCTTTTAAAGGATTCACTTGCACTTCTCTATTTCCTGCCACTTTTTTTTTTTCTCTTTAACTGAAATACTGTAACCACAACGAACACATTCTTTAGTGTAAATAGTGTGGCATACTCTTACATCAGCACTGTGATCAAGAAAGGATGACTGAAAGGAATGGTCACCACAGAAAAAGACATGGAAGCAAAACCACAGAGGAAGCATGGAGAGGAAGATGAAAATTATTCTAAACATTTCAGTAAACAAAAAATGGTATGATAGCAGTGAGAATATATTTAATTGGAACAAATGCTTGTATATCACTTGGCACTAAAAAGACAGTGCTTGCTCAATTATCATGCATAATGAAACACACCATCAACTTAACAAACATATAATTCTGTGTTTATGGTTAGAAATACTGCATTCCAGGTACATAAACATCATTATAGAACACAAAGGAAATGGAATGGACTGATTTTCTCCTCCCCAGGTGATATATCACTTCTGGCATCACATTTCACACCATTTACCTGATTAAGCAGTAAATTCCAGCACAAGGAGTGATGTATTTTGATTAAACGAATGCAAGCCTAAGGATTACAATTTTGCAGGAGAGCCAGTTATAAATTATCTTTCGATTCTCACTTTCACAAAATGGCAAATTCTGTGAAATGTATTTGTAGATTGCAGTTACCCAGACAAGGAAATTAATTCAGTAAAATAGCTGCAGAATTTAAGTCCATGAGAGACCACAAACTGTAAACCAAAAAAATTTGGAAAAAAAAAACCCTTTACAGATTTTTAAAAAGTATCCACAGTTTCAAATGTGAGGCAATCTGTTTGTTACACAAATGCTAAACTTGTAAAGTTCAGAGCCCCCTTTGAGAATAAATTCCTTTGGGAGCATCTTTGTTTTCCTCTTAATAATTAGTATGAACAGAAAAGAGCTAGTCATATGAAGGTTCTGCAGAAAGTAATTGATGGTTAAACCTAGAATTTGGCAAATACATATCTACTGAATGAAAAATAAAATTCCACAGACATTTTCAGAGAAAAAAGAAAAAGATGGATTGTTTAGTCTAAAAGATGGTTGCCAATCATTACATGATTTTGCTGCATTACTTCATCCCACACTTCTTTTACTCCCAAATATTCTTTGGGATGGTTTTTGTCTACTTGTTTGTTTGCTTTAGTTACAGACTGAGTTGGTCTGATGGCACAAAGTATTGTGTTTTTGATATACTTATGGAATAAAATAAACATAGTCATGTTTAAGGGCAATATCTATGTGAATTGTGTGATATCAAAGGAAAATGTGCTACACCATTTCAACCACCCAGGAAATACTTTCTAGATGAAATAGTGCAACACCAGCAAGACAACATAACATGACTAAGCTAAACCAAAGCACACCGTCACTATATTGTTTCCACAAATTTCTTTTTAATTTTAAAGTCTTGCCACTATTTAAGCCTCCTTTCTCCCTTTCAGCAAAGAAGTTGACAGAAGTCAACTATTGTCTCTAATGACAACATAATCAAGACAGCAAGCATAATGAAGTCTCAGTTATAGGATAAAAGCCAGACTAGAAAAAATGAAGGTAGGCATATGACTACTTAAACAATTCTAGAATGTGGGTTGATAAAGTACGTAGAGAGTCTTCTCTTCATCATTTGACACAAAATAATCTAGTTCTGTCCAATCTTTTGCTCAGATCACAAATGTTAAGCTATAGAGCTACACTTGTCATATGACTTCATAAAGTAGACTATATTGCACTAACATGTTTCCTAAGCAAAGGGAGCCAGATCATGTGAGTTTTAAAATATCGCTTCATGGTTTTGAACAGTAAAGAAATCAGCATCTGAGTCCTTTTAAATAAATGATATTTTTTCAGCCACAGGTAGATGATAAAAAACTTCAGTCTTCAAAATATACAAGTTAAGATACATTTTGCAGTCATATAACCTTGACTATGAGTCTAGGATCAAATTTCATATCCCTTTCCCATGTATGTGAACAGCTTCCATTTACATTAATAAGACCAGTAAGTCCACAAAGACAGTGTGGTGAAGATTAATGTATTCAAAACGGAGATTAAATGGGTCATCATGCTGCTGTCCTTTAAGCCTCTGAGCTTGTTACTGTGATCATTACATCTTAATGTCACACATGCATTTTGCACAATCATACTATCTTCCCTAATTTGCTTCTTCACATATTTCATGGAAGTTTGAAGTTCAAGGTGCATCACCAGAAAATTCATTTTGCCATGCTTCACAATTTCAAGGTATCCAGTACCACACAAAGATATGGTTCTAAGGTTTTTTATAAACCTAACAACTTTCCCCTCAAATTCAGATTTTTATTCAGATTTTTATCTATATCTGCCACTCACAGTTACTAATTCAGCTACATTATCTTCCTGTTTTCCCTGTTTTTCCTGTTTTACCGCCCCTAACTGGAGATTGAGCAACACAAAGATGAACTTAATTTTAGCTAATATATTTGGAAAAAGTATTCCAGAGTTTCTAAAAACAGAATTTTCATTACCTGGGAGGGACTCTGGAGAGATTTCTTGAACTTCTGGTGTTTTGGATTCAGCAGGCCACACCTGAGTTTCATTCTTAGCTGAAAGAACAAAACATAAGGGAGTAATTGCAGATCTGCTCTGTTCTACTACGGATTTATTTTTGTCCTACTTCAGTTTGCCAAAGTAAAATGAAATGGACAAATGTGTAAAGCTGAAAACCTTTAGGAATCAATGAACTTCCACTGTACAGTCAGTACAAACATCTATCTAGGTATGTTAAACACATGCTTTTTTGCATTTGTTTTTGTTCATTAAAAGATTCCTTAAAAATTTACAGCATGGAATTTAATGCCTTATGAATCATAACTTTCATAGTGCAAAATAGCTCTCAATGTTTTTCATTTTCTAGCATTTCAAGCATTAACAGCAAAAATGCTTTTCAAAATTCAAAGATGGAATATAGCCTTAAGCATTAGAATAGTCTAATGAATTTTCAAATACAATGGAATTTTCACACTAGTCATGTCCTTATTTTCCTTTACATTACTTCTAAAAATTACATCAGTATGACAACAGCCTTCTATTTTGACAGATGGAAAGATGTTCCAGCAGTGGATATAAGGACAATTAATTAATTTTGACTTGAATAATACACTTGTGGGTTTTTTTCCACTGAGGGCTAAGGCAATACACTGTGGTATTTTTCTGGACACTACATTTTTAAAAAAGCTAGTAAGATTTTTACTAGTTTTTATAGAAAAAAAAAACCAACAACAAAAAAACCCAAACTTTAAGAATTCAATCAATATGATATTCTTTGACGCATTATTTTGACTTTTCTAAATAATACAGAATTAGAGTAGTTGCAGTGTGTCAGCAAACTATAATTTGTCATAACTGCACACAGATAAGCCTTATTGCATGTTATTGTAGACATATATCGTTCTCAGACATCAGTGAAAGGTATCTGTATACATTTGGACAGTATGTCTTCTTGTCAATTATATTATACATTTAAACTCTTTCTCAGAGTACTTTTGCTTTACAAGCAATGATGCTTCCTTGTTTTACACTCCTTTGAAATCCAGTAGTTATTTGTGTGTACACCAATGTACTTCACATTCTCTATTTAGGAACACATATTAAACAGAACAGAACAAAACGTCATCTGTATGCTCTGGTTATTTTCACAAAGGTGCCTGTGTAAACTACCATAAACAGTAGCTCCAAATTGGCATTGCACCAGCGACCTATTTTAGACATATCTGAGCATTCAAATTTAGAAGTCCAAGTTCTACAGTCAGCCTGCTGAGGAAGTCTGACATCTCTAGGTCAACTGAAGTTACCTTTGTCTTTTTTCCCATCTTTTGCTCATAGTCACATTCTGCCATTTTTACTGTGCATATTTCTGAACCTTATGACCTACCTGAAAATACAGTATTGTTTTCCTGCATAATATTATTTCTATTTCTTACTCAAACACATTCAAATATTTTCCTACTATCTAACTCTACCCTCACATGTACACTGTATCTTAATAGGAACAAGCACCGCTGTTTAATCACTGCAAGGCAAGCCAGCCCGAGAATGTGCCATGGCCATCAATGGAGCAGCAGAATAAATTAAACAAAGCAGAAATAAGAAAGGAAAAAAAAAAAAAGAATAAAATCTGACTCTGTTGTTTGGAGTTCAATTTAAGTATTAAGCCAAGCCAAAAGTCACCAGCTCCAGAACTCTACTCTGTGAAAGATGTACTGGTGGCATTATTAAGGTTTGTGACGATAGTTGTATGCTAGTTTGCAGATCTTAAGCAAAAGCCTCAATTAAGCTTGTTCCTGTGGGTTTCAGGCATATTCAAAAGATCCACATGAAACCTGTACTGGAATGTTCTATTTCTGGTTACCATTTTTCATTGATTTAATTACAGATAATCAATAAGTGTCTCTTCATGAAACAATCTCTCACATATACTCAAGCCAGGACTCATATAATTAAAATTCACTAAAAATCTGGTCTTTCAAATGGATGCACAGACTTCCATTTTTAAAGACACATATTGAAATATATAACCTAGAAAAAAAAATAAAAATAGGATAGACTGTAAAACAAAACAAACCCCCTGAAGTCCATAAGAATAGCTAGTTTCCTCCTCTTCTCCATGGATCAAAGCTACTTCATATTCTTTTAAATGGCTGTGAAATACCTTAAAAACCCATTCAGATGTTTTAAAATAAGTAGATTTCTACTTACTAAGTGCAAGCTACTCATTAATTAGACAAACAGAAAAAATAAGGTAAAGGTTGAAAAAGAAGGACCTTCTTTTGCACATATGATCTCACTTTATTACACTTCTGATACTGCTTGTGAGCTATACAAGCTTAGATCATTTCTGCTTACCCATTTTTTTTGTGGATGCTTGAGGTATGTCATCTATTGGCAGGAGAGGGGGAAGTTTCTGCTGAGTTTCATTGAGGCCCGGAACAATAAGATGCACTACACAGAAAGATGAGTTTCATTAATTCCAGAAGGGATGAAAAATACAGTCTACCCTCTGAGATAGGTGAACAAGTACTACTGAACCACTAGGAGCTTAGTCTGAGTATCTGCGACGTTAGTTAGTCTTAGTCAGTAATTATTAACCGTATTTGGTGCTATTTCCCCTTTATATCACTCACTGTATTACCATTTCACAATTAATCAGAATTGAAAACATTCAATCCTGGAGTACACAACCCTGGAATTCTGCTGTGTAACAGATGCTTGGACGTCCTGCCCGGTGGGTCTAGAAGACGCAACACCAAGCATGGTTAGCAAGTATCTGAGTCATAGAAATATGATAAAACTCTCACAAAGCAAACTTAAGCCAAAGTTATGCAGTTCTATAAAGTATGCCTGTATATATAAAGGACTAAACACCTTTCTGAATCCAGGAATAAATTGGTCACGAGGAACATGATGCTGTGAGCCTTTCCTGTCTACTTCAGGCTTATCAGTAGTTCACCACACTAAGCACTATGATAGTCCTTTCCTTATGATAGTCTTTTCCCTATTTTTTCCCTATCTGTTCTTACAGGTCCAACACAAACAGAAAGCGTGAAACTGAATGCCTTTAGAGAAACAGTTATGGCTGACATCTAACATTAAGCTCTAGTTACGAGGAAAGTTACAATACACATAACTATAGCCTAATATATCAGTAGAGGTTTGTTTGTATTCTATCATAGTAGCTTAAAACAAAAAAGAAATAAAAAGAAGAATCCCTCATCTCAGTAAGATCTTTGCCACAGAACTTTACTTAAGTAGGAAAGGACTTCATGTCTTAAATAATGATAATATCTTCTTTTAAATACTCTGACAATAAAATGATTCTATTTCCCTTAGGCTACATCATCCTTGAACCATCTGTACCACCATAAGATATAACAAATACTGTCTGAACCAGCTGCAAAATACCTTTTTATATGCAAGGAAAGAACTATCAAGATCAAGAAAATTGAAAGTATTTACACAGTTCTAATTCTCAACCAAAGATGAGGAAAATAATAAAAATATCTTCTAGTCACCTAATATTGCTCCTGGGAGTGAAGAACTATCTGAAGTTTTTGACTGTGTCCGATTTTGAATAACTGTGGAGACAACATAGGTATATTAGAATATAAATTTTAAAAACAAAAAAAAAAGAAGAAAAACCACACCTGAGACAAGCTTCAGCATTCCAAATATCTTCCTTCAACTTAATAACTGGAGATGAGGACACCATCTTAATCATGTCTGTATTTACATTGAGTTTAAGGGACTTCAAACTGTTTTTCCTCTACATCACCTCTTAACTGTGCATCTCTCTTTCCCCTAGCATATCAGGTTTATATCCTTGTTGAAAAATGACATTCTATGCTCATATTAATACAGGGCCAGCTCCAGGCCATCTCATTATCCTGCTATTCACAAATCTTCAAAAAAAGATGGATGTATGCCAATACAGTCATATTTTAGTGGTAATACTGTATTTTGCTTTCACTCCACCCTCCAGTGCTTTCCTTTTCCTGAACTGTCAACTACCTCCAAAGACAATTTGCTTGATTTTATTAATTAAAATTATTCTCTGTACAGTTTCTGTTACCAAGTTTTAATTGTAGTTTAGTTTCTATCAGCTATCTTTCAGTATTTAATTTTCAAAGATAACTACTATACTACTTCTCCCTACTTGAGAAACAAGCATTTCTAAAGGAGAATATGTGTAAGTCTACTGTAGATATCTCCACTGACCAGGGAAAGGAGAAGAAGGGAGTCTAAGTCAATGACTTAGCTGAAGATACCCACAAAAAAGTTGGTAGCATGAATCTTATCCATACTGTTGCCCTTCACACTTACCAGGTTATGCATACCTGGGAGTTCAACATACCTGGACAATCCAGTTGAAAGATCAGCACTGATCTATATCCATTTAATGACTCAATGAAGTCATTGTTTATAATGCAATGTAGTAGCTCACTTTATTAATACAATTAGGTAACAGCTTAATAGTACTTGCAATTAAAGGATATGGTAGTTTGTAATGTTCCACCTATTCTAAAAGGAAATTTTCATGACATTCCATCCAAGTCAGAGGTTCAGAGGTTTGGTTTGTTTTTTATGTTAATGTTAAATTACTGTTGCACAGCATAAGAATCATATTAAAAAAAAAAAACAAACACAAATTTACCTTGTTTGATTATTGTGACAGGGACCAACCTCTTATTATCACGCAGTTTAAGCTGAGAGAAGAGGAAAGAAAAAAAAAAGCTTTGGGATAACTGCCAGAATTGAACTTTCTTAGTAACAAAAACAGAGGGCTCCAATCCAATACCACGCCTGCCCCAAATTAACACTGGATATGGCACTCGCCCTGACCACTATTGCTTCAATTCCCATGGGCTAGTATAGTAATACAGCATTTTTATCTCCTTTTTCAGCTCGAGATGTTTTGCTTCACAAAACCACAGTGTTTGACAGCTTAGCAATTCTGAATCTTTTTTTCTTTGAAGAATCTCTTGAGCACTCACTGGAGAATAGACCCGAAGACTTTGAAATGCTGAAATTTTAACTACAACAAAACTTCTGGAGCTAAGCATATACAAATTCTGTCACAGGATATATATATATTCTCAGTAATATATATTTAGAACACAAACTATTCCAGAAACAGGTGTACATTTGTAAACTATTAGCAATCTCGGGTGCTTAAAGGAGATTAACTCAAAGTAATTTTATTCGGTGAAATAAAGTATAATTGGCCAGCCACCCATATTCTCACATTTTTATGCTAAATACTTGGACTTTTCTGCTGCTCACTTGCCTTTGACCCAGATTACTTTTTGCTTAAGTGTGGATCTTTTCCAGCATTTAATACCACAAACATAAGAAGCACATTAATGGACTCCACATTTATTAAAAGGAAGAAAACAGCTGATCCCAAGGATTATGTATCACTATTCACTACCACACATGGGTACTGGGAACAACTTCTGAAAGCTTAATAATACACGTGGGCTATGAGAAGAGGTAGACTGTAATGACAGCAATACAAAACTGATAAATACAATTAAAGTGGATTTTTTTTTCCCAGTTCTATCTGAGTTACAAGAATGAAAGGAACTCAGACAATTACCCTTCTGTGTTAAATGTACACCACTAATGTCAGAATCAGTTAATGTTAGTTTTGGATTTCATGACATCTGGTCTATTTCATGTGAAAGAACACTTCCATGAAAATCAAGCATTTGAAGACAAAACTTTAATTATTTACCTAAGGTTTACTATTTTTGCTCTATTCTAAATATATATGTATATATAAAGCTTTAAAAGTAACGGCTGGGTACACATCAGACACATTGCAAAGTCTAAGAAGCTGGAAGAAAGCAAATCTCAACAAGTAGGATGGCCCTTTCCTCAGGGAAAGGGAGAGAGGCTGCTTATTCTGTGGAAGGCATTACTCTCTGCTGCCTAACAATGGTTTCACACTGGCATGAACGTGATATGAAATTAACTGGAGCTTCCAATCACTGACATTAATGAAGGATAAAAAATAATCTTCCTTTTATATTAGTTATTTTTCCTTTGTTTATTAACCTTGTTTATTAACAAAGTTAATTTCTATTGTGCCTTCAAGTGAAAAAAAGTGTGCTGCAGATGATCAGCTTTAGAAGCAACCCTGCTTTTCATATGACTGAGAAGAGGGATGAAATGCATTTATCAGAAGAAGGTGTTCATTTTACTGCATTTATCATCTGAAGCCCTACAACCAATACACAAATCAAATCAAATAAACAGCTCTCAAGCTGTAGTGACATGAAATCCATTTCCACAGCTGGTATTATTACACTGCTCACTTGCATGAATCTGCAAGTGTTCTTGGAGTCTACCAATGTTTCATCAGTCCCCTCCTTTCAGTCTGCAAAAAGTGCCTATTTTAGATATTTCTATGTCTAATATTATCTACTACTTGGACAAACAATTTCAGAAACATCAGCATGTCATCTGTAGGAATAATACTATTATATATTATACAATTACATTATTTTCCAGACAGACAACATAAAGTATATAGGTATTAGGAACATTAGTTATTAAAATTAGTGTGGCATCTCTACGAATGAAGAAAGATGATAAGTAAGATATTTACTAATTTCAAAGGAAAATTTAGGGATGTAAATTATACCATAAATCAGGCATCTTAACTTCTGACCACAATCCTATGGTATAATACAAAGGACTGAAGTTCTCCAACATGCTCTCAAAACATCTCTTTAAGAGATGCTTGTTCTTTCTGCCTCTCATATCCAAATATCCACAAATAAATGGCATACACGTAAGAGAATCATCAAGAAAGCATTACGATCAACACGGATTGATTAAGTTTTTGAAGAGCAGGCGCGCTTTCTTCTCAAGTTTTACAACTGATAGGAGCTACGAGTCCTGCTTTTTGGCTGGGGAAAAAAAGAATCATATTCAAGAGGACCCCACCTTTCAAACTGACATGAAATTACAGAAACCTAATCAGACAGAAAAGGAAATAAATTTCTATTGCATTCTCCCCACCCTATCACCACCCATTATTTATGGGAAGAAGAATGACCAACTCTAGAACTCTCCTTTTCTTCCCTCCTCTCACTAGTTGTAGCTTACACAGCCCTAGGAGCTTAGTCAAACTTAAAGGATGAACCTGCCAAAACAAACACAAGCTGATATGTGACGAATGTTGAAAGGGCAGAATGACTAGATAGATATGTAATGTTGCTTTAATAAACACCCTTTAAAAATGTCTCTTCACAGAGAAGAGTTCGGACCATGTTGATAGGAGCCAGTTGTGTCTCTGGAGCAAAATAAGACACAAACAAAGCTAGGCCTAAATAGCACTCATGCTGGCTTTGTACTTATGATATTATTGCACTCCTGAAACATACCCCACCTAATAACGTGGAAACTGAAGTAATAAAGTAACTTAAGAGCTGGCCAGCATCTGCTTCCCAGTCTCAGCTTTGTGACTTTTTGTACCACTAAAGTGAGAAGAATAAGAGAATTTTTAGAATAATCTATGAAATGTTTTCATATTTCTGTGGAGGGTGATAAAGCAGTACTGATCTGGAGCTAAGCCCAGTGAAGCTAGCTAAAAAGACTAGATGTTGGCTCCAGTCCTCCTCTCATACTTAAGCTGTGCAAATATTTGGAGAACTGTTTCAGCTTACTTTCTCAGGACTTCTCTTGGATAAATAGAATCCCTGCTTCCACAGAAGCATCATAACAGAGTCCGCGTCCTGGCACACAGGGTTTGCTAAGAAGAATAAAGGAACTCAGCTTGCAGTCTGTATGTCAGAATGAATCTACCTGGTCTTGGGATGTTGTGTGTAACTTTAAATATGTTAATGGGACCAGTGGGAAGAACAGTGAAGTTGATTTTATCACCAACATAATGAGATGAGCACCTTCTTGAATAAATAGTCAATTGGATTCATATTACTTACAGATAAAAGAGGTTGTCTTGAACATGAGACATGATTGTGCTTTCAATAACCTAAGCATTATGCTGCTCTAACTCTGTATGCAATGCTATAATCAAAGTATTACTGTCCTAAATGAATACCTAATTATTTCTACAAGAAAATGCATGTAATGAACTGTGATTTGATTCATGAAGGAATTACAGGTCTGATAATTAAAGACCATTTACAATATTGTACAATATGAAGAAAGAACAGCGAGAAACCATACAGGAGCATTGCCTACCAAGAAAACATTTGTAAAATTAGGCAGAAAAGTATTGTGAAGAATGGATTGTTCCCTCATAACAATCATCACTCATGAGTCAACCCTTTAAAATGTCTGAAGTAACAAGGATTTCTAAAACTTTCCTCAAGAAGTTACCCCATAGTCTAGTCAGGGATAGTACCTTAAAAACAAAGCAAAACAAGAAACAAAACAAAGCAAAACAGAAGATTAGCTGCTGAAATTTGCACTCTGATGAAAAATTAAGGAAAGGAAATAAGAAACTTTAATGCCCTAGTAGAGGTGGCAATGCTCAGAAGTTAGGAATAAAATGTCTCTTTTTCACTGTACTAAAACTAGTCCACTAACAGGTTCAACCGACATATGGATGCGACATTTCTGCTTCAGCTCTTGGAAGCAAAAAGTATCTGCATGTGTGAATTCACAATCCCACCCATGATTGCTTGACAGCTGTTCTGTCAAATGCCAGATGGGGGGGGTGGGGGGGTGGGGAAAGTAAGCCAAAAAGGAGGAAATTAATAAATATTGATATTTATGTATTTATTAACAATACTCTTGGGATGCTTTGATGAAACAGTTAAAAATTCTACTTTGTCACTTGCAAGGATGTAATGAACTCCCTACCAATTTTGATAAGCACATTAAATTGCCCCTTGCAGCTTCCTCTGGTTCTGCAGTTTCCTCACATGTAAGAGCCACTAGTGAATTCAGTAGGATTTCAGAAGATCTGAGTATTCACAAGATTACTCTATGAAATAACAGCACTACCTTATCGCAAAATGAACTGACCAACACAAATACCAAAGGTTAACACACCTGACTACTACAAAGGCATAAGCAAATTTTTATGTTTAGAATTTGCACCCAGAAAACCATCAATTCTATGCTTGTTAAACTGGAATCAGGATATATCATCATCTCAGCTAAAGGTCTCAATCATTTAATCAATTCACACATATAAACACTTCTCCATAAAGTTACCTAGTTTTAGATTTAATTTTTTTTTTTTATATTGGCAATATGTGGCCAAAATGTCTTTCTTACTTTAACAGAGAAGCAAACATTTCACCATACAAACTACAAATATATATATAATATATATAAATATGTATGTATATTTATTTTATATGTATGTTTGTTTATATATATAAATATATATATACACATTTATATATATACATATATATGTATGTTTATTTTATATGTATAAAATAAAAAGACCATTTTTCATACCTGCGTCTGGGAATTAGGTACCAACTTGTACACATTCTGGAGCTGTCCATTTACTTTTTTGCCTGATTTGACAGAAAAATAATTACACAGAATTATTACTTTTTATTTTGTCCAAAGCAAAGCAAACCAAATTTATTCACCTTTTTCAATAACTAAGAAAGTTAGGAGGCTTAAACACAATGCATAAAAACACACTGTATAACAGCTTTGTTTGGTCCCATTTCTTCGGATTAATTAAATCACCTGCAAAAACTCCTTTTCACATTTTGACAGAGAGGAAACTAAATGTATTCTTGCTGTTCTACAGCAGGAAGTAGGAGAACTGAAGTTGCCATTGAGCCCTACTAAGGAGAACTCAGAGGTGCCTAAGAGGATTCTTCAATAAAATTAATGCAACCACAACACTAACATGCAAGGAAGAAACTTGAAAGGGGAATTTCTCCATTCCATCTCTCAGGCTGGTACTAGAACTGGCTAAAAGCAGTGTGGTTTAAAGTGTCCAATAGTCTTGTTCTCTTTAAGTGCTCTTCTGAAAGAAATACATCACTGGCAGTGCAGTGCAGGCATATCACTTCTCTTTGGGTCTGACATGATTTCCTTTATCTCAGGATATAAACAAAGTAACCCAGGGATTTAATACCTGAAATTTTTCTCTTATGCTTTTGCACCTAGCTTCTTAGTATTAGAAACTTCTTGTAATGCAGATGCAGAAGAACCAGTCCCTCCCAGCACCTCTTATATTCTAACATGATACTTCATACTTCATCTACATCTTCCACCTTTACACCTTACTGCTCTTTTGCCAACAGGCATGTAAAGACGAGTCAAGTTAAACATTACCGTATTTCTTCATAATTCCATCCAAAACAAATAAACATTAGGAAAAAATCAACTGTAAGGAAACATCAATTGAAACACATTTAAGTTGGCAAGCTATCCTGAAAAATCAGTCTTTCAAAGTGCTTGATACTTCTCAGGAACTATTTGCTTAACAACAAGGGAAAGCTGACAAAAGTTTCACACTGATTTAATGAGAAAATCATGCTAAGATGGTCAGAAATAATATACTTTCAATTTCTTTGATAATTTTTGGTTAAGTAAATGTTGAACCTTTGCCATGCCTTTTATGTCTTCCTTGAATAATGAATTAAACCCAGATTCTCCTCCCAATTCCTCCCAACATGTTTAGTATATAACAAAAATTTGGCCTGTGGAGTCAATAAATACAAGAACATGCAAGAGGAATTTCAGTTTATAGTCATTTATATATTCGACAGTAAAGAAAGAAAATCTATAGTGAAGGATGTGCAGTTTAGGTTGAAATGCTTCTTAATATATGGAAAAAACTTGAATTGCTACATGACAGTAGTTAGAACAGGTTAAAAAGTTGACATTTTTGCTGTTCAGTAAGCTCCTATGCAGAAAGATGGCTACAAATGCATAATAAATGTTCACTCTTTGTTTACTGCCTGCAGCTTCTTTATCTACTTACTATGCACTGACATTATGAAAGGCTTGAATCTGAAAGCTGCTTACAACTTTCTGATTAGAAAATAATTTTTCAGTAGAACAGAATTCAGACCTACAGAGTAATAGTAAGCTTCTTAGATTTAGTTGCTTCAGAAGCATCCACCAAATACAGAAGTCTACATTCTAGTAAAAAGAAATCTCATCTACATAGAATATGAACTCTTACCAGAAAGTATCTTTCAACCAAACTCAATCTGTCTCCATAACTTACAAGAACCATCCTTCTAGCCTATTAAAAATGTATAGTCTGTAAAAAATAGCATTTAGAAATACATTCTATACAAACAGCAGGTCTGTTGATGCCAGTGGACATTTTAATTAGTCTTGAACACTGTATTAAACTATAAACATAGTGAACTCTTCACTGCCTCCTATTTTAAATGCTCAAACATATTCTAGCACTTGTTCTACAGATTACTTTAAAATGTTTAAAAGTAGGAAAACAAGCCATTTAGTAAGCCCTCTTTAGAGCTATACAGCAGAGTTCCTTCTTGTGAGGCAGGTATGGGAAAAGACTACCATGCTTCTCCACATTAAGTTCATGGTTTAACAATGGCATTATTCTGGACTGTAAAAATGACTCTATGAGTATCG
The DNA here is from genome assembly GCA_017639245.1 of Myiopsitta monachus. Taxonomy (NCBI): domain Eukaryota; kingdom Metazoa; phylum Chordata; class Aves; order Psittaciformes; family Psittacidae; genus Myiopsitta; species Myiopsitta monachus. Next base: position 8,385,142 of record CM029927.1, read on the forward strand.
AGCAGGTGCTTCAAAGTCACAGCTTTCTAATTTATGAAGAAGGCCTGCAAAGTGCTTTATTAGGGAGTATGAGGGCTTTTGCAGTGTTACAAGCTCTTATCTGTTATCCTCAAATATATTGAGCTGTGTAACTTGCCTACAACTTGAAAATGGAAACTTCATATGAATAACAGTCTCATGAGAATTCCCATTTTTCACATTTTGAGTGAAGCTAGAAGTACCAAGCACAGGTGTTTGCAGTATCTTCTGACCAACATTCTACTCATAAATACCTTTATGTAAATGCCTGAGGAAAATGAATCAGTGTCTGTGAAGACACCTCTTCCTCTCATTAAAAGGGGGAAGCTGCCTATTTCCTCCAATGATAGCAGTGGTTCTTCCAGCAGTACATGCTGTTTCAAGGGTTAACTTGGTGTCAGTTTGCCTGCACTGTCTCAGGACTTCAGAGAAAAAGCTTAAAATATGACTGAGAGAACAGCCAGAGATGCTGTACACAGCTTACAGGAAAATCCAAATAAAAACATACATGACAGTGCATGTTTCAAACTCAATTTACGTAATTCTGTGACTGAAAATTATCTTCAAATGCAGCCTTCCAGCAAAGCAATAAAGGGCCCAACCTGACGCAGAGAGTCTACTATTTGCAATGAGAAGAGAACAACTCTTCAAAGAGTAGCTGGCAGTTTTTCAAACACAAAATATTTCTAGTTACACCAATTCCTAAAGAATTTATTAGGGAGATAAGAAATAGCATTTAAACCTGATCAGTAGCTTACTCTACCGCAGTAGAGGAAAAAATACTGTCAAACTGATTAGCTGTTTGATTAATTAATGTCAAATACTTACTAGACAGAACTGTCTTATGATTGAAAGTCTTGCTCCAAATACTATCTTCTAGATTGTCTTTAACTCCAAATTCATAAAGCGTGTTTGGCTTCAGATTGTCCACCACTGTCTCTGTAACTGGGCAAAGCTGAAAAACCCATTTCTTGTCTTTACCCTTTTCTCTGTAGCGAACTGTATAGAACCTGCTCAACAGAAAAAAAAAGAGTATTCTGCACAAAGAAACTTATTACAACCATTTTTGTTAGGAATTTCTAAAACAGTTTCTACCCACCATTGCTTTTGTTCTTTCTGGACCCTTATGGTTATCAAATATCAGAAAAGCCAGCAAACCTTCTCTGCAAACGCAGTGCCAGCCCAGGCATCTTCTAGATATATGTATGTTCCCCACGATACAGGCCCCAACAATATGACTGTTACACTAAGAGCAAAAGAACAGTCTCCTTATTCACAACCATGTTTGTGAGGTTCATGACCACAAACTGCAAGCTCATTTTGCAAGCAGTTCCTTTGATTCTGACATAATGCTGAGCTGCATTATTAATTATATTATGGTGGATGAAGCACTCTATAGACAGGTAGAAACAGCCTCATGCTCACAGGCCCTTGTTCTCATGGGGGAATTCAACCACCCTGATATCTGATGGAGGGATGGCACTGCCCAGCACAAGCAATCCAGGAAGTTCCTCGATTGTGTGGAAGACAACTTCCTTCTGCAAGTAATAGAGAAGCTGAAAAGGAAAGGTGCCATGCTTGACCTTGTGTGAACCAACAAATTGGGGCTGGTTGGAAATGTGACGCTCCAGGGCAGCCTTGATTGCAGTGCTCATGAGATGGTTGAATTGGAGATCCTCAGGACAGTGAGAGGAGCATGCAGCAAGCTCACTGCCCTGGACTTCAAGAGAGCAGACTTTGGCCTCTTCAGGAACATGCTCAGTAAGATTCCATGGGTTATAGCCCTAGAGGGCAGGGGGGCCCAAGTCAGTCAGTTGATATTCAAGGATCACCTGCTGCCAGCTCAGGAGTGATACCTCCCAACTAGAAGGAAGTGCTGCAGGAGGGCCAGGAGACCTCCTTGGATGGATAAGGAGCTGCTGAGGAAAATTTAAGGAAAAAAGAGGCTTATAAAAGGTGGAAGCAAGGACAAGCAGCCTGGGAAGAATACAGAGATGCTGGCCGGGAAGCTAGGGACACGGTTAGGAAAGCTAAGGCCCACTTAGACTTAAACTTGGCTAGGGATGTGAAAGATAACAGGAAGGGATTCTATAGGTACATTGCAAATAAAAGGCAGGCTAGGGACAATGTGGGCCCTCCCCAGAGCCTATCAGGAGAACTGGCTACCCTGGATTTGGAGAAGGCTGAGGTTCTTAATAACTTCTTTGCCTCAGTCTTCACCAGCAACTGCTCTGACCACACCACCCAAGTCTTGGAAGGCAGATGTAGGGACTGTGACAATGAAGACCCTAGGACCACTGTAGGGGAGCATCTGGTACGAGACCACCTTAAGAACCAGAATGTGCACAAGTCCATGGGACCTGAGGAAATCCATCCACAGGTCCTGAAGGAGCTGGCAAATGAAGTCATTAAGCCACTGTCCACCATATTTGAAAAACCATGGCAGTCAGGTGAAGTTCCCAATGACTGGAAAAAGGGAAATATAATCCCCATTTTCAAGAAGGGGAAAATGGATGAGCCGGGGAATTACAGACCACTCAGTCTCACCTCTGTGCCTGGCAACATCTTGCAGCAGATTCTCCTGGAAGGCATGCGAAGGCACATGAAAAACAACAAGGTCATTGGTGACAGCCAGCATGGCCTCACTAAGGGGAAATCGTGCCTCACCAGTCTGGTAGCCTTCTAGGATGGGGCTACAGAACTGATGGACAGGGATAGAGCAGTTGATGTCATCTACCTGGACTTGTGCAAAGCATTTGATACTGTCCCACATGACATCCTTGTCTCTAAATTGGAGAGACATCAGTTTGATAGATGGACCACTCGGTGGATAAAGAACTGGCTGGATGGCCACACGCAAAGAGTTGTGCTCAATGGCTCAATGTCCAGCTGGACACCAGTAACGAGTGGTGTCCTCAGAGAGCGGTGCTGGGACCAGTCTTGTTCAACACCTTTGTCAGTGACATGGACAGTGGGATTGAGTGTGTTTTCAGCAAGTTTGCCAATGACACCAGGCTGTGTGGCTTGGTTGATACGCTGGAGGGAAGGAATGCCATCCAGAGGGACCTTGACACGCTTGTGAGGTGGGGTGATGCCAACCTGATGAAGTTTAACCATGCCAAGTGCAAGGTCCTACACCTGGGTTGGAACAGGCCCAGGCACAGCTACAGGTTGGGCAGAGAGGAGATTGAGAGCAGCCCTGTGGAGAAGGACTTGGGGGTGTTGGTCAACGAGAAGATGAACATGAGGCGGCAGTGTGCACTTGCAGCCCAGAAAGCCAACTGTATCCTGGGCTGCATCAAAAGGAGCATGACCAGCAGGTCGAAGGAGGTGATCCTGCCCCTCTACTCTGCTCTTGTGAGGCCTCACTTGGAGTATTGCGTGCAGTTCTAGTGTCCTCAACATAAAAAGGACATGGAACTGTTGGAACAAGTCCAGAGGAGGGCCACGAGGATGATCAGGGGAGTGGAGCACCTCCCATATGAAGACAGGATGAGAAAGTTGGGGCTGTTCAGCCTGGAGAAGAGAAAGCTGTGTGGAGACCTCATAGCAGCCTTTCAGTATCTGAAGGGGGCCTCTAGGGATGCTGGGGAGGGACTCTTCATGAGGGACTGTAGTGATAGGACAAGGGGTAATGGGTTCAAGCTGAAACAGGGGAAGTTTAGATTGAATATAAGGAAGAAATTCTTTACTGTAAGGGTGGTGAGGCACTGGAATGGGTTGTCCAGGGAAGCTGTGAATGCTCCATCGCTGGCTGTGTTCAGGGCCATGCTGGACAGTGCTTTGGGTGGCATGGTTTAGTGGGAGGTGTCCCTGGCCACGGCAGGGGTGTTGGAACTTGATGATTTTAAGGTCCTTTCCAACCTTAACTATTCTATGATTTTATGATTCTACGATTCTAACTAATTAACCTAACCATGAGACAAGTTAAGGAGAGTAAGGAAGCCTCAACCAAGTTCTCAAAATCTTCTATATCCACCCAGGGGAAAGTGTTCCCCTCAGAATTAGTCCAAAAATATATTAAAGGGAAAGCCAGTAATAGTTGGCATTTATATTATAAATGTGATCCCATTCTGTGATTCCATCAGGTATTGCCCACACTTCAAACAAGAAAGTAAACCAGAAGATTACTTTCAGCAGTTTAAATTAGTAACATAATGAATTGCTAGCAGATTATGAAAATAAAAATATTTCTACAGAAATTTCCCAATTCAATCAAGCAGCACCTCTCTAAAAAAGTATGACTGCAATGTTAACCAGTAAATAACAATACAACATAAATGGTGAGAGTTATAGCACAAGAGCTCTACTGCTTGCTAGCATCTCACTTTCCATATAAGTGCTGAATCACTGCCAGAGTGGGGCAGAAAAAGTCTCAGGGAGGTTTGTCAACTTTTTAATCTGAGTTTTACTGAAAATTTTTACACATAACTTTAATAAAGCATATCCATTGTCCATATCCATCTTACTTTTACATCAGCTAAAAAAAGAATGAATTCCATCCAACTGCATTTTTCCACTCATCAATAGAGCAAATTAAGGCCATAAATAAAACACAACTCTAAACCACCACATATTTGCTCAATAATCGTTCAGGAGCAAAAAGAAGAAGAAATTTGGCTTGGGGGATGTAAGCCAGATATTATATAGGAAAATACAGGTAGGGAAAGGGAGGCACTTTAAGAGAGCAACAAAAACGTCCTGTAATCAACTCAAAAGGTATCAAAGGTCCAGATTAAAGTGACTTAATGGACCAAACATAATACTGCCAATGCATAAAGCTGCCTTTGCCAAAGCTACAGAAACACACCTCCAGAGTAGCACATATGTAGAAAATGACTGTTGAGTACACAGAAATTCTTCCTTCATTATTAAAACACAATCTAAGACAAGTGCCAATCATGGAAAATATTTTCATACACAAAGATTCACTTTGTTTACATATTTTATCCCATAAGAGTCAAATTTCTTTTCTTGGCACCATAAATACAGGTTCTCCTGGTTTAGTTGCTACAATTCAGCTCAGTCAGGTATTTTACCAGGTTATGAAATTAATATTTATCTTGGCTTACATAACTCTTTCCATCAGCTATACTACTTTGCATTCAAAACAAGCCATAATCTAACCCAAAACTTGGAAAGGAAAGAAATATGACAAGTAGTGACTATCCTCTCTCATCTTATTGATTCCTGGGCTACCAAGTAACAATTGGCATCCTTATTTCAGTGGGCTGTGATCTACTCACATTTCAGATGCCTATCAGTTGGACTGACAAAGAATCTTTAACAAGAAATTATTAGTAGTATCAAAGTGAAAATTTCTTCTCCTTTATTCTCTTAATCTGTTCATACATACTCACATAGACATTAACAGACAAGAAAAACTTCCTTGAAATCCCTGTCACTATCTCGCAAAGGATGCACCATTAATAAGCAAATCCATCTGCAACATAAATGCATCTTGCTGGACCTCATACAGTCTATTGGAAAGGGGTTTAGAATAGGTAGATAAACCTATGATGAAAATGCGAATCACGAGTAGAAAAAGCTTCCTTCTCAGCTGCCCAAAAGAGGAAATTTTATGTTTTTATTTTCATCCTTAGATTTTCCTACCTGCTTTAGTTGAATGGGATAGAAATAAAGTGATTGTATGTGATAGAAAGAAACCAGTGTAATGACCCATTTTGGTTATTGAACAGTCTGAATAAATAGATGCATCTGAAATTATGAGGAAAAAAACCTGACCAAAAACTTGCCCATAATGAATAGGCTTTCAAGTGGCTGCTCCGACTTGCTTCTACTGTTGAAAATATTATATTTCACTGTCTCCACACATGCAACTACCTTCTCCCTGTTTGTTTGGGTTTTTTTATTTGAATTAAATAACTGAATTTAATTAATGAATTAAAATATGGAGAACATCTGCATATCAAGAAATATCTTTCATTACAATTCAAGACTATTTAAAATCTGACAAGATGTGCCACACTATGCCATTAGAAATAGAAACATATAGCATAGAAGGAATGTGCTCTCAACTCCAATATTTCCAAGCCCATAAAAACTTCACCAAGTGTGTAATTATTTCACTGGAAGCTTGTCACCAACACTAAAAACACTGACTGTGATGATAGAATTTCCTCAACGATTTCAATAAAAGCAACCAAAATGAAGTTCCATTTAACAACTTGCAAGTCACAACTGTTTGAGTATTAATAATAGCCTAATTGTAAGCAGCATGCACTTTTGGGGAAATGCAGTCATTTGTTTATAGAGTATGAATACAGAAATGCCAAGTTTTGTCATCAACGAATAACAATTCACTGTTAAACCTGACCAAAAAGCTGCCAAATAAAGCTCAATTTCAGTGCCTGCCTGAGAACATTGAGACAAGGGGGGTAAAAAAATTACAAAATGAAATATATAAACCTTTAGAATCAGTTTTAAGTAATGTTAAGTTTGATGGCTTTGTAACAGTAATAATGGAAAATAACTGAGATGCATGATATACAGAGAAAAAAAATATAGAGTACAGCTAGAGAACATACTCAGAATCCTTGTATAAGATAAACTGCTGTAGTTGATGTAGTTTAGGCCTTTATGACCTTAGTACAAAATGAGTGTAAGAAAAACAGGCTAGAAGAACAGGACATAAAGATAGGGAGTATCTGGAAAGGCAGGGGCCCAGAATGGGTTGCAGTTAAATTAACTGATAAGTAGGAGGATGGGAAGATTATTATGTCTGTGGGGCTAAAGAACCTATTAAGCTGGTATAACCATGTACAGCGCATGCTTCAAAGGCTGCCAGCAGTGATGAAGATTGTTGGAAGAAGTAAACAACCCTCAGAGACCACCACCACATTTTTGTACGCACGCAGGGAGCTTTCTGGAAAATGATATAATTAATACGTAGCCTCATGAATATGTATGTATGCTCCGTAGCTATAGAAGGACTGCTTGTGTAGCAATACAGGGACACACGTTAGGAGGAGCTATCCCCCGTGTCTCCCAGCGCCGTAATAAAGAATACCTGCTTGTCAACTAGAAAACTTTGCTGGCAAGTTTATTCCTGGAGTTTTCTCCAAATCGACATTCTAATGATTAAATTCTTTTATCATTTTAATGTCTTCCTTTTTCAAATCTTCCTTTCAGAAAAAAATACAGTATCAACCAATCAATACATATAACTGAAAACATGAGAAAGTAATAAAACCCAGTTACTGCTTGCATATTGCTGTTAATAGAAGCAAAATTCTATGATGGATAAGCAAAACATTAAGTTTTCATGACACTGCCTTGATAAGAATTCCACTGCGTTTTTTCCAATTTAACCAAATCTCT